>CM060700.1:36671953-37871953 GCA_030686995.1 Artemisia argyi | reverse complement strand
CAAACGGGTCGGGACTCGGTTTGTGTTTTTCGTTTTTTCAGGATTCGGGATAGTCGGGATCGGGTCGGGACGGGCCGAAAACCAAAAAACAACAAACAAAACCGATCAAACCGATCGATCCCGTCCCGTCCCGACTGTCCCGAAACCGAACCGAGCTTAATCGGTTCGGGACTCGGTTTGTGTTTTCCGGCTTGTCGGGATTCGGGTCGGGACGAATCGGGAGCGGCCCGATGCTCAGCCCTAGTTGTGTTTGATGTGTAAATGCAAAATAAAAAAAATAATAAAAAAAAAACGCGGATGGTCCCTGTGGTTTACTTAGATTGCATGTTTAATCCCTAACTCGTTTTAATTACATCAGAGATACCTATTTTTGAAACTTGTCACTCATTTAGTCTCTAATTTGGATGGGCCATTAGTTTATCCGTTAAGTTATTTGCCCGTTAGTCACTCCGTTAATATTTTTTGCACCGTTAGTCCTTATTTTCTAAAAACTCGCCGCCAAAATAATACTCGTATTGCTTAGATCCACTTATGATGTCGTCATGTACAAATTTGGTCTTGGCAGTCATGTGCAATTTACTCTTGATGGCCTTGGTGACGCCTAGGGATGGCAATGGGCGAGAAAAAACCCACAACCCGCGGGTACCCGCCATAAATGGGTGGGCGCGTCAATTTTTACCCATGGGTGGGTCGTGGGTGAAAATTTGTACCCATCAATGGGTGGCGGGTGGATGACGGGTGAGGCATACCCATTGCGGGTAAACCCGTGACACCCATTTAAAATACCCATGGGTATACCCGTAAAAATACCCGTGAGTGTACCAGTAAACCTGTGTTAAAATTAATTATACTAATTAAAATATTTATCATGTTGTAGGTATACATTTAATAGTTATCACAAAGTCTCAATAAAACACATTAACCTAAAAGTTTGTTTGAGTTTCAAGACTAAAAAGAGAATATGAAAGATCAAATAATCAAAGTTGTATTTGGCAAATTGATTGGTGTCTTATTACAGAGTTTCATGGTTAGTTTTCATATCATCGTTTTGTAATTTTGTTGTATAAACACTAACCCATGGGTTTACCCATGGGCAACAAATACCCACGGGCAAGGGCATGGGTAGAAAATTGTACCCATTGGCGGGTGACGGGTGGGTGACGGGTGAGAAAAAAACTACATTGGCGGGTGATGGGTTATAGGTACCCGTGCCCATTGCCCACGGGTGCCATCCCTAGTGACGCCGTCATATACAAATCTTCAAAAACCTCTCTGGCGCGTCACGTGTAATTTGATTTATCCACCTCTTTGTCAAGTCTTGACACCGTCACTAGCAATCTTTAACGCCGTCAGGTATAATTTTCAGCATGATTTTGAGACTTTGTTGTTTTCTTCAGTTTTTCTCTCCAAAAACGTCCAAAATGCTTCCTTTTCTAAATTTCCTCTCAAAAGTACCTAAAATAACAAAAGAAACGATTTAGGACAATATTTGATCAAATAATCTCGACTTTAGCCTTAAATGACCCCCCAAAAGCGGTACACTTTTCGTCTCATCATTACCAAACATATCTATAGCTTCATCTAGAGTGTTATAGTATTTTCCCTCTTTTGGTATAGGAATTCCTTCTACATGAGGCTCCCAATATACCGATCCGCCCGGTGTCTCAGTGTATTCATATAAAGTTGGTCTTGGTAAATTCATAGAATCTGTATATAAAAAGCAGAATCTCAAGGGATTAAGAAATCTACAAACAATGAATCCCATTGGATTCATGATCCAGCGGAGCTGGGCGCCGGGGCCCTGGCTGCACTAGCGATTGGCACATAGGGGAGCCCATGGGATTCTTCATGAATCCAATGGGATTCATAATGAATCAACAATGGATTGTATACCCAATGAATCCCATGGGATTCACAATGAATCTCATGGGATTCACATTGTATATCATAATAATCCAAAATAAATGGATTGAATTCCCAATGAATCCCATGGGATTTACTTGTGTATATCATAATGAATCCACAATGAATCCCATGGGATACACAATGAATCATATGGGATTCATGCTGAATCCATAGTGAATCCCATGGGATTTATTGTGAATCACTTTTAGGATTCACTAAAACAAAACCTATGGGATTTACACTTCTCATAACATTAAACATTAGAATCTCATGGGATTTGGAATGAATCCCATGGGATCAGAATCCTAAGGGATTTTACCATGTATATTTTTATCTTGTTGTAAATCATCTTCTGACGTGTTTATTGATGAATCCGGCCTTATTATTGATGTTTACGACGGGTTTGTTGATGATTCTGATCTGATTATTAATGATTCTGACGGCGGCGGCGGTGTTTTTGATGAATTCATTAGATTGATGGTTATTCCGGCGAATCTAACGTGTTTATTGATTCATTAACGATGTTTTCGACTGGTTTGTTGATGATTCTGACCTTATTTTTGATGATTCCGGCGGCAACGACGGTGTTGTTGATGAATCCGTCGAATTCATGATTATTTTGGCGACGGTTATTAGATCTAGGGTTTTGGTTTGGATTGGATGAGAGAGAAAGTAATGTGACAAATGAGATGGATTCAATTTTTTTTTTTTTTTTTTATTGAGATACTTAATTTTACTATCTTGTCCTTCTTTGTATTTTTTGACTTTATTTAAGCCATTAGATAGAAAGTGAATGAATGGTTGAAATTTGATTATTTGTTCTTTAAATACTAGTTGTTTTGCATGAATCTCATTTTATAATACTATAAGTCGTCTAGAAACTAGCATACTTTCTTCTTCTGACAAGAAAAGAGTCAAGTAATAGATTTTATAACACAAAAAGTCAAAACACTTAAGTCGGTTTAATACGTGCATCTCCTAGTAAAGCTAAGCCGTTATTAGATGACTTTAACTATAAATCGTCTAGAAACCAACACATTTTCTTCTAGTGACTTGATCAAAGGGGTAAAACGGTCAAAGTATGATTATAATACCCATATTAAGAAGTAAATAAAAGAAATGTCATATTGTGATGATGAACTAAAGCATAAACCCTGAATGTAGGTTTAGACATTATCTAGGCAATTGAAGTTACGAGTTTACCATCCTATACAGTAATTTGGGGAGAATACCAAAGCAAATATTTCCCAACGTTTTTTTCTTTTTATCAAAATAACAAAAAACCAAACTTCTCATATTATCACAAATTTTTAGTAACAATTTTAGTTTCCTGTTTGCCTTTAGTGACACTTTTCAAGATGTATAGGAAAAACGAAAAACTAAAAAAATAATCGCACAAAGCTGAAAAAATGGAATTGCAAATGTGCGAGAAACAAAAAAAGAGGAGTCAATCTGGTAAAAAAGAAAAATAAATAAATAATAAAAATCTTGTTCATGCTTATAAGCTTATTTTCTTCGTTTTCTTCATGTTTAAATGTAACGAGCGGGGTAGCCCGCGCGTTGCGGCGGGAGTGCTTTGTTAAATTATATGAAAATGTTAGTTTCTTTATATTATGATTACATGTTATAAGAAGTTTGCAAATCTCATTTCAACACCCAAACGCACCAGTCGCGGAGTCCATTTTAGCATTCAAATTGGCCGATTTTACACCTCAAGGCCAAAGTACACCCATTTCACTCCTTTGTCCAGTTCCAAATAAACTTACAAAATGCAATATTATTTAGCTATATGGCTTTGTTGCTGTACATCTATGAAACAACCTTCCCTTTTCACATTCTTATATCCGTACTTGATTTTAAAAAAAGAGTAATGAGTGGTTTAAACTGAGTAGTAAAGGATAACAATTATTAATGCATTGTAACAATATTTATTGTCTACAGAGAACATGTTCGAATATATAAATGTGTACATGTATTTCGAACCTCAAATTTACTACATTGTGGAACCAAACAGTGACCATATCCAATATAATATGTTCAGATCACTAACGGATAACTAAAAGTATAAAGTAGTTATGAAACGCTCACCTGTTTCAAAGTCAATGTGTTTGCTTTCGGAGATCAGGACCCATTTCATCGGCCAAACCCACCCAAACATACCCGTTGCAGTCCCTTTCAACACCCACTGCATTCCCCATATCAGCAACCAAACAGCCGCATATCTACACATGGCAGCCCCTATTTCAGCACAGAATCCCACATCCATTTCAGTTCTGAAACAGACCCATTTTACCGTCCACTTCAGCTCCCCAAACACACCCAATTTCGCCCCATTCCATCATCAAAACTCAACGATTTCAGGTCCAACTGTACCCACCTCACGGTCCACTTCAGCATCTCAAATGCAATAATTTTGGTCCTCACTTTAACCACAGTCCGTTACCTGTTTTGACCGTAATGATTCTGGTAAGAATGTTGGTTTAGTTTTCAAAATTACGACCATCGATAGTTTGTTTAGTTCTCAGTTACCTTGGGCCAGAGAACGCGTGTGTGCACTCTGCGCATGCACCCCGGTGCAACTTTTTGTAAGCCATTGCTAATACCTTTAACAACAAATTGTTGAAAATTAGTATAGGTTTTAAACCAAACCATTAACTACATACCGCATTCAACATCATATTACGGTTAAAAAATTAATTCCAATTTGGTACATGATTATTTCTTGACACCAGCCCTTAAGAAAACAACTCCAATTCTCAAAACTTAGACGTTAAAGTATTCAAATTTGAAATAGCTTATTAACTGAATAAGTCATATGCTCAACCAAGCAATCTCAAAAGCCAAAAAAAATGAGCTTATGAGTTTTACACAAATCAAATAGGCTCATAAGACTGGAAAATAAGGTAACCCAAACACCATGTATGACTGGACCTTATATAGAGTCGAATAAATACAGAAAACGACATTGGTTGATTATTGATTAAAGGACATTAAATATGCGTAAAAGAATGGAGAAACAGAATATTCCTTTTGTTAAAGCAACCAATTAATTCTTATACATCTTTTTAGGTTTCTTTGCCAATTGATTGATTTTCTTTTTTATTTACTAATAAAGTAAACTAAAGTAAATTACAATTCTATATTTTGCTTACCTTATGCAAGTTAAAAGCTGAAGCTTGAATATATACCACCACATTGGTCATGTTTGCTATGAACCGAACTGGTGGCATTGTTGATGTTTGCTATGAACCGAACAGGTGGCATTGTTGCTATGATACGCTTGTTAAAGTACCACGGTTTTCTTGTGTCTATCCTTAGTATAACGGCTTAGGTTGTAAACCACAAATTCTGCATTAAGTAGCTCATATTGAGAGATATATGTTATTCGAAATGGGTATGCGTAAAGAAGATATCTAGTACCTTGTAGTATTCTGGATTTGCTTGAAAGTGAGTGATCAGTAGAACCTGGTTTCTGAATTTTTTCTTGTTCCAAGTCTGCAAATCAAATCTTTGTGCCTAGACTCCCCAAAAGTGAAAAACTGCCAGGCAGAAGAATGACACACTCATCGTTAAAAGTGGTTCTCGCAGTTTGTGTTGAATTATCTAGCTCGTAAGCATATTACAATTTCAAAAATATTAGGCTGTAAATGTTTACATGACCTGTTTGAGACCAACGATAATGCACCTCTTTTTGAAGCTTTTTTCGAAAGTAGCCGTGTATATAACTCAGCAGCTCTTGAGGTGTGTTTTACCTCAATTTTGTCGGTCCACACGTGCTGCTCAAAGAAAACCTGAGCACGATTGTTTCCCCCATATGCCATCTTCTTCAGTTTACCTAGTGTATATGAATCAACGGTAAATAGGTGATTTTAGTTTACACTGTTATCGCACTGTAACAAATAAAGAAATGACATTTATAGCTGATATTTCACGTCTAAATGATCATTTACTTATAAGCAAGGTCACTTTCTCAATACGTTATGAACTCAATATCACAACTGTAAGTGACGCTAAAAAGTTTGAAGTTGCGATTCGAAACACACCTCTTAAATTGAATCAACACGTATAAAGAAAAAGAAAGAGGCTTACTAACCAAGTCTGGCTTTCATGTGGTCGATGACCCAGAGAATGAACAACCACTTCCAATATAATCTAATATGTTTGCACTACAATAACAATTAAATATGAAGCTTAAAATAGAGCTTGCGATAGATCAAGAAAATCTGATTATTAAAGACAGGAGTTCGTTTCGAGTATCATGCCATACCTTTAGAAATTCAGGAACTCTAGATTGTTTTATTTAAAATATAGATGGATATGTACCTGATTCAGAATAGAGGCCATTGCCACCTATGTCTTTAATATCCACACCTGCATAAATGACCAATTAGTCATCAAAACCTAATAAACCTCCTACCTATGTGTCGCATCTTTGAAATAAAAAATGGCCATTTATTTGGCTTTGAAACTGGAAAAGTAAAAAACATTAACAAAGCCTCTAAAACCCAAATTGTCAGTTCGCTAACTCCTACAACACCATAAGTGCAATTGATGACTTTAAGCTGAGCTTTAACGAAATGTTACATAACCTAAGCTAAAACAATACCACTAACTGATATGCACTTGCTATTTAATTTGGTTCTTATTTTAGGCCCAAAACTCCAAATATTATGTTAATTTCTTGAAATCATGTATTTTGATTAAACAATAAGACCAACAACTTTAGTTAAACATATGAAAAAAATTAAAGAAACCCAAAAGCTAAATTCATTTAACCATTTAACAAACACCAATTACAAATCCATTAAGCTCTCTCACCCCTGATCCTTCTAGCCAACTGCATATATTTGGGCATGATGGCACACAAATTATTTGTTCTTAAAATGGCACACAAATTATCAATAATAAAGCTTACTTATTTCGGCATCCGGGTTTTCGATATCGGCATCTTCCTCAGCTTCGATTTCTTCTTCAACTTCGATCTCTTCGTATTCGTATTCACCGGAGTTTGATCCGGTGGTCGAAGATCCATCCGGTACGGTGGAGGATGCCGGAATTGATGGGGTGTGTGTGTGTGTGAGGGTTTGATTGAGAGCCGATTAGAATGAATGGACGAATTTTTTTTAGGATTTATAGATGGTGAATGGTTGTGAATATTCAACAGTGAAGTACAATCGTGAAGCCACTTTACTGTGCGAACCACTGTTCATTTAACAGTGATGTACAAATTTTTTATGCGGGAAAAATTCTCATCTTTAGTATATATATATAACAAGCGGGGTAGCCCGTGCTTTGCCGCGGATTTGTTATTTTTTTTTATGGTGTTGTATTTTTGTTTTGTATTGTTTTTGTTATTTGTTTTTTTTTAAACAAAAATGAATGACCGCATAATAAAAATTTTTTGTGCAAGTTTTGTATTTTTTTATTTAAGGAAAATTATTCATAGTTTCAACAAAAAAAAAAAAAAAAAAAGAAAAAAAAAGTGCTACAGTACATCTGCTACAGTAACGTACAACATGGGACAGCACACATGTTACTGTTTAGTCAACTGTGCGGTACAACTCTTTGAAGCACAACTGCTACAGTAAAAATGCTGGGTTTTTAATATATTTATAATTACTTCTTTACCAAGGCAATGGTTCATATAGTCAAACTTTATTGTGTAAATATTATTTGCTCCCTCCAATAAAACAAAATCGTTAGATTATTGAGTGATGACCAAGTCTTTTTAGCCCTTTTTTAAAACGAGAAGGTGACACTTACCAAAGACGCCGTCAAGTTATATCCTTTTAAACGGTTTAACGCGTAATCAGCCCACTAGCCGAGTAACCCCATATCTATAAATACTTCACACACACAACTAAGTATCTCAAACCAAAAAAACACACATTCTACAAGCAACACTCATACACCAACACATTTATTTATTTATTTATTTATGAACTAACACATATATTTCAAACAAACAAAAAAACACATTTTACACATACATTCTCATTTTTTTCACAAACCAATACACATATTTTACAACAAGAAAAGTAGGAGATGGGTGAGATAGGAAAGCAACCGATCGGCGTCAGAGGAGATGGTTTGAAGGCCAAGGGATCTTCTTATGACAAGCTTCCGCCAAGCAGATGGGAGATCAAGAAAAGAATTCTCAAGGAATTGATATTTGGAGACGGTAATCAAGTGACTGAAGGTTGGCCTGCTAAGCCTCCGCAGAATAGATGGCAGATCAAGATGCGACTATTTAAGGAACTGTTTTGGACCACCACGAGTATTTAGTTTGAAAGAAAGGATCAGGGATTCAAATTTTGGTTCCGCTTAAGCAGATTTCCAGATAAAATTTGGGGTGAATAGTTTTTCTGTGCAATTTACTTTGTTTTCTGTTTCATTCTTTTTGTAAAAATGTTCAAAATAAGACGCTGTAGTTTCTAATAAAGAGTGGATATGGACATAATGTGGAAAGCTAACAACATTGTATTTGATGCTTTCTTGTCCTAAATCTGCAAATATTTATATAAAAAAAGTTGTATGTTGGCAAAAATGAGGTTCAATTGTGACATGTATGCTTAAGTGTGATGAATAAAAGAGATGACTTATGTATATATGCGTGAACAGAGCCGGAACAGTAGGCAATTAAAAACATTACAAAAAAAAATCCAATTTGAAGCATCAACTGGTAAATTTCATTCACGAAAAACAGAGAATCTGCAGATACAGATCAACATAAAATAAATAGCAAAAATACATGCAATGTCGATCAAGCTATCAATCAACTACAATATATTGTAAAGAATGATTACATAAAACAAACTACTAATACAGTACAGCTTAAACAAATTGAATCGGGAAATTTTCCCACATCAGGTTCCCATGACGGTGTTGTATTTAATCTTCACTAAATGTTCATATTTCATGTGCCAAAAGGGACACAAAGAGCATACCTCACTACAGTGACAAGATAATATTTGTCGAATATTATGAAGAGAAACGGCTAACATCCATTGAAGGGAAACTACCTTGGGCATATTTGACTGTTTTAAGAAGACTTTTTGCTTCTTCTTTCTCCTGCGATTACAATTAAAAGATACATCAGACATTAATAAAGCCTTCACCTTTTGAGGTGTTTCCCTTAGAGGGGTCAAATTGAGCGGGTTGCGCAGGTTGGGTAATGAGTCAAGTCAGTTGGGTTGGCCTAAAAACACCTTATGTTATTTAAAACGTGAACTTCTCTTGATAACTATTTAGTACAGAATTTTATTTATTTATTTATTATTATTTTTTTTTTTTGGGTTGAATAATTTAAAAGGTTTTGCATTAAAAACTACACTTTCAGCGACTTGCAACCAGCTTGACCCATTGACAAAACACAGCATGAATAGACCTATATTGTGGTTCCAAAATAAACCGGAACACACAAAAAGAAAAAAGGTTCAAAGATTAAAACAAAAGAGTTGTTAAACTTACCGGGCCATTATAGTCAAGAAGACGGGTGCAATACACTTCAGCTTCTTCAAATCTTTTCTGCGCTCTACAGTACTTCGCAAGAAACATAAGAGCTTCGACCATATTTGGCCCTTCTCGTTCTTCATCTTCCATTATTTCCAAATCTTTCTTATAATAATAAGCAGCCTCTTCAGATTGCCCTAATTCACTATGCAATTTAGCTAGCCTATGAAGAGCAATAGCTTCCCTATCATTACAATTAGCCGCCCTCCTGTAGCACTTAATCGCCTCCTCAAGCATACGCAGTTGATCCGTTTCATAACATTGTGCCATAGCTATCCACAATCGAGAATCGTTGGGTTGCAAAAACACTGCTTTTTTAAAATAATGAAGGGCATAATAGGGCATTCCCATCATTTCATAAGCTTGACCTAACCCATACCAAGCCCGGTAGTCACATGGGCTTATATCCACAGCCCGTCTGTAAGCATCAACAGCTGCTGGAGTGTTTTTCATCTCAACATACTCATGTCCCATCAGAGTCCACGCCGATAAATAATTTTTATTTAACTTTAGTGCCCTCCTAAAATACATAACTGACTTCTCGTGAAGACCCTTTAAACTATAGTAGTTACCAATAATACAACAAGATTCCGGTCGGTATTTATCCGTCATGAAGACTTGGTGAGCAAGGTAACTTAGACCCGAGTAGCATTCTTTTGAATACAAGACGTTAGAATACATGTCCATGTCATCAATACGATAGGGATCGATTCTAAGAAGCTCTTCAAAAATAGCCTCGACTTGCTCAAACTCACGTAGGTTGTATTGGGCTTTAGCAACTTGGGCTTTGATGTAATTACTACAACCAAAAGTTGTTTGTAAGTACTCATATTTAGCTATAGATTCATTATGCATTCGTAACTCGTGATAGGCGCTGGCAATAAAAAAGTCTTTCATCCAATGGTTATGCAGTTTAAGACTGTTCAGTGTCTCGATTGTGGTACACAAGGACTGCAGCTCTAACCAAGCGGACCAGTTCCATGGATAGCTGTTGACAGACTCAACAAGTACCGTTCTAGCCAGATTCTCGTTACCTTTTTCTTTGAGTACAAGACCATACAAGTAAAGCCCAAAAGGGTCGATTGTGCCATTCTTACGAACAGCAGACAACTCTTGTTCTATGGACACCAGTTCACTATTTACAGCATCGCTTTTACCCAAAGGTCCCTCAAGTTCAATTGTTTCTTCTTCTTTTCGTTTTTCCCCAGCCTGTAAGAACCAACATTAAACTATAAGCAAAAACAGAAGGGTTCATTTACCTTAGATAGATTATAGTTTAATTCGGTCTAAAAAACAAATAAAAATAGTATTCATTTAAGACATACACAAATATATCCAGCTATTTGTCATAGTGAAGTGCCATTCACAAATAAAACGTATCATAGTGATGTAAGAGCGGGGAATACAAAGATGGATTACATACCAAAAAGGAGTGTGATATCAGTAATTACCATGTACATATAACACTTATTTTTTAAAGCCATAACAACTGTGACATGTGTTATTTGCCAAGTATATTGACAGTGAAAAGGTTAAGAAAAGATACGGATATCATTTCAAAAGGGTTGGTCGACTAGATGAAGCAATAAACACCTGCAGGATAAGTCTCATACTAAGAACAAGCATATCACCCTTTAACAATCTCAACAGCTCGTTTTAGCTTTGTTTTAGCATTTATTTGATCACTTGCTACGTTTGAACCTTGGAACTAAAACCTATTTTCCTTTCCGGATGACATTATATGGCAAGAAGTGCACCGAGACTTTTGAGATTTGAGTATTTGACTCATCAAGATGGCACTACTGTTTAGCCTCCATTTTCTAGTACTTGGTGAACCTTGTAAAAATATATAAACTAACAAGCAGTAAGAGAAAAAGGAAGACAGCGCAAAGCTAAGAAACTAAAGACTCATTAGCATGACATAGTTGTAGATCACTCTGTCAACTAAACTTAGCCTTAATTAATCATATGCATCTCAGAGACCACATAAAGGTGCGAATTTGAGAATGTCCTATCTCGCTTCTTACGAGACTGTGCGAAATATATCATTTACTAGTTTCTATAATAAGAGTTGTTCATATGATAGTTCTTTAAAGTGCGCAGCACACCACAGCTAGTAGAGCCAAAAGTACATCATTCCTAGAGTTAAGAGGTCTTCAGGATTGCTTATTAAATCTACTTATCTGCTTATTCCTTGCTCAATAAAGAATTTCAAGTTATATACTCAAAACAACTTCTGTCACTCACAATACTCATGTTCCTAAAAAAATTACCAAACACGAGATTAAAAAAAAAAAAAAAAAAAAAAAAAAAAAAAAAAAAAAAAAAAAAAAAAACTATTCTACAAAATAAAAACACGTCAGTTATGTTATCAGCATTTAATCGAACACCTCCCAATAACCCATGATTACAACCTCGACACTATGAACATGTAATTACCTTGTTTTAGCATTACTTTAACACAAATTTAATCACTTGATAAAATTGTTCATACGAAACAAAACCTAACATTTCTGTTTGGGTATTGACCCCTTATGATGGCACTCCTTTTCAGCCTCTAAACTCTAGCAATGGTGAACAGTACAAAAAAGCAGAGAGAAAGAACGATACGAAAAAACAGAGAAAGCGCAAACAAGTAAAATTAAGAGGCATTAACATCACGCGGTTGTCTATCTACATTAGCATTTATTATCATTAATTCATGAACAATCAATACATTAATCACATAACTACATAAAGACATAACTTTGAGAATATCTTCGCTTGTTTCTCATGCAACTGTTTAGAGGGTGTTCGGGAAAAGCCTAATCAAGGAGCTTAAATGCGTATTAACTTATTGTTCTTTTAAAAAAAGAAGCTCTTTAAGCCTACTAGATACTTCTAAAGAAAGAGTAGTCATTTATGCCGCAATATCTTCCTAAATATATCAAACAAAAACCGATACAACTATTTTACAAAAGAAAAACAAAAAACATGTCATTTATGTTATCGGCATTTAATCAAACATTTGTGCGCATAAGAAACATCATTAACCAATTTAACGAAAGCAACAAAAACTGACCAAATAAAGGGCGTAACATCTCAAAAACAAATCCTTCTTCCCAACTTGATCCTTCAAAACATGAGCAGCCCTTCTATACTCCCTACAATTAAAATAGCTTTTCGCCAACAAATAAAAATCCGAATCCGCATTACTCTCCCTCTCCTCTTCCAAAACCGGAGTCGACACATACGACGTCCCCGCAATCGGCGTCCCCATCACCCCCACCCCCTCATTATCATTAGTACTCTGAAATCGACGCCGAATACTCGAGCAATCGCGCTGTAATCGAGTATTTGAAGGTGGGTATTTTGTTGGGTCTTGTTCTATACCAACTAATTGCTCAGCAGCCCTGATTATCACAACAAAACATATAAAAAGATTCAGTTTTTATAAAAAGTTAGGGTTTTTAGGGTTTATTAAAATTATGGGTTTTTATTTTTTTTACCATTTTGCAGCGGAGAAGAGACAGCGATCGGTGAGTTGACGGATTGCTGAACGGAGTTCGTTCCGGCAAGATTCTTTGCTTACACCCATTGGATGTGTGTGTGTGTGTTTTTGAGTGTGTGTTTTGGTGTTTTGGTGTTTTGGTGTTTTTTGAATTTTTGGAAATGGGTGTGTTTTTGTTTTGTTTTGTTGTTAAAGAAAGTGAAGTGGGGGAGTGTTTTTTAAGTATGGTTTGGTTGTTTGTGGTTTGGAGACTTAACTAATCAAGTTGTTAAGTTGGTCACAAAAACAAAGATTTGGTTTTCAGAATAAATCATTCTGATTTGGTTGAGAATAAAACAAAGATGGGTTTAGGGAGTGTTTGTTTTTCAGAAAAAGCACTTTTTACTTTTTTGACACTTGGCTGGCATGCTTGGCAAAGGGTTATAATGTAAGACTGCTCCCATCGCTGCTTCAGTGAGCAATCGGCAAGCACAGGTGGAAGGTGAGCATGGTTGGGTATCTCAGCGTGAGGAGATGGCAAGGAGACGAAAGGTGATCTTTTCACATTTGGGGCATTGTGCTAGTGGGGGTGTGGGATATATTTATTTTAATTTTTATTAGTTTGTGAGTGTGTAATATTTATTTAGTGGGGTATTTTAATAAATAAAAAATGTGTTGAAAGGTGAAGTGGTGTGAGATGGTTGGGAGTGAAAAGTGAAATGGTGTTGAAGGAGAGAGAAAGCTGATGTGGCGCTGAGGTGGAAGGTGAAATGGTGTGAGGGATGGGGGTAGTCTAATGGTAATGTATAATGCAATGGCCCATTACCCAATAATGAGTAATGAGTCATTACCCAATAAATTAGAGTAATGCTCCTTATATTCCTTTACATTCCTTTTACTTTTATTTTTCTCATTCCTTAATTTGAAGAAACAACAACAACAACATACCCAATCCCGCGAAGGCGAGGTATGGGGAAGGTAGAAATGTAGACAGGTCCTACCCCTACCCCAGGTAAAACCTAGGGGTAGAGAGACTGCTTCCAGTGAGACCTCCGGCACGTGCACCAGTGCGAGTGATAGAGAAAAAAACAGATGCAAGTAGTAAAAGAGCAACAAGTAAAAGCAAATAGAAGCAAGCAAACCAACCAGCAAGGGGCCAAGTACAAAAGACAACAAATAAAACATGCAAGCAAACAGAGCACCAAACAACAAACAAACAACAAACCAGAGGCAAGACAAACAAAACAAGCAAACAAAGCAAGAAGGGCAAAAGAAAGAGAGCAAAAGAAAAGCCAAAAACAAACACAACAAAGCAAGGACTCAAAAGCAAGCAGGCAAAAGGCAAGAAGAGCACCACAACAACAAAGCAAGGCAACGCAGGGGGCAAAAGCTAAGGCAAAGCAAAGGGAAAAGAGGCACCACTAGCCTACTACAAACCTAAAAAGGGAAGAGCAACGGGGCCACTAAACCAAACGTGCAAAGGGCAAACTAAACCTAAAAGGCAAAGGGGCAGGGCAACAAAGGGAAGAGAAACGCAAAGGCAAGCACCTACAACCCATCCGACACTACCCGCAAGTCCTAATCCTAGCTCTCCACACATTCCTATCTGAGATCATGTCCTCGGACAAGAGAAGCTCCTTCATGTCTAACCTAAGTCGATCCTCCCACCTGAGCTTAGGTCTTCCCCTCCTCCTCAAACCGTTGACCATCAGCGCTTCGACTCTCCTAACCGGTGCGGTTTGTGGCCTCCTCCTGACATGACCGAACCACCTCAACCTTCCTTCTCGCATCTTCGAGATTATAGTTTCAACTTCAAGTTCCGCTCTGAAAACTCCGTTCGGGATCATGTCAAGCATCGTCTTACCACAAATCCACCTAAGCATCCTCAGTTCTGCCACTTCCACTCTGTCAGCTTGAGCTTTTGTGATAGGCCAACATTCTGACCCGTATAAGATAGCCGGTCTGATTGCCACCTTATAAAATTTTCCCTTAAGCTTAAAGGGGACTTTCTTATCACAGAGTACTCCTGACGACGCCCTCCATTTCGCCCAACCTGCTCTAATACGGTGGGTAACGTCCTCGTCTATCCTTCCTGATTTGTGTATCACCGAACCCAAATACCTAAAAGACTCCTTAGGTTGAAGAAACTGGTCTCCGATACGAACTTCCTCCTCGTTTCGGCCGATCTCGTAGCTACCGAAATCACATCTCATGTATTCCGTCTTCTCTCTGCTCACCCGAAGCCCCTTGTCTTCCAAAGCCTCGCGCCAATGTTCCAGTCTGTAGTTTAACCCTTCGGCCGATTCTGCAACCAACACAATATCGTCTGCGAATATCATACTCCAAGGGATGCCCTCTTGTATCCCTCGGGATATCTCATCGAGAATCAAGGCGAAAAGGTAAGGGCTAATGGCTGATCCTTGGTGTAGTCCAACTTTCACCGGGAAAAACTCAGTGCACCCCACCGTGCACCGTACGCGGGTCTTCGCCCCATCGTACATATCCCTAATGACTTTTAAGTATCTCCTTGGGGTCCCTTTTTCTATTAGAGTCCTCCATATCAACTCTCGTGGGACACTATCGTATGCCTTTTCTAGGTCAATGAAGGCCATATGCAAATCTCTCTGTCTTTCTCTATACTTCTCCATAAGACTTCTAAGGAGGTGGATAGCCTCGACCGAGGACCTCCCTGGCATAAATCCGAATTGGTTTTCTGACACCCTCGTCTCCCTTCTTAACCTTCTCTCTATAACTCTCTCCCAGAGCTTCATGGTGTGACTAAGTAGCTTAATACCCCTATAGTTGCTACACACTTGAGCGTCTCCCTTGTTCTTGAAGATGGGGATGACTTCGCTGAGTCTCCATTCATCTGGCATCTTTGCGCCGGAGAATATCTTGTTGAAGAGACAAGTCAACCATATTACCCCCTCATCTCCTAGGCTCCTCCAGGCTTCTGTGGGTATTTGGTCCGGGCCAACAGCTTTGTTTCTACCCATCTTCTGTAAAGCAACCTTCACTTCTTCTTGGCTGATCTTCGAGTAGTAGCATTCGGGTACCAAAAGTTGGCTAGGGTCATCTCGTACACCCCTTCCTTCGGTGTTCCCCTCGTTAAAGAGAGAGGAAAAATATTGTCCCCATCTCATCCTAATACCTTCTTCGTTCACGATGGTACGTCCTCCTTCATCTTTGATGTATTTGATGTTTCCTAAGTCCCTTCTTCTTCTCTCACGGGCTTTAGCAATTCTGAATATATCGTTAATTTGATGTATTTGATGTTTCCTAAGTCCCTTAATTTGAAGCAAGCATGCCCTAATTTGTAGGCTGGAAAAAATAAAAGATGCTTTTATTTTTTCCTCTTATATCAGCAGACGAGAAGAAAAAAAATGCATTTGATATTTTCTCTTATGTCTGCAAGTGAGTGTACACTTTTTGAAAATATTGATTGTTTTTTTATACATAAAATGTAAAAATTAACTTTTTTTCAGCTTCAGTTTGGAGATTTTTTTTAAATCTAATTACCAATTCTTATTTTTTTAAACCCGCTTTATCTCAAAAGCCTTTTTTTTCTTTAAAGTGCGTCCTTTCTTGCAAATATGGTATTGCAGCCAATGTTTTAAAAGGAGCGTCTTGACGCCGCATAAGTGCCGCCAAAGCGCGAGGCGTAGGCTCGACGTTACCAAATGGACCTTGGTGTTGGTTCTAGGCGTCGCTTGAAGTAAGCCGCGGAAAGGCGCGCATTTGCATATGGCGTAGCGAGTTTTTTTTAATTCAACTCCGATAATTTTTTATTTTATTTTATTTTATTGAAAATGAAGAATATTACATGCAAGCATAGTTTCTTAACCTTATCCATTATGTACAATGCTTTTTGTAACTCAATATATATGAAATATGATATAAATATATAAACATTTTCATATTTTGTTTCGTCTTATGACACGCCTTAAAAACGCAAAAGCTTTGTCTTGGCCGCAAAACCTTGAGGCTTCGTCACGCCCCACACCACGCCTCGCGCTATTTATAACCTTAATTGCAGATCAGACATGAAAAATCTGAAAATAGAAACATAGCCTTATTACATTACCACAAAACCCATTTGCATTTGAGATTAGAACATAGTTTGTGAGATGGTCAAGAATTTAAAGAACCTTGGTTATGGAAACCAAAGTGTTGGTCCCTTTTACTTGGTTATCAATAACTAAAAAGCTAATGTAACCAAGTTATATAACTTTTAACACATATGTATATAATGATTAACAATAAAGCAACGTAAAGAAAAGAGACAATATTTTTCAACGTTTAATTCTTTATTAGAAGTTAATCAAAAAGAATCATACTCAAGTGTTTACGGAATAACATTTGAGATTGAAATGACAAGTGTGGTATTGACTCCTCTCTAAACTCAAAACAATGTTTGAGTGACAACTAAGGTCCCACTGAGCTATCTCAGGGGCTATGTTGTTCTTTGGAGGATTAAAAGTGGTTTGTGAATGTTTTGCATTAATTGCACAAACTTGTCAACTTTTACTCCTCACTTATGTTGCCTATTTATACACAAATATGAACAACTCTATTATACAATGGACCTAAGCGTTCCTTAATAAAATCTTGATAGATTTTATTCTCTGGCAAGGGAAACTTCTTTGGGTTAAGTCCAAAAGGTGCTTTCTGATGACAGACTGGATTTAACCATTTGGGGAAAGTTTGACCTTAAAGTGATAAAGCACTTTAGTGAAACAATTCAAACTTTCCCGCCCAGTCCCGCCAAATCTTCAGTCTTCAAGTCATCAGTCTTCAGTACCATGATAGTTGTTGAGGAGTCTTGGGGTTCAGTGAGTTATTGTCATTCTCACTGAACCCATCACCTTCTTCTTGGCTTAAATCACACTCACTGAGTTCCGCATAACTGAATGGAGAACCTTTCTTCTTAGGCTCGGTCTAAGCATCCTGAAGATGACTCACTGAGTTACTGTTCACTCAGTGACTTGTTTACACTTAGGTGATTTTACGTTCAAATCCTTGTTAGAAAAAGATCGGGGAATTCAATGACCCAACACAAAGTAATAGGGATTTAAAGAAACCTTCGCCGACCTAGTTAGTGTATAGGGTGTGGAGCAAGGAAAGCAGCAAGAAGAGCTGCCAAGACAGTGGGAACAACCAACCCCTGTATCGCTTTTTGCGGCAATTATAAAAAAAATTGTCTTGCGGCACTAGAGTCCAGTACACTGTGTTCTCGAGATTAATTTAGGAGAGAAAAGAAATGATATGGAAAGAAGTTAAAATTTATATGCGTTCTCAAGATTTTTTAAAAAGAGAAAAGAAAAGAAGATGAAAGAAGCGGAAAGAAGATTTGAGGCATTATTAGTCAAAAATCTTCCTCCTACTTTTGGGAGGAAGAGGAACGAAGAGAAGAGAAAGTAAATTGATTATCTTCCTTTATTTTCTCTCCATTCTCTTCTTTTCTCTTCCTCTAAATAATTAACTCGCGAACACAGCAAGGTTTTCAAGCGAGAGAAATTGTATGTGGGAATATGTGTTGGAGATATTTTTAAATGATAAAAATAAAAATAAAAATAATTTGAGGGAAGAGAGAAAATGTGTTGCAAATGTTGAAGTAAAGTTTAAAAAAAATGTTTAGGAGAGTGAAAAAGTTGATGTGAAACTGCGTGGAGTTGATGTGCCAAAAGAAAACTTCTCACCATACTCTTCACCCTAAGGCTACCAGTAGTGCAACCCACTTCATGACCGAGACACCACTGTCGCATCAGTTTTTTCTTCCTACAACAACTTCATGATCAACTTAGTGTAATGAGAAGACTGAGAACACCATCAAGATATACCCTGTTAAATGTTACGTATAAACATTAATAAGTAAATGTCTAGTATCGAACCCGAGACCTCAGGATTGCACACTTTACAAACAAGAATAATGTAAAATATATATATATATATATATATATATATATATATATATATATATATATATATATATATATATATATATATATATATATATATATATATATATATATATATATATATATATATATATATATATATATATATTAAATGTATCGAATATATATATTTATAAACACTTAATGGACTAAATGGTCGTTAGTTATTAACCGTATGGACTAACTATCATTAGTAACGAAAGATAAGGACTAGAGTGTAACTTGGGAGTCAAGAAAGATCTAGAAACACCCTTGTGGGTGCTAGGCCGGTCGAAGCCCATCCCCATGGGTCGACTCATGCTTTCTTAGTCACCAAGTTTCATCTAGTATAAATACAAGGCCAAGGATTAGGGTTTCACATCTTTTGTGCACACACACTAAACCCTAAAATCTTTTCCTTGTCTCTTTCTTTTGTGGCCGATCGGTTCATCCCCCCCCCCCCATAGGGTTTGGATCGATTTTTCCATAGCTAAAAACTAAGTGTTTTGTTTACTTGCATCAAACCTTTATTCGTTGGTAGTTTGTGTGTACAAGAACGAGGTAATTACTTACTTCAGTAATTATCAAGAGATCGATAAACAAAACGGTAAGGGGTTTATCATTGATCTATTTGTACAAGAATCAAGGTTAATTTGAAGTGCATCGGGTATGTTTACTATTTATGTTTTAGTTAATATTTATGTGTTATACTTGATCCTAGCTTCCGCAATACGTGCTATTTAATTGTTAAACTCTAACAGTGGCATCACGAGCCATGTATAACACGTAATTGATTACTAAAACGTAATAAAAATCGGATCTTTAATTGTTTTAGATACATGTTTTTTGATCTAGGGTTTTCCTATTTTTTTTTTCTAAAAATTTCGAAACCCTAACCCTAATTTTGGGGGGGGTCGATTTTTCCATGAAACCCTAATTAGGGTTTTGTGGTTTTCTTGGATTATGTGTAATCACTAGAAACCCTAGGTCATTAACCGGTTAATTGAACGTATCTTGTGACCTATGTGCTAATTGTTAGGTTTTAATCCGTGACTTACATGCATGTTAGTCATGGATCTTGTTTATTTTACACATGTTTAAGATAGATCTTAAATTGGGGAAGGCTCCAATACATATTAAAATCAATTTTATATGCTATGTGGTATGTTAATTAGCTTTGGCCTACGCAATTGATTCGTCAATGTATGTGGCTCTCTTCCACTAAGAGGAGAAGGCCTTAGTTGATTGCATGCATATTTATACCTAGAATTGATTTTATTATGATCTTTTCTAATACGGATTGCATGTGGCTAATTGTTTCACTTATTTATTATTGGTTGTTTTGATTTTCTTTGATACTTGTTTTATTGTTATTAGTTGGACTTGATGTAAGCAATAAAAGGGTTGTTTTTATAAAGAAAATAAATACGGACTAATAATGGTGAAACCCTAATGTGATAAAGTAAGAATCTTGCAAGGTCTTAAGTGCCGATAGTGGTCCGATTCGCACGGTAATCAGCTCCCAGGCGAGACTAGCAAAATTCATACTTTATTACAATTTTGAGATTGAATCCATAAATTTTTGCTTGATTGATGTTTTGTACAAATATGCTTTTAAAATTAAGTCTTTTAAGATGATATTCATAACCGTGATTTGAAGGCTTAGAAAAGAGCCTTAGAGTCTGCCTTGGTTATCACAATCTTGAATATATCTTAAACGAATTACTTTTAAAATCATATATTGTAGAAAGTCATCTTAGGGTTTTGGAATAAACCTCAAGTAAAACTTTGTGTATTAATTTCACGAATTGGATATAAAAAGTTTTTATGAAAACTTATGTTATAAAGATGAGTACATGCATCTTTGTACATATTTTGATTGACATATCAAAAATAATACCCTTAATAATTTAAGTTACGTGCCATCTATCTATAAGGAACACTTGGAATTTTAATTTAGTAAACGTGAGACCTAGGCTAAATTACTATAACAAGGTAAAATTCTTTTAACGCGTGAGACCATAATTGTAATTTTACAGTTTCTAAGGTAGACGACTTAATTAAGTTGTGCATGACACCTAGAACTTAAGGCATGAGATGGGATGAAACATGCTTACAAGGTAAATTGATGAATCAATTTGATGTAAATCCCATAATGATCTAGGAATTGGAAATCTTGTTTGCCAATTATTGTTCGACAGATTACCAACTTTTGTACTTTCACCACTAACAGATCAACTGATGTGGTGGAATCTATGTAAAGTTGGATCCTAGGTTTTCAAGAAAATTAGTTGGTTATATGAATATAGCCTTGGGTATTTTATTTTTCTTGAAGATATTGATTATCAAAAATACTAATATTTGAACTTTATCTGTAGATATGGCTCAACCCGATAACCAAACTGTGATTTCTGCTTTCAAGAGTCATCTTGAGAGAGAAAAACTGACTGGAAAGAATTTCAATGACTGGCACTGTTCGCTCAGAATTGTCTTGAGGGCGTCTGGTAAGCTAGACTATGTGACCGAGGAATGCCCTGCTGAACCTGCTGCTACTGCAACACCAGAAGCAAAGGCAGCATGGAAGGTGACTAATGCTAAGTATAATGAGGTTGCTTGTTTAATGCTCACTAGCATGAGTGCTCAATTACAAAAGAAGTATGAGTACTCGTCTCCTAAGAATATGCTTGATAACCTCAGGCAGTCTTATGAGAAGCCACCTGCAGTTGAATTGTATGATGAAGCTACACAACTGCAAGCATGGTGATGGTAAACCAGTAGCTGATTATGTGGATGAGATGAAAGATTCGTTTGATCAACTTCACAGAATTAGTTTTGGTTACCCCGAAAATGTGCAAGTGCACTTGATCAACAAATCCCTCAACAGGGATTTTGCTGGTTTTGTGCAGAATTACAACATGCATTGCTCGGGGAAGACAGTCTCAGAATTACTCGCATTGCTTGTTGATTATGAGAAAAGTCTACCAGCCAAGGTCAAGGCTCCTACCCCACAAGTGTTGGCAATTCATGGGGGGAGAATCCAGAAGAAATCGCATGTGAACAAAGGTAAAGGTGATAAAGGCAAGCAGGTCATGGCCTATCAACCACAACCAAAGATGAAACAGCATCAGCCTAAGCAGAACAAGACAAATCCTCCAAACAAGAAGGATCAGGCTTGTCACCACTGTCATGAAAAGGGCCATTGGAAGCGCAATTGTCCTCTCTACATTCATGACTTGCGACAGAAGAAGCAGGGGAATGAAGCTGGTAAAGCCAGTACTTCAGGTGCGTTCTTTATGATTGAATTATTCACTCTTACTCCTAAATTGAATTCATGGGTATATGATACGGGATGTGGCATTCATATTTGGAATACCTTGCAGGGGTTTAGAGTTGAGAGAAAGCTGGCCTATGGACAACAATTCTTGCACGTTGGTAATGGAGCGCATGCAGGAGTTGAAGCTATAGGAGTTTTTAATTTAGTATTGCCTTCGGGCTTAGTACTATCTTTAAATAATTGTCATTATGCACCATCAATTGTTAGAGGTGTAATTTCATTTTCATGTTTGTTAAACCTTGGTTTTCATCATACTATTTCTAGCAATGAAATTTCAGTTTCTTTAAATGATGTTTTTTATTTTAATGCTATTGCTGTGAATGGTGTATTTGAAATTGATATGAATGATAATGATAATGCTTTTGTTACAAATAATTCAATGTATAGCATCAACAATAAGATAATCAAGAAAGGTCTGGATTCATCTTATCTTTGGCATTGTCGACTTGCTCACATTGGCAAAGATCGCATGAAAAAGCTGCAACATGATGGGCTTTTAAATAAGATCAATGATGAATCATTTGATAAATGCGAATCTTGCATTGCTGGGAAGATGACTAAGAAACCCTTTAAAAATAGGATTGAAAGGGCTAATGATCTACTTGGTCTTATTCACACAGATGTGTGTGGACCACTTAGACATGTGTCAAGGAGAGGTGATAGCTACTTCTTAACATTTACGGATGATTACAGCCTTTATGGTTATGTTTATTTACTTAAACATAAACATGAGGTATTTGAAACATTCAAAGTGTTTAAAGCAGAAGTAGAGTTGCAACTTGGAAAGAAGATTAAAGCTCTTCGATCCGATAGAGGTGGTGAATACCTGAGTCAGGAGTTCACAGATTATCTAGCAAAGGAGGGAATTGTCCAGCACCTTACTTCTCCATATACTCCACAACAAAATGGTGTATCTGAGAGAAGGAATCGTACATTGCAAGACATGATACGATCTATGTTTAATCTAACAACTCTTCCTTTTTCGTTTTGGGATTATGCCTTAGAATCTGCTGTTCGCATTCTAAATATGGTTCCAACAAAGAAGGTTGATAAGACACCATATGAGGTATGGACTGGAAAAGCTCCAAACTTGTCTTATCTTAAGGTCTGGGGTTGTGAGGCGTATGTTAAACGTGACTCAGTAGACAAACTCCAACAAAGATCTGTGAAGTGCATCTTCGTAGGATACCCTAAGGAAACTATGGGATACTACTTTTATTACCCACCTGAAAACAAAGTATTTGTTGCAAGGTATGGAGACTTCCTTGAAAGGGAGCTCATATCTCAAGAATTCAGTGGGAGAGTATATGATCTGGAAGACGGTCATGAAGATGTAGAACCTTCTGAAAACACTAACCAACTTCCGGTAGAACCTGAAAGTTTAGGTCCTCCACCTGAAGTTGAAGTGATTCCCATTCGTAGGTCAACAAGACCAGTAAAAGCTCCTACTCGTCTATGTCTTAATGTAGAGAGTGATGAGAATATACTGGGTGATCTTGATGAGCCTACAAGTTATAAAGCTGCCATGAATGGTCCTGAAAAGGCCAAATGGAAAGAAGCTATGGATGGGGAAATGCAATCCATGGAAGACAATGATGTCTGGGAAGAAGTAGACCTACCTCCGGGTGCCAAACTAGTTGGGAGTAAATGGCTCTACAAGAAAAAGACTGACATGGATGGCGTTGTACACACCTATAAGGCCCGTTGTGTAGCTAAAGGCTATACGCAAACTTTTGGTGTTGACTATGAGGAGACCTTTTCTCCTGTAGCTGACATAAGGGCAATTAGGATTCTTATAGCCATAGCTGCTTACTATGACTATGAGATTTGGCAAATGGATGTAAAAACCGCCTTCTTAAATGGTCGCCTAGATGAAGACATCTATATGGCGCAGCCTGAGGGGTATGTAAATCCAGAATTCCCAAATCGTGTATGCAAGCTTAAAAGATCCATTTATGGATTAAAGCAAGCATCACGACAATGGAATAAGAGATTTGATGGTGAAATTAAAAAGTATGGATTCACTCAAAATCTTGATGAGCCATGTGTATATCACAAAGTTAGTGGGAGTAATGTAATTTTCCTTATATTATATGTTGATGACATATTGATCATGGGAAACGACATTCCAAGTTTGCAAAAGGTTAAGGCATATCTTGGAAAGTGTTTTTCTATGAAAGATTTAGGGGAAGATGCATTTATCCTGGGAATCAAGATATATAGAGATAGATCTCAGCGATTAATTGGATTAAGCCAAAGTGCTTACATTGATAAAATATTGAAGAGATTCGATATGCAAAATTCCAAGAAAGGATATTTGCCAATGCAAGAACAACATGGCTTGAGCAACAAGGTTTGTGCTTCAACACCTGCAGAGGTGCAACGCATGAAGAGAGTCCCTTATGCTTCGGCTGTGGGATCTATTATGTATGCGGTGAAAAGTACAAGACCTGATGTGGCGTTTGCACAGAATTTAACCAGTCGATATCAGCAGAATCCAGGTAGAGCTCACTGGACTGCTGTTAAGAATATTCTTAAGTACTTTAGGGCTACTAAAGATATGTTCTTGGTTTATGGGGGAAATCCATCAGCAGAACTTGATGTTACAGGTTACTGCGATGCTTCTTGGAAAGGTGATAAGGATGATACGAAGTCTCAGACGGGTTATGTCTTTGTCATTAATGGAGGAGCTGTGGATTGGAGGAGCAGAAAGCAGAGTGTACTAGCGATGTCTGCTACAGAAAGTGAGTATATAGCTGCTTCAGAAGCTGCAATGGAAGCTGTTTGGATTAGGAAGTTTGTTTCAGGGCTTGGAGTTATGCCTTCGATTCAAAGACCTATTAAAATGTATTGTGACAACTCAGCTGCAATTACATTTGCCAATAAGCCTGGAATCATGAAAGGCACCAGACATTTCCCGATTAAGCATCACTATGTTCGAGAACAAGTCGAAATAGGCGAAATCGAAATGCTCAAAGTTCACACAGATGATAACTTGGCAGATCAATTAACAAAGCCTCTACCTGGCACCAAGCTTTACAAGCATGCTGAAAGTGTAGGACTTAGATTAGCTGAAAGTTTCATGCCCATTTGTGATTAGTGTTTGGATAAAGGATGTAACGTACAATTATTATTTTAATGAAATAAAATATGTTTTATGTTTATTTATTCATTGTCTTAATAATATATCCTATATTTGCATGTTTAAGATCCATGAATAAATTATTATTCTAAATTGTCCATTGTCGATTAATGATATGGGAATATCATTAAACTAAGACAAATTTGAGTATTGGTTTAGGATATACTTGAAAGTATATTGATGCGTAGTCATACCAATTTCACATAATATTCGATGAATTGAATATTGGCAATAATATGATTTAATATTTAATGTGAGAATCATATTTAAAGTTATCCTCGGACTTGAGATACCGGATAAGTGTCATGGATGTAGTGCATTTTTGTGAAGCAATCTACCGCTCACCGTAACAGGGAGTTATAAGGGTTGATTTCAGAAGTGTTGCAAAGTTCATGGGTTATTCTTGTAGTCAAGAAAGAATTTATTCCTTCTGATTTGTTTAGAAGTTTAATACTGCTGGGCCCCTCGTAGGGTTGACAAAATGTTTGCATGGCCATGCCCAAAGTCTATCTGGAATACGTTCAGATGTTTTGGTAATTTTGTTCAATCATAAAGAAACGAGAAACATAAATTTAATAAAGGAACTCACATCTTTATTAATGTGGTATTAGTAATGAAAGGATAATTATAATGATGAATCATTAAAGGTTTTTCCAGGAAACCTAGCTCGGATTGAACTAGGGACATTGGAGTGTTGCAAGACGCTAACCAGTGTCATTTTACTATTAATGGATATACGAGTGGGAGCTGTTAAATGTTACGTATAAACATTAATAAGTAAATGTCTAGTATCGAACCCGAGACCTCGGGATTGCACACTTTACAAACAAGAATAATGTAAAATAAATATATACATATATTAAATGTATCGAATATATATATTTATAAACACTTAATGGACTAAATGGTCGTTAGTTATTAACCGTATGGACTAACTATCATTAGTAACGAAAGATAAGGACTAGAGTGTAACTTGGGAGTCAAGAAAGATCTAGAAACACCCTTGTGGGTGCTAGGCCGGTCGAAGCCCATCCCCATGGGTCGACTCATGCTTTCTTGGTCACCAAGTTTCATCTAGTATAAATACAAGGCCAAGGATTAGGGTTTCACATCTTTTGTGCACACACACTAAACCCTAAAATCTTTTCCTTGTCTCTTTCTTTTGTGGCCGATCGGTTCATCCCCCCCCCCCCCCCCCATAGGGTTTGGATCGATTTTTCCATAGCTAAAAACTAAGTGTTTTGTTTACTTGCATCAAACCTTTATTCGTTGGTAGTTTATGTGTACAAGAACGAGGTAATTACTTACTTTAGTAATTATCAAGAGATCGATAAACAAAACGGTAAGGGGTTTATCATTGATCTATTTGTACAAGAATCAAAGTTAATTTGAAGTGCATCGGGTATGTTTACTATTTATGTTTTAGTTAATATTTATGTGTTATACTTGATCCTAGCTTCCGCAATACGTGCTATTTAATTGTTAAACTCTAACATACCCCACAAAAATTAATTAAATGAAACACTCACACACACAAACATCTCACACGAATCGGTTGAAATTACAGCCGACTTCTCCCTTTTTCTTGCATTGAACACGTCTTGTTATGCCCTCGTAATGGGGTATGATGCGTCTAAATTGGTGTCAACCGAAGTGACGACCGACGCATTACAGCCCGCCTTAAAACTCCTACTTGGACGTTGGACCCCAAGCCATAACAAACATTGAAAGGCATCATAAAACCAAAAAATGGCTACCAACGACCCCCACCTATGTGTTTAGCATGTTGCTTCAACACCTGATATTTTCATGAATATAAATAGTTCTCTTTTTAGATAATATATTAATAAGGGTTAACGGATTACAACATTTGTTTGATAGTACTATGAGACTATCCCGTTCGGTTTCAAAGCATCAAATACTTTTCGTGTATTACTAGAAAGGTTACAATATTTTGTTGGTAAAAAATGATTCTTGATTGAAAGTTTGTAGAGATACGATGAGACTGTGTGTACATGTTTTTTTAAGTTGGTCTATATAATCTGGGTAAATGAGAAGCAATAAAACTTAATTCTTCTCCGTTATCGAGTTCATTTTTAGAAAGAAAGGAAAGGAAATGATAAGAAACCGAAATTTTATTGTGTTTTTGAGTTTTTCTTAGACATAAAGGAAAGGAAACACAAAGGAACTGAAAGGAAAATTCTTATCATTTTCCTATAGGAATTTTCCGCCCAAATATGGGCGGATTTGAACGGAAACAATTATACACCCGCACTTTTTAGTATATAATAACATATATAACTTTCAATATTTAATCATATTCGACTATTATGATAAAATGAACATATTTAAAAGTGCATAAATGTAATTATGTCTCTTTTTTTTTTTTTTTTTTTTTTCTTCCCAATTCGAGAACACAACATTATTTCTTTTCATTTCATTTCATTTCATTTCATCTCGAGAATATGAAATATAAAATTAACTTTCTTTCTACACATCATTTCTATCCCCACCTAGGAAAACTCGAAAACGCAGACTAAAGTCGAAAAGCCGTAGCTAATGTTTCTACCTCAATATTAGGAAGCGTTTACAACCTGCTAGCATTTTGTTTGGGACGAGTAAACTTAGAACGCGTGTTGCGGTAGCCGTATATAGTGGTGACTCGAGAGTAAAGCAATTAAAGTAAGGGCTTTAGGCCTCCAATTTTTTAAGGTCTCGGATTTTCTATTACATTGTATTTATATATAATCAGTTACATGTTTTTTTTTTCTGTCGTCATCTTTAAAGATCCGATTATTCAATGCCCAATTAGCAGATAAATATTAAATAATAAAAGTTTTGAGGCTCTTTTGTTTCTACTTTCATTTTTCAAGCCTACGAGTTGTAGAAAGATAAGCCCAAATATATTAAGTATATAAAAAACCATTTTTGCATGAAAAATAAGCAACTACGGAGTATTAAATTAAGCCCTCTGGGAACAACTATTTAACCATTTACATTGATTAACTATTGTACTTAAAGTCTTTATGTTTGTTTATCACTCCTGATTGTGTAAGCCTGTGGGTTAAGGTCGAAAGAGCCAATTTGTTCTATACAAACTAAAATCTTGTCTATGCGGCCTTTGGCTGGAGAAATCCGCTTAGGAGAATTGATAATCATCCAGACCTTAAGTATTGTATTATTCCTGTGAGAAATTACTTGGTTAATAAACATTAGTCTTGAATTGAACTAATGATTTGTGAAATTGCTCTTTTGACGAAAATAGCTAAATTGCAAATTGTAGCACTCTTGTTATCGTCAAACTGAGATCTTACGATAAGCAACATTATTGAGTTATATGAACTATCCAAGCAATCATATTGTCTTTTTATTGAATTTACACCACCATCTCTTATTTGCTCATTTGTTGAAAAATAGCATTTTGTTTAGTTTTATTATCTTTTACTTACTGAAACAAAACTAAGGCCTTGTTTATTAAAATATTCTATTGAGTTATGTTTAATTAAAATATAAATTAATGCAGACACCCTCAGTTTAATTACTTAATATTTTCAGTCACATTTCTCTATTGAGTTAAAAAAAAAAAAAAAACAAATTTCATTAGTCAGTTAAGGGTCCGTTTGGTTTGCAGATGGGTTTAGGATTAAAATTTGTATTTGATGTATGAGAGAGAAAATAATATATTTAATTAATAATAATATAATTAATTTATTAAAAAACAAATGAATTTTAATTTAAAATTATACTTTTATAATGCTAAATAAATGCAAAAATTAAAAAGAGACAAACATAAGGGGGTTGGCAATGGGTGCGGGGAGGCATGGTGCGGCATCCCCACCGCACGGGAACACCGCCGCCCTCCCCCTCCTACCGCACGGTGAGGCTCATTCTCGGTGAAGCTTACCGAGCCCATTTCGAACGTTATGCATTTAATATTTGGAACGTTGGGGTGTTTTAATGGTACAAACGGTGAGTGAAGGGTGAGGGGTGTGCCGCCAACAAAAAGTGAGTGAGTGAAGGAAAAAGTGGGAGGGTGATGTGGCATAAGGGGATTGGTTGTTTGTGAGTGAAGGGATTTGGGGTGAGTGGTGCATTGCCAACCCCCTAAAGAGGAGTAGGTCCCACAATATTTAGAAAACCTACACATGCCCCCAACTTTTACACACTCTCATGTTTGTGAGTCTCAATCCCAAATTTTAATCCATAAAGTTTAACCAAACATTGGTTTTGCATTAATCAAATCCCAAACCCAATAAAACCTCCCATACCAAACGGGCCATAAGTCTAAGTCAAACACCACCTAAGTCCCTGTGGATACGACCTGGTCTTATCTAAAAAATTATACTACATACGTGGGTTATACTTTACCCGTGTGTTCGGTTTATGAAATACGGTGAAACTAGTCATTATAAATTAAAACATTTCCTTACACATATCAAGATAAAAACAATAAAGGGTTTGATATTATTTTATACATAGATTTGTTGGTGATTCGGGTATTAAGGAGATAGAAATAAGAATGTTTGTATGTGAACGCTGCGTTGGGTTTCGAGAGTATAAACATGACTGCGTTTTTCTTGTGCTAGTGTTGTCTCATCTATTGGTTTATTAATTATTTTAGTTATATCATTAGCTAGGATATTGCAGTTGTGCTCCATTAATTTGGAAGTTGTAGTTTGATTTGAAGTTGTTTGTGGTTTTTAAAAGATTAATGTAAAAAATGGTGGTTGGTGGTGATTGTTGGAGATAATATGTATAAAGGAAAAATAAAATAAGAAAATTTTAATAATAGTGGTGGTGGTGGTGGAGGGTTGTAATGATTGGTGGTGGTAAGTGGATATGAAGAAGATGGAACAATTGAAAGTTGCGGATGGTGATAAATATGAAAAACATATCTAAGGTCGAAGGAGAGGAGTTTGTTTGCTTTTTTTGATGAAAGATTTTGATACGATTAAAGAAAAGAAAATGAGATAAAAGATGAATTAGTGTTAAATTTAGAGAAAGAAGCAGGATCTTAGAGAGATAAGTATGAAATGAGATAGAGAAAGGGTGGTGTGGTATGCGTTTTTTGTCCTAAAGACAAAATGATCTCAAGCCATGAAATAACCAAAATACCCTCATGTGCAAGGCACATGGAAGACTTAAGGGATGTTGACTGACGGCAGTTAGTCAAAGGGACCTTGGATGATGCAAAAAGTGAATAGCATGGACCTCCGGTGTATTTAATTTTTGTGAAGGACTCAATGTGTATTTTGGGTACAAGTTCATAGAGGAGAAGAACGGTGTATTTTACTCTTAAAATAATATAAAGGGGCAAAATAGTTATCTCATATCTTATCATACTCATGTGACTCACACATGCATGTACTCACCCACGATCTATCTCATTCATGCGTTTGAAGATATTCTCAAGTCATTTGTAACTTGATTGGTCATGTTAGATAAGTATTATCTATTTGATTAAATCAAATGCCAAAATAAAAAAATATTAATTACTTCTATTTTTTTCCTCTTTCCGAAACTTTTTTTAGATTACCTACCTTAGAGCACAGGGAACAATAACACCTAATAACATCATATTACTCGCCACGTCAGCGCCACATCATTTCAACAACAAAAAACATCATGTAATCATAACACCCAATAACACCACCAAATAACACCATTTTATTCGTTCCATTGGCTAGAAACGCAAGTTAACACATTAACGTAAATGTAAAAGCTGGGAAAACGCAAACGAGGTGGGAATGGGGAAAATGCAATAACACCATTTTTTTTGCCATGTAGGCATTAACGCCAAACCGGCGTTATAATTCCTTGTTCTCTTATATACATTATATTTTCCTTCCGATTTCACATTTTTCTTTATTCCCTCCATTTTATTAAATGATATTGCCTCTAATTTTATTCACTAACCCTTCATTGATTTCCCAGCTAGACGAACAACTCACAACCTAGATCATAACCATTTAATCAAGTATGAATGACATGGATAATAAATCTTATAGTCAAGTAACATAAACATATAATCTCCTAGCAAGGTACATACAAACTTGTTTTCTTTGTTTTTTGTATCTTTGCATTATTTATACCGTAATTGAGTCACGTTTCTAATATATAATATCAAAATGCATGACAGTTTAATATGCGAGCCTCGTATGGGAATGGAATTTGATACATTTGAAAATGCATGGCAATTTTGGATAAACTATAGTGCATATATTGGTTTTGATGTTTGCAAGCAATGGAATCATAAGAACAAAATGAATGGACACATATCTTCGATGAGATTCGTATGCAATAAAGAGAGTGTTGGTAAACAAGATATATGAGATTCTGGCACTAGACGTCCTCAACCAGAGAAAGGACAAATTGTCTATCAGGGGAATACGTATGATAAACAAACAAATAAAATATAAGTTACATGATTTTGTACCCGAGCATAATCTCGTAGTCCGTAAAACGATGCATATGAGATTGATTTGGTGGACGAATATGAAATCAAGGCAAAAACATCATATGAGCTTATGAGTCGACACGCTGGAGGAAAATTTAGTGTCGGCTACACCTTAACAGATAAAAAGAATTATATTCGAAAAAAAAAAAAAAAAAAAAAAGACAACGATAAATGAAGTATGGAAAAGCTGGGACTTTATTAAGGTATTTTCAACAACAATCATTAGAGAACCTGTCATTTTATTATGCAACTTAATTTGATAATGAAGAGCAGATAACAAACATTTTTGGGCCGATGCAAGAATGATAATGTATTATATTTATTATGGTAACGTGGTAACGTTTGATACTACTCTTAATGTAAATAATGAATTACGACCTTTTGGTGTATTTATTGGTGTTAATTACCGCGGATGGATAACTATATTTGGTGTTTCACTTCACTATGTCGAAACTACCGAGTCTTTTGAGTGGTTATTTAGAATATTTTTGGAGGCATACAACCAAAAGGAACCATTTACCCTTTTTACCGATCAAGGTCAAGCAATGGCAAATGCATTGCATACTATTATGCCAAATGGACAACATGGGTTGTGTACTTGGATCATAATGCAAAATGCAATAAAAATATGTTGGGAACAACATGAAGGATAAACATGAAGGATAATTGTAGTCTTTTCAAAAGATGCATGTATGAATATGAAAATGAGCAAAATTTTGAAGTGTGGGAAACAATGTCTGATTATTACAAAGTCAAAGAAAATCGTGGGTTGAAACTATTTATGAAGAGAATGAAAAGTGGGCTAAATGATATATGAAGTTGGTGTACACATTAGGAATGTGAAGCACGTGACTTAGTGAAATTTTGAATGGGGACTTAAAGGTTTATCTACAATCGGACTTTGACATTCTTCATTTCCTTAAGAAATTTGAGAGGGTGGTAGAAGGTAAGCGTTGTGATGAGTTAAAAGCTGAGTTTGATTGGAGAAACAAGCTACCAAGGGTTAGAGTGCATAGGTTTCCATTGTTACGACATGTTGCTCAAATATATACCGCATATGGGTTTGTATTATTTCAGGATGAGTTTGATTGGTCATTGTCGGGTATAATAAAAGAACACTTAGAAAACCAACAAGTCAACACCTACATGGTTTCCATGTTCAACCAAGATGGAGAGTACATGGTAACAAGCAATCCTTTAGAAAAAAAATGATCTTTTATAGTTGCAAAATTTTGAAACTTTTGGAATTATGGGCTATCATTGTTTGAAAGTTTTTTGATGCCATGGATGTAAAAATACTTCCAGAGCAATACGTCTTAGAAAGATGGACAAGAGAAGCCAAGAACGATATTGTACATGATACCAAGGGAAAAGTGTAACACTCCAAAATTTAAGTTTTTATTATATATATTTAAATAATGCACATGCGGCTTTAGAAAATTATTAGATTTATTATTTAGAAAAAAGGACCAGGAATGCAAATAATTAATGAAAAAGAACCTACGATGCAACATGTTAAACGACAAGGACTAACGATGCAAAATAAATTTACAATGTAAAATTACTAAGTTACCCATATGACTTATAAGGCTTAAATATCAGGAAGTTAACATATAGTAGGGCACGTGTAATGGGACGTCAATATCAAAGGAGATTAGGAGGGAAAAGTAGTTTACTTCTCATTACACAATAATTATACAAGGGGTTTCAAGAGCTCGGTGAGTTTGGGATTAACTTGAGAAGATTCAAGCATCTTTGGTAGTGTTTAATCTCCAACTCAAGGTTAGTTCATGAATTAATTAGTCTTCAAGGTTATTCGTTTATGATTGAAATTATGGGTTTTTAAGGAATTAACCCTTATAATGAACTAGAACTAATTGCGCTAGATTTTTAGATAATGAAATTGCTTTAGAATATGATTTGAGGGATTTTGATAGAATTTATGTTATAGTGTTTGATAGAAAATCATGTTATAGTTAAGTTAGTAACTAGTTATTATGTCAAATAAGGTGTTTCGCACAAGAATGATTTTAGAGCAAAATTGTAAATTATAGTCAAATTTATACGATAAAGTAGTTCCTAACCATGTTAGAATGATCATGTTGTGTTTAGGTGATCGTGGGGAGCTCGGGAATCCTCAAGCTTAAACCTAAGGTGAGTTACAGAATAGTAGCAAGTTTAGTAGTATAGTTAAGTATAGTTTGCATATGAATATGTTTAGTTACATGTTTAGTAGTGGACATTAGTTAGTTACAATTTAGATGAATTATAGGTAATAGTTGATCTCATGGGTGCTTAGGAAATGCACTACTAGTCAAGTTATGAGTGCTTAAGTGACACACCATTAGCTATGTAGTGTGCCTAAGAGATGCACAACGAGGAACTCTCATTTATGACATACTTCGTGGAGTACTTGTGCTTGAATAGAAATTGTGAGATCCTTCGTGGAGTACCCATACTTGAATAACACCTATAATCCTTCGTGGAGACAGTGCTTTATGCAAGTGTGAAGTCTTACTATGGGTGCGGAGAAAATCTTATCTAGGTACGGATAAGCAAGGGTGTATCTGGGTGCGGATAAGCAATGGTGTGGAGTCTTGTACCAAGTGAGGTCAAGCTTGGGATTTGATACTTCTTTGGTATAAGTCTTGTAATCGGTGTGAGAGTTCGCGAGCTCTTTATGGGTGGTTCTGGGTGCGGAATTTCGTTAGGTGCTAGCTCGAGTCTAGGTGTAGATCAGTGAGAGCTAAGGTGTATGGTTTATCCACCACAAAGGATTTGGTATTAGTGAATAATATATGTGTCACGGATTTGAAACTGGACGTATGGATGATCTAACCTATCATCTCAAACCATTATAAATCGTTGTGTTTATATCTCTTCCCATAACTCTTTACTTAAAATTTATATTGTTTAATGATAAGGATTTATTTGATACGCTTTTAGGGGGTCATTTAAGCCCTAAATCGTAAATATATGGTCAAATATTACCTTAAATCGCTTCTTTTCTCATTTTAGGTACTTGGGATAAGAATTCTGGAAAATGAAGCATTTTGGACGTTTTTAGAGTCTAAAAGTGAAGAAAACGACAAAATCAATAAACTATGCTGGAAAAGACACCTGACAATGTCACGCTTTACAAGGTGACGCCGTCACTTGAAGATTCAAGAGGTGGCAATATTACAAGTGACGCTCCAGAAAACTTTTTGTGGCATTACACGTGACGGCGTCACGTGTTATTTGGAGTAGGCCATCACGTACAATGTTAACAAGAGACGGCCCAGTGGAAGTTATGAGTGACGACGTCAAGAAGCTTAATTGGGCATCACGAAACCCTAATGGCGGCGTCAGAACCCATAACCTGACGCCGTCACCTATGTATCTCTATATATAGTTTTGAATTTTTTCATTCAAAAAAAGGTGAATTTTTTCATTAAAAAAAGGTGGAACTTGTGGAACTTTGTAGGGGAACTTTGTGAGTCCGAATTGCACATCACTTTTAGGGTTTCAAACCTTATTTTCTTCCATGTTCAATTGAAATATAAGTTCTCCTTTAATCATTCAATATATCTATGTGTTGTTTGATTAATACATACATACATATACATATATATATATATATATATATATATATATATATATATATATATATATATATATATATATATATATATATATATATATATATTTAACATGTTAGCTTAGATTTCCTAGTGTTTGATTAGATATAATGAAATCTAGTTGTTAATTATTAATTGTTGAATCTGTTATTGGTTGTTTGATTGATTGACTTGCGTTAGGCTTAAGAAAACTAGCTAACTTCCTATACGGTAACAAGCTTGAACGTTTTAAGAAACGTAATCGGATGTGTACTACGGTTTTATTGATTGCATTTAATGCATGAGTAGATATTGATGATTCTATGATAGGATACTAAACCTGTCGTCATAAGAAGAAATAAATACTTATAGAGTTGGGGAAGGACGTACATGCCCCCACGACTCGTATTAAGGAATACAATCCTTCAATCAAACAATTGTGACAAATCAATAAATCAATAAAAGATAACTAGGAAGTATTGAAATCTAAGTAAACACACTTGTCTCTCATAGAAGTCCACCACATTTACTTTTCTTGTTATTATTATTATTTTTTTAATTTTGTTTAATTAGTAATTTTGGGTTAGTTAACTAGCAACTAATTCCGCCACTCTTCCAAAATCAAGATTTTACTGCTTTCCATAAAATATAAAAATATAAAAAGAATCATCCCTCACCTTTAGATCTAGTTAACCTACATCTCAATCCTAACGACACTATTCCCCTAGAGAATGACCAATCCTCCGGACTTACCGTATACTACACTACAACGATCAGGTACACTACCTGGTGGATTGGAAAAATCTCTCAAGATCCCTTGAGAGGTAAAACCTTTTGCGAGGTTGCAAAACACGCATCATTTAACCGTTAACACACTTGCATGAAACTTGACACTTAACATACTTAAACTTAAAAGAAGTCGAAAATAACGTATTCACCCCTCTACGGTTCTACATGTTTTTATTACTTGTTGGAGTCAATTTTATAAATACTAAAACGAGATAATAAACACCAAAACACATTGCTCGATAACAAGGACGAACAAAGATTTTCTGAAGGGTGTTGCATACTCATTATTTTTTAATTACTATAATACTATAGTTACACCATAAATATTTTTTGCTAAACTATAGTTGCACCATGCAGAAATAATATAACACAAAAATATTATCAGGGTCTACACGTACAAAAAGAACACTTTTTGACAAAAAAAACTTAAACTTCCTGACGCAAAATCCAACACCTAAGGAGGTCCGTTCATGACTTGGTTGTTACGAGAATCTAAGGAGGTGACGCAACTGGTTAATTCAACAAGTGACAAAAGATATCCTTGTTGCGTTATATGTGGTAGACCCCGAATTCAATAATAAAATTGTGATATGATTGCCATGTTGTGACAAATTATGGGTTGGGCTTTATAGGACACAATCAAGAGGAAACAATGCTTATTTCCGGTGAGACGTGTGTGTAATAGAGCTCTAATTGAAAAAGCAAAAGAAGTGTTGTGAGATGTTCAAAGTGTTTGAGAATAACAATTTACATCAATTCAAGTAACATTATACACTTTCATTTTGTCAATATGTTAGACATCTCATGGAGATTGCTAATGTATGTCATGATATTGTTGATCTTTATCACTTTGTTTCGCGAAAATGGTGTATTGCGAAACAGATTGAAAATGTGGCACTTCACATTTGTTACTTTGTATAAACTTGTTTGTGATGTAGCAACTAGCAAGTTTTGCGGTTCTTGTATATATTTGTGTACATTTAAGCCTGCATGTTTAAAAATTAAAAAAAAAGATATAGAAATTCTGAGCATAAGCAATGCAAGGTTTATTGAGATTGATGTTTTTTCCTGCTTCTACTTAAAAAGTGTTTTTATTCAGATTAAAAATAAGTGCTTCTAAATAAAGTGCTTGGATTTGATTTGGATTAAAAATAAGCATAAAAGCATTTTTTTTAATCTTTTTGGAAAATTCTACTTATTTTAATTAAATGATAGCTAATATGACAAACTTTACTCATTTTCTACATATTGTTAAGTTAGTTAAACGTAAAAATAATACATAAAATTGATCTAACGAAAACTATAACATATGACACAAATATGTTGAGCAAAATTTTCGACAAGAACATGTCAAAAACTTATATTAAGTTCATTAAGTGAGAATGTATTTCAAACTTTTATCTTTTATGTTAAATTTTAAAGCTAAAATTATTGTAGTATAATTTTAGAAAAAAAAGCGCTTTAAAAAAGTGGTACTAACTTTCCTTTTTTTTTTTTTTCCTTAAACAGAAAAGCAAAAAGTGTTTAGATAAAAAAAACAAACAAAAATGCTTTTTTACTAGAAAAAAGCAGATAAATAAAAAGCATAAGAAATAAGCAATGACAAACATTCTCAAGTTATAAAAGACTTGATGCATTTAACATAATTAATATTTAAATATATCCTACAAAGCAAAAAGTCATTCCTGTAATTTGATACCATACTTTAAAAGATGAAAAGTTTTTGCTTCAATCAGTGGAAGTTTATCAAATCTTTTAAATTTTCTTCGCTTATTGATGCAATAAAAAAATGATGTAAATGACAAATAATTCTTCAAGTAGCATTGATAAACTTTAGTTGGATTTTCATAAATTTCAGAATTTTAGTTAATGACACGTGATAAGATTGACTACTCACGTGAAGCAAGGGGCAAACCTGTCTCTTAAAAAAACCGAAATCAAAAAATAGTTTCCCGCCTGCAACACCCTTCCAACGAATTCCTTTCCAAATTTTTCAAATTTTTTCAAAAACCCTAAAAACCACAAAACTCAAAAAAATCCCTCTCAAATTCTCCAACCACTTAAACCCCCCTCCTCCCCCACCACCCGCCAACAACCCTTCTTTATAATCATCAACACACACAAACACTAGATCCAAATTCACATATGGCGCTACAAACACCTTCTCCTTCAGTACCTGCTGCGCCGGGTTTGGGATCGACCGCGTATTGCCGTAAACAGAAATCGCTCGGGTTGTTATGTTCAAAGTATGTCTTTTAATTGGTTACTTTTTTTTTGATTACTGTTTCATTAGTTTTATTTATATGTGTTTCTTGATTGATTAGTTTCTTGAGCTTGTATAACCGAGACGGAATCGAAACCGTTGGATTGGACGAAGCTGCGGCGCGATTAGGTAAATTTTGTGTTATGCAACTTTTTTTCAGATCTTTTATAGTTTTTAGATTTTGTAAGTGATTGTAAAGATTGGGGTTTTCAGGTGTTGAGAGACGGCGGATTTACGATATAGTCAATGTTTTGGAAAGCGTCGGTGTAAGATTTTGTAATTTTTGATATTTATAAATCTTATGGGCAAATTTGGGGAAATTTAGGGGTTGTTTAGTTGGTGAAAATTTTTCATGTTTTTCCGTTTCTAAATTACTAGATAATGAAAAACGTGAGAAGAGTAGAATGGGCTTTTCAAACCTTTAGTTAAAATTTAGAGAACGAGAATTTCACATTTTTTGAAAATTGTTGGAAAAAAGTTGAACTAAACGGATTTTCAGTTTTTCTCCTTTCATATGAAAATTTTTCTGGAAAAACAGGAAATTTCTCACCAACTAAACGGCCCCAATTAAGTTTTGAGTTTTTTCAACTTTTTTGACTTTTTTGATTGTGCAGGTTCTTGTGAAAAAGGCGAAAAATACGTATTATTGGAAAGGATTGGGAGCAATTCAAATAGCTTTAGAGCAATTAAAGGTGATTAGCGTAATTTATTTCACGCCTACAAAGTACAAACATTGTTATATATTTTGATATGTGTTTTTAACATGTTACACGATAATGTAACAGGAAGAAGGTTTCAAGAACAACGATGAATTAGTTGATGCTAAACCAGTAAAGGTATTTGACTCATTTCAATTTAGTTAATGTGCTTTTTGTGGCTCGATTTTAAAAGGGTATTGGAAAAGTGAAGTTCTTTTCTTTTAATAATTGATTTTAGGCTTTGGATGATGACAATGAAAGATATTATAACCACCGTGCTTCCTTACCGAAGAAAGAAGAATACGACGCAATTCAGAAAGGCGATGGGTTGTTAAAACCAGGTACTTTCTCATCTTGCTTGATGAATAATTTTTTAAATTTCATGTTATTATAACTTATATGACCTAATATTATTATTTACATGCTTATGGCATTGGTCACAGAAAGCAGATGATACTGATTTCTGGTCATAAGATTACCATCTTCTTTTAGCAGTAATTTAGAAAAGCGCTAAAGTTTTAAATGCTTGTTTTTTCAGGTGTATAATATTTGAGTTATATTATTAGTAACATTTATGTGTTGACAGTGTTGTCAAAATTTAATCAAGTAACTATCCCATTGTACTAAATAGGGGTGAGCATGGTTCAGTTTTTGCTTTCTAAAAACTGTTCGGTTTCGGTTTTATCACGGTTTGGTTTTTGGTTTCTCTTCTGTTTGGTTTTTTGGTTTTATCGGTTTCTGTTTGGTTTATCAAGGTTTAGTCTTTCCAAGGTCGAATTTTTATGGATCATAAATTAATATTTTCAGATTACAAGAATAAAGAAACACGCATTAATGACAAGAAACTAACGACAATAAAGAATATAATATAAGATAATTGTTTATGTTTCATAAATTGACACAATAATAATAATAAAAAAACTAATTACTACAAAAATTTCTATCAGAAATTGTTTATGCGAATGACACATTCAAAAAGCAATATCTATTAGAGTGGTAGAAGATTATATGTATCTTATCGGTTTGGTTTTTATGCTAAAACCAAACCGAACTGTAAACTTCGGTTTTTCCAAAATACAAAAACCGAACCATGGGTTTTCCAATTTGTTTTGTTCTTTTGGTTTTGATTTCTCGGTTTAGGTCCAGTTTTTCGGTTTTCTGCACACCCCTAGACTACTAAAGATGGCTATGGAGAAGGGAATGAATGATTTAACAGAAATTAGTTAGTAAGTGTTAGGTAATTTGATGAATTGCAGACAAATATTTTCATGTTGAGGCTTGTAAGTATAGAATCGCCATAAACATATTCTTTTGGTAGAAACAGATGCGCTTATTGAATCAGGAACCATATATGTTCTGTTCTTCAGCTAAGGGAAGATTTTTATCTAATTGACTTTTATATTTTTTTTAACAGAAAATCGGAAGGAAAAATCTTTAGGACTTCTAACTAAGAACTTCCTCAAGCTTTTCTTATGTACCAATGTGAGTGAATTCTTTGATTACTCTTCTCATTCTTCAATTTATTGTACAACTAGATGTGCGTTGACTAGCACATTATTAATCTTTGGTATTATGTTCTTTTAGTCGGACATGCTTTCTCTAGACGATGCTGCAAAAATATTGCTTGGAGATGCTCATAATCCAGCACTGACAAGAAGTACGAGTAAATATCTAACCATTCCTTTGAATATATAGATCCAAATAATTACTTTGTAGCTAATTTTAATATTTGAACATATGGCTGTAGCTAAAGTGAGGCGACTATATGATATTGCTAATGTGTTGACTTCAATGAACTTCATTGAAAAGGTAAATTAATACTGCTTCCTGTGTTACTTAATCATGACAGTATGTCAGTGTCATTGTTTATTACTTATCTGAAATTTATTTTACATGATGAACAGACCCACCATCCAGAAACCCGAAAACCTGCCTTTAGGTGGGTGGGTATGAAAGGTCAAACACTTAGTCAAACTGGAACTTCGAGTGCCATAGTTGATCAGGACTCCAAGAAAAGGGCATTTGGGACTGAACTTACTAACATTTGTTTCAAAAGAAGCAAGTTGGTTTCAGCAAGTGATATGACTGCACACCAGGATGTGAAACCGCTGCATCTTCAAGGTGACAGGTGCAACTCAGATCAGGGTTCTGGTCTTACGGCTCCTGTCAGTATGCTGAAATATTGTGATGGTGATAGTAACAAATTAAAGAAGACTCAAGATTGGGAAAGTCTAGCTGCGGCTTATCGTCCACAGTATCAAAATCAAGGTATCTTTTGAGCTTTAATGGGTTTATGCTGCGTTTGTGAAATTGCATTAAACATGTATAGTGAGCATTGGTTATATATAAGATGTTTGATTGTTAGTCAGATTTTTCTACAAAATTATATATCGTTAAACATTGTCTTTTATTTTTTAGATGCATGTGTTGCTGCCTTATGGTTTTGGCACCTTTTATGATTCATTGGTTATGTATGCTGACTTATTGTTGACCTATGCATTTAATGATACAGAATCACTGACATGTTTTTTTTTTTTTTTTTTTTTTTTTTTTTTTTTTTTTTTTTTTTTTTTTTTTTTTTTTTGTGTGGAATTGCAGCATTGAGAGATCTATTTGTTCATTACGTGGATGCATGGAAATCTTGGTATTCAGAGGTTGCTGAAATGGATCCAATTGGAGCAATTTAGAGGGTGAACAGACGACTCGCTTATTGACTAGCAGTGATGGCTAGAAATGGCCATCCTCAAGAGTTGTTGATAATATGTACTTTTAGGATCGAGTACTGTCAGGTTGAAGAGTATCCCCAAACAGTTGTATTGGTTGTCCAATTAATATTGCTAAGAATGTTCATTGTAGCTGTTTTCTTGTTCATTTTCTTTGAATATTGAGATAGAAGATAGATTGGAACCGAAAAGCTTAATAAATAAATACTGGTAGTAGATAAAAGATACTGCAATACTGCATAAACTGGTGTGAAAGAGCCAGTTTAGGCCATCAAACCAAACCAAAACATGATAAGAAGGGGTATTTTTTGAAAATTTGATGTAGGTTCCTAATCCTTGTGTAACCTAGTTTTTGGTTTAGGCTAGTGGTAATAAGGAGTCACCACAACCAACTTTATCACCGCTGCTTTACTGCCACATCACTTGCTCTCTCCACAACCAACATCACCATCAAAACATACCTACTTAAACAAAGATATACCCAGAAAAACCAAAATCACACACACACTGACACACACAACCACAACTTCCACGACTCGGTTGTCTGAATGACCGAGTTCTCCCCCGAAAGCACCTAACACGCGTCTTAGATGGTGAGGGCACCTAGGCACAAGACGCAATGTCCATGGCCTTATAATTGGTAGTCTTAGGTCCACAGAAGTAAAAGCGACCTGTCTTGTTTAAAAAAGTTATAAGAAGAAATAGACTTCGCCCGTAGCAGGCGGAAGACCTCTTCGATGTCAAGGTGAAGATCATTCACCGAATGAAGGTCCTTTATCTAACCGGGGATTGAGAAAGATTGGATTTATGTTGGTTTTGTTGGGAGGATCGCGTAGTTTGTTACGTCAGCTCCACAAATATAGTAATATTTGGAACAGTGCTTTTTCATGTCTGTCTTTCAAGTTAGAAAACCCTCAGATTGCATTCAGTTTATTGTCTGGTTTTGGACTAAATATTTCTAAACCAAAACTTGATTGGTGTATATTGGTCAGGTTTCGTCTATGTTGTTTTGTACTTCCCCATAAAAATTTGCTACTACGTTTAATGCTTGAAACAAAAGCATCCCAAGTAAACACAATAGCGCAATCTCAAAAATAACCAGGAACATGATACTCCATACAACATCTGACTAAAGAGATGAGATTACTAATGATGAACCGTAGAAGAAACTTCTCATTTTGAGGCACTTAAACCTCAGAGTCGGAAAGATCATCAACCCTCCATGATTCTCGGTTATTAAACTTAGATGAAAGGTCCAAGTGAGTTGTAACCAACAGGATTCAAGCTTAGGACCTGTTTTGGAGAATCCCAAGCCATTATCGCTCTTCTGTAATTTCTTTTGGTTTATGTGCAAATGCTCAACTTACCTAAATAAGCAATATATGATTAATGTTAATATACACTATGAATTAAGCTTTACAACTGTGTTTAGTAGTCGATGAATAAACTGGCTTCTTGTTTATTCAAAAAAGTATACCAACAGCCTTCTTCATGAGCTGATAATATGATTTAAGTCTAGTTTGACAGTATCAATAAAATGTGAAAATAATTAAAAAAAAATGGAGGTGCGGGGAATCGAACCCCGTGCCTCTCGCATGCGAAGCGAGCGCTCTACCATATGAGCTACACCCCCAATTTGTTTAAACCGTGTTAATTATTTATAAATACAAAACATGTGAGTAATAACCTTGATTAGTGCCATGATAGATGCAATTAGAATTTGTTTAGTTTATCTCGTTTATATTTAAAAAAATACAATAACTATTTCCTTTTTACTTTTTCTATGTCTTGTTTGCTAAAGTCTAATAATAGTATTCATGCATCATAACCATGAAAATACAAAAGAAATGTTGAATAATTGGAGTTTTCTTTCAAGACAATGCAAAAAGTTGGTGAGATGTCGATGAAAGGATGTGTAGGATGATAACAAAAAAAGACAGGACAAGAGTGATATATGGTCATATAATGTTGGATTCTTTATAATCTCTTCATGTACCTCCTTTTCATATTTTGTACGCATGATATATAAATCCACTGTCCTGTTGATTCGGTTTACGATTGCAGTAATCTAAAAGTAAGATCTTCCTAATATTATCGTCGTATAGGATTATGATCCTCTAATGTTTATATGAATTAATGAATATGACGTTAGGCAAAATTGTAAGTGTGTAAAAACACGTGGACCCTAATTTTTCTTCAAAATTACACTATTTATATATTTATCTTTTCAACAGGGCCGGTTGATGGGTTGTGCAAGAGGTGATCGGAATAGGTACCATTAGTTTATGGGGCCTCCAAATTGAAAAATTAGCTACATATACATACTACAATACTACATACGTTATAAGTAGGAAAAAATAGTCTAAGTAAGTGAGTTACATTTGAAAGAGAAAGGACTAAATATTTGTTTATGGTACTAGCCACTTGGAACTATATAACGTTTCCGTAATTATTAAAGTAAAGTAAAGAAGTCCCAATTCTGTTTTTCACGGGTTATGGGTCTCAATATCGTCTTTCACGATGTATGAGGGAGGTTGAGATGTAGACAGCCTTACCCCTACCTAAGATAGAGAGGGTGCTTCCGGTTCTACCGAAGATAGAAAAGGGCCTCCGGCCTTGCGAGGGGTAACATTTCCATAATTATTGTTTTTTCTTAATATATCTTTGCAGTTCTGGGTGTATGTTCTATGTTCTTTTTTTTTTGGGATTCAAATATGCCTGTTATTGTATTTTTAGTTTAGCTATTCACTTTGTCAGCATAGGATTGCTAGTATGCGGAATTTGTCTCAAATGAATTTATATAAGATTATAAGTCATCACAAAACACAAAAAAATTTAGGAGACCATCACATATCTCAGTTTATATAAAGATTTAGTTGATGTTCAATAAATACGCTGATCGACAGATACACTCTATTGCCTCATTTTAGTGTTATTAACAATAATTCAAATATTTACATTATGGCCCAAGGCCACGAAAAACGATGAGACGACCTTGCTTTTCAATCATTTGTCAACATGATGGGTCATGTTTATATGAACATTAGAAGATCTCAATCTTGTCGTATAATATGGACTAAGATACTCTAATGTTCAAAATGATTATTATAGGTCATGTTAGTTTGTTGTGAGTAAAATATTTGATTTAAAATAATGCAAAGGTCTCATAATAATATTTTATTTTTTCTTTTCCACTCACAATAAACTTAACATGACCAATCATGTTCATTTTGAACATCAGAGGATCCTAGTCCGTATAATATTTGTTATTAATCATGCAAAATGATTAAAACCTCTTATCCGCCACTTTTCTAGCTTGAGAATTCGTCTTGATTAAACTTTTAGACATGTTCCATCCTCTTTTACCCATAAAACCATGATGTTTCAACCACTAATCTAATAAAGATCATGTATATAACTCCATTATCAACACTGAAAGGGATATTATAACACATAACAAAGAGTTGACACAATGCTTTGAACGCAAATTGCAAAATTTACATGAATATGGATATATTGACCCATAATTATAATGCTTAGCTGGTTGACACATATAATATGAAAGGAATGTTGGCCTACAAAAACCAAAGGTATGATAATGTTGAGATTTAGAATGTGATTTAGACTTTTGCTTTTGGTCTAGGCTAAGTATAGGGTGGGCAAAGGGCCTTGTCAACCCTAAACTTTCTTCCTTATAATCATTAGGTTACATGGACCACATGGGTGTCAATGGCCCGAAATTGTCTTGTTTCCTTTTTTAAGGGCGGATTTTAATCTTTTATTATGCTCAAATGAAAAGCTTGACAAAATGAAGCAATTACAGCTAGGTCACTAAATTAGTCTTTTTGTAATTAGTTAATTATGATATAAACTTTTCATTAGTTTTCGCGAAGTTCACATAGCATGTTTGGTTTTACATTATACTTGACATATTCTTGATCTTATAAATAACGGGTAGGAGATATATAAAATTATTTGATATTACTTAATTGGAGGAATTGCATATATATCACTCCAAAAGTAAATAATTGCATATATACTTAATATTGTAATATTTAAACTTACAAAGCCAAACGTTCCTCACTAATATGTCGTCGTATATACCTTTGATAATTCCCTTGGTGATAGAAAAGTGTACAAGTCGTGCGAGATACATGTGAAAAAAGGCCTTAACTGAATACAATTGCCACAATAATTACAGTAGTAAAGATTATTAACAACCAATTAGAGAACTAGAGAAGGGCACACAAGTGAAGTAAAACAGAAAAGAATAGATGTACAAGTCTCACAAGCATGCCAATGTACTATGAGACATAAAGTTAAAAAGAAACCTTAGGCTTTGGTCACTATTTTGGTGTTACCCAAAACGTACCTTTGAATCTTGAAAAGATTTGCTCTTTTCTTAATGAGGAAAAAGTAAATAGAATTTGTAAAAAAGGGCGTTCATCAGAAAGAGGATATTTTTGGTGAAACATCAACAAAGTTTGAGCAGTGAAGAATAATTTGTCACCTACATATGAATTAACTGTATACATACACACATGTATACTGTATATAACCATGTGCTTGTAAAATCTATGTCACTGGGTGGATATGATACCTGAGCTCTAGGTATTATATGAACATGCAGTAGAAGTATATAATCTGTGAGTGGGCTAGGGCCAGAAAGTACTAGTCTACTCCCTTAGAAGAGGTAATTCCCTATTCACCCCAAATGTACAACCATGTGTACCTCATTCACCTCACCAATTTTTTTTTCTTCAAATACCACAGGGGCGACTATATCCCAAAAATCTTTGGGCAACTATCACATATGGTTGACATGTGTCCCATAGGGTTGTCCCCACAATGTACCCTTATGTACTTGCATCCTACCCACCTAGCCTATTATTTTCTTGGGCGACTTGGGCCCACATTATTGGGCGACTATCCTTATTTTGTCTTTTTCCCCAAAAGTATAGTCTTTTTTTTATTATTTTCTAGTACAAATTTTTTGGGCGACTTGATCCCACCCATGTGCATTCTTGGGCGACTGATTAGGTAGGATAAATATTTTATAATATAAGTACATTGTACTATAATTTTATACACCTTTTATACACTTTTTTATACTTCTTTACATTTATAAAAATTACTTTTAAAAACAAATACTAATTATTAATTTTATACAAATACTAAAATTTCCATAATTAATATTATACTTATGCTCTTATACATTTATACTCTTTTAAAAAACACACCTAACACCAAACGATTAGCTCTTCTCTAACACACACCAAACCACACCTGCTACTCCACCATCGACACCGGCACCACCTCTCTAACAAACACCAAACCACCCTATGTTAGACACACACAGATCTTAGGAAACATATCCCTTTGTTTGTTTTAAGTCTTTCTGGATCTAGGGTTTTATATAATGACCAATTGGTGGTTTCTTAGGGTACAGTATTTAATTGTTTATGCTTTATTTGATTAGGCTCTTGTCTGATTAGTTGATTGTTAGTGTTAGGGTTAGGATTGTTGTTTATTGTTGTTGGTTTCTTAGGATCCGTTAGGGTTAGGATTGTTTGTGTAATTGATAGGGTTAACTAAAATCTCTACTGGAAAATCACCCATTTAGACCTGTTAATGGTGTAAAATCTCTACTTTAATTGTTAGTGTTAGGGTTAGTGTTATTTAATGGTTTTCATACCTGTTAATGGTGTAAATTGCTTGGCTAAGGTTTTTGATGTTGTAGAAGTCACCCATTTAGACATAAAAATATTGCCATTGTTTGTGTATTTGTTGTTTTGGTAAAACCTTTTTAATCGATACTGGAAAATCAAAGTTTACAAAATTTTACAAAACAATTTACAAGTTTGTTGCTTTGAAACCTTTGTTTTAGTCTTTGCGATAATGATCTACATAAGTGTTGTATCGGATCGGTGGTAATCGGCTATTCTATGGGAACCAACTAGGCCAAACGGATCAAGGGGTGATTCCGGGCGAGCTTGAACCATAGATGGTCGGTTACTTAACCCTGTAGAGTTGTGCTCAGATATCGGGCCTCAGACTATATACATCCTGCTTATACACGGCGGGAAATAGTCTGTACTCCCGATCAGGTTCAAACTACACGGGCAACTGTTTTGACAACTTCAGATTGTTGTCGCGAAGACTTATTACGTCGGCGGTAAACACAAGCTTCTAAATTCTTTTGAAAATTTTGTGACATTTCATTTTCCAATTGTTGTAATTGCTTTACAAACATAGTAAAAATAGTGATACTTACATATAAACTTGTAACCTTTATTTATTATTATTTTTTAATTTACCTAAACTCATGTTTTAATTTGTTTTTCCTTTTAAGGAATACGAAGCAAAAGTCATTGTTACAAGCAAATTGAAATACTTTTCATTAATCAAAGAAAAGCTCAATGATAATAGAAGAAAATTGTTTAGGAGTACCTGTTTCGGAGGATGGTTGGATATCTTCTTTTTTGAACCTGAACCTCATATGTTAGATTACATACTTAAAACACAGGGTTATGTGGATAAAGCTCAGTATGACATGCCCCTTATATATAACGTTGATGGTCGTAGTTTACATTTTGGTCGTCCCGAGTTTGCTCTTATCACAGGGTTTCGGTTTGGGAATGTTAACTTTGACTTATATAGATCAGGGGAAGTAAAACTTAAGTCTAGGTTATTTCCACAAAAGATAGAGGTAAAACTTACCAATTTAGATCTTCTTGGTGTCATTGAAGATGAGGAGTTGTTTGGTAAAATTTCTGATGAAGACGCAATCCGTGTGTGTCTATTGTTTGTGTACGAGGTAATTTTTTTGGGTAGGTTGTTGGTTGAAGATATATCTGATGCACTTGTGCGTTTGGTTGATGACCTTGACGGATGGAATTCCTTTCCATGGGGGGAACATATTTGGCAGCACTTGTATAGACAATTTTGAATGTCGTATCAAACCACCGATGGGAACACCTGAAGGGACTGGAAAATGATCGAAAGTACGTTCCAACATACACCATAAAAGGTTTTGTTTAGGCTTTCAAGGTTAGTCCTACGTCTATCAGAAGTTTCCTTAATTTTTGATAATTTAAAGTTTGTTTTAGAGATTAAACCAATTTTTATATTTGTAGATATGGATTCTTGAGTCGTTTGAAAAAAGCAGTCATTGGTGGAATAAAGTCTCGGACATTATACCGAGGGCAGTATCGTGGTCAAGGAAACAAAAGTTCACAAAAAATGATTATGGGTTGCTATTTGGCAAGGTTAAACCTTGAAAATTGTTATTAATTATTTATTTTTTTATTTTATTAACTTCCTTTATTAAGTGTTTCTACCTTGTTTCTTTTTTATTTAGGATTCGAAGATAATATTTGATCTGAAACCAACGATAGCAGAGCAGCAGTCGGATTGGTATATGCTGTTTACAGAATATTACGTAGAGTACGTACCACAGAGTCTTCGAACAAGAGTACCACATGCTTACGATGAATATCTACAGAAGCTTGCTGCTTCACGTAAACGTGGGTGGACAGAAAAGAGATATTTACCTCTGTATCAAAGGTATCAAACCACTAGTCTTCTAAAAGAGATCGACCTGAAGGATCATGTGATTCAAGAGCTCAATTCTCGTGTTTTCAAACTTGAGTCTATTATTCAGGTTATTTACTAGTCAGATTAAATTAATTAAGTTAACTTTTTTTTTTCCATTTAAAATATTCTAAATGACAATTATTCTTTTAATATTTTATAGGTTATTGCTTCAGAGAGAACTTGCGGATTTCGGGTAATACATTCATCCCTATAGTTGTTAGTCAACATTTGGTATCTAGGCCTTATTAGGTTAATATTATGTAGTGGTGTAAGTCACCATGCATGTTCAGCTAAGACACCAAGTAGATTTGATAAGTTTTACTTACAATTTGTAGTGGATTATGGGTGCTTAGTTAAATCTGCACATTTGAGCAGTAGTTGTTATTTAATGAAATTTATTGTTCATTTTGATTTTAATATAGTTAAGATTAATAGTTAAGTAATTGGTTTGGTGATTTACCTCTTAAATCTGTCTTTCCTTGTGTAAATCTCTCATAACTGTTTTTAAAGGGGTGTTTGGATCAGCCTCATTCACTGTGCTTGAGGTGGAATTGGTCAAGTTTTTTTTGTTCATTCATAATGTCCTAGGATCACTTAGGGTAATAGAACACAAAACTTAAGTGGTCGTTATAAGTAAAAAATCAATTTTGTGAATTAACTGTCTAAAGCTTTTGGACCCAAATCTTCCATTTCAATACAAAAGGTGTTCACTTACCTTAAATAAGTCTCATATTAGCTTAACATAACTTAACCAGTCAATAAAACAGAATACAAGTTCATTTTAGTCAAAAGTTCTTCAATAATTAAAAAAGTCAAAATTCCTTGTTAGTGCAGAATTTCAATTTTTGACGGATTTTTCATGATTTTTGTGGGTGGATTTAGGCTTTGAAATTTTCAGACATCAAAATCTACCACCTAGTTTATCAAAACCTGTAGTTATTTCATTTTTAGGAGATTTTGTCAAGCTTGTGCAAGCAGTTGTTTCGACCTGCAGGGCAATGACATGCCCTGCTCCATGCGTTATTTACATTTGAGCAGTAGTTGTTATTTGATGAAATTTATTGTTCATTTTGATTTTAATATAGTTAAGATTAATAGTTAAGTAATTGGTTTGGTGATTTGCCTCTTAAATATGTCTTTCCTTGTGTAAATCTCTCATAACTGTTTTTAAAGGGGTGTTTGGATCAGCCTCATTCACTGTGCTTGAGGTGGAATTGGTCAAGTTTTTTTTGTTCATTCATAATGTCCTAGGATCACTTAGGGTAATAGAACACAAAAATTAAGTGGTCGTTATAAGTAAAAAATCAATTTTGTGAATTAACTGTCTAAAGCTTTTGGACCCAAATCTTCCATTTCAATACAAAAGGTGTTCACTTACCTTAAATAAGTCTCATATTAGCTTAACATAACTTAACCAGTCAATAAAACAGAATACAAGTTCATTTTAGTCAAAAGTTCTTCAATAATTAAAAAAGTCAAAATTCCTTGTTAGTGCAGAATTTCAATTTTTGACGGATTTTTCATGATTTTTGTTGGTGGATTTAGGCCTTGAAATTTTCAGACATCAAAATCTACCACCTAGTCTATCAAAACCTGTAGTTATTTCATTTTTAGGAGATTTTGTCAAGCTTGTGCAAGCAGTTGTTTCGACCTGCAGGGCAATGACATGCCCTGCTCCATGACCATCATTTTTAGGAGATTAGTCCAAATGTTGGAGGAAAAATGGATCTTGTTTCTGGATTGTTGATGTTTTAGAAAGTCATTGAGGATATTGCTTGCATGTTACACCTCCACACTGATTCATCAGTGTGCAATGGCCTAAGTTAAGCTTTTGATATTTGAGCTTATTACATACCTTAGCTTATTTGCCCCTTGCTTGTTTGTCCACTTTTGTGACCTGACCCCAAGGCCAATACTGAGCAATCAGTATTTGTTCAACTCTTCCCAAGGCACCCACAAGCTCATACCTTGAGCTTATTTCTTGGCCTTGGACTTTTTGAAAAGTTCACCAACTTAGCTTGTACGGTCCGACCCATTTCTAGGCTTTTCAGCTTATTGGTGGGCTTAATTTGAGTTATATAGTTGTCTTACTAACACCTCCACACTGATTCATCAGTGTGCAATGGACTAAGTTCATAAGCTCCTTGTGACTTAACTAGGTAAAAGACCCCACCCTTGGTGTTTTGTGTATTTGGCTAGCTTATCATTTAAGCTTTTGATATTTGAGCTTATTTCATACCTTACCTCATTTGCCCCTTGTTTTGTTTGTCCACTTTTGTGACCTGACCCCAGGGCCAATACTGATCAATCAGTATTTGACCCAATCTTCACAAGGCCCCCACAAGCTCATACCTTGAGCTTATTCCTTGGCCTTGGACTTTCTGAAAAGTTCACCAGCTTAGCTTGTACGGTCCGACCCTTTTCTAGGCTTTTCAGCTTATTTGATAAGCCCAATTAGGCCTGCAAGTTACCCCAAAGGACCTGTTTGGTCTGTGGTAATTCCAAAGTGCTTATTGTGATTTCTTAGCTTACCCAGTGTGCATTTCTTCTCGCTTTGGCTTATTTTGTACTTAGATAAGTTGTTTTGAACTTATTCTGAATGGGTCTAGATGGGATAGCTCAGTTTAAGATATGTTTAGTTGATTGGTTAGTAGTCCTCATAAGGAAAGTCTCCTAATGTGGGGTTGTTGTTTGTCATAAACTCTAACACAGTTTTATGTATCATGAAACTCTAACTTGTTCCATTCTGAATGGGTCTAGATGGGATAGCTCAGTTTAAGATATGTTTAGTTGATTGGTTAGTAGTCCTCATAAGGAAAGTTTCCTGATGTGGGGGTGTTGTTTGTTATAAACCTTGGTAAAGGCTCTATCCCCTAGTAATTAGACTGTTTGGTGCTGCTGCTTTCTTTTGGTTTAAGAAGTTTTTGACTAATGGGATTTGATTGTTTTATACGGTTTCAGTTAATTGACAAATTCCATTTCTACAAGCCTACTTATTTATTTAATTTACATATTTTTTCACATTGTCAGGAAAAATTGGACTTTACTTCGTCGTTTTCCCATATGAGCTGCGAATTTCGTGAACAACTAAACCGTGAATTCTTTGATTTGGTTGACTCGCTTATTTGTAGCATTCGTTCACCGCCTAAAGATGTCGACGATGATGATGTTGTTATGGTAAAGTTCTTACCAAACTATCAAGATATTTATTAGTATATTATACCATGTATATAAAAACAGTACATTTTTACAGGAATATCTATTGGAAGAGGAACTAAGGTTGCGTAATGAACAGGAAGAAAGGTGGCGGATGGAAGAACAAAAGATGCTGGAAAAAGAGTTTGTTAATGCTTTGATAGAGGAGACAAATCGGAGGGTGGAAAATGAAAATATGAAGAAGATTGAAATGGAGAAGAAAAAAGCGTATGTTGATTTATATAATTCAGAACATTGGAAGAGAGCCCAGGAAGACATAAAACCTGAGAAGCGTAGCCACCAAGATGGATCTGAGTCTTCGTATTATTGGTCCAAAACATTTGTTGAACGTGAAAAAAATTGAACACCTCCTTTTGGCTGTAGAGATCCAAATATGACGGAGCAGCTAAAACATGTTAAACCTTGGGTTGAGGTACGAAAAAACAGCTTTTTAGATTGTTTCTTCTAATACTAATGTTAGTTTACTTATATAGTATCAATCTTTGTGTAGAGTTTTTCTCGCTGGAACACATGCATCAGCAAGGTTAACATTACTAATGAGTACGACGAATTCCTTGGAAGGCCTGGGCCCCTTCGCTGTATGTTTCCTTGGTCCAATGAAGTTCATGTTGATCGGAGGTTTTGGGAATCCTTAGTGTGTTTAGACCCTACTAAACAAGGTTGGCTTATGGATGAGGTAAGACTCATACATATAGTTTCAGTTTATTTAATTATTATTATTCTTTAATTATAATTATTTTTTTTAACAGCACATGGAGTTGTGGGTGGAATACATGTTGCATTTCAGACCTCAAGACGCTGACTGGACAATGGTTACTCCATACTTTGTTCAGCTCCTCTTACAGGACTCCATACCCGTATGGTATGCGAATGGGCAAAAGTACAAAATTCCATGAGGTGATGTTGAGCATGTAAATCTCGTATTATTTTTTTTATAGGTATATTTTTTAGGTGTTTTGATAACAAGCCTTATTTTTTTCCTTTCAGGTTTATATGCCTATCAATGTAACGCAAAAACATTGGTTTGTCGCACACTTTCATATCAGGACCGGTGTCATAATGTTTTATGACAGTGCTCCTAAGGATGAGACACCATCACCTGAGTGGCGTCCCTGGTATTTGCAACTTCGGGCATGTTTACAGGTATACACATTCATCAACAACAAATAATATACAAGGCTTAAAAACATTTGCTTTATATATTTAGTCATACATGTTTTGAATATAGTTCATTTAGCAAAATACATTTCAAAAACTTAAGTCTAAGTTACAATTGAGTTACATGTCTTTGGAGTAATATTTAGAAATAAACTGAATAGTCTAGTCATTCTTAAAAATGGTCCAACTAACTTATTAAATGAAGTATAAGTCAACTCCTAAAAACTTAAGTCTAAAAGTAAAGATTTTAAGTACTAGAAAAGTACAAGAAAATCTAATGGGTTGTTATTAGCCATAAATTTTCAAGTTCTTTATAAGTTTCCATCCCTAAGTAGTTTTCAGCCAAAAAATTCATCACCCACACTAACCTTCCTTCAAAACCTTATATCTTTAACAGCCAAATACTAGAAAATGTCTGATAACATTCCCCTAGAAGTTCAAATGGACATACTTCAACGGCTTCCTGTCAAGCAGGTTCTTCGATGCCGAAGTGTCTGCAAGACCTGGAAGTCTTGCATTGACACCAATCATTTCATTGTTTTTTACGGTGTTAAGCCTGCTGCTACTTTTCCTTTCGTTTTATGCTACAAGCAGAGGTTTAAAGGTTACCATACTTTAGCTGATGAAAATTTCGCTTTGACAACTATTACTTCAAACCTAAATTATTCTGATCTCACACCAATTGGTTGGTCCAACGGTGTGTGTGGTTTTACGTATGGTCCTATTGTCGCTGATTTTATGGCAATAGTGTTTAACCCTTCCATCAAACGGTCAGCGGGAACCTTTGTCCCGTACTTGACTGTGGCAATGGAATTTGAAAAACGCCTATTGGGTTTTGGGGTTCGTCAGGACACTCTTGATCCAACCATTATCAAGATTGCTTACCCTAACAATTCACAAAAACCAGTTACTGTTTTAATTCACACATTCTCTTCAAGAGAATGGAGGATTTTGGAACCTCATTTGTTGCCACCTCCAACAATCAAAATAAAGAAAACAAGTCAAACTAATATTGGTGATCTGATATTCTGGTGTGGGTATGAAAGGGTGTATGCTAATAACGGTGTCTCATGCAAGGTTTATTACATTGTCTCTTTCGACTTGGTGACCCACCGTTTCCAACTCTTGGACATACCTGATGAGTTGCTTCGCCATATTCCTTTACCATTCTTAGTGTCTTCTCTAGGAAACAACCTCGTGATTTCTGGAAACATTGATAAGGATAGCCATTATGATTTTTGTATCTGGGTGTTGACACTTGTTGGTGGAACCGTTGATTCGTTTACCCGTCTTCTCAAAGTTTCCACACCATGTAAACTAAAATTACTTGGTTTTGAGGTTAACAACAACCCGATTATTGAAGTTCAACACCAGGAAGGATTTCCTGCGGTTTTTGTACGATACAGACTTGCTACCGGGAACTTCCAGAATCTTGGAATCAATGGAGATGTTGGATCTTTTTTCCTCATGCCCTACTGTCAATCACTTCTTATGGTGGACCATGAGGATGCCATGATCTATTAAATTGTTGTCTTTTATGGTTTTTAAGTAGTATTGATGCGTGGGAATCGCAACAGGCTTTACCTCTCGAGGGATCTCGAGAAGCTTACAACCCCCACCAGGCAGTGTACCTGATCGTTGTAGTATAGTATAGTGACAAGTACCGGGGGATTGATCGTTCAGCTTAGGAATAGTGTCGCTAGGATTAGAAAGCCTAAATACTAGTTCTAAAGGTGAGGGATGATTATTTTTGTGTTTTTATATTTTATGGAATGCAAGTAAAATCTCGGGTTTTGAAGGATTTGGGCGGAATTAGTTGCTATTCAACTAACCCAATACTAAGATGCAATCAAAATAAAATACTAGAAATTAAAATAAGCTAAATTATACTAAAGTTGTGAGCAGTAATTGGAGAAAATGTGTTTACTTAGATTTCACTACTCCATAGATATCTTTTACACGTTAATTACTTGTTATAATTGCATGGATGACGGATCGTATTCCTTAATACCATTCATGGGGTGGCATACATAACTCCCCAATTCTATGAGCTCTTATCTCCTCCTACACCATGCCCAGCACAACTATAGGGATTGTAAACAGTGGCTCATGCATTAAATACAACCAATAAAGACCTAGTACGTCTCGGTTCATGTTTCTTAAGACGTTCAAGCATGTTACCATTTGGAGATCTGCCAGTTTTCTTAAGCCTAACATATAAATCATTCATCCACAACAAGAATAAACAAGTAATCAACACATAATCAATATCTAGGTTTCATTAGATCTAAGCAAACACAAAAGAGATCTAGCCTAGCATGATAGAATTAAGACAAGAACAAGATATAGACAACCAACACATAGACATATTGATTGAATTAGAAGAACACTTATCTTAATTAATCATGCAAGGTATCAAGGGGTTGGAACCCTTGAAAAACCTGTAAAGTTACACCAAAATCGTCTTTAGGGTTTCTCCCAAAACTTCTCTTTTTTAATGTGAAAAACTAGAAAACTATATATAGGAAAATAGGGATGACGGCGTCAAGAACAAAGGTGTGACGCCGTCATCTCGCCGCCAAATACTTCCTCGGACGGCCTTGATCTACTTCTGACGCCGTCAAGGCCTAGGCCGTCACACAAATTACTCTTGACGCCCTGTATGTGACGCCGTCATCAACTACGGATTTTAATTCTTGGGGTTTTGACGCCGTCAAGAAAAACTCTTGACGCCTTCATGTACTGTTCCCAGCATGGAAAATTGAGACTTTGCCGTTTTCTTCACTTTTATGCTCCAAAAACGTCCAAAATGGCTTCTTTTCCAGAATTCACTTTCCAAGTACCTAAAATCACAAAAGGAACGATTTAGGGCAATATTTGATCAAATAAATTCGGATTCGGGCTTAAATGACCCCCTAAAAACGGACCATTTTTCGCCTTATCATATACCCTTACACTTGAGATTTTGCTTGTCCTCAAGCAAATGCGCTTTTATTCTAGTCAAAAGACAAGTTAGGGGTCATTTAACACTAATATAAAAGTAATTACAACAAATAATCGTTCCACTAAAGACCAATAGACAAGCTCGGAGGTCATACACTAGCACCTCACAAATAGTGTTTAGATACTCACATCTCTCGGGTGTAATAAAGTAATATAACATTATGGAAATTGAAGATATCTCTCACTACCTGTCATAGCAAAATAGATTACCATAGGCTTGGGAAAGGATCAAACCTCCACCACATGGCGTAAGCACCTATGATAAACTATCAAAGAGGTCTTTTAAAGGGTTGTAACGTTAGGTATAGGGATATGAATTACACGGTTTTGTTGGATAAAGGAAGTTATTACTGGTGGCTAGTTAGCAATCTTGGTCAATTACATGTACAATATGGCGTTGCTAAGCCAAGACTAGACTCGACTTAAGCTAATAAATGAGAAATAACAAAAACATAAAATGAACATAGAATGAAACGGGATGGTAGTCCGTATGTTTTTTTTTCTCTTTTTCCTTTTTCTATTTTTTTTTTCTTTTTCTTGATTTTTTTTTTTTTTTTTTTTTTTTTTTTTTTTTTTTTTTTTTTGCATACACTCTTACCCTACCATCCAAAATAATACATCATAGGGAATGAAAATTCCCCTTACACTTGAATCTTTACATACTTTACATTTAAACTAGTCTAATGACTCGAATTAAAAAAATCAAAACACTTGGAGCACTTTTAAGATTAACGTACATATGGGGGTAATAATATTATGTTCTTCCCCATTACTCCATAAAATAAGTACTTACCCATGAGTCCCAATCGTCCCAAAACAATATGTACAAGGATATGACTCGACTTAGCAACCATGTAATCAATTAGAAAGTTAACTTAGGGTTTAACAAATAACAATAATGCACTAAAAATGAGCGCATACACGGAAGGCTAAGGCGATTTGGGTGTACATTTAAGTGGGGTGTAACAAATTCTTCCTTTAAGTAAGATGCTTAAAGTTAGAAACGAAAAGATAGGCTCGGAGGGGTGTACTAGGGGTTTCGTGTACTAAAAATGAGTACAACGCTAAGGGTGTGGGAAAAATTAGTTGACTTAACTAGTCAAGTAGTATGACTTAAATGGTCAAGTAATTATGATACGGGTTTAACACAAGGGTGATCCTAATGCCTCTTATCATGTAGTAAATCCTACCACACGAATGTAGTCTCACTAGCGGTCTCGGGATGCATCACTAACGCAAGTTCTAGAATCTAAATGCTACCGGTACACTCATAAGCACTAATAGAAAATGCTTTTCCTATCAAATCTAAAGGCGAACCTCACATATTTGGGTGGAAAATTTTTCTGAATATACGGTTATGTGCTAGTCATACAATCTCCTATCCATGAGACGCTTGCTATGGCTAAAGTTTCACTCCTAAATGTTGTAAAAATTTTTAAATTTGGCGCTAAAATTACACTAACAAGTATTTCTAATAGTTTTATTTCACATCTACTATCAAACAAAATAAACTCAAGCGAAAGTGCATATGTAAGGTATCATCTTTTTACCCTCCCCTTACACTTAAGATGAACATTGTCCCCAATGTTCAGGTAAAGAATGTAAAAGTGAAAAAGTAAAGAGAATGAAATCAAATACTCCCCTGATTCGCTCGGTATGGATAATAGGATGGCCAGGTTAAATCTTCCTCCAAGAAAATGAACAATCAAAGCTTCCCTTCCAGAATATAAATCATCTTCTTGTCATACATAACCTGTAAAACCTGACAAAATAGACAAGACAACCTCGCGTAAAATCGGCGGCATCCTATATAAGTTTCTAAGTCTTAGAAAACAAAGTAAGATATAATGCTTGTGGAATGAAGTTTGCAGATTTCCTGGAGATTATAAAACTTAATAATTCACAAAAACCATAAGACTCCGTTAGAAAAACAAAACCGGTAAAATTTCCAGATTTTTACTCCTGACGCCGTCAAGAGTAAACTCATGACGCCGTCAGAATGGACCTGCAGAAATTCTTATGTTAAGTTTCCGGAAAATTTCTGGAAAAACTTGGTCCTACTTCCTGGAAAATCCTGCAAAACTTCATTATGACTCAATACAAGCATTTGACTCTAACAAATACGAATATACATGTTCATTTAATATTGTGGAGAATCATGATCGGTTTGTTTATTAAAAAACATATTTGGGGTTTCCCCTTACACTTATCTTTTGCAAAAATACTTCTAGGTGGAGTTAAGACTAGGCCAAAACAACAAAGTAAAGTATTTCCACATTTTAATTTAGAGACATGATCTACCAACAATAAAATAAAGCATGCATACGGAAGCAAATAACAATCAAATAAAATAAAATCACACAAAACATGGGTTGCCTCCCAAGAAGGGCTTTTCTTTATTTACGAGTCTTGTAGCTAGACTCAAAGTCATGGGTTACTACGTGATCTCATCATTGGTTTCATTCTCTAGGTCGTCTTCTAAACCAGTTTTGTATTCCGGACCTAGTTGCAAGCATTCTCTGTAGAAACCAAGCATCCTATTTCTAACATACTCTACTCCTCTACGTCTATCCTCCTCATTCCTATAATAAGCCGCTTGCTTATGTTCCTTTTCGAAATTAGAGAGAAGGCGGTATTGTTCGATCTTGTAGGGCATTTGATAAGCAACCTCATCATTCTCTTTCTTGAATCTAACTATCCCGAAAGTCGGATCATAACTCATCCTAGTGGCCTCAACAAATGGTTTTCCGAATACTGTTTGACTTAGGCAAGCATCTATCACCGGACGAATGTCTTCCACTATCATAAAATCGATTTCATAGGTAAGATTCCCTATAATCACATGTAATCCCTTCACTCTTCCTGCAAAATTACTTATCAGATTCTTACCGGGCATCATCCTAAAATTGAGTTGCTTCTTCATCACCCAATTGTAATAAGTCCTAGTCATGATGTTCACGGGGGATCTAAGGTCGATGTAAGCTTTCCATATATGCATGTGCCCGATATTGCATGTGATGTTAATGTTAGAGGGGTCTCCCATTTTGATAAGGGGGTTGCCAAAGATATATGTTCTCTCGGGACTATCGAATAAATCCTTATGGTATTCCCGTTCTTCCTTGGTTGGCAACTTATCAAAGTATTCTTCTATAGGTTCTACCTCCTCTAATTCCTCATCCTTATTAACCTCAACTTCCCTACTCTCATCCTTACTTTCGGCTTCTACTCTAACTTCATCCTTGTCACTCTCCTCTATCTCCTTATCTATCGGCATAATGGTGACAACATTGACAAAGTGAACATGTTTGGATGATGAGGGGTCCTTAATTTGGATTCCACTATTGGTGTCCCTAGTGTCCTTCCTAGGTGTGATCAATGCTTGGTTGTTGAGGGCTTTCAACAAGTTGTCAATCTTGTTGGTCATCTCCGTTTGTTGTTGGTTGAATTCGGTTTCAAACCTAGCTATGCGGGCTTCTTGAGATGCCATGAACTTTGACATCAATCCTTCAATATTGTTGGTACTACCATTGTTGTTAGAAGGATTGTTGTTGAAAGTACGGTTGGATGGTGGACCGTTTGGTTGGTAGCGATTAGGCGGATTGGAGGAATTGGGTTGATTTTGTCTCCACCTAAGGTTTGGGTGATTTTTCCATGAGGGGTTGTATGAATCACCGTATGTGTTTGGCTCGGGCTTGAAAGTGTACCACTTATCTCCCGCTTCGTCGGTACGCGTGGATGCGTAGTCCGCAAAAGCTGTTCCGGGGAGTTCCACACAATCACGAGTGTCATGGGGACCACTACATAATTCGCATGAAGAAGTGATTTTGTTCACTTGACTTGAAGGCTTAGGAGCTTCGTAAGATTTCATGAGAAACTTGACTTGGTCCTCAAGTTCCATGATCCTACGGTCGGGAGTGCTAGAGTTGTTCGAAGGCAAAGATATTGCCTTGACCGTTTTGTTCAAATCACGGGGATCATTCCAACTTTCGTTGTCATAGAGAGCAAGATCTTCTATGAGTTCCCATGATTGTTCCGCACTAAGATCACGTAGCTTACCACCGGCCGATTGGTCAATGGCTCGCCTCGTGGAGATGTCGATATGGTCATAAAAGATTTGGACTTGGAGCCAAAGATCTATGCCATGATGAGGGACTTTTTGGAGTAAGTCCTTGAAACGAGTCCATGCTTCATAAAGAGATTCATTTTGACGTTGTTGGAACATCAAGATGTCATTTCTAAGCTTAGTAGTTCTCCCCGGTGGGAAAAATTGAGCAAGGAAACGAGTGGTGAGATCATCCCATGTGGTGATGGATCCCACGGGTAAACGCTCAAGCCATTGACTAGCTTGATCCCGTAGAGAGAATTGGAATAGGCGTAAACGGGTAGTCTCTCTAGTTTCAACACCCAGGTCTATGGAATCTACGATTTTGAGAAAGTCCTTAAGATGTTGGTTTGGATCTTCGGAACGAAGTCCATGGAATGCACATCCGCTTTGCACCAACCGGATGGTGTCGGATCGCAAGGGGGTCACATTGGCTCCGGTGAGCTCAATGGTGTTTCGGTAGCCTTGGTGGCTAGGTCGGGAATACTCTCCTAAGGTTCGGGAATACTCTCCTAAGGTTCGTAACTCTTTACCACCTTCCATGATGTCGGATGGTAAAGAGTTACGAACAAAAGCACGAAGAAATAAGATAGACTAAAGAAGACCTAAAAATAAAAATAAAATCTTACTAGAAAGGAATCTAGCAAGTAGACCTAATAAAAAGAAATTCTAACCTAGACAATAACTATTCCCCGGGCTGCGGCGCCAAAAACTTGATGAGTGGGAATCGCAACAGGCTTTACCTCTCGAGGGATCTCGAGAAGCTTACAACCCCCACCAGGCAGTGTACCTGATCGTTGTAGTATAGTATAGTGACAAGTACCGGGGGATTGATCGTTCAGCTTAGGAATAGTGTCGCTAGGATTAGAAATCCTAAATACTAGTTCTAAAGGTGAGGGATGATTATTTTTGTGTTTTTATATTTTATGGAAAGCAAGTAAAATCTCGGGTTTTGAAGGATTTGGGCGGAATTAGTTGCTATTCAACTAACCCAATACTAAGATGCAATCAAAATAAAATACTAGAAATTAAAATAAGCTAAATTATACTAAAGTTGTGAGCAGTAATTGGAGAAAATGTGTTTACTTAGATTTCACTACTCCCTAGATATCTTTTACACGTTAATTACTTGTTATAATTGCATGGATGACGGATCGTATTCCTTAATACCATTCATGGGGTGGCATACATAACTCCCCAATTCTATGAGCTCTTATCTCCTCCTACACCATGCCCAGCACAACTATAGGGATTATAAACAGTGGCTCATGCATTAAATACAACCAATAAAGACCTAGTACGTCTCGGTTCATGTTTCTTAAGACGTTCAAGCATGTTACCATTTGGAGATCTGCCAGTTTTCTTAAGCCTAACATATAAATCATTCATCCACAACAAGAATAAACAAGTAATCAACACATAATCAATATCTAGGTTTCATTAGATCTAAGCAAACACAAAAGAGATCTAGCCTAGCATGATAGAATTAAGACAAGAACAAGATATAGACAACCAACACATAGACATATTGATTGAATTAGAAGAACACTTATCTTAATTAATCATGCAAGGTATCAAGGGGTTGGAACCCTTGAAAAACCTGTAAAGTTACACCAAAATCGTCTTTAGGGTTTCTCCCAAAACTTCTCTTTTTTAATGTGAAAAACTAGAAAACTATATATAGGAAAATAGGGATGACGGCGTCAAGAACAAAGGTGTGACGCCGTCATCTCGCCGCCAAATACTTCCTCGGACGGCCTTGATCTACTTCTGACGCCGTCAAGGCCTAGGCCGTCACACAAATTACTCTTGACGCCCTGTGTGTGACGCCGTCATCAACTACGGATTTTAATTCTTGGGGTTTTGACGCCGTCAAGAAAAACTCTTGACGCCTTCATGTACTGTTCCCAGCATGGAAAATTGAGACTTTGCCGTTTTCTTCACTTTTATGCTCCAAAAACGTCCAAAATGGCTTCTTTTCCAGAATTCACTCTCCAAGTACCTAAAATCATAAAAGGAACGATTTAGGGCAATATTTGATCTAATAAATTCGGATTCGGGCTTAAATGACCCCCTAAAAACGGACCATTTTTCGCCTCATCAAGTATGTCTTATGTATTCAGTATGTGTTATCAGTCTTTAGTTTAACTAGGAATGTCCTTTGTATGTTATCAGTGTTTGTTGCTTGTAATCCGTTTAGGATATATGTGAACGTCGAATGTAATCAGTTAATTTCCATCTATGCAATTATTTTTAGTTTCTGTGAATGAATTTATGTTTTATTTTTTATTTTTTTTTAGTCTTGGTGTGGTTAAAAAAAGTATAGTTACAGATATATTAATTGTTTTATTCATAACGTAATCAAGTTTGAACGTATACTAGATATTATATGTTAAAAAAGAAAAGTAAATGATTACTAAAGCTTATATATAGTTTACCAGATATTTACAAACAAAAACGTATACCAGATATTATATGTTAAAAAAGAAAAGTAAATGATATATTGATTGTGTAATTTTTTCTTAATGTAATACTTTTATTTCTGTTAACAGGCTGGACTTCCTATCGTTCTTGAGCAAGCCAATGTATTCGATAAGAAAGGTATAGATCGTACAACGTACGCCATCACCTTCGAGAATGCGGTTAACATTCCAAAGCAGGGGGGGCTTTTTGGAGATTGCGGTATTTGGGTATGCATATTCTTATACAGGTTGGCACACGGGAAGTCTTTGGATGTGGATAATCCGGTACAGGCTGCACTTGCCTATCGTGAGCATTTGGCAGAGTTTTTCTTGAAACACAGAGTTTCTAGTTGGTAGAGATGTTTAATATGGATGCTGTAATTCAAATAGGTTGTATCACGGGAGCAATTTTGTATTATGGGGTCAAGTTTGTATTAGATAACTATATAAAATGATGTATGAACTTCTTTATGTAATATGCTCCCTGTTTGTTATGGATTTTGTTTTGTAAATTGTTGACATGTACAAGGGCGCATTGAAAAATGGTTATGCACCTGATTCGACAATATATGGAGTAAGAGTGATTGTTTTTTTTCCGTATACAGTAAACCTTTTCCTATATTTATTTCGATTAAGGTTACTACTGACAAATAAAATATTTACTTGCAGACCAATGAGATGTTTAGAATGTGTGCAAGGTGAACTGTACATGCTAAATTTAGCAGATTTTCTTGACTGCTTCCCATTTGCAAGGTAATTTCTTTATCTTTTATTTATTACCTTTTTTTTTTTTTTTTTTTTTTTTTTTTTTTTTTTTTTGTTTTTTTTTTCTTTTCTTTTCTTGTTTTGTTACCTTTAAACAATGAAATATTAATAAGCATAACGTAGTACAACATTGATTTGTCCCTAACTGAACTATTAATAAACATAACGTACTACAATGTTAATAAGCATAACGGTACATTTTGTGACAAACAATAACTAACATCAAAGGTTCAAACACTACAGATAGATGACGATTAAGCGTCTTAGAAGTTTACAACTTGATAATTTAACAACGACCCGGTTCTTGACCATCACCAAAACATTGACTTAGAAATCATCCAAATGATAAGGATTAACTTCCGGGACTGAATTTAGGTTAATGGCAGAGTAACCTCGTTCATCACCCCATACCATATTCCCCTCCCATAGGCGATTAGATGATTCACCCGTCCAGTGCAGGTCTTCCCAATCTTGGTAAATTCTCCCGTTTTGAAAAAGCTCTTCGTCCACTTCGACTTTATGTTTACGACTTCCCCTTTCAGATACCATCTCTTGCATCACTTCTTTACCCTTGTCTGATCTACTATTGCTTGTCTTGCATTTTAGCAGGAAAATATGTAATATATCTTGTTAGAATTCCAAAATAAAAAAAAACCAAAATAAATAAATAAATAAATAAAAAATATATAAATAACAAAGGTACGAACTTTTAATATACCTCTGTTCTGGGCAGCGGTGCCATACATGCTTCACGGGTGTGTCCTTCGGTGCCACACCGTCCACATTTTTCAACTTTTGGCTCCTCATTTTTCGATAGAAAACGATCTTTGTTTTTTGGTCTTCCTGCTTGGCGCTTAACCATCAATGGTGGTTTAACTTTTTGCAAGTTTCCTGGATTAACCCACTTTGATTCTTCTTCCAAAGGAAAGACCAATTCTTGATATGTTCCTTTTAGTGCTGTTTTCATAAACCAATCTTCCGCCCATTTGTTACAGTGGGTCAAATCTTCGGATCTACACACGGCACACACATGACCACACGGTATACCCGAATCTTGCCATTTCCTACACGTTGAAGCTAATCAAATGGCATACATGGTTAAACAACAAGTACCTTAATAAACAACCTGTTTATAATAAATACCTGCAAGTGCATTCATTTTTTGTAAAATCAACAATATGAATGTGATGATGGTCTATTACTTGGTACACGGCACACATGGCTATGCCTCTAACTTCCCAGTTAGCACTCTTGTACATCCTCTGCTGGACCTTCCTTTCTGCCCACTGTGTAAGTTCATATTTTCTTGCCACTGCCATTTTATGCCAACCAAAAAAAAAAGAACAGAAAAAAAATTACTTTCTCGACGTATACCAGATATTTACAAACGTATACCAGATATTATATGTAAAAAAAAAGAAGTAAATGATTACTAAAGCTTATATATAGTTTACCATGGTATTTTTCTTGACGTAGGAAATACCAATCTTGTAAAAGCCTTCTGTAGTACTCCATGAGCATCGTTATTGGAACCCTTCTCACATGCCTAGTTAGTGAGTTAATTGATTCTGCACTGTTTGAGGTCATGTAATTGTATCTTTTTCCTGTACTATACGCCCTTGACCACTTATCAATCCCTGCTTTTTCAAGTTTATCTACGGCTTCAGGTCTACTTGCTCTAAGCTCCGCAATTGCTTTGTCAAAATCTTTAGTAGTATAAGCTTTGCACGCCTTCCAGAATAAAGCTTTTGGTTTTTTCAATTTCAAATTTCAATTCATCATCAAATGACGGCAACAGTAACCGTGAAAACAGTTTGGAAAAACTGTATCACAAGCTTTGGTTATTGATGCATGCCTGTCTGAAATACTGGCCAAATTAGGCACTTCACCAATGCATTCTTTCAACCACATCATAAACTTTGTCCAAGCTTCACCGGTCTCACCCTGTGAGACCCCAGTAGCGATTGGAATAATCTGGTTGTTACCATCCATGCCAACAGCAAGCAGATTGGTTCCTTGATACTTCCCTTTCAGATGCGCGGCATCAATTATCAGCAATGGGCGCATAAAGGCTATAAAACTCCGTATCTAGTATCATTAACAGTAAATTAGTATTAGTTTACAATTACATAACATGTTTAAAAGAATAAAATAAATATAAAAATTATTAATAAAAATAGTGAATCTAAATTGAATCTTACCGCAACACCAAACGCTATAAATACCATCTTAAATCTTCCTTCATCGGCTGTTTCAATGTGCGTTACCGTCCCTTCGTTTTTTAGTTTTAAGTTATGGCAATAATAAGGTAATTGCTCAAACGAATCTTCTGGACTACCGTTCAAAGATTCGAATGCCAAATTCCTACCCCCCAAGCTCTTTTGTAAGAAACGTCTATTTTCCATTCAATACGAAAATCTTTTTGTATGTCAGCAACCTTATACACCCTGCTAGTGTCTTTCAATTTTTCGTATAGTAAATGACTCAACAATTTCATAGTGGCATTGCGATGATTAGGACAAATCTGATCTCTTGAACATGTGTGTATGTCGTTCATGTTAGAGACGTAGAATGTACTACCCACTTTAGCCTTACGAGTGTATATATTCCATAAGCAGCCTTCGCGGGTACATTTGACGCTATATCTCGTGCTTTCAGATTTAATAATTTTGTATTCAAAACGCTCAATTAATGATTTCTTTCCTATAGCAAACATGCATTCTTGCTTATTATAAAATTCCTTGTTTATGAACAAAACATTATTGTTCATATGTGGCTGGGTTGGTTTAAATATTGGATTTGGGGCAGTTGGTGGCAAAGGCATATTTGTGAAAGTGTTTTTTTGCCACTGAGGAAGTGAATCATCTTGTTGGTCACAAGAGTGTTGTTCAACTTTTGGGGTGGGATAATTACATTCTTGGGGAACAAGTGGAACATTAAGATCAAATAAAAAATTATTTGAAGCTGAAGAAGATTTTACCTCCAAAGGTTGTTCAACCACTGAAATGAAAAGTTTCTGAACAAGATCGTTCTTACCACAAATTTCATGAATGAAGTATTGGACGTCATCATCATCGACAACGTCCAATGACATAGAACCATCTTTGTAAAATAATCTGACAAAAGAACTTTCGATGTCTTTCAAAGCGTCCACCTTTCTCTTCACGTACTCCACTAGGTTCTTGAAACTGATATTTTTAGGTAGTTTAACAGCATGCTTTGTGGATGGATGCACCAAGATAACCTTAAACTTACAACTATCATCATAATTCATGGTGTTTATTCCCTTTGTTTTTTTGTAGTATTGTTTTTTTTATGTTTTTTTTTTAGTTGCACTTATATGTGTAATGTGAAAAATTTATTAGGTCGCCCAAGAAATTGAACTACCCAGTCGCCCAAATAATTCACTAACCATCTAGCAACCCTTGTACTAGTCGCCCAAATATATCAAATCAATGTACTTGTTAATTAATTTTCTTGAACTTGTGTTAGTTCCCATTTAAGTGTGTAATGTGAAAAATTTATTAGGTCGCCCAAGAAATTGAACTACCTAGTCGCCCAAAGAATTTACTAACCATATAGCAACCATTGTACTAGTTATATCAAATCAATGTACTTGTTAATTAATTTTATTGAACTTGTGTAAGTTCCCATTTAAGTGTGTAATTTGAAAAATTTATTAGGTCGCCCAAGAAATTGAACTACCTAGTCGCCCAAAGAATTTACTAACCATATAGCAACCCTTGTACTAGTTATATCAAATCAATGTACTTGTTAATTAATTTTATTGAACTTGTGTTAGTTCCCATTTAAGTGTGTAATTTGAAAAATTTATTAGGTCGCCCAAGAAATTGAACTACCTAGTCGCCCAAAGAATTTACTAACCATATAGCAACCCTTGTACTAGTTATATCAAATCAATGTACTTGTTAATTAATTTTATTGAACTTGTATTAGTTCCCATTTAAGTGTGTAATTTGAAAAATTTATTAGGTCGCCCAAAAATTGAACTACCTAGTCGCCCAAAGAATTTACTAACCATCTAGCAACCCTTGTACTAGTTATATCAAATCAATGTACTTGTTAATTAATTTTATTGAACTTGTGTTAGTTCTCATTTAAGTGTGTAATGTGAAAAATTTATTATGTCGCCCAAGAAATTTAACTACCTAGTCGCCCAAAGAATTTACTAACCATATAGCAACCCTTGTACTAGTTATATTAAATCAATGTACTTGTTAATTAATTTTATTGAACTTGTGTTAGTTCCCATTTAAGTGTGTAATGTGAAAAATTTATTAGGTCGCCCAAGAAATTGAACTACCTAGTAGCCCAAAGAATTTACTAACCATCTAGCAACCCTTGTACTAGTTATATCAAATCAATGTACTTGTTAATTAATTTTATTGAACTTGTGTTAGTTCCCATTTAAGTGTGTAATGTGAAAAATTTATTAGGTCGCCCAAGAAATTGAACTACCTAGTCGCCCAAAGAATTTACTAACCATATAGCAACCCTTGTATTAGTTATATCAAATCAATGTACTTGTTAATTAATTTTATTGAACTTGTGTTAGTTCCCATTTAAGTGTGTAATGTGAAAAATTTATTTGGTCGCCCAAGAAATTGAACTACCTAGTAGCCCAAAGAATTTACTAACCATCTAGCAACCCTTGTACTAGTTATATCAAATCAATGTACTTGTTAATTAATTTTATTGAACTTGTATTAGTTCCCATTTAAGTGTGTAATGTGAAAAATTTATTAGGTCGCCCAATAAATTGAACTACCTAGTCGCCCAATATAAACACTATATAGACATTGTGAATGTAGCATTATGTGAATTAGCTAAACTAGAAATGTCTATTGGTATTAGTCATTTTGGTTACACTTGTGTACTTGTATATATATATATATATATATATATATATATATATATATATATATATATATATATATATATATATATATATATATATATATATATATATATATATATATTCGTTTTAATTCTTATATTTTTTTCTTTTATTAATATATACATTTTTTTTTTATGTTTTATAAACAGAACCTGTTAAGAGGCGTTTATGGTTTGATGGCAAGGAAAAAATTGAGGTGGTCAAGGATGTAGATGAAACATGTGACGAGGTTGTCAAGAAAATTTTTGACTTGGATGTAGAGAAAACATGTGATGTAGATGTCAAAAAAAAAATGTGAGGAGAAATGGAGTCAAGAAGCAGGAAAGGAAACAACTCAAATTTACAAATCTAAGAAACAGAAAAAAAAGATATCCAAGACGAAGAAGCATTACGTGAAGCCTTAGCCGAAGAAGATAGGGCTGAAAGAGAAATGGAGGAGAGAATCAGGGAGGACCGGGAGTTCGAGGATATGGTGTAACATATTTAAATTTCAATGTCGAAAAACTAATTTATATGTTTCTTGCACTTCAATTAGTTTAACTTTGTCTGTAATATATTATTTGTAGTAATGCTTCAATTAGTTTAGAGGCCCCATTAGTTTAACCTTGTCTGCAATTCAATTGTACCATCTTATATGTTATTTATTTGAAGTACTAAGCTATGAATGGTTATTTATTGCAACATTATATAAACACATACATTGCATCATCTCTTTAAACACAAAACAAACACACTATGGCTCAACTCTCTGATGAAATTATCTTGTTCGGGATACTAACAAGGGTGCCAGCAAAGGCTGTTGGTCGCTTCAAGACTGTTTGTAAGGCATGGAATGCTTCACTTTCAGGAAATGCCTTTGTAAAGGATCATTGTTCTCGCTTGGCAATTCCATCTAATCAAAAAGTTCTCCTAATTGAAAACCAAACCTGCTTAATTCATTCAATCAAATTCGAAACCCATCATTACGAGACATACACAAGCATGACCATCCCTTTCAATCATCACTCATATGATTGATTCCTCCCGGACTACACATCTTTTACTTCTCAACCACTCAAGAAAAAATGGTCAATAATAAAAGGACAAGGGCAAGCAGCCCGGGAGAGGAATGCAAGTTTACCAAGGGTTTAAATATCCTTGGATCGTTAATGTCCTGATGAAGCGTGATATTCTACATACAATAACTTGTAATTTGTTGAAAATAATATTAGTATAGGAAAACAGGGATCTGATTGACTAACACTGAATGTGAATAGTAATAGCTCTGTCACAGCTAGTTCAATTAAGAAACGTACAATCAGAAACCTAAAAATGATAACGTATTTACAAACGTACGTTTAAGTTTAAATAAACGTAAACGTAACGTATAAAACAAAACTTTCCCAAAGAGGGAATTTGCATGCCTTGACGGCTTAAATGCAAATTAAAAAGAAATAAAATAACTAACTATAGTTATAATATTATTTTTATATTAATAAGAAAACCTAGAAATCTAAAACGTTTACAATTACATAAAACTTACGTAATCATAACAAAATAAAAAGTGAATACTGTCAAATATAACTCTCACAAATGTGAAAATTATATTTTTGGAATTCTAAAAGAATAAGAAAATTATTAGAAAATTAAAACTTATTTTTATACTATGTACATAATTATTATTAATTAAAACTATCATTAACTATTTATTAATTACATAAATATAAAGAAAATGTAAAATAAACATAAATAAATAAAACAAAAACTTAGAAAAGTTAAAAATAATATAAAAGAAATTTTTAAACTAAAGATATATTTATTATACAATTATTCTATTTATTATTAATTATTTATTATTATCTAATTACTAATACTATTATTTAATTATTATAAATACTAAATTAACAAACTAAAATCTAAAACTTTTTACATAATTCTAAAATACTTATAAGAAGCTAAGAAAAATATAAAAACTATATTTTATATAAAAAAATAAGAAAACTTAATTTAATTCTATTATTGCTTAATTATACTAATTAATACTAATTTAATTATTATACATACTAAACTTATTTATAAAATTATGAAACTTTTTATAATACTTCCTAATCATCTCAGGAATACATAAAAAATATAAAAAGTTTATAAAAATTATAAATAAGCAGTTTTAAAAATAAAATACTTATTATTTCCTAAAACCTAAGTAAACTATATTAATTATTATATATATTATATGAAAAGTAAAAAATCTGAAAAATTTACAGAAACTATAAAATGTTATAAAGGTCCTAGGAAAAATAAGCATGGGGCAACAGCTTATCTCAATAAGCTGTTATAAGCTCATCAGTTCAAATAAGCCAAAGAGGTCAAAAAGGGTTAAAAGGATTAAAGGTTCATGAACTAACGGAACTGGTGCCCCAGAGCAGTTGGAAGGGGTGTGGGGTTTATGCATGTTTACTAGCGAGAGGTCTCAGGTTCGAATCCACCCACACCCATTTTTTTCTTTTTATTTTATTTTTCATTTTTCTTTTTGCAAACCTATTAAATAAACTAATATATATAACTTTAATAAAGGAAAACTTATTAATATTTACAAATAAGCTCTGTGTGAGCTTATTTTGGTCTCAGTTCATGGAAAAAGGCAAATAAGCCATAAGCACTCTAAATAGAGGCTATCACTTGAGCTTATGGTGGGGCTTTTTTTTTTGTTTTCTGTTTTCTGGACTTCTTAGGTACTAATATTATACAAGTATGATGAACATGGAACTGTACAACACCCAAAATAAGCCAACTGTGAGCTTATGGATAAAACAGTTAAGCATTTAGCTTAACAGTTTCATCAAAGCCTAGAATAAGCTCACAAATAAGCCACAGTTGAAAATAAGGACTAAGCATGGTTTAACTATGTACTATGAACAGGTTAGAAGGAAAATGAACTATGCAAACAAGGTAATAAGCTGTTTAGGGGCTTATGGTTTATTCAGTTGAGCCATTTGACCCACAGTCAAACCATAAGCTCTAAACAAGCTTGCAAAAGCTATACAAAGGGAAATAAAGGAAAAGTAACATTTAAACAAGTTTTATTTGCAAGTATTCACAAGCAAGTGTCCTGAGAATAAGCCAAAAAGCTTATAAAAGCCAATAAGCAATTCCAAAACACCAACAGTTCAACAGGTCCAAACTAGGCACCTTTGGACCTCTGTGGGGTCCACAGAGGTGAAAGGGAGTCCAAAATGGAACTTGACCCTGAAAGGTGACCAGGTCAGCTTTGAAATAAGCCAAAAAGCTATATTTATGGCTTATTAATTAGGCTTGGGTGGGTCTTTGAACTTAGGTATAAAACCTGAGTGCTCAGGTTTTAGCTTCTGAGACAGGTCACAAGGGAGGTGATATAAGCTAGGTTCTAATAAGCTGAGGTTCAAACTAATCCTAGGTATGAGAAGCTAGACTATTAAGCTACAAAATAAGCTAAGATTTAAGTTGTGGGGTCCACTGTGGTGGTCACAAATCACCACCAAAGTGGTGGTGATGGCCTGGGTAACTGATGCACAGGGGAAGGGTCTTCCCTGCAAGTAACTTTGAGCAAGGGTGGGACCCACAACAAAATTACTAAAAATAAAAGCTAATTGGGATTTAAAACTAGAGCTGGTAGAATACAAGTCCACAAAAGCTCAAAGCCTGAATCTTAATACAAAATTCTAAACAAATCCTAGTATTTTTGGTATTTTCTGAGAATGTAAATTTTGACTTTTTAAGAAACTAACCTAGGTTGACTATATTGAGTTTCTAATGGCTAATATTGATTTAACTAGTTATAATAAGCTATGAATAACCTAAATTAAGTTGAAACTACCAATGTTAAACTGAATTAAGGATTTGTGGGATTCAAATCCATCACAGTCAACTGGGATGGGATCTCACTTGTGATTTTGACTTTTTAGTTATAACCTCTAAGTTTTATGACTATTCTGTGATACTATAACCTAATCAAACATGTCAAGGTAGGATTTGGCCACTGAATACCACAAATGCACAGCTTACACCCCTGTGCCAAACAATACCTTATAATGACTGATTTTTGATTTTTACTACAAAATACTATTTTAATCCAAACTATTGGTTTCTAACTGATTATTATCCTATTATAAACTTAATTAAACACTAAATTAACAACAATAACAACAGAAACCAAGAAATGATACAAAGACCTATTTGACTGTTAAAATAAATTATAAAGCAATTATGAAATATAAAGAACAAGCAATCTATTTTAACTAATGATTATACTTAATTATACCACATTAACATAAAACACAAAGATTTAAGCACAAAACTTGATTATATGGTAAAATGCAAATTATGAGTAAAAAGCTTACAAATGGTTTGTGACTGAGATGATGGAACCAAGGACCAGAAACCACTCCTAGCTTGTTGTCAACAAGCTAGAAACCAGAAAAGCCATCCAGATTAGCTTCTACCCTTGCATCAATCACTAAGAACACACTATTTTTCATTTATTTTCTATTTTCTACTTTTTTATGATTTTTGAATTTTAAAAGATTAAGTTGAACAAAAATAGAGTCTAAAAGCTTTTAAGGCCTAGGTCCGTCTATTATGGCAACTATAATCCAACAGAAATGAAGATAACTTGAAATTTAAATGGTACGAATTGGAATCTTGAAATTAAAGAGTAACTTGACATTAAAATGTAAACAGAGTTTCATTACACTACTTTGAAGATTAAAACAACATTAGAACTAAGAAAACTGTAAATGATTAATCTAAGGAAAGCATTTTAAATTTTACATTATACTATGACCTAGGCTAATCCAAAGGTGAGTTTTCCTCTGCCTTCTCTCTTCTTTTTATAGCCTTCTGATACTTGGTGACCACTCAGAAGTTCTGAACTTCAATCTTAGCCTTTGATTTTGTGGAATTTATCTCATCCGTTTAAATTGACTTTTGGCGCCAAAGTCATATTTGGCAGTTTGAGGCGGTTTGAGATCAATCAATGCTTCTTGTATGTATGTAGAGGTGGAAGGGACAAGACCCTGTGGTTTTATTGAGCTTGGGGACCAAGGCTGAGTGAAAACAGGGGAAAGGGTGAAAGGTGGAGTGTTTGAAGGTGGGGAAACATTAAATGAGGTGTGGGATTAGGATGTGAGGTGGAAAGGAGGTAGGTTTTGAGCTGGGTAGGCAAGTGGAGGGGGAAATACCACCCTGGTATGGTGACTGGCTGGTTTGGGGGGATGATGAACAGTGATGATGGTATTAGGGCGGGGGTTGACCTGTTTGACCTATTTAAATGATAAAAGGGCCGGGTTTTCTTTTGGGCTTGGATTGGTGGGCTGGTTTTAGTTTTGTGTTTGGATTTGTAATAAAAAAGGGTCCGGATTGGTTTTGGTATCAAAAAGCCCAAGGACTAAATGTGTACAAAACTGAAACTTGAGGGACCTGACTTTGCCAATTTTCCAAACTTTCTTCAAGGACCAAACCTGCCAATAAAACATAACAAAAGGACCAAAGTTGTATTTTTATTTTATTTTAAAACTATAAAGGACTTTTTGTGTAAATTTGGATATTTGAAGGGTTGAAAATGTAAATTTCCAAGAGTTATCAAAATTGTTCCATTTTGTATATTCATGAATAGTACAAGGGTATTTTGTGAAATTTCAAAGATTTGAATACCCAGGGACCATTTTTGCCAATTTTGTAACTTGAGGGGTAAAAGTTGCCAGTTTGTGTAAACTTTTATCCAGGGATGTTTTGTGAATATTTTTGGATTCCCAAGGACTTAAGTTGACTTTTCATTCATTTAAAACATTTAGGGACTAGTTTTGACAAATTGTGTAAATCCAGGGACTGAAAATGACAATTGATGTGAAATTTATCAGTTTTCACTTGTTTTTCAATCTTTTGTACCTGAATTACATATAAAACACATTGTGATGAATTTGTAACATTTTGTGAGTCATTTGTGTGTTTTTGGTTGTTTTTGTGGGTTCAAATAGGTATAAAATGATGAGTATTTAGACACTCATCAATCCCCCACACTAGACTATTGCTAGTCCCTAGCAATCTTTTATTTAAAACTTAATGGATTTGAAAACTTCTTTACCAAAAGCCATCACTTCTGGAATAGCCAGGTGTAAGAACTGTGGCACACCTGATAACCGTGTGATTTTGAGCAAATCACCAGCTTTCAACGGATTTGATTAGTCTTTACCAAAAGCCGTTTGCTTCTGGACTAGCCAACTCTTAGATAAATTAATATCATCTTTGGTGAGTTAATTACCAATTATGGTTTTTCCACGGCCTTTACCACAAGCCATAATCTTGCGGGCTAGCCAACTCATTTGCTTATTAGGATATGGGGAGTTGAGGAACCATACAATTTTGAGCAAATTGCAAGCTGTAAACGGATTTGAGATATCTTTACCAAGAGCCGTTTGCTCCTGGATTAGCCAATCCTTATGTGTGTTAGACATGGTGGATTGATTACCATTTGTTGTATTTAGTGCAAAACACTAATACCAAATGAAAAAATTTTAAATTTTGGTCATTTTTGGGGAAAAGGGCATACAAGGGTATAAAAGTGATCAAATTCGCCAGAATTCCCCCCCACACTTATTATGAAAATTGTCCTCAATTTTCAAAGCTAAGTGGGGTACAACAATTATTTTATTTTTTTGTATTTACAATTTTTTTAGTACATTTTCAAGATATATACAACATGTGGGGTACACCCCCACACTTAGGTGTTACACACGGGTGAAAACCCATGTTCATGCTTGTTTTTGATTACCAAGTCACTAGCTTGACTTGACCCCGAATTAAATGGTTCATGGGGAAATGGAATGGGATTGCCACTCAAAGATTAGGTGAGAAATTGGAGTGGGATTGCCACTCACAGAATTATAAATGCTAAGGAAAGGAGATTATTTTTTAGTCTTTTGTATATTTTATAATGTTTTTGTATTTTTAAATTTATATATATGTACAAAAGAAAGAAAATTCCTTACAACTGCCCCTCGAAAGGGAATCTAGGTCTGACAGAGCTCAGTAACTGTAAACAGCCAACAACCAAATGTTGTAACTGAGGGACTAATCAAACTGTGCAAGTTGTGTGCAAAGGAAAAAAATATTTTTGTATTTTTAATTTTCTATGTATATATGTACAAAGAAATGGCTAAAAAGGAAATCTAAATGAGATTTTTAGTACATGAAACTGATTTAAACCTAATCTATCATATTCCAGGAATTATACTAAGCACAGTAAATCCTTTTTTAGTGTAAACCTGGTGTTTAGCCAAAATTTAGACCTAGGAATATCAAGATTAGGAAAATTGACAGTCAAAATGTAAATCAAAGCACAGATAGATTTCAACCATAAAATATTTTTGTATTTTATATTGTTTATGAAATATAATATTATATGTAATATACATACTAGGATAGGTATTTCAACAAGAATACAAAATACAAGTCATAGTAGGCAGCACAGCCTCCCCGGCAACGGCGCCAAAATTTGATTCCTCTCCCGGGCTGCTTGCCCTTGTCCTTTTATTATTGACCATTTTTTCTTGAGTGGTTGAGAAGTAAAAGATGTGTAGTCCGGGAGGAATCAAATTCAAAATTTGATTCCTCCCGGACTACACATCTTTTACTTCTCAACCACTCAAGAAAAAATGGTCAATAATAAAAGGACAAGGGCAAGCAGCCCGGGAGAGGAATGCAAGTTTACCAAGGGTTTAAATATCCTTGGATCGTTAATGTCCTGATGAAGCGTGATATTCTACATACAATAACTTGTAATTTGTTGAAAATAATATTAGTATAGGAAAACAGGGATCTGATTGACTAACACTGAATGTGAATAGTAATAGCTCTGTCACAGCTAGTTCAATTAAGAAACGTACAATCAGAAACCTAAAAATGATAACGTATTTACAAACGTACGTTTAAGTTTAAATAAACGTAAACGTAACGTATAAAACAAAACTTTCCCAAAGAGGGAATTTGCATGCCTTGACGGCTTAAATGCAAATTAAAAAGAAATAAAATAACTAACTATAGTTATAATATTATTTTTATATTAATAAGAAAACCTAGAAATCTAAAACGTTTACAATTACATAAAACTTACGTAATCATAACAAAATAAAAAGTGAATACTGTCAAATATAACTCTCACAAATGTGAAAATTATATTTTTGGAATTCTAAAAGAATAAGAAAATTATTAGAAAATTAAAACTTATTTTTATACTATGTACATAATTATTATTAATTAAAACTATCATTAACTATTTATTAATTACATAAATATAAAGAAAATGTAAAATAAACATAAATAAATAAAACAAAAACTTAGAAAAGTTAAAAATAATATAAAAGAAATTTTTAAACTAAAGATATATTTATTATACAATTATTCTATTTATTATTAATTATTTATTATTATCTAATTACTAATACTATTATTTAATTATTATAAATACTAAATTAACAAACTAAAATCTAAAACTTTTTACATAATTCTAAAATACTTATAAGAAGCTAAGAAAAATATAAAAACTATATTTTATATAAAAAAATAAGAAAACTTAATTTAATTCTATTATTGCTTAATTATACTAATTAATACTAATTTAATTATTATACATACTAAACTTATTTATAAAATTATGAAACTTTTTATAATACTTCCTAATCATCTCAGGAATACATAAAAAATATAAAAAGTTTATAAAAATTAAATTTAAGCAGTTTTAAAAATAAAATACTTATTATTTCCTAAAACCTAAGTAAACTATATTAATTATTATATATATTATATGAAAAGTAAAAAATCTGAAAAATTTACAGAAACTATAAAATGTTATAAAGGTCCTAGGAAAAATAAGCATGGGGCAACAGCTTATCTCAATAAGCTGTTATAAGCTCATCAGTTCAAATAAGCCAAAGAGGTCAAAAAGGGTTAAAAGGATTAAAGGTTCATGAACTAACGGAACTGGTGCCCCAGAGCAGTTGGAAGGGGTGTGGGGTTTATGCATGTTTACTAGCGAGAGGTCTCAGGTTCGAATCCACCCACACCCATTTTTTTCTTTTTATTTTATTTTTCATTTTTCTTTTTGCAAACCTATTAAATAAACTAATATATATAACTTTAATAAAGGAAAACTTATTAATATTTACAAATAAGCTCTGTGTGAGCTTATTTTGGTCTCAGTTCATGGAAAAAGGCAAATAAGCCATAAGCACTCTAAATAGAGGCTATCACTTGAGCTTATGGTGGGGCTTTTTTTTTTGTTTTCTGTTTTCTGGACTTCTTAGGTACTAATATTATACAAGTATGATGAACATGGAACTGTACAACACCCAAAATAAGCCAACTGTGAGCTTATGGATAAAACAGTTAAGCATTTAGCTTAACAGTTTCATCAAAGCCTAGAATAAGCTCACAAATAAGCCACAGTTGAAAATAAGGACTAAGCATGGTTTAACTATGTACTATGAACAGGTTAGAAGGAAAATGAACTATGCAAACAAGGTAATAAGCTGTTTAGGGGCTTATGGTTTATTCAGTTGAGCCATTTGACCCACAGTCAAACCATAAGCTCTAAACAAGCTTGCAAAAGCTATACAAAGGGAAATAAAGGAAAAGTAACATTTAAACAAGTTTTATTTGCAAGTATTCACAAGCAAGTGTCCTGAGAATAAGCCAAAAAGCTTATAAAAGCCAATAAGCAATTCCAAAACACCAACAGTTCAACAGGTCCAAACTAGGCACCTTTGGACCTCTGTGGGGTCCACAGAGGTGAAAGGGAGTCCAAAATGGAACTTGACCCTGAAAGGTGACCAGGTCAGCTTTGAAATAAGCCAAAAAGCTATATTTATGGCTTATTAATTAGGCTTGGGTGGGTCTTTGAACTTAGGTATAAAACCTGAGTGCTCAGGTTTTAGCTTCTGAGACAGGTCACAAGGGAGGTGATATAAGCTAGGTTCTAATAAGCTGAGGTTCAAACTAATCCTAGGTATGAGAAGCTAGACTATTAAGCTACAAAATAAGCTAAGATTTAAGTTGTGGGGTCCACTGTGGTGGTCACAAATCACCACCAAAGTGGTGGTGATGGCCTGGGTAACTGATGCACAGGGGAAGGGTCTTCCCTGCAAGTAACTTTGAGCAAGGGTGGGACCCACAACAAAATTACTAAAAATAAAAGCTAATTGGGATTTAAAACTAGAGCTGGTAGAATACAAGTCCACAAAAGCTCAAAGCCTGAATCTTAATACAAAATTCTAAACAAATCCTAGTATTTTTGGTATTTTCTGAGAATGTAAATTTTGACTTTTTAAGAAACTAACCTAGGTTGACTATATTGAGTTTCTAATGGCTAATATTGATTTAACTAGTTATAATAAGCTATGAATAACCTAAATTAAGTTGAAACTACCAATGTTAAACTGAATTAAGGATTTGTGGGATTCAAATCCATCACAGTCAACTGGGATGGGATCTCACTTGTGATTTTGACTTTTTAGTTATAACCTCTAAGTTTTATGACTATTCTGTGATACTATAACCTAATCAAACATGTCAAGGTAGGATTTGGCCACTGAATACCACAAATGCACAGCTTACACCCCTGTGCCAAACAATACCTTATAATGACTGATTTTTGATTTTTACTACAAAATACTATTTTAATCCAAACTATTGGTTTCTAACTGATTATTATCCTATTATAAACTTAATTAAACACTAAATTAACAACAATAACAACAGAAACCAAGAAATGATACAAAGACCTATTTGACTGTTAAAATAAATTATAAAGCAATTATGAAATATAAAGAACAAGCAATCTATTTTAACTAATGATTATACTTAATTATACCACATTAACATAAAACACAAAGATTTAAGCACAAAACTTGATTATATGGTAAAATGCAAATTATGAGTAAAAAGCTTACAAATGGTTTGTGACTGAGATGATGGAACCAAGGACCAGAAACCACTCCTAGCTTGTTGTCAACAAGCTAGAAACCAGAAAAGCCATCCAGATTAGCTTCTACCCTTGCATCAATCACTAAGAACACACTATTTTTCATTTATTTTCTATTTTCTACTTTTTTATGATTTTTGAATTTTAAAAGATTAAGTTGAACAAAAATAGAGTCTAAAAGCTTTTAAGGCCTAGGTCCGTCTATTATGGCAACTATAATCCAACAGAAATGAAGATAACTTGAAATTTAAATGGTACGAATTGGAATCTTGAAATTAAAGAGTAACTTGACATTAAAATGTAAACAGAGTTTCATTACACTACTTTGAAGATTAAAACAACATTAGAACTAAGAAAACTGTAAATGATTAATCTAAGGAAAGCATTTTAAATTTTACATTATACTATGACCTAGGCTAATCCAAAGGTGAGTTTTCCTCTGCCTTCTCTCTTCTTTTTATAGCCTTCTGATACTTGGTGACCACTCAGAAGTTCTGAACTTCAATCTTAGCCTTTGATTTTGTGGAATTTATCTCATCCGTTTAAATTGACTTTTGGCGCCAAAGTCATATTTGGCAGTTTGAGGCGGTTTGAGATCAATCAATGCTTCTTGTATGTATGTAGAGGTGGAAGGGACAAGACCCTGTGGTTTTATTGAGCTTGGGGACCAAGGCTGAGTGAAAACAGGGGAAAGGGTGAAAGGTGGAGTGTTTGAAGGTGGGGAAACATTAAATGAGGTGTGGGATTAGGATGTGAGGTGGAAAGGAGGTAGGTTTTGAGCTGGGTAGGCAAGTGGAGGGGGAAATACCACCCTGGTATGGTGACTGGCTGGTTTGGGGGGATGATGAACAGTGATGATGGTATTAGGGCGGGGGTTGACCTGTTTGACCTATTTAAATGATAAAAGGGCCGGGTTTTCTTTTGGGCTTGGATTGGTGGGCTGGTTTTAGTTTTGTGTTTGGATTTGTAATAAAAAAGGGTCCGGATTGGTTTTGGTATCAAAAAGCCCAAGGACTAAATGTGTACAAAACTGAAACTTGAGGGACCTGACTTTGCCAATTTTCCAAACTTTCTTCAAGGACCAAACCTGCCAATAAAACATAACAAAAGGACCAAAGTTGTATTTTTATTTTATTTTAAAACTATAAAGGACTTTTTGTGTAAATTTGGATATTTGAAGGGTTGAAAATGTAAATTTCCAAGAGTTATCAAAATTGTTCCATTTTGTATATTCATGAATAGTACAAGGGTATTTTGTGAAATTTCAAAGATTTGAATACCCAGGGACCATTTTTGCCAATTTTGTAACTTGAGGGGTAAAAGTTGCCAGTTTGTGTAAACTTTTATCCAGGGATGTTTTGTGAATATTTTTGGATTCCCAAGGACTTAAGTTGACTTTTCATTCATTTAAAACATTTAGGGACTAGTTTTGACAAATTGTGTAAATCCAGGGACTGAAAATGACAATTGATGTGAAATTTATCAGTTTTCACTTGTTTTTCAATCTTTTGTACCTGAATTACATATAAAACACATTGTGATGAATTTGTAACATTTTGTGAGTCATTTGTGTGTTTTTGGTTGTTTTTGTGGGTTCAAATAGGTATAAAATGATGAGTATTTAGACACTCATCAATGATCCTCTATTGAATGCCTTCTCTATACTATCACATTTGAATGGATTGCTGTGTGTTTGTGATAAGTTCACTTCCGAGTTGTTCCTTTGGAACCCAGTCACTACCGCTTTCAAACGATTGCCACACCCATATTCCAACAATTTCTATAATGATATTCTTGATGCAGTTGGTTTGTACACCGACACGTACGATGATTTCAAAGTCCTTTACATAAGGCGTAGGGATGATAAGATTGCTGTCAATTTGTATTCTAGGAGTGACGAATCATGGAGAAAAATACCTCTTACATTACCATCAGAGTATCTAACCACCCGTTACTATTGGTCATCTGGTACTTTGTGTGGTGGTATTCTTTATTTCACGGTTACCGACTCAATGGTTGGAGGTAGCCATTTCATGATTTCTTTTGATGTAAATTCGGAGCAATTTAGTATGATAATCTTTCCACCGATTCCTAACCACGGAATCGCTCAAATTCGTTTAGTGAATGCACAAGATGAGCTAGTAATGTTTGCTGCCACTGGCTATCGTGAGATGAAAATTGAGATGTGGCTTCTTCAAAAAGATACATGGTATCGTATCCATTCATTTCCTGTAATATCACTCGATTTGTGGTGCTCAATAACACATTATGTGACAAACGGAAATACGTGGTTTGTGATGGCAAAATTTCAGAAGATTTTTGAAATTGATACTGGTATGATGTGGTTTGACCATTTTTATCCAGTTACTTCTTGGACGTGTTGTGATGGTGCGTTGTTTACGGAGACCCTTGTTTCACCTAGTATCTAGGATATTTAATGTTTTAATTTTTAAAATTTGTAATGTTTTACTTTTTAGTAGTAGTAGTTTTTCATGTTTTATTAATGAACTATATGGTTAATGCCATGTATTGAACCATCCCTAGTAGTAGTTACTGAACTATAGTAGTAGTTAATTAAATTCAATGTGAATCAACCATCTCTTGTACTAGTGAATTTAATTCCATCCCTTTTCTTATTAAAAAGGCTCACAAACACTCTTTCATACATTACTAATAATTCCCTAATAAACAAAACAAAATAGCCATGTATTCATCTTCTTCATCCGGTAGGTCATACCGTAGGAACAATCATGAATACTATGATGTTGCTAATATGACACATTGCAATTGTCGTCCGCAGCCACATCCGCTAATTGAAAGAGTTGCTTGGACTCCTACAAACCCCGGAAGAAGGTTCAGAAAATGTCCTAGAAGCAGCTGTGGTGTTTATGGTTTTATTGACCCAGAGTTACCGTCACAATATTACATAGACTTGCTTTATAGGGAACATGAAGAGAAACTGCGTGTAATGAATGAACAAGGAAGTGTGGCAAATTCAGAAGATTCAAAGCAAAGTATTGGAACGTTGAAAAAAGAAATTATGCAGTTAAAGGCTAAATCAAAATTTCATGATGGACTTATGTTTTTATTTACTTTGTTATTTGTCATAATTTTCATTATGCATTATGCTTGTTAAATTAGCTTGAATGCTTCTACGAAGTTAGTTATGGTTGATGGTGTTCTTGTATTTGTGACTGTTATGCAATTGTGCTTTATGTTTTTTTTAATGATGAATTATTCTCAACATTCAGGTTAGTTTAATATAAATATTTACCTGCTAATTACTTAGACAAAATCACATACAGTTTTAAAAATATATCAAGTGGCATACATACATAACATCTTGTAATGACCATCATACACCAAACCTGCTAATCACTAATAACTAATAACCACACATGCTAATGACCATCATATACAATCTTGTATTTCCAGAAGTAATCTACCATTCATTCACGATAAGCAATAGCTGTTTCTCTAGGATCGGCCGCCTCTAATGATATATTAAGACCCAAACGGTAAAGATTTATGCAAACCCATACTCCGCAGTCACCATATACACTGCATTGTCGGGGGGCATCATCTTGGTATCTCCATGTTATCGCATAACCATTGGCGTCAATTCCTTTAGCCTTCAACACTCCCTCCTGGTCAAGATACCTTGGCAGCCAATATCCAAAAGTTTCAGGCATTGTCTCTTCCCACCAATGTTTACCTCTTGAAAATTCAGGTAAGGAATCATATATTGTGACAACACCGGTACGTATATGAAGCGACCCTAAAGCCCAGTGCTTTTTAGGTTGGTTTATTGGAAATAATACCTACATTATAGAAAAAAGATGCAATTTAAAACATAAAAAATAAAATTTGTAGAGAATATACATCATCTAACATGATAAGATAACATATACATACCTTTTCGACATCACACCATGGCACTCCATACTTTCGGCCGTTTGCCCAGTAGCTTCGGAAGTTACCGGACATGACACACGCACTAAAAAATGCACCGGCCATAGCCCAATCAGCGTCTGATGGTCGGAGCGCCCACATTAAATCTACCCATACATCTAGGTGCTGTTTTTAGTATTGACATGTTAATACGGACAGTTAAGTTGAAACATAAATACACATTTATATAAGCAACAATCCTTAGAATATGATTAACCAAGCGAAGTAGCAGCCCTAAAATCCTTAGAATATGATTAACCAAGCGAAGTAGCAGCCCTAAAACATAAGACATACCCTAGGTTCAATCACACCAATGATTAAGCAAATAAGCTTATCCAAATAAGCTGATAGTGGTGATTCAGGTTCAAACAGCCAATTCCTAATGGCTTTTTTAATAAGTAAATTAATTCCAATTCTCAAATTTCTTTTTGGTTTTGTTTCTTAAGCTATAATACTCCTAAAAATAACAAGCCAATTTTATTTCTAATGAGAATTGAGACCTATGGATCACTACAAAGACCTGAACAATTTTATGACTTAGAATTTTTTACTTGAAGCAAACTTTGACCAAAATGAGATTTCATTATCAAATAAGCTAAAACTACTACTGATGCAACTAGATTATGAGATTATGCAATCTATATCCTAACAGTTATGCAAATTAAGGTGATACAAATGTATTTTTGACTTTTTATATAGTCAACTATTGTTTTTATGCTAGACTAATCCTATATGCAACCTAAGTATTGTATCTAAATCAATAATCCCAACTAAATTGATAATGAAACGAGCAAACTACTTAAAACCAAACACCCCTATAAGTTGACTGTCTCACTAAAGTGCAACAAAACATCCACAATCCAATTCCAAACACCAAATTCAGATACAACTATATCCTAACATTTTTTAAGATGTGAAGGTAAAGCACGGGTTGATCTAACTTTCACGGTTCTTGTTTTTAAGATAAATCGAATGGTAAAATGATAGGGAAGGGTATGAAATCAACTCAGAAATACAAAACCAACAGATACTAAGATAATCAGTAATGAAACAATGACTTAAACTAAATCCATGTATGATAATATAAGCAACTATAATGAAACAATAACTACTTAAAAACAAAATTTAAGCAATAACCAAATAAATCTAAGCTACTAATATTATAATTATCCAATATGGTACTAAAAAGGCAAGAAATTCAAATATATTAATAGTTATACATACCTCATCCCTAAGCCATCCTGAGCTAAAATCACCATGTCCCAATAAACACTGCCAGAAACGAAGATCAACAACCGTATCTCCCCATGGAAAATAAAACATAGTATCATCTTTTTCCTTTAAAAACTTTTTTATGTAAACTGGCTCAGCGACCTTTGTTTTCTTCGCCTTGGGACGTCTTGTCAGGCTCTGAAATAGAAAAAAACGGATTAAATGAATTTAAATTGCACTATAACGAGAAATATTTAGTCAGTGTGACATACCTCTACAAAGGGTTCAAATTGGAATACTTCCAATTTATCATCAAAATCAGGAGCTTCAATAGGGGATATGTTAGCATGATTGATCCTAGATGAACGCTTTCTTAATGTTATTGGCGTAGTGTCTGGTGGATTTGTATAGGGTGACTGGTAATATCTCCCTAATTTCCTCTTCCTTTTAACTTCTTTGAAAATAGCTCTGACATTTTCAGTCTAAACAGAAACAACGATATCATTACAAACACGTAGAAATATCTTTTAGTTAAAAACTAGTAAATTTACGTTTATATTGTCAGCAATGGTCAAAAATGATTTATATCTCACAAACCCTGGATAAACTTATTATTTTAAAAAAACTGGGAATTTTTTTTTGTCATTTGTTCAATTTAAATATGTTATTAATATAAAAGTGGATAAACTTACTATTTTATTAATAAGCTAAATAACTTTACCTTAACAACTTCGTCATCGTTGTCATCACTAACACATATATATTCTATTCCATCGTTCTTTTCTGAGCAAGTCCCCTCCCCTGCAGGTTCATATATCTCTTCAGCACCCTCCATAGCAGCTTGTCCCGCTGTTTCAACGACAACCGTATCCATTTTTACAGCTGTTTCATTCCCATCTTCAAATGTTGGTTTTTCAATATCCGCCAACTCACCTGACTGTTCATATACATTTTCAGATGTATTACAAACATCATCGCCTGCTATATCAGCCATAACGGCATCCGATTCTTCATGTGTTTCATCGTTTTCTTTTACTTCTGTATCCACAACCATCGATTCCTAAAAAACAAGCGGTGAATGTAGTGAACATACAATAAACAAAATACAAATGAAAGAATAAAAAGTAAAGAATACCTGTTGAGGAGTTTGATTAAACCCATCATAACCAATATCTGAGAACGTTTCATTCAGATTTGGTAAGGGGGTACAATCAAAATTGGGCTCATCGGCAACTTGAATAACATTAGTTGTTTGATCTGGATCAGGAGACAGGAAAACGGCTTTCATTACTTGTGTCGTAGTGCCCGTAAATGCGTGAGGGTCCGTATAATACAAGTTATGTTTCTCAGCGTCTGAATCATTCGTCTTCATGGGTGTCTTGGCATCATGAGTATGCATCTTAAAACAACATTTAAGAAAAATATAAAAATGTAAAAATGCTTATTAATAAGATGAAAAGAAATATTAAAAAGATAAATCCTATTAAATATAAGCTATCACTTGAATTTAAAATTTGATTTATTGATATTTTTCTTTTACCAAACTTTTTAACTAGAGCTTAAAATTAAGCAAATTGAAGTGAAAAGATTTAGACAGTTGACTTTGGTCAACTGTCATCGGCAAAGGCTGAAACTTGACGTGCGCAGTCTACTGCACTAACTTGCATCCTAATTAATAGAAAGTATCCAACTATAGCTACTCAAGGGACCCAAGAACACCTAGTGGGGCCCACTGAGGTTGTGCAGGGAGGAGATGGCCAATGTTTAACTTACCTATTTCATCCCCTTGAAATTTTATATCCTAATTCTTCGCACAAAATTCATGAAAATTCTAACAAGTATTGGATTTGCTGCATAAGTGTAAACATTTTTTTGAGCTGAGAGGATAGTTAACTAAGCTAAACTAACCAATGATAAACCTGTATGTTTGATTGAGCAACTTTAGAAATCCAACAGTGAATGGTCACATTGGATTTTGACTTTATACCTATAGCCACTGGTTTATACTGTCTTACAGAGCCTAAAGAAACTACATACAAGCAAAAACAACAATAAAGAACAACCTGAGCCACATCCGCAGGTTCAACCAAACACCCCTTATAAGCCAAGTTACACTAAGTCTGAGATTTTAAGAATTTAAGCTACTTCACTACACCCAATATTTTTTTAGTCAATATAAAAACATTAAATTACACTTTGTTACCTCATTGTGACTATCACCGAATGTCAAATTTTCGTCGTCTGGATCAGTAGACTTCATCGTCTGAAAACAACATTTCAGAATTGTAAAAACAATTTTTTTTTATAATCAATAAAAAAAGATTAAGTTACAGTTTGTTACCTTATTGTGACCATCACCGTCTGAAAACAACCTTTCATCGTTTGGAACAGTAGCCTTCATCGGAGTCTTTGAATCAGGAATATTCATTTCAAAACATTCAGAATTTTTAAAACGATATTTTTTATAATCAATTTAAAAAGATTAAATTAAAAGTTATTACCTTAATGTGAGTATCACCGACTGTCATGTTTGCTTCATCAGTATCATTAGTCTTCATCGGTGGAGCAGGAGTATGCAACTGAAAAAAGCATTTCATATTGGTAAAAACACTATTTTTTGTGATCAAATGAAAAAAGATTAAATTACATATTGTTACCTCATTCTGCAGATCATCATGTACTGACATGTCATCGTTAACTACCAACGTCTCTTCAAACTTTATTCCTAACACATTCTCAACGACCCGAATCCTTTTTTTTTTACAATTTCTAGCTCACATAAAAGGTGTGACACATGAACATCTCCCACACCTTTTTCTATGTCACCAACCTTTGACTTAATCGACTCAACCTCAGATTGAATGTGATCTTTATCCAATATTGGGTTTCGGGAAGTCTCAGGAACAACGTCACAAGTTTCACCAACCCCCTTTTCTTCCTCTTTATGAATTTCATCACAAACGTATCTTCATAATCCATACCTTCATCAGTCATTTTAGCAACAGGAACCGGAATATCATTTTCATTTACTGCATCAACTGTATCTTCAGCAGCCATTTGACTAACCGGTATCGGATTTTCAATTTCTGGCTGCTCCAAGTCGTCTTTTGCTTCAACAATTTGCATCTGAAGTCCCCTTGTATATTCCATGCTACGTATGTACCACGGACAAAGCAACTCGAAACGGGTTGGTACAAGCTTCTTTAAAGGTTGTACAACCTTGAATAGAAATAATTGTTAACTGATATGATGTAAATAAACGACAACTTTAAAGGCTATTAGCTATGGCTGTTGATAGTTTATGGCTAAAAAAGAAATTTTACAAAATTTTGAACAATTAAAAGCAATACTAACCTACAAAGTTCAACCTATATCACTAAGGATAAGATATAAGCAATACTAACCTAATATTAACTAATTAAAAAGCAAGTGACGTTTTTCCTTAGTTGTTCAATTACCTGATCAAATAGAATAGAGTGATGCTTTTTCTCAAATTTGTTGATGCTTGACCATGCTAAAGCACGAGGGATCTTCGCAGGGTCTTTGCACAAAAAATGGGAGCTGTTAGGGAAGGTTTCCAATATCCAAATCTAAAAAACACAAGAAAACATAAATAATTACGCTCACGATCAGAAGGTATCTAATTGGATACTAGACAAAATACTTACTATATCAGTAAGGATAATATATAAACAATCTGAAATAATGCTTGTTACGAATAAAAGCTAACCTTTAATGCCCATATAAAACCATACAGATTGAATGTTTCTTCTTTTTTTGGAGACTTTTTTACCGGCTTCTTAGATTCTTTCACGGTATTCTCATGCCTTGGAACTACATTCACAGTTCTTTTTTACAATTGACACCACAAGTACTCTCCCCATGGATACTCATTCCACAAAGAGAAATCCTCAACCATAATCAACAAATGATCAGGTATGTAGAACCTCCCTTCTCTACCCATAAACACACAAGTGGCAATCACAAATAAACAACACCGAACAACATCCTCATCCGATAATGAATCCCACACTTGCCCAGGCTTCAACAACCCCAAAATCTGTTGACCCTTGATTCTTTTCTTCTTAGTTACTTTAATTTCCGGAAATAACCGGTCTAAAAAAGGACTATATGGTATACCACGCACAATACGCCCTTCATCTTTATCAACATGGCCTAATCGAAAACCAGTAACAAGGCTAAATTGTTCACGCCCAAATTCAAGTAAATTATCACCTATTTGAAAATTAAGTGGAGGGCAAAAATCACTAACTTTGGGAACCATAACCGCATTTTGGTAAAAAAAATTATACAGATAGTTATCAGGGTTATGAGAGGGGAAATCTAACCATGCCCAAAATACAGTAGTTCTAAACAAATTTGTTCTTCCTACATTCAACAATGCTTTAATACTAGTAAGATGTTCTACCCTAGATCTTACCGAAATCTTCGCGTCAAACATACTTGTATGTGGGGTCGAACGCTTACGATGTGGGTTTTCAATATTAGGGTCGAACGCTTCCAATTGGGTTAAATTGGGTGCGTTTTCAATAATTTGGGTGCGTCAACAATTAGGGTTTTGCGGTTGAACAATTAATTTGGGTGCGTGGACAATTTTGGTGTTTGGGTTGTTTGGTGTTTGGGTGCGTGAACAATGTGGGTTTTCAATATTAGGGTCGTTTGGTGTTTAGAGAAGAGAGTAGCAGGTTGTGGGTTTTCAGTCTTGGTGTGTTGGTGTGTGGAGAAGAGAGTAGCAGGTTGTGTTTGGAGAAGATAGTATAAGGTGTTTGGTATGTGTTTTGGTGTTTACTTTGTATTTTAAAAGAAAATACAGTTTAGTATTTGTTTTTAAATAATAATAAGTATAAGAGTTATAAAATTAATAATTAGTATTTGTTTTTAAAAGTAATTTTTATAAATGTAAAGAAGTATAAAAAAGTGTATAAAAGGTGTATAAAATTATAGTACAATGTACTTATATTATAAAATATTTATCCTACCTAATCAGTCGCCCAAGAATGCACATGGGTGGGACTAAGTCGCCCAAAAAATTTGTACTAGAAAATAATAAAAAAAGACTATGCTTTTGGGGAAAAAGACAAAACAAGGATAGTCGCCCAAGAATGTGGGCCCAAGTCGCCCAAGAAAATAATAGGCTAGGTGGGTAGGATGCAAGTACATAAGGGTACATTGTGGGGACAACCCTATGGGACACATGTCAACCATATGTGATAGTTGCCCAAAAATTTTTGGGATATAGTCGCCCCTGGGGTATTTGAAGAAAAAAAAATAGTGGGGTGAATGGGGTACACATGGTTGTACTTTTGGGGTGATTGAATAATTAACTCCCCTTAGAATTGTTATCTACAAAGAAAAACACATATTCTAAGAACATTGCGATAAACCGAACCCTCCCTATGGGAGTCAAGTACCAAACCCTCCCATAGAGTAGGTACTATTGTACTTTTTTTTGGTCATTTTGTCCTTTTGTTGTCATAGTCAAATCCAGGTTGTGTCCAAGTCCAGGTTTTCCCAAAGCAACACAAGCAAACACAAAGGTTGTGTCCAAGTCCAGGTTTTCCCAAAGCAACACAAGCAAACACAAGTCCAGGTTTGTCCAAGTCCAGGTTTTCCCAAGCAACACAAGTAACACAAGCAACAAAAATCCCAAGTGCAGGTTTTGACACAATCAACACAAGTAACACAAGCAAAAAGTCCAAGTGCAGGTTTTTGTCCAAGCAAAACAAGTAACACAAGCAAAAAATCACAAACAGAAAAAAAGTCCAAGTGCAGGTTTTCGTCATCGCCGAAAAAGGCTCGGATTTGAAAACATAATTTAAAAAAAATAGGTTTAGTAAGGCTCGGATTTGAAGGTTGCAAACGTAATTGTTTGCCATCCATTCGGGGTTAAAAAACCCATTCGTCATCGCCTTTTGCACACAAGGTCCAGGTTTTGACCAAAGCAACACAAGAAACACAAGCAACCAGATTCTCACAAGCTCAGTTCAACAAATTCCCAACAAAAGCCAACACAAGTACCATAAGATTCTCACAAGCTCAGCAACACAAGAAACACAAGCAACCAAAGCTCAGGTTCAACAAATTCCCAACAAAAGCCAACACAAGTACCATTAATATTCTCACAAGCTCAGATTCCACAACCAGATTCTCACAAGTTCACATTCAACAAAAGCCAACAAAAGTCTGTTAAATCATCACAAGCTCAACAGATATCACTTATGAGTCAGCCATATCAGATATCACTTATGAGCCAGACACTTTAGATGCCTTTGGTCATGCACTTGTGACGGAGGTCAGATCTACTTTTGAGGTTGGCGAGTCTTCGACCAGACCACGAGTTTCTCCTGCCGAACTTAGGGCAGAGTTGAGTCATTTGAGGGAGGACATCTCTTGGTGTCGGGGTCGCTATGTATCGATGTCGAGGAGGTTGTGTGAGCGACAATCTGATGTCAAAGGATTGAGGAGGGAAGTTAAGCATGATAGGAGAGATATAGGTGATGTGTATGTTACGTTGAATGAGCATGCGTCTAGGTTGAGTGATGTAGAGAAAGCGGCTGTAGAGTTTCGAGAGCAGTTAAAGTCTTTTGAGAAGAGGATGAAAGAGATAGAGAAGTTGCTAGAGCAGGTGGACAGTGATAGTAGTTAGTATCATAGTTAGTATCTTGATAGTAGTTTGCCTTTGTATGTCTTTATTTTCAATATGTATGTTATTTGACAAACCTTTGAACTCTAACTGCTTATTTATGTAACTCGAATGTTTTTTTTTATTATTGCAGAAAATTACTTTATTTAAATTAGTAATAACATTATTGATTGATGATGTAAATTATTATGCAAATTCTTTGGTCAGATGAGCAAAAAAAATCCTTTCTGGTGTCGATGTGATAGAGGATTTATTATAAAACGGACATCCTGGCAAGAAGGTAGTCGTGGGCGACAGTTTTATGCATGTCCTCTTTCAGTGGTAAATAATCATACGTTTTCTTAGTTATGTAAATAATCTGTTTGTTAAAAATACATTTCTTATTATTTTCTTAACATGTAACAACGATGTACAAAAAACTATGGGTGTCGATACTTCAAGTGGAAAGATGAATTTGAAGAAGAGCACTTTAATCAAGCATCTTCTTCAACAGCCTCTTCTTCAACGCATTGCTCAAACTGCGTTTCTAAACATAATGAGAATAAGTTGTTGAAGGCAAGAATAAAGGCGCTGGAGATGGAGTTAGAAATGGCAAGGAATACTGAGGATCACGCTTGTCAGTCAAGTGCCCGGCTCCATGATCTTTTAAATGAGATAAATAATCTTCATATGTCGTAGATGTTGTAGCTTTAAATAATGTGTTAACGATGTTGTTTAATTAAATAATAACAGTTGTTATTGTGATTATTTAATGTGGTAATTTTTAATGTGACGTTGTTGCTTTTGTTACTTAAATAAAATACATTAAACGTCAATTATATAAATATAATAAATAAACATTATACAAAATACATTATATATAATACATCATACACCCTAAAATATATTATACAAAATATTTAAAAAAAATAAATAAATAAAAAAAATAAACAACAAAAGTATAAAAAGTAGAAAAAAAGGTACAAAAAGTACATCCCTACCTAAGTAAGGAGGGTTAATATATCCATTTAGGAAGGGTTAGTATATCCTACCCCTTATTAATACTACTGGATAAATGTTTCATTTTAGTTCCTTAATGTAAATGACAATGAAACTCTTGAACCCGCCAAATAAAAATATATGAACTTCATGGTAGCTTCGAGTGAAAATAAGTTTGCTGTGTGTTTTAAGAGACACATTATATTCTCAGCAACTCTCTTTGTATAAAGTTATACTTTTGTGCTTTTTTGTTGTTTGATTAATCGGTAGCCATTGTTGTTTTCTCATTTTTTAGGTCATTATTTAAGACTTTTAAGGGTTAAGGGTATGCTTCAAAGAGTAGAAGAAAAGTATATTTGGTGACAGTAAGACTCAGGTTTCCATATTGCTATATACATTAATAGATACATGTATAAGGTTTCATATGCGTTACTAACTTGTCAGCACGGATGACCTACATGCCATGCCGGGTGTGGCACGGGCCACACCCGATTTTGGGTCGCGAAGTGTAACTTTTTTCCAGAAAATGTTGTTTTTTTGTAATGAGCAACTCCTGAGATTTGTGCTATTTCCTTTAGAGTGCAACTCTAGCTTAGCTCAAAAGTTCTTCATGGTGCGAATTTTTTTACTTATGACAGGAAAAAAAAAGTGTGCAACACCCTACTGAGAATTCTAGGTCCGTCCTGCTTGTCAGGTACTCGTATTTTTTAAGTTAAAGTTCAATTACTGTGTGATCAAGCAATAACAATGGTATGTCAAGAACATGAATTTGTTAAAAAAAAAAGCGTTAAATACATATATTGTAGTTGATAGGTAGTGGTATGAATGAGTTAAATTAAAAGGTTGTTAAAAAGTATTTTATTTTTTAAAATCAAACACCACCTTAGAGTTATTTAGTGGGGCCATCCAAACTGGTTCTGGAACCGAAACCGAAAAAAAACCAAACCGAAACCGGTCAAATCCGGTTCTTCCAAGAACTGGTCCTGGTTCTTCCACAAACCGGTGGTTCCTAACCGATTCCACCTTTTAGTCATTAGAACCGGTTCCAAACCGGTTTGAAAAAACGTTCCAAACCGGTTTTTTTGGCTGCAATATAATGGCACGTCAACCATTACCCAACCAATTTGTAACAATCGTAGCACAAGGAAAGAAAGATAAAAATGATAAAACGGGTATATCTCACATCTCCAACGTACCTTGGGATGGGCTGAGTGGGATCGAGGTGTGGAACCACCTTCATCTATCTGTTGGGATGGGTTTGGATCTAATCACTCGTCGGAATATAAGCATGTCGCCGGAAATTGATGTTGAAATGCTAATCACTCGCCAGAATATAAGCAGGTCACCGGAAATAGCCCACTGTTGAGGTTTTAGCACCGGTTTTTTGGAAGCAGGTCGCCGAAAATAGCCCACTGTTGAGGTTTTAGCACCGGTTTTTTGGAATCGGTTCGACCGGATCTTACTTTGGAACCGGATATGGAACCGAACCGGAACCGGGTATACCGGTCCCGAATTTTTAGACCTCGAATCCGACGCGAACCGATCCGGTTTGGAACCGGAACCGGATCTTTGACTTTGACCTGACACAAATTTGGAATCGGAACCGGATCTTCCAAGAACCAAGAACTAAGAACTGGCACAGATTTGGAATGATTTTTTTCTCTCTTTCTCTTTGCCCACTATTATCATTATCTTGCCATTTCCTTTCCCAAATTTGAACCAAACACACCCTAAGTAGAAATACTCTAATGTAAAAATAGTCAAAACATGATGTGTATATAGTACAACTATTTAATGCATAAATTATTGTGTCCGAATTAAAATGTTGTGCATGCAAATCAATCCCTGTTAGTTGAAAACACGATTAATGTGGTTAACAAAATTGGTATTAGTTATGTTTTGTTTACGCTTTAATATAGTTATTACTACTTTGAACTATTCACTAATTAAACACACACAAACACACAAAATACACTCTCAACCGGTGGTGATCATCACCGACTGCATACAATATTCTTCTTTGATAGTACATGATTTTTGAAGCCCCGCGTGATAGTACATGTCTAGTGTAATCTGGGTCAATAAATATGTATCTTACCTTTTACTAGTAAACTTTTTTATTTAAAATTTAGAAGTGGTTAATTATTTGAAGATACACCAAATGGAAAGATAAATAACAATTTGAGACGAAGTGAGGATTATCTATTTCACATATTTCATTTAGAAAAAGTTCACTTAGACTATAAATTATATTTGTACATATATAAAAAAAAACAGTGTGCAGGTTGACGAGATGGTGAATGCATAGGTGAAAGAAAGTAGATGCTTTGTGTTATTTATTCTCGAGTACATAAGTAGCTTTGAACTGACTGATGTTCCAAGATTCCTTTTGTGTTATACTGATCTCAATGTCAAATTATATTTGAACAGAAGAAAGCCCACTAGACAAAATCTCGACAAAAAGGAGAATGATTTAGACTATATATTAGAAGTCATTTGTATTATGAAGACATCGAAACAGAAGAGCACATGTTTGGTTCGTGCCGATGCAGTTGAAATCTGGAAGGAAGTTTTTAAATGGTGGCATATTCCTATTGTGTCATTCCATGACCTTGAGGAGGTGATTCACTTTGCAGATCACGTCCCGTGTTGCATCCAAGCTCTTGTCTTTCAATTGGATCGTTAGTAGATGTAGGATGTCAATCCTAAAATCGGATAATACCTCTAAAGCTCTATCCTTCATATTTTGTATATTTTCTACGTCCTTGGTAATTGTGAATTACAGAATTCAACTATTAACTAAAAAAAAAAAAAAAAAAACTGTAATAATGTTTGAGTTTGGAGTAAACCTTATGTTCTTTTAATCATCTTCATAACACAAAATTTATACAACTGTCTTACCTGTGCATCATTTTTTGTTTTTGGTATACCTAGGTTTCTGACTCGACATTGCGAGCCAACTAATCCCACCTTATAGGATAGCCTAGAGTCATCGCAGGTGAACCTTCGTTGCCAATGAGAGGTTAATTTTCTCCTCAAAGTTTGAACCCAAGACCTCTTGACACTTTCGTTCTAAGAGGCTAAGCCCTTACTATTGGGTCACCCTCATTGGTTTATCATAGTATGTTTTTACAGAATGTAAACACTTATATCTCTCTAATAAGAAGTATATACATTTTTTATTTAAAGGGGGAATTGCATGACTAAAAATGTATTTAAATTAAATAATTAACTTTATATATATATATATATATATATATATATATATATATATATATATATATATATATATATATATATATATATATATATATATCTTTTACTAGAATTCTCTTTCAGTGTTCTTATAGATTGGGGTATTTACTTGCATGTTGACAACCAATTAATCAATATTATATTTGATCAATACCTATTGGTAACGTTTGCATGCTATCCTGATCTGATTATATTTTTCGACTAATTTGGGAGCAGGTTAGTTTCTTTGGGCGTATAATTTCTAAACCCTAATCGTGCGATTAGGGTTTATTCATTTGACTTTGATTGCATGCGTGCTGGTTTCCATTGATTTTGTGTCTGTGGTTTATTTGTAAGTGGGTTATTGAGAGATGATGAATAAGGGTTTCTTGAATTCAAAGGATGCAACCGATGCTTCCAAGAACAAGAACACATCTGATGTTACTAGTAAGTATAAGAAGGATGCTAGTGTTCCAATGGTTGATGTTGATGTTTTGGATGATAATGTGAACAAGGGTAACGATAAGGTTGTTTTGGATGATTTGGAGCAGTCCTCTCATGGTTCAAAACAGCCTAATGTGGAGCAATTAATTGCTAATGCGAATAAGAAGTTTGATGAAGCAATGAATAAAATTGATAGTGATATTGCTAATATGGCTTCATCTTCTGAGTTGAACTATTCGAGTGGTATTGGACTTCCTTCTAATTCGAATGGTACTAAAACTCCGCCTACGAGTTTTAATGTGAATATGCATCAGAGTCTTTCTTCTGATCCTAATGCACCCAAGGTTGATACTACTAGTGGTAATGGAGTTAAGTCGGTTTCTTATGTGGGTGTTGCTTCTAATGAATCCTAGAAACACCTGTCTAATTTTCGGAGGTTAGAATGCAGCAAAAAGAAGGATGATGTTGACCTTTCAGTCCCGTTGAAAGTAGTGGAAGAGGTGAACATGAGGTTTGAGAATACTCTTTACGGATACTTCCTTGGTCAACGCTTGGCTTTTCCTGTTGTTGACTATTATGTTCGCAATGCGTGGTCTAAGTATGGTTTACAAAAGGTTATGATGAATGCTAAGGGGTTCTTTTTCTTCAAGTTTAGCTCGAAAAAAGGTGTCGATGATGTTCTTGATAATGGTCCTTGGTTGATTCGTAATGTTCCTATTATTCTTAAACCATGGACATTGAACACAAACTTGCTTAAAGAGGATTTGACTAACATTCCGGCGTGGGTTAAATTCCGTGATGTTCCTTTAGCTATGTTCTCTGATGACGGGCTTAGCCTCCTTGCTACTGTAATTGGGACGCCCAAAAGGTTAGATGCATTTACTAGTCAAATGTGCAAGGAATCTTGGGGCCGGAGTAGCTTTGCTAGGTGTATGATTGAAGTAAAGTCGGATGAGGTACTTAAGGACAGTCTCACTGTTGAGATTCCTCTACTTGATGGTACGGGTTCGACTATTGAGATGATCCGGGTTGAATATGAGTGGAAACCGCCTCGCTGTGATAAATGTAAGGTATTTGGTCATACTTTGAATGAGTGCCCTAAGGTTGTCATTCTGAATGCTCAACCTACTAAGAACGCAAGTGATGGGTTCCAGCTTGTTAACAATAAGAAGAAGGGAAAGCAAGTTGGTTCGAATCCAGGTCGAGGAGGTTTTACCAAACCTGTGGTGGGTAAGCATTTTGAATATCAGCCCAAAAAGACTCTTCCAGAACCAAAGAAAGCTAATGTCAGTAAGAAGAAGGCTTCTGATGTGGCTAGTACAAGTGGAATCAAGATCACTACTTCTAATCAGTTTGATGCTCTTAATATGGAAGATACTGATGGATTTGGTATTCCTAAGGTTGTTACTAACATGGATGTTGATGCTGGCAGTACAAGGGAAGTTAATAATGAAGCGTCGGTTAAGACTGGTACTACATCACAAGTCCCTCTTGTGAGTGATATGCAAGAACCAATTGTGAGTGATTCAATGGGTACTATGGAAGTTGGACCTACTCCTATTGCTGAGAAAAGTAGTAAGCTTGAAGAGCTACTGATCGATGGGAAAGCTATTCTTGTGGATGATGCTGGTCTTCCTATTCCGTCTACCTCTGTCACTAAGAGGACTAACCCATTCTCGAAGGTGGGTGTGGTTGAGGTTTCTTAAAGCGATGAGGATGAGGTTCTTAACACGTTCGACGAATCAGCAAATCTTTTTGGTGGTGGTCATGAGCGTGAAGATGAGTATGACTATGATGTTTATTCGAAGCACACTTATGATCTTCCAGGTGAATTGGATGCTCTTAATGCCATTTATGGTGTTAATCTCCAAAGTCGTAGGAAGTAGTTTATCTTTTGTAAAAGTCATTACTATCATGTGATTAATGGCTTGTTTTATTGTTTAGAACATTGGAAGTATCTTGTTATGTAAGCTTTTCGCCTATGTAACGGGCTGAGATATGGGATTCACCCATATCCGTTGTACTTAAACGTTTTTTGGAGTAATATATTTACCGGGTCGTTGACCTTTTACCAATATATATATATATATATATATATATATATATAGTGTATCTTTATTTTCAGAACCCTGTTAAGTGCGGAAACTGCGAGAACTCTAATTTTGCATTAGAAAACATGCATGTTCATATAAAACATGTATGTTTTCTTACATACACATTAATACACATACATGCATAACATACATGTTCATATACAAACCTATTAAGTGCAACAAATCAATGCAAAATGATTTTATTTTTAGAACCCTGTTAAGTGCGGGAACTGCGAGAACTCCAATTATGCATTAGAAAACATGCATGTTCATATAAAATATGTATGTTTTCTTACATATAACCTAATACACACGCATGTGTATTAAGGTGTGTGTAAGAAAACATACATGTTTTATGTGAACATGCATGTTTTCTAATGCAAAATTGGAGTTCTCGCAGTTCCCGCACTTAACAGGGTTCTGAAAATAAAGCTCCCCTATATATATATATATATATATATATATATATATATATATATATATATATATATATATATATATATATATATATATATATATATATATTTGTAGTTAAATCCAAAATTTGTAATTAACTCGAGAATTTTGTTTATCCTTTTATTAGGATCCCATTTTCAGTTCTCAGCTTGCATATGTCCTCGAAAAGCCTAAGAACGGCCATGCTTTTGATATAACCTTTAAGCAACAAAGTTGATGTTACAATACTTATAAGTTGTAATGATCATATGGTACACAAAAGTGAATAAAGTTTACCAGAAATTTGTTCTAAGGAAATATAGTTTCATTTCATTCAACCAGGTTACCTATGTATACGTGTTTGTTAATTTGGTCATTATACGTGTAAAATGGTGACACTAAGGTTATTTAGTGGAAGGGTTACCGGCTAGGCGGCTATTAGCCCATCACCCATGCCACGGTTGCCTGACGAAACTTCCACTTTATAGAAAAGTTACTAAAGTTTTCAAAATTTGTCCTAAGGTATTATAGTTTCATTTTGTTCATACAGGTAACACATGTTTACGGGTTTGTTAAATGTGTTACTGAAATTAAGGTAATATAGTTTCATTTTTGTTTATTTTTATACGTTTTCATCCGTTTTTATTCGTTTTCATATGTTTTTATCCATTTTTATTTGTTTTCAAACGTTGTTATACGTTTTCGTCCCAATACATTTTCATCCGTTTTTCTTAAATTTTCACCCGTTTTTATTTGTTTTCAACCGTTTTTATACGTTTTCGTCCATTTTTCTTATGTTTTCATCCGTTGTTATACGTTTTTGTCCGTTTTATATGTTTTTTTGTTCATTTTTATACGTATAAAAACGAACGAAAATATTTAAAGATGGACGAAAACGTATAAAAACAGACAAAAATATATAAAACCAGATAAAAACGTATGAAAAGTTGAAAACGTAAGAAAAATGGATAAAAATGTATAAGAACGGTTGAAAAAGGATGAAAACATATAAAAACGGATAAAAACATATGAAAAGGTAACAAAAACGGATGAAAACGTATAAAAATGGACGAAAACGTATAAAAACGGATAAATACAGATAAAAATGGACGAAAACCTACAAAAACGGATTTGAAACGGTCAAACTAACAGAAATAGTGGTCTAAGGACTAAATCCGTGAAACGCGACAAATCATAAGGACCGTTTTGTACTTAAAAAATTAAGCCACATAGGATTTTTACCTGTTATATCCGGTTACTAAAAACATAGTAACATTTATAACCGGTTGCAAAAGTTGAGTAACCTGGATGAACAAAATAAACTATATTTCCTTAAAACAAATTTCTGGTAAACTTTAGTAACTTTTGTGTGCCATAACCCTTTTGTTAAACTAGAACAACCATGAAATACAAAATATGATATCTCCTCTAGTCCACTTGCATTTCATCAACGTCATCTTCACTTTCAATTGCCGGAACGATTCCTAAATGAGAACTTGTTTTCAGAACAAGCTCCTTGATTTCGCTTTTCATATTAGGTAAAAAATCTTTGTTAGTTAACTTGATAAGCCTCTTAGTGTTCAGGTTATACACATTTTGGACTATAAAACCAGGATATTTTTTACGAAGCGGGATGTGGCTTCTTTCAGTAATGAAGTGGATTATACATTTGTGCATAATCGTTTCAGCGTGAACCTCATCCTTGTGAAAACTATAAAACAACTCCCTTGTATCAAATGATTCCATATATTTACCTATAAATATTTCACTTGGACGATAAAACCATTGGACATATACCATTATATTCCCATTTTTCATCCCAGTAATGTCCTGTATATACATGATGAAAATTATGATTAGTAATTATACACATGCTTAGTATAAGTTGCAATAACATACCTTAATTATAGCTACCCATGGCTTATTCATGTGTCCATGAGAATCATGTGCCAAAAGCACGGTGTCTTTCTACATGTTTAAATACATAAACAAGAAAACACTAATTAAATTTATGAAATAAGTGGGTTATAAAATTACAGTGTTGTTGGTTATTAACGTTTTACAAGAAATCAGTTATAATGATAAACATAATTAAGAAACTTACAATTTTGTAAGTATGACCACCAAAGTCAAGTGCATCGTAATGACTCCTCGTATTTGCTCCATCTCGGAAATCCTAAGAACAACTCCAATTGGCTTCGCATTTTTAATACTGTTTTTTTGATTAGATGACATGGTGGTCATGTATGTGTGCTAACAAAGTACAAATTTGCATAAGTTATAAAATTGGTAAAACAAGAAGAACATGTTAAAAACATTAGTGATAGTCTTACTCTTGAAAAATGTTGCATTTATAGAAATTGTAATCCACATTTATGTACTACATGTGTTTTGGATAAGCACATAGAGGATATTAATGCTAATCAACAAATAGAGATATTAATGCTAATCAACACATGTATCATGTATGTGTGCTAACAAAGTACAAATTTGCATAAGTTATAAAATTGGTAAAACAAGAAGAAGATGTTAAAAACATTAATGACTGTCTTACTATTGAAAAATGTTGCATTTATAGAAATGTAATCCACATTTATGTACTACATGTGTTTTGGATAAGTACATAGAGGATATTAATGCTAATCAACAAATACAGAAAATTATAAATTTCGTCCTTGTAATTTCAAAATTTCTTTTCTAGTCACTCTGAAATTTTGATCAACACTATGCTGTAAATTTACAGTATGTGAATTCTTAACTACCACTATGTACTACATGTGTTTTGGATAAGTACACATTTATGTACTACATGTGTTTTGGATAAGTACACATTTATGTACTACATGTGTTTTGGATAAGTACATAGTGGTAGTTAAGAATTCCCATACCGTAAATTTTCTCTTTGAGTTTATATTAAAAAATAAAATAAATTCATGAACACCATAGATATCAAGAACGCAAAACAAGATTTAATGGAACGCTAAAAACCTTGAGCAGTCAAGAAAACATTTTAATTTGTACACCAAAAGTTATATATCGCCGTTGTTAAGAATACAAAAAGGCCATATGTTTGAGTAACGTAAATTTCATAATCAAGTAAATTTTGTCGACAGAAACAAAAATTATCGTGACAAGGAAAACTAAAATTTATCATAACCAAACCTAAAACACGTCATAAACTCCTAAAATATTTATCACAATAAAACAATCATTATCGTTAGACTTTTTGGTCGGGCCGATCTTGGGCCACCCACAAACGGCGACCGAACATCAACCGTCTACGCCACCACCGTGACGATGCAAATCCACTGCCGCTATCACCTACAACTCCATTATCGAATCATTTCTGATATTTTCCTTTCTCTAACACAAATACATAGCATGTGTATGTCCTAATTAGATCCAAAGTTTTTAATTTTAAATTACGGTTAGATCTTGACATATACTATGACTAAATGCGGCTAGATATGAATTTCTCGTTCATCACCATAGATTTTGTTAGTACCACATGATTTGCGTCACCACCAATCTAATAATAGCTCAAAATTAATTTGCTTTCTCGACCTTTCTCAGACAATCCAACCCCTGATTTGTTAAAGCTGGTTATGAGTCCAATTAATACATACGTTTTTTTTCCAGATATTTGATTATATATATTTATATTAAATTTAACTTTGTATATTTAGATTCGATTGCTCAGTATGTGAATTCTTAACTACCACTTTATTTTTGGTTATTGAATCTAACAAGGATTATTTTTCTTGTGTAAGGATGCATGGAATCTGTGTTAGTGATCGAGATCTATGGCATGATGGACGATGGTGGAGTTACAAACTCGTGTATCAAGTAACGCTTGGTGCAACTAAAGTTTGCGAATTGTAAGGAGTGCAAAACTTGAAAATCACAGGGACTGAATTTGTAATTTACCATAAATAATAACTTAATATTATATTAGGCAACATAGTAAATGTAGATGTAAATGATATGTAATGCAATATAATGTAATGTAATACAATGCAATGTAATGCATTATAATGTGAGGTAATACAAGACAATATGATATAACTCATATATTTAGATAATATAATGTTCATATATATATATATATATATATATATATATATATATATATATATATATATATATATATATATATATATATATATATATATATATATATATATATATATATGAAAAGATTGAAATCAAAATTCTTTTTCAAGCAGGTTGTCAATAGTATATGTTTGAGATGTATTAATTATTGCAAAATAAATAAATAAAATTAAGTGTATGCATGTGATACATATATAACATAACCAAAAAACTGTAACAATTCGCAATTCCAGGTTAACTTTTATTCCCGAAAATTTTACTATTCACTTTTACTATTCACTTTTTACTATTCACTTTTCACTATTCATCTCAGAAATTTTTATTTCATATTCTCGTAAGTTAAACTATTTTAACGATAATCCGAGAGTTTGACGCTCGTCGGATCATTTCTGCAAAAATCACAAAGCCGTGTCCGAGATTTACTTTTAGGTTTAAACGTCCTTCTAGCATCCCGATATGTCCATAAAACATTATAAACAATAGAAATATGATTTTCTCTCATTTTAGGACAATTCCAAAAGTTTCGGAATTTTACGTTTTTCAGTTCAGCGTTTTACGCGAATTGCGCGTTTTAGACCCGTGTTTCCAGTTTTTAGCAGGGTTTTCGCACCCGATAGAACCTACCACTCATTTTATATTTTATTATGGACTATATTGACATGTTTAACCATATTTATAAGTTTCATATTTTTAGGATACCCGGTTTTACGTTTCGTGACTTAAAAACTTACGGTTAGCGATTTACGGAGTCAAAACTAGCTACATACTTAGGATATTATCATCCAAAGACCATGACTACTCATCTAGTCACCCTTATCCTTGGAAAAACGACTTAGGAGGGGGGGGGGGGGGAGTCACCATGTGTGGTTAAATCTTGACTTTAGCCATTAGATCTTACTTAATTACAACTTTGTCACCAAGTTATAGCACTTTCCTAGCAAGCTTCCTAACCTCCTCATTCATAGTATAAATACAAGCTCATTTGCTTCCTTTCTTCATCACCAAAAATGCCACAACATATGTACCTAGCACCATGATCCTTTGATCTTCAAACTACAAGTTACACTACAAAGTTCAAGGCCTTAGTATTCTCTACCTAGTTCTTAAGTTTGTTTGGTGATTCCATGGTTGAATTAGGAGCTACACAAGGTGATTAGGGGCTGAAGTTAATGGGTTTTCACAAGGTCTATATCAAGTCTATCAATGGTTACAAGAGTTATGGTGAAGGGTTTACAAGCTTAGGTTTAGTGTCCTAGTTCTATACTTGACTTCCTTTCTTTAGAAAGCCAAAAGTTGTAAGCAAACCCTTATACACTTTCTTGCTCAATATCATTTTCATGCTTATTATGTTTCTTTCATGCTATATATGGTCTTTGTATTGTGTTCATGATGTTTAAAAATAGATAAAACGAGTATTGGTATACATATGTTAACTTATGACAAGCAAACTAGTGATTTTTATGGAAAACCACGACCACAATAGTATAACTTTGATATTTGACACTTAATTACTGTTAAAGAGGACTTAACAAGGAAAACATAGCAATTTGAATCACCCAAAACGAGTATACGAGTCAAAAGTTATGACCATTTGAAGTTAGCGAAACCAAAACGGCAAATCTGCCTAAATTGCATTCTGATCAAATTATGATTTTGAAAGTCCCACTTCTGGTCCGATTCATCAAAAAGTTAAAACACGAAAGTTGTCCGGAACGACGTTTTCGTTCAGGAACAAAGAAGCTCGAGACCTGAAAATGCTTTCTGAGTGATAAATTTCTTCAAATTCTTAACAGCCCATTTTTAGACCAAAGTTACTATATAATGATTATATTTAGATGAGACCAAGAGGTCTAATGACCTAAAGCCAAGACCACAACCATGGCTAAAGCCAAGGTTGAGTCTCAAGACCATGGTAACGATGACCAAGGTCACGGCAAAGCCACGGCTAAAGACCATATAACTTTTAAAGATCAAAAAGCCTATATATATATGTTATCAAATACTACAATAGTAGGGAGCCTCATGTGAGGAGTTCATTGAGTAAGCCGTCGAGACGAGTTGTGGATTTACGAGTTAAAGTGTCCTGGCTCCTCGAACGTTTACTCCATGACTTCTGAATTATGTCGGCCCGAACGGTAGTAAGAGATTTACAACCTATACATGTTTCATAGACCATTTATATTCAAAGACTTACACTATATACTAAAGTACTACATCATGAACATTATGCAAGACATATATTGGCAATTCGTCGTACTCTTAGACGTTACTCCAAACCTAAGTCACAACGTTCTATTATAGGCTGCTCTTAGAGACTTTCGCGATTCGACTACCACTTTCATTTCTCATTACATAGACTTAAGGTGAGTCATAGCCCCTACTCTTTTAATTGTTCTATCAACTCTTGGGGGGGATACATGCTCAACTACTTGCTTACTTGTACAAATACTCTTAAACATTTATACTTGATTGTGTTATACTTGATTGGCATTATACTTAATTGCGTTATTCTATTTATTGACTAGTAGTTGTCTTTGGGAATTGACTCCCAGTTGTCTTTGGGAAGTGGCTCCCAGTTGTCTTTGGGAATTGACTCCCAGTTGTCTTTGATACATCCTAACATTTGCGAATGTTGGATACATCATAAAAGTGAGGTCTTCGGAGATGAAGTAGAGACTCACTTCTAATTGCTTAAATTGTCTTGATGAACTTATACATGTCTTATTCATACTATATATGTTAGCAGTGGGTTGTGAACACACAGGTTACAAGTCTCTTATGGCGGGACTTGTAACTGAGTGGATTCACGATGCCTTTGCTGTGTGATCATTCTTTAAGGCTTTTTCAACTGTTTTAAGACAAACTCTATGAACTCACCAACCATTGTGTTGACACTTTAGCATGTTTATCTCAGGTTAGTAAGGCGATAGCTAGTGCGTGGAACTTAGAGTCAAGCTGCATATTCTGAAGACTTACGCTTTTATCATTTACCATTCAAAACACTTGTATACATTTATGTATCATACTTTGGAATCTCATGTTTGTAACTTTGAATTCATTAATCGAATGGTAACTTTTCAAAACGTCTCATTTAGAGTTCGTTTTCTATAACTTGTACTTTGTATTATGAAGTAGCACCCCAATGACACAGTCTTCCGCTGCAGTATTTTGGGGGTGTTACAAAAACTATGTTGAGAAATTTAGTAACAATATTATCAAAATACTCTTCATTAATTAATAATTATTTAGTCATCCATAAGAAAGACTGTCTCATTTCATTATTATGTAAACATGATTTGTTTTTCAAATATAAGTCATTTCACTATTCTGTATTAATTTAAATAGGGTAAAAGAAAAATTCACAAATTACATAAGCATTAAACTAACACTATCTTTCAATTTTTTTAGGAGGAAAGTAAAAACAGTAACGAACTACAAATAAAAATTAGTACTTAATCTCGTCAAAAGATTTTCGTCATTCGTGGAGTTATTATCACGGAAAGGGTACAACCAGAAACATTGCCCGCCGAAAATCACATATTTTTACCGCCGCATCCTGCGGATACTATGCTAGTTTCATACAATGCAATTAAATCATTTTTCCCAAAGATTTATTTATTTTTAAGCTTCAACGTGTTACTATCTTTTTTGAATTTTTCATTACAACTTTTTTAACCTTCATTGTTATTATTATTGAATTTGAAATATGTAACAAGCACTTAATGATCAACATGGAAGTGTCAAGTGCAACTTTTACATGATAAGTGCGCCATTACATAATGGAGTATTCTGATTATGTATTCCTAACTTGGAAGAGAAAATATACAAATACGATACAAAACTTTTCAAGAAAGTGCATCTAATTTACGAATTTTCATTACTACACTTATAAAAATAGTCATTTAGATTACTATTCTGTAATTTCAGTGTTAATATAAGTGACTTGAATGCATATTTTTTGATAAGTTAACTAACACAAATGTCATGTTTTATAAGTTTATTAATTCACTCATATAAATAAAATGAAAGTTCATTAACTTAGTCACATTAATGAAAAATTAGTGAAATTATAGAACACAGAGTATGTATTTAAGTTTGATTATCTATTTGTTATTTAACGAGGGTGATATGCATGCCCTGAGATTGTTGTATACTCAGCACGAGTAAATTACTTAAATACCATTCAATAATATTGAGATTATACATAAGAATTATCATTCTATTGTCATATAATTTCCTAATTTATCATTACAAAATTAATATTTCAGCCATAATTTTCCACATGAAAAAAACTTAACATAAATAAGTGCAAAAGTATGTATATTACAAATTAGTGAATTACATACTTAATAGCAATATGAAATTAAAAAAATATAACAAAAAGATACTTCTCAGGTAAAAACACAATATATAGTGTTTATATAAAGTGAATCTACAAGAAATTAATAAAACAACATAATGACTGGTTATATATTGTCAAATGGTGATGGTCGGTGTTGTGGTCGTATGGTTTTCAAGTGTTCGTCAAGTGGTGATAACGGTGGCTGCTATTATCTTGCAGATTGCTAGGGTTCATGGTTGTTATGAAGGGTGGTTATGGATTTTCCGTGGTATGATAGAGGAGGATTAGAGGATGAGTTCCATAAAATGAAAAGAAAGTGAAAAGAAAACCATAATTTAGTAAATATACGAACATGTGTGATAGATATCTATGATCCAACAAGACTAATTTGCATACTTCTTGTAAGTCCAACCAACTAAAGAGTTTTTGTCATGTCATTAAATGTTAAAACCTTCGTATAATATAAATATGTTTCAATTTTACCTTGGAAGATATACTTTATCTTACGTTAACGAACTAAACTCTTATTAAATTATATATACAATAAAAATACATGATTATTTACAAGGTAATTTGGTAGCTAGTAAATTATACATGCTTTTGCCATCAAGTTCCTATGATAGTTGCTACCTTTTGCCTTACTTTCATAATATATGGTACTTAATTGCTATAAATTTGTATTTAAGTGTTTATCTGAGCAAAAAGAGACTTTTCGCAAAAAGATCGGAAAACAAGCAAAAACAGCCAAGATATGATGAAGCCCATTTCCAGCTATATGCATACGTTGTATGCCACTTCTAAGGCATACGACGGATGTCGTCTCGTCAAGAATTTTCCAAGTTTGAATATGTATACGCCGTATGCCACTCCTATTGCATACGACATATGAGCTCTCATCATGAGCTAATTTCCCAAGTGTTGAAGAACATACGCCATATGACCCATGTAACTATATGCCATATGGAACTATATTTTAGAAGATTCGTTTATTCTATCTCAGAGGTATACGACTCTCTATAGGCGTACGCCGTAACATTAGATGGACCCAAGCCATTTTAGCCTATAAATACATGTCTATTCCACACATTTGAAGGAGTTCAGAAGTTTTGAAACCCTAGTTCGTTTTGGGAGGCTGAAGAACATAGGAAGACACATAGAGCGAAGGTTTTACACATCATAATCCATTGATTATCTTTTTTTTTTTTTTTTTTTTTTTTTTTTTTTTTTTTATATATGACTTTGATTATCTTTTATTTTGAATAATCTTTGCTTATCATTTGTTATAGAAGGCTAAGTCCTTTTGTGATTTCCTTGTTATGAACCTCTTTGGTTCAATGACATATATTCTTTAGTTTATTCTATGTGTGTTTTGGATGATTTATGTTCTATGATAGACTTACATCTTTACGCATACCATGGCTACTTGTTGATTATAGTTGTTTAGTACGCGATAACCAAGTGAAAGACACCTATATGAATCATTATATAACTTTGGCAAGTAATGTTAATGGTGGCGCGATATCTCAACAACCAAGGCGTCACCTACTTAAAAGTGGTAGACAATAGAATTTAAGATTTAGCAGCGACACTGGTGATTTCTGATAACCAAGGCTTTCTAACCTTTGCCAAAGAAATTAGGTGGTTTAACACTCACACAGAAACACATGTAACATAAATTAGTTGATGGCACTTAATGCTTAAACAATTAGTTAGGGTACATGACCTGATCGGGCCTACCCAGCTTTTAAGAAGAAGTTAGGAGCGGAAGCGACCATACTTGACCTCCTCTACCTTAGATTCACTGAAACACACTTGATAAATATTGCACTAGAACCATGTAATTGATGAAATTAGGGGATAATAACATAATCGGTGGATTTAAACGTAGGTGATAAACAAAAATACGAGTTAGACATTTAGGATCTCTCGCTCCTCGCGAATGACGAGGTGTTGCCGACTCACTACACTATACGAATGAGTACACTACCTGTGAGTGATGTTGATTGTCTAAAGCAAGGCTGTCAAGATCGTGATCCCGCATGTGTTCGTTTTTGTCTTTGCAAGATCGAGATCGTAGGATTGAATCGCGATCCTACCAATTTGTCATAGTTTGTAAACAAATGATAAACGAGTCAAACTGTTTTACATTTCAACCCAACGTCAGAGATAAATTCGTACAATATCCTCTTAAAAATGACAAAGTTCAAACTTCAAACACAAAAGTAATAGTAAAACACAAAAATCTCAAGTTTCAATCGTTACATTAACGATTTAGCGGAATAATATTACATAACATGTGCGCGTACTAAATGTCTCAAAACATACGAGCAATCTACATGATTTCAAGGAAACAAACATTTCATTCGTGGCATTCCAAAACATACCTTTGCTTAGTTTAATTACAATGAAGTAAAGTGAATTGAATTATTGAATATTTTTAGACTATAATCTATTTAGAAAAGTAGAAAAGGGTACAAAAACAGAAAATGAAACAATAGTGGTTTACTTATTAGACATTAGTAAAATATATGTTTGTCTTTTTGGCCTAAGCGAGTGAGATGGACTTAAAAGATAGAACAAGAAAAAAAAAAGAACTTGGATCGCGTGACGATCTTACGATCTTACATGTGATCCTACGATCTTACTTACGATCCTACCACGATCCTAAATGATTTTAGCTAGTGAACACGTAAAATCGTACGATCCTACGAGTTTACACGCGATCTTGACAACCTTGGTCTAAAGGATTCAGAACAATTATAAATTTAAAAACTAAACGGATTGATTAAAATCCTGACCATCATAACTAAAGCTAAATTAGTAAGCTTCAGTCATAAACATCAGTATTCAAATGCGAGTATCTACATACTACATATAATAGAGTGATGACATAGTTAAAAAACTATGCAATAAGAAAAATATTAAATTACCTTTAAAAGTTATTCACATTATTACCTTATTATACATTCGGTGTGCATACGACGCTGTTTGGGGTGAAAAAAATGAAACGATGTCTAGTTATGCTATGGTATGTCGTTTTGTGGTGTCGACCGTTTTGTTTGGTAATTTGTTAGGCCATTTCCACTTTTAGGAGTGCTCAGCCCATTATGGCCCGTTTTTAAACCCCTTTTGGTTTTCAAACTCATTAGTGAGTTTCTATTTAATGGTACCATAATATCAAGCCTTTATCTTCTCTCTTGTGAAGCCAGTCAGCGACGTCGTGGCCGGAATTAGCTGACTTCGTATCTCAGGTCGCAGCCTCTTAAAACAATGTTCGTACATAATATCTGCAGATGCCCCTCCATCGACATACATGCGGTGGATATCGTGGCCCCCCGTATGTATTTCAATGGTGAGTGGTTCTACTACTGCGTTGTTCGTAGCGAGAGTAGGGAAGGAGATTTCATTCCCAAAGGAAAATTTTTGGCTGACTTTTTGCCTTGTCTTGCGCTGCCATGACTGTATCATGTAGATGGTGTCAGCCTTTTCTTTAGGTGTCTCCTTCTTACTTCCATTCTCCTGTTTATCTTTTCCTTCTTTGATATTCTTAACAAGGTGATCCATTTTACCCTCTTTTACTAACTTGTCGATTAGTTTTCGTAGTTGGACACACTCGTTAGTGGTATGGCCCTTTTGTCCATGGTATTCGCAGTATCCATTCCCTACGCGCCGAGCCTCTGGGGTGCGCATTGGTGGAGGTTTTGGGAAGTTTTCACCTTCTGTCACAAATATCTCCCTCGGGGTATTTGTGAGGGGTGTGTATTTGTCATTATCTCGTCCACTTCCCTGGCTGCGATAACTCTTGTTGCGATTGCTATTCTGGTAATTAGATTGTCTCCTAGGCTGTTCTTGTGGCCTATAATTTAAGTAGCCTTTTTTGCTATCCGCAGCAGCTGCTTCTCCTTGGATAAAGGACCTTGTGCGCTTCATTAGCTCATCAAAGGTTTGGGGAACCTTATCATTTAATTTCCTAATGAGTTCTGGGTTATTAATCCCATTCATGAACCCTGAGATTTTTAGCACTTCAGGACACGCCTTGACGTGTATACATTCATCCTTAAAGCGCTCCATGTAAGCACTTGTTGATTCTCCTTGGCGTTGTTTTACTCTGGCCAGTTCAACAGGGTTCTTGGCGCACTTCTTTCTTTGAGTGAAGTTCAATCGGAATGCTTTCTGTAACTCTTCAAACCCGTTTATGCTTCTTCGTAGAAGCTTGCTAAACCAAGTTCGCGCATTCCCTACTAGTTTAGAGTTAAACATATGGCACCACAGGTTGTGGCCTATTTTCGATGGTGGCAGCAGATTCAAAAATTTTTAGGTGATCATCAGGATCACCCGTTCCATCATATGTTTTAACATTGGCGGGCATGCGCTTTTTTTTGTAATCCGAATAATCGCTGATGCGCCGTGTAAATGCATCAACCTTTTGGAGACGCCAAGGAAGAGATATGTCTTCGTCTTCTTCCTCGCGACGTCTTCCTCTGGACTTCCAGTGTCCTGTCTCTCTGTCCTCGTTGTCCGAGGAGTCACTTGAGGAAGAGTCTTTTCTTCTGCGGCGCTTATGCCGTTTTTCCTCGGAGTCCGAGCTTGAGGGGCTTTCACTTGGGGAAATTCGTCTTCCCAGTCTATCATGAATCCTTCTGCTTCCAGACCTTGAAGAGCTCTCGCTTGATGAGAAGTCTATCTTGCATCCTGCGATTACCAAGTCTAGCGTGAACATTGGTACGCCTCTCATTGTCCTCGTACTCCTTCGAGTATTGTGAATCAAATGTTGTACCATGTCTAGCATGGACATTGGTACGCCTCTCGCGCCCCTCCTTCCGGTAGCGCGATGGGGATGTTTCGTACTCTGGGTTAAATTTAAGTCGGGCTTGCAGGCTCTGACTTTACCTTCTCCTCGCTTCCTCTTGCATGAGGTTGGTTAAAGTTTCGTAATTCTGAGATACAAAATTACTTAACGTTAACTCGGGTGCATCCTCTTCCAGCACCAGAATATCTGCTTCAACATTTGGTCCCCTATCTCGATTAGGCGCGCCTGGCGGCACAGTGTTGTCCACGATGGGTGCCGCTTGATGGGGAGTAGTGAAGAGGGTGCGCTAAAGTTCTTCGGTGCTTGGAACCACCGTGGTGGTCTGGGTAGTCTCTGTGGGTAATTCTACCGTTGGGAGAATTAGAGTTGGGCCCGTTTCTTGGTGACCAGGCGTGCTGGTTGTTCCATAGGCCTGTCTAGGGATCGAATCTTGATTCTTCCTCCTCTGGGAGTCACCATGCGTTTTTTCTAACTGCGGAGTCTGCTGGCTTGAGTTTTTGTGCTTCGTCATTCTAGTTCTTAGTGTAGGGTCCCACGGATGGCGCCACTTGTTGATACAAAAGTTGAGCGTTCCTTATTTGGGTTCCTATTCTCATACCAATCCAATCTTAATGCTTGAGACCTGCGCACTAAGAAAGCAAACAAACACCGTTAGACTTATCGTGGGATTGTCTCCCACGATTATCCTCCGGCGTGAAAGTAAGTAATCGGTTTTAGGGTTGTATAGAAGAGTTAGGGTTGTAAATCATACCTTTAACGAGGGTTATGATATTCTTTATATAGGCACGAAATCCTTATTGGATACGTGCTCCTTACTCTTCGGTATATATCCGGTTGTATTTGATATATATCCCTTAAATAAGAGATATCTATATCAAAACCATAAATAACTTTTGGTTTGGGCATTCGTGAGCCCAAACCATTAGTATGGTAGCCCAATCATTGTTATGATAGCCCACTCGTGGTGGGTTTGGGTCTTAGTAATGTTCATTAATCGGGTTCGTGACCCGAGTATGGACTATACGTCATCATTAATTGTACCATAATATTAAGCCTTTGGGACCAAAATATTTAAACGACATTTTGTCGCATGAGATGTCGTTTTGAGGTTTTGGTCATGTTGGTTGATAACTGGGCTACGTAATTGTGCAAAGTTATTGGTTTCAATGATGTTGTTTTTGGCCGTTTGTTTTTTCCTCTTTTTTTAATAGTGTATGCATGTCTTTCTTTCACTAACCTTCATGTACAGTAATATATAACTTCATAAATTAATAGAACTTTGTTTGGTGAACTGGAACCAACATTACGTACTTGGAATAGGTATTACTAAAGATCTGATTTACAGGTTAGTTCTTCATTCTTATTATGGATTATAAGTCGTTTCCAACTGATTTAATGAATGAAGTTTGGCCAGCTACAGTCTTTGCTTACGATCAATGTACTCTTTATCATTTTAAAATATTTCTAGAAAATCATAACGTTTGGCTATTTGAAAAACCTTGGTATCGGTGCGAAGGACTGTTGTTGCATGGCTGCTAATGTATCCATATGTATATTGATGCTTTACTGTGGAAAAAAATGAAACGACGTCGTTTTGTGCTATGACATGTCGTTTTGTGGTTTTAGGCATGTTGTTTGGTACTTTGTTGGGCCATTTTTATTTTTTGGGTGTAATTGGGTCATAAGATGCTGTAGGCGCAAATGAGTTTCATAACATACCATAAAAAAAATACTCCATTCAATGAAAATAAAAAAAGGAATTAAAAAAATCCGATCACGCCCATTAATAGGTTGGCGAAAAGACGAATGGCGCAGCAGTGACACATCCTCAAATGCAGTTTTGTGTGTTATAAGGTGAAAAATCCCAATGGCATGCCATTGGGCACTGCACCACTTACTCTAATAACGTTATAAATTGCAAAAAAAATTCATATCATAAAAACTAAAGAGATAAATATGATGATATATGTGTTAAATATTCACCCAAGGCCTTTGGTAAGTAGTGGTATGTAAGTTGTTAACCAATCTAAAAGTTGTGGTTTTAAGCTTCGTTAAAAACATTTGTGACTTGTGAGATAGGTGGTATAAGATATGAAAAAAAATCGCACTTAAAACAAACTTAAGTATTCAAGAATAGCATATATCATTAGCTTCTACTGATTTTTTTGATTGTAGTATATATGAAAGAAAACATTTCAAATATATAGAGAGAGAGGATGAGGGAGAGAGAGAGACATTGGAATTTTCTGGCCATGCTTTCAAAAACAATCATGATGACTTCCTCCTCCTTCACGATTACAAAGACTCTCCACCATCATCATTACCCCCTCAATTACCCTTTCTTTATCATTCACCAACCAAAGATGATAAATGAATTTGTAGATTGTACTGTCAAGATGAGATGAAGAAACCCTTGAAGTCTACAAAGGTCTCTCTCTATCTCTCTAGATCTCTCTCTCACTCCGGGGAATCAAGCGACTCGGTCCGATTATTGTTTGCTAGATATATCAAACATCATATATATTGTTCATGCTTTTCTAATTACGTTGATTTTGCCCATGCTTTAACATGGGTGTTTTTGTTTGGTTTGAAACCCTAAATTTCCTAGGGTTTGAAGTATTTCACGTATCATCGACAGAAATTGTTTATGCTATTCTTTTATGTTAAAAAGTACGTTGTTTTATTACGTGCTTACTCTTGGGTTGTTTATCCCAAACTTTGGTGAATTATTAGGTGCACGTCAAGATTTAAATTCACAATGATGTGGCATCATAATCTTGATCTATGCAGAAAACAAAAACATAGATTATTTCATTCGGCTGCATATGTTGTGAGAATTGTTGGTTTTTTGTTCTATATAATTAAGAACTCTTCTTTGACGGATTGGTGTATGTTTAGATATACTCCGTATATGATTAGATTTTAATTAGTTCTTAGCATGTTTTGTTTGCTAGCTTTTCATTGTTAGATAATCAACATGATTATCATGATTATTGATCTGGCTCTTAACACTTACGATTTAAATGGCTGAGGAATTTAATTTGCATTTTTTTCATGGTTTCACCTATATGTGACTATATATGTATTTGATATGCGTTGCAAACTGCTAATTAAGTTAAATCTTTGTATGTCCTATGATATAGTTATCTTGGGCCCTTGATAATCATCGCGTTAGCGTCTTATGAATTTAAATCAAATAAAAACTCGTTTATCAGTTAAGAACAAACTTGGCTTATTCGCATGAAGTATATATATATCTCTTTTGATTCACATCCGGCGGGTCTTCTTACTAATATATGTTTTTCCTTGGAAAAGCTGCAACATCACTTGTTAGGAAGAGGGTCAACCCAAGTTGATCTTATACTTTACAAATTGAATAACCACAAAGGGAAAAAGGTAAGACAGTAATACTTTGAATATAATTTAAGTTAGGAAGCTCACATTGTTATTTTTCTAATTTCCACAAAATAGGGTCCGATAGTTAGTCAAGCTAGCTAAACTATGGTATGTAGACATTAATTTCTAAAAGCATACTTATATTTTAACAACTACTCATTCCGTCTTGAAAAGAGTATCTGTAAACAAATTTTATGCATTTTATGATTAAGTTAATAAAAAGTCATACTTAGCCATGGATATAATATATTAATTAAATGCAGATTTTATAATATGAAAAGTATTTCTTAAAATAGATGAAGTGATGATTTATTAGTTTTATTTGTTTCAAGTTGACAGTAACTTTTTTGAGATAAACTGAAATTCTAAAGTGAACAATTTTAATGGTGGTCGTAAACATTTCAGGAAGAGAACATATATTCATTGCTTAATTAACTTTATTAAAGCGTATTGTACGTTCTTACATATCTATCATCTAAGGAATCTAGGTACTGAATGAGATAAATTAATATCTATCAAAATGTAGACATTTTTAGGCGTTTTAAGGGTGCGTTTGGTTTGTTGTTATTAATCACAATTGGTATGGGTGTTCGTATAGGGTGAAATAATAATGGAGGGTATGATGAAACTACACACACATAAGAGGGCAAGGAGTGGTAACATCAAATAACACCAACACCACTGCCACGTCAACGCCACATCATTTTAACACCAAATAACGTAACACTAAAAACATCAGGAACTCATAACATCCAATAACACCAACAATTTCAAATTTACGAATTCTACCCTCAACAATTTCATTCATTAAACATTCAATCACTTATTTTGATAAGTAAACATTCTCTATATATATTAAAACTGGACGTGGGTGCCAATATAATCAAGTGGTGACAATATAATATCAAGTATTATATGCTTTACCTTGGGCCTCACATTGGGCTTATTTTTTTAGGCCGTTTGTTTGTTTTGGACTCTTTAGACTTAGTCTCAAATACGCAAATACCACATGCTGCACAACTGTTGATGAAAAACAAGAACATTGGTAAACCAACTCAGCAACAAGACAAAAACATAACTATTCATCATCTTCTACATCTCTTCCTCACAAATCGAAATGCACATTCAACGCAAGCAAACCCACAAACCATCTTTGAAATCCTAAAACTAGCCATTGGAAACATGGAGGGGTTGGTTTGAAACATGGGTAAATTTTTATAACGCACGTTACTATGGTAATGTAGGAAGCAACACAGCAACAACGCAAGCCATCGGGGAGTGGTGATAACGCAGAAACGGCGTTAAGAAGGTGCCACATAGGCTATAACGCCACTCAGGCGTTATTACTCCCTTTCCTATAAGATATGAGAAAACCTTCACATTTTAGTATCCTCAATCCATTGTGGTGGGCCCCATAACCAACCAAACAACACTAATGACTTTCAAAGTCATAGATTCATACCCAGACACCCCAAATAAATGGGCCCTTAAACTCTTACATACATAGAATTAGCAACTACGTGAAAAATTAACGGTGTCGCCCTAATTACAATGATTCTATATCTATACTACTATATAACGTATTTCGGATTATTTTAAAAACAGAAAGACTTAAAAATTCAAACTTTTTATTTCTTATTATACAAAGATTTCAAAAATTGATTGAAAAAAGGATTTCAAACATTAATTGCAGAAAACTGAAAACTGAAAAATAAAAAACTTGAAAAACAGAAAACTGGAAAAGTGAACTAAAAAACTGAAAAACTGAAAAACTAAAAAATTGGAAAATTGGAAAACTGAAAAACATAAAAACTGAAAACTGAAAAACAAAAAACTAGAAAAACTGGAAAACTGAAAAACTTCAAACATTCATTGCAGAAAAATTGAAAACTGAAAAACAGAAAACTTGAAAAATAGAAAATTGGAAAAGTGAAAATTGAAAAACTAGAAAACTAGAAACTAGAAAAACTGAAAAACAAAAAAAACTGAAAATTGAAAACTGAAAACTGAAAAACTGAAAACTCGAAAAACTGAAAAACCGAAAAACCGAAAAACCGAAAAACTAAAAACTAAAAAAACTGAAAATAGAAAACTGAAAACCTGAAAAATGAAAGCTTGAAAACCTGAAAAACTGAAAAACGAAAAACCGAAAACTGAAAAACTAAAAGCTGAAAACGGAAAAACAGAAAAACTGAAAATAGAAAATAGAAAACAGAAAACAGAAAACAGAAAACAAAAAAGTTAAAACAAAAAAGCAGAAAATCTCTATTTATAAAGCATGAAGACAATCAAACGTATAACCGGTCACAAAATATAGTCACAGAGTACCCGCAACCGCATTGCACGGGTACCGTTATAGTTTTTACACAATAAATAAGCATACATTTTATTTGGTAACCAATGTATCTGAACTTTTGATCGACTAATCTGCACGATTTAAACCCAATATCATACAGACTTAAATTTAAAAACGGTGCAACACGTCCACGATTATTATTCTTCATCCGGTAATAGCAGTGTTCTAAAAGGCGCGGCAAGGCGTGAGGTATGGCCTCGCCGCCACGAAATGGACCTTGGCGGCTGATCTAGGCGTGGAGCAAAAAGGCGTGAAGTAAGGCGAGAGAAGGCGCGCCTTTTGGTAAGACGTGACGTCACTTTTTGAACCAGTTTATTTTTTATTTTATTTTATTTATTATATATATATATATATATATATATATATATATATATATATATATATATATATATATATATGTTTGACGAATATATATATTGGCATACGGAGTCAATCCTGATATTCTTGACGAATATGTGTAAATGGGTGCGTCAACAATTCGTGAGTGTCTCTATAAATTTTTTGAGGTCACCATGGAGTTATATGGCCCAGAGTATTTGCAAAAGCCAACGGTTACTGACGTTGACAGACTCTATGAGCATCACCATCGAGTTCATGGGTTTTCGGGGCTGATAGGAAGCATTGATTGTACAGATTAGCCGTGGGAGAATTGCCCACATGGTTTAAAAGGTCACTTTTGTAGGGGTGATCACGGGAAAACTCCTTTCATTTTATTGGAAGCGATCGCCTCTCAAGATTTATTGATTTGGCATGCGTTCTTTGGTTTCTCCGGGATGAATAATGACGTAAATGTTTTACGTGCATCGCCTCTTTTCAATGATCTCAAAACGGGGAGAGCACCAGATGTGGAATTCTTTGCTAACAGCGTGCCTTATAAACAGGGATATTATCTTGCTGATGAGATATATTCGGAATACTCTGTCATTGTGAAGTCCATTAAACATCTTGGGACGCATGATCACAAGCGTCAATTGTATAAGAGGATGTACGAAGCAGCAAGAAAAGATGTGGAAAGTGCTTTTGGTGTACTAAAGAGGAAGTTCCCAATGATTAAACATCCGACTAAGGGATTTAACAAAGAGCGTGTTGGACATGTTATGTACACATGCATCATATTACATAATATGATAATTCAAGACAAAGGGCGGACGATATCTCCCGAATTCTTTCAAGCGGAGCAGCACCGTTCTTATGATCCTTTAAGAACGCATGTGGAATCGTTGGAAATTACCAGGGAGATATGCAACAGAACAACTCATCTTAACCTCAAAGCCGATTTGGTGGAAGACATTTGCCAGCATCATAATCCAAACTAGTTTAGTCGTTTTATCGTAATGTTTTTAATGTTATTTGAATTCTATTGTAATGTTTTTATTTTATTTGAATTAATATGTAACGTTTTAATTATAATGAAATTTTAGTTTGTGTTAAAATTGTTTTTAGAAAAAAAAATTGAACTTGGTCGCCCTTACTGGGGCACCTAATCGGCTGCAGATCGCTGGAGAGAGAAAACTGACATGACAGGGAAAAATAGGGGGATGGGGCGCCTTACTGCGTCCAACCTTATACAACTAATGAATGAAATGGATTACAAATGTGTTTGAGAAATAATAGGAGCTAATAACTAATTAATGGTAATTTTGTTTGGACAATGCATTATTTTTTGAATAAAAGATAGAAAAGTTTGTTGTTAAAGAAAACACTAAGAGTTGTTGAAAACCCATTTGTAATGTTATTTTGAAAACTAAGAAACTCAACATCCCTAAATTTGTGTGGATCAAATACTTACATACCCTAAAAACAATGACCAAAATACATGCAAAATACAACCACAACAATTTCCAACAATAACGGAAAATCTATTATCATTTGATTCTATGTTTCATCAACTTCATACCCTTTTGATCCTGTTAGCCTCCATGGGTAATTCACAATTATTTCGATTAATTTTCCTCACAATAACATCCATATTTGCATCCATAGACGCCTCCGCAAAGTACCTACACCACAACAATCATAAAAATCCACCACCCCCTCCCCTCACGCTAGACTACTACGCGAAAACATGTCCTAGGTTCCATGAAATAGTACGAACAACCGTTGTCCCTAAACAATTGTCGCACCCAACAACCGCAGCTGCCACCCTACGTCTTTTCTTCCATGATTGTATGGTGGGAGGTTGCGATGCCTCAGTGTTGATTGCCTCAAATGCGTATAATAAGGCTGAAAGAGATTATGACATTAACGAGTCTTTAGCTGGAGACGGATTTGATGTTGTAACTCGTGTCAAAATGGCGCTAGAAGTTGAATGTCCAGGTGTTGTTTCGTGCTCTGATGTCCTTGCGATCACGACAAGGGATTTGTTGATTCAAGTGGGCGGCCCGCATTATGAAGTGAAATTAGGACGAAAAGATGGACTAGAGTCGAAAGCCTCTAATGTTGAAGGTAAGTTAGGGAGAGCGAATATGACGCTTAATGAGATTATTCGTGTTTTTGAATCACATAAATATACGCATAGAGAAATGGTGGCATTGATGGGTGGTGGTCACACTATCGGGTTTGCTCATTGTAAAGAGTTTGAAAGCCGGTTGTTTGGGCCGAAACCTGACCCTTCTGTCCATCCGAAATTAGCAGAGAGATTAAAAGCAATGTGTGTAAATAGCTCGAAGGATCCCTCAATATCGGCGTTTCTTGACCCGATTTCCGCAGGGAATTTTGATAATATGATATTTAAAAATATCTTAAACGGACTCGGGGTCTTGGGTACAGATCAAGCCATGGCATCTGACCCAAGAACTCGGCCATTTGTCGAGGAATATGCTAGGGATTCCGTCAAGTTTTTTAATGATTTTGCGCGTGCAATGGAAAAGACAAGTGTGTACCAAGTAAAAACAGGGAATCAAGGAGAGGTTAGACGCAGATGTGACGCGTTTAATAATCTACCGAATGGCAGGAAAACGTAAACTTTTAATTTACAAATTGATTTAGTATTCCATATATATGTATCTGATATTTATACATTTTTCTCGTGATGTTTTGGGCCCAAATGTGACCACAATAAGGTTGGTTCTCAAGATGTTTTGGGCTTTAGAATGACAAACTGGCCCATACTAATCCTGCAATCCAGCTTGTTGTCGAGGGACAATCGGGTATTACTAGAGTAGAATGTAATTTGGCTTTCATTTTCTCTGCATTATATTGCGTTAAACTAGTAATGTACTAATATTAGCTGTACAAGTTGTCCTTTAGGGTCAAATATATACTTATGACTAATTGAACAAAGGGAATACGGGCGTTACCAATAAAAACTGTATGATGAGTTGGTCTTTCCTAGATCAAAACATAAAGAAACGATCTTGGTTAAGCCAATGTCTTAGCTACTGGTCTAAACTACAACGATCATATTAAACATTTATTCAAATGAAAATTTTTGTAGGCGTCATGTTTCGACGGCTAAAGGCCTTTGACTTTCCTCACCGAATTTTTAGCTCGGGCCTACAGTGACGACGTTTTGGCGACCACATATGACATATCGTCGCCAAAGCTGGGTCGTCTCCACAGGCCTCAAACATTGTAGTGTTAATCAGTAGAACATTGTAATGTTAATTTGTAGCTTTATACGTGAACATATTCGGTTGACTTGACACATTATATCGTTATTATTTTGTTTGACTAACATGCATGGGTACGATACATAATAATAACGATATGATGTGATGTGTCAAAGATAATTTTCTACGAGTCATCAGAAGTGCAATTGACTATGAAAACTTTCATGTATGTAGATTCGTCCATTTTAAGGAAATTTCTATGTTGCCTGTTTCTTTATAAGTCAAAAAAGCTCGTGCATGTTTCTTCCAACTTTGAAAAGGATTCCTGAATTTACAATGAAATTTCTGTTTGACATATTGAAATTGTTGTGCCATATAGAAAATGAACAAAATTATGATATTTAATTAACGTTAGTATATAATCACATATTTGATCCTTATTCATCAATTATGTTATCTTAACTAATCCAAGTATCTCAGTTTATACGTTTAATATCATTCACTGGCCGGCAAGTTGAAAACTAGCTAACATTTGCATCGAAGGTTTTTTGTTATATGAAATTTCCATGAAATTAATTTATGTGCTTCCTGGAACTTGAACTTGAAGGAAAGCTTTAGTCGATCGCTATCTTATAAACATGTCATATCTTATGTCTAAACTCTTATTTTATTTTATTTATTAAATTTATTTTTTTAACTTTCAAAAGTTACATTGTATCAGTTTCTAACCACGAAAGTTCACGATTTTTTTCTTATTTTATTCTACTTTTATAAACTACTGATGTTCCATGTTATATAGCTTCATCGATTATGCTAGGTAGCAACATGGAGTAATTAATAGTCATACGATCATGTTTTTGATTCTGATTGAACTCAACAATCGATGTGATGCATGGTTGGTATGTTGTTGTCTCTCAAGTCTCAACTTCGTAGCTCTTAAATACCTTTTATGATATATATACAGTGGCAGAGAAAGGAGAGTGCAGGGTGGGCAAGTAGCATGGCAACCCTAGCAAAAAACTGACGTATTAGCAAAAAACTGACGTATTTTGTGAATATAGTTTAAGTTAACTCTATAATATTCTATAATAGTTATATGAAAAATAAATTTTGTGCAATAAACTGACGTGTTAGTGATTATAAAATAATGATTATCATATAAATATTATAAATACTTTTATATTTCTATATAGAAATAAGAATTACATGTATTTATAAAAGTGTAGTTTAAAATTATGTTTTTTGGTATAATAGATTATTTTTAAGAAATCTCTTTTGTTTTGTATCTTTTAATATATCATGTATAATAAATTTTAGGGAATATGTGCTAATAAAGTTTAACTTTTTATTAAAAATATTAAGATATGCGCATCTCACGGGTATGCATGACTTATGGACCTTATAAAATCTACCTATTATCAATTTAGAAAAAGATTAATAATTACTATAAAATTTGTGGTCCAAACTTCCATTTAATTAGTGCCGGTATACTAAATACATATATGATTCATTGAATGCAACTTCTTGGCCATCTGAACTTTTTTTCTTTCTTTCTTCGAACAGTAATTATGTAGCAAAACAACTAGCAACTAGCTAAAGGATGAATTTTATCAACATCATATAAACTAGCTTAAGTTATCTGATCACCTTTTAACTCTTGTATTAAAACATACTTTTCCTAATGAAGTGCATTTTTACAATATATATAAACGGGTACATGAGCAGAGCCGGCAAATGAATTTGGAGACCTGGGCGAAAATTAAAAGAATGGAAATCTCTTTTTCGGTTTTGTTTCCTCACCCCTACTTTGTAGCATCTTTTCGTTGAGTACTCAGTTGCTTTATCTCTTTGGAAAGTCATATCGGCTTGGTAAGGTTTCTCCATTTAACCTGTCAATTTGCCCGATCTTTTATCTAAGAGTGGCACAACAAACCTAGCTAAGCTCTACATCGAAGACAAGTTTTTATGGGATTATACAAACAACTTGGACTATTTTGAGTTTTTGAAATCGTGTTTGCTTTCACTAAAAACCGTCAAGAAAGGACACTCTTACAGAAAAAGTCAAAGTCTTGTCTCACTCATTGATTCTACATAAATATTTAAAACCGATAACGGTTTGTTAATGCTGGATAGGTGACCGAAAAACTGCTTGCATAAACTTAATGTAATTTTACCTCTCTCTCTCTCTCTCTCTCTCTCTCTCTCTCTCTCTCTCTCTCTCATATTTTTTTCTTTTTTTTCTTTATTATTATTATTATTATTATTATTATTATTATTATTATTATTATTATTATTATTATTATTATTATTATTATTATTATTATTACAATGAAAATGCCTATAAAAGAAAAACTAAATGGAAAAAGATCTTGGGATACGTAAGTTTGGCTCAAACTCGACAACCCATTTTTAATATTTTAAGAAGTTAACAATCATACATACCAAAACAACGCCCTACTTTCGTGAACTCATATATGTAGCAACTCTTTCTTTTGCGTGTGTGGGATCGATGTGGTACTCAAGATTTCTCATGGAAATTACTCCCTCACTCGGTGAAGATTTCAATTGTTATTTTCTTTATATACAGAAAATGTTAGATTTTGCAGTATTTAAACATTGCTACTGTCATCTTCAACAACATAATTTCAAACCCTAATTTGGTATATTTGATCTACATCTTCTTTTTTCACAATCTTTAAACTTTCTAAAAGAACGCATGAATTTTAGTCTTAACAGAATCACAAGAACATTTGATATCATACCTCGAGCTCGAGCATATTAAATGAGCTTATGCTTATTTCCGTTTTCTTTTTTTTAGTTATTGTACACTTATAACGATTGACCCTTTTTTTTGCAGGCGAGAGGGAAGCATCATTCAAGATTTCTGTAACACTTTTGCAATACTTTTATAGGGTCCATGGAGAACTCTTTTGATTATGTGAGTATATGTTCTTCTAATTTAACTACTTCCATTACACAACCATTAGTTGTATATCGGTAATTTTCATAAAAAGAAACTCATCTCATTTAGCTTGAACTTCGATTGGTGCTCCAAAGTCGTATTTCCGGCTTGTGGTAGAACTTCCGACGACAAATCTGAAAGTTGACCTGTCAAATAAGATGGCTATAAACGCAAGTGGCTTATCTTGGCTACACCAATCAATCACCTTTCACGTTCTTGTTGGAATAGTTTATAGCTTATTCAATCACTTTCAAGCTTTTTTTTTTTTTTTTTTTTTTTTTTTTTTTTTTTCTTTTTTTTCTTTTTTTTTTTTAAGTACTATAACATAATTTACTAATTTAGTATACTACCTTTGATGGTGTTTTGACTTGTATTCTTACTCAAATAGTTTGAAACTATAGTCGGTAGTATCTATAAATAACGAATTAAGACTTGTACTCCGTAAGTTTTTTTATATGATATGATATAGTATTTTGATATCTAAAATATTTTACTACACTAATTCATTTTTGAAGACATTTTCCCGTGTTGTTATGAAGGATTCGTGCTTGTTTTTATATCAAAACATTTTTTTTAACCTTATAATGTATCTCAAATTTGGTTAATTTAATTGATTATAATATTTTGGTATTAACACTTTAATTTTACACAAAATGTTGTCGGAGGTTTCCATGTAAGTAGTCTAACTACTTTCGGATTTATTCTGTGATTGACTAAGATCTATGTACATTTTTCCTTTCTCATACCCCGTTCCAGTAGGACTGGATATGTTGTTGTATACAAAATGTTTTTTTTTGCGTCTATTACAACACAGTCTGATTAATTAAGTTACTTTAATCTTTTTTTTAATGTATGTAAATTTAAATACATTATTGCAGTGTATCCAATTATAACATTGATTAAATTACACCGTGTTAAAGAGCATTGATTTGGCATTCGGACACAATTTTAAAACTCATGTGACGGCAAAATTATATCTCACATAAAAGTACTTATACTGATTTAAGATAATAGTGCTATAGATCGATAATGCTAAAAAAAAAAATAATAAATAAATAAATCTCACTTAAATTACTAACTGTGAAATGAATAATATATTTTGTCGTAATTTATCCCTAGGGCGCCGGTCTTTAATAATGGACACAAAAAATGTTTTAGGGCATCCAATAATCATATCTCTTTGTAGAAATCTAGTTGAATTGTTTCACTTAGGAAAGAATAAAATATAATTCTTGAATTATTCCAAAGAATCCAAAAAACATCAATTAAAGTAAACTTGTTTTTATTAGCAGTAGTTCACATTTCCTTTATCGCACATGATATATCAATATTGCTTTTTCATTTCTTTTATTATAGACATGATATGACATGCACCATAAGTATGATAAGTTAGATATTTATAAATGTATATGCCGGGAAGATAACCGTAACTTGTTAATAATTTAACAGGCCAACAAGGCATATACGAGTTTAAAACCAAAAAGCTATAAGCTAAAGTTTTTAACAAAAGTTGCTTCTCCGATTTTCACCGGTAAAGTGATCAAAGGGGAAGCAAGTTGTGGCAACGAGTCCATCGAAGTCATATTGGTTGACAGTCAGACAGATGATCCCATCACTAACGAGCCTGCAGCTTCTAAACGAGTGAGGATAGTACTTCTTCCCGAAGATTTTGGTGGTGTATGGACACATTCACAATTCAAAAAGAGTATCATTACCGATTGGGGAAACAAGAAAAATATTCTTTTAGGTGATCCTTTTTTCCATCTTAAGGATGGGAAAGGATTTGTTGGTAAAATTCGGATCAAACACGACAGAAATCATTTTAGCAAGGTTAAATTTCGATTAGGAGCAATAATTGATAATTGTTCTTATGAGATTGAAGAAGCTATAACTGATACGTTTGAAGTCAAGGACCAACGCAATGAATGTAAGTTTTGTGTTCCTTGACAACGCCAAAGGCTGTATAAATCTAGTATTTTATGTACTAAATGAATGCTTTTGTGTGCATGCAGTAAAGAGTAAAAAAGCTCGTTTGCTCAAACTGACGGATAAGGTGTCTCAATTGAAGTTTATCGGGAAAAAAGGCGTGGAGCGTCTTGAAGGTGAAAATATTTTGTCAGTGAAGGATTTTCTCGATAGGCTCTCTTCGAACCCTTTAGCTCTTCAAAAGGTATACTTTCTTTGCTCAAAACATAATACTGTAACTCATAATTTAGCCTAACAATGAATATAAAATGATTGTAGATATGTGGTAGCAACGGGAAAAGGTGGGAGGAGACCGTTCGTCATGCAAAAACATCCATCTCCGATAAAAAGGTATGTTACATTTAGTTGAGGTGATTAATAAATCGCCTATATTAAATGATGGATTACAAGTAAGTGATGAGGTACAAATCACCTTGTAAAAATCTTAACTAACCTTTTATGTTTATTTTTCTAGTGCAACATATGTGGATCAATTGGATTTACCTCCCAGGGACTAGACAACATGGCACCACTAGTTGATCACGATGAGTGTACTGAAGTCGAGATTGATTCGTATGAGCCAAGCCCATCATCTGACAACACGATGACATTTGATGATTTTCCTCTCCAAGGATATGATCAAGACCTCTCCTACTATGAACTAGTATCAATGCTTATTAATTAGAAACATGAGACCGGAGTCTAACATGTCTCAGAAAATGATGGTCTAGACTGTGGTGCGAGCTCGGGGAGGACATTTAGCAAGGTCAGAGATGTGGTGCGACTCTCTAAGACTAAGACGTACATATGGTCGTCACTCGTCTACGAGTAGTGTTTAAAAAGTATAATATATGTGTTTTGAAGAATGATATTATATATGTTTATTTTATTTATTTTATTTTTTATTTTTATTGTTTATGTATAAAAATATAATCCAAGACACTAAATTCTCATATCAATTTTTTTTATTCCTATAAAGCAGCAAAGTTACTGTTAAACGCGTTAAAGCATTCCAAATTTAACATTGAGAAACACGTAATAAAAAATGGTTTAAATTTCGATTTAAAAATATCTCATCAAATAGTTGACAAACGGCCAACATGCGATAGAATTTATTCGATGTCTTACAGTATTTATTTAGAAATAAAAAAAAGGCAATCATTGGTCTACTCTCTGTACAACTTGTCTGGCCAATACGAGATAGATGATCTAAAGAAAACAAGAGGGTCATTTACTCATGCATGATGAAGCTAGTATTATTTTGAAAAGCATGCATAAATGAGTTGGAAGCTCTCAGAAACTACAAGGAAAACATAAATGACGTTCATATCAATGTTTTTCAAAAAAATATTTTGCAAAACACAAAATCTCATATTTTCTTTCTTTGTGTAAAAGGTCAAAAGAACCAGTAAAGATATTACTTCAAAAAAACGTTTAAGTACAAAGGATGTGAGTGAATCACAAATTTTCTAACTTAACAAGTAAAACTAGAATTTTTTTAATTAATTAATTAACTTTTTTTTTTATTTTTTTTTATTTTTCTTTTTAATTTTTTTGTAATCCACAACCATCCTACCCCTTTTTCAAAAAAAAAATAAAAAATAAAAAAAAAATACAAACATCAACTAAACGCGTAATGATGGGCTTGGCTCATACGAATCAACCTCGACTTCAGTACACTCACCGTGATCAACTAGTGGCATGTTGTATAGTCCCTGGGAGGTAAATCCAATTGATCCACATATGTTGCACTAGAAAAATATACATAAAAGGTTAGTTAAGATTTTTACAAGGTGATTTGTACCTCATCACTTACTTGTAATCCATCATTTAATATAGGCGATTTATTAATCACCTCAACCAAATGAAACATACCTTTTTATCGGAGATGGATGTTTTTGCATGACGAACGGTCTCCTCCCACCTTTTCCCGTTGCTACCACATATCTACAATCATTTTATATTCATTGTTAGGCTAAATTATTAGTTACATTTAGCATTATGATAAGGTAAAAAAGTCGATCTCTCTGGTGAAAAAGAGCGTATCCCTTACGACCCTAACTATTCCTAATCGTCCCTAACTAAATCAAATTTTCCTATTTTCCTTCTCGAATCTGTAAAAGTGATTGATTAATCTTGTGTTATTCAGTTTCTTGATCAAGTTTGTGAAGATTAACAGGTTCTTGGTTGATTTAGTATAATCGTTTTTTGTTAGGGTTTTTTATTCGACTTTGTGTGCTGATTGAATCCTTTATTCCTTAATTATTATAGTCGGTTTCTATTATTTAAATCGGCTTATTATTCCCTGGATCGATCTAAAGCATGGATGTAGGTTGAGATTTGGTGTGGATCGTTATAAACCCTAATCTTTACGATTAGGGTTTTCTCTTTATTGTCTGGTATTGCACGCTTGCTGGTGATATTTGGCTATTGTTTTGTTTTTGATTATTGTGTTCGTGGTTGTGAGAGATGAATAAGGGTTTCCTAACTTCTAAAGTTTCGACTGAGGTAAAACATGCTAGTCAAGGTAACGAATCTGAGAACGCCGATGTTACTCAGTTAAATAATACTACTCAAGGTAATTCTGGTACTACTATGTTACGTAAAGCTGCTAGGGTTTTGGAAAACCCTAGCGTGGAGGCTGATGTGAATGTGAATGTTGGCGTTGCTAATGTGAACATGGATACTCGAGATTTTGTACATGGTGATTCTCATCCAGTTATGCGTACAAGTTCTGTGGAGAATGCTAGTGTGAATGAGGATGATGCACCTGTATGTTCTATGATTGGTACGAAAGCTACATCACATAGTGACGACTTGGAGCCGGCTACAAGTGCTGATACTGTGAAGCACTTGTTATCTAATGCGCATAAGAATTTTGATGAAGCCATGACTAATATTCAACGGGAGATTGTTGCTAATAAGGCTTCCTCTTCAAGTGGTACTGGGCATAATTCTAATTCGAAAGTTTCTGGTCCTAATGCTTCTAAGGATGATACTACTAGTGGAGTGAAGTCGGTTTCTTACGTGGTTGCTACTTCTAATGTACCTCAGAAACATGTATCTAATTTTCGGAGGTTGGAATGTAGCAAAAAGAAGGATGATGTTGACCTTTCAGTTCCATTGAAAGTAGTGGAAGAGGTAAACACGAGGTTTGAGAATACTCTCTACGGTTATTTCCTTGGCCAACGCCTTGCTTTTCCTGTTGTTGATTACTATGTATGCAATGCATGGGCTAAGTTTGGTGTGCAAAAGGTTATGATGAATGCAAAGGGATTCTTCTTCTTTAAGTTCAATTCGAAGGAAGGTGTTGATGATGTGCTTGAAAACGGTCCTTGGTTGATTAGAAATGTTCCTATTATTCTTAAACCATGGACTTTGAACACTAATCTACTTAAAGAGGATTTGACTAACATCCCGGTGTGGGTTAAATTTCATGATGTTCCCCTTGCAATGTTTTCTGATGATGGCCTCAGTCTTCTTGCCACACTGATTGGCACGCCCAAAAGGTTAGATGCTTTTACAAGCCTAATGTGTAAGGAATCGTGGGGCCGTAGTAGTTTTGCAAGATGCATGATAGAAGTGAGATCGGATGAGGTGCTTCGGGACAGCCTCACTGTTGAGATACTATTACTTGATGGTACGGGTTCGACTATTGAGAAGATACGGGTTGAATACGAGTGGCAACCACCCCGTTGTGACAACTGTAAGATATTTGGTCATACTCTGACTGATTGTCCTACAGTTGTTATACCTCCTGTTCAGCCTACTAAGCCTGTTAATGATAGTTTCAAGACTGTCAATCACAAGAAGAGGGGAAAGCAAGGAGGTTCTACAATTCCGGGTCAAGGGGGTTTACTAAACCTGTTGTGGGTAAGCAGTTTCAGTATCAACCCAAAAAGAATCATCCTGAGCCTAAGAAAGCTGGTGGCACTAAGAAGAAGACTTCTGATGTGGCTAGTTCTAGTGGTACTAAAATTTCTACATCTAACCAATTTGATGCTCTTAATATGGATGATACAGATACATTTGGTATTCCTACTTATGACACCAACATGGATGTGGATGCTGGCCGTACAATGGGAGTTAATGAGGATGAGTCGGTTAAGACTGGTACTACATCACAAGAACCGCTTGTGAGTGATTCAATGGGAACTAAGGAAGTTGGTTCTACTCCTATAGTTGATAAAATTAGTAAGCTTGAAAAGCTACTTATCGATGGGAAAACTACTCTTGTGGATGATGAAGGTCATCCTATTCCGTCCGCCTCTGTCACTAAGAGGGCTAACCCATTTTCCAAGGTGGGTGAGGTTGTGGTTTCTGATAGTGAGGAGGAGGAGGTTCTTAAAACGTTCGACGAATCAGCAAATCTTTTTGGTGGAGGTCATGAACGTGAAGATGAGCTTGACGACTATGATGATTACTCGAAGCAAATTTACGATCTTCCAGGGGAATTGGATGCTCTTAATGCCATTTATGGCTTTAATCTCCAAGGTCGTAGGAAGTAGTTTATATGTTTGTCCGAGTCTTTCAATATTATGTGGTAGTGGTTTTGTTTTCTTGTCTAGAAAATAGGAAGTATCTTGTTATGTAAGCTTTTCGCCTATGTAACGGGCTGAGATATGGGATTCACTCATATCCGTTGTACTTAAATGTTTTTTGGAGTAATATATTTACCGGGTCGTTGACCTTTTACCCAAAAAAACTGAACGCGTTTTCTAAAAATAAGAAATAAGAGAATTTTTTCCTACTAAACACACCCTTACTGTTTCCAAACGAGAGAGATAATACATGTGATAAACCAACATCATTCAATCACCAGAAGTTTTTCATACATAAATATTTTTGATTTTATCATTTAAAATAACTTAAGCCAATTTTTTTCCCTCCGAATTCTCTTGCTCTGTCAAGACAGTAGTGAAATGATGGTTGAATACTATCATTCTATTTTTTGTTTTTTTGGAACGACAACTTACCAAATATCATATAACAATCAGGATTTGAATCCACAATCATTTGCTTGAGGAGTTTCTCACACAACATGAGATGTCATTAAAACACAAGCCATTTGGTCTACCTTTCTAATTCTTATCTTTAAGAGAAAACTGAAGATAAAAAACGAAAGCTAAAAGTTTCTAGGAAAATGATATATTCTACTAGTTTTTCGGTTTATTTATCTTTTTACCCGTATAAATGCAACAAGTGTTAAAATGATATTATGAGATGATAAAAGAAATAAGTGGTTAAAACTTGTCATCTTCTCATCTGGATAGGAGTATAAGTAGAAAGATTCCAGTTCTGCTTAATCTTCAGTTCTTCACTGGAAAAATAGGGTATTGAAAACCCTATGATGGTCGATGGGAACAAAGGTGATAGTCCAAGTTTGAGTATTATTAAACGTACCTATGATCGCACCTTTTTTACTACTGGGGGGCTGTTTGGTGATGTAGATGGTGTGAAACAGGTGCAAGAGCTGGTTCTTGTTGTCCTGACTTTGGCTAGTAAGGTTGGTTCAACTAATACTACTCATAAGGTAAATTTTCAAACTATCGATATGGGTAAGCCATTAAATGAAAAGGCGGAGGTGCAAATTCCTTTGTCTTCAGTTCAAGCCGCTAATTCCTGGTTTGAAAATTGCTTGTTTGGTTATTTTATGGGCAAGCGAGTTGCATTTCCTGTTGTGGAAAACTACGTGAAAAATGCATGGAAGAAATATGGTTTGATTCGTGCTATGATAAACTCTAAAGGGTTGTTTTACTTCAAACTTTCTTCTATCGAGGGTTTGTGTCGGTCCCGTTTACTAGGTTAATAGTTAACTAAAGAGTTAATCTAACCAAGTTCCATGGCATTTTAACACATATATAAAAGATTAACAACAAAGATAAACATAAAGAAAAAGACACAATATTTTTCAACGTTTAATTCTTATTAGAAGTTAATCAAAAGAATTATACCCAAGTGTTTGCGGAATAACACTTGGGATTGAAATGAGAAGTATGGTATGGACTCCTCATTAAACTCAAACAAAGTTGAGTGACAACTAAAAGGTGACACTGAGCTATCTCAGGGACTGCGTTGTTCATTGGAGGAGTAAAAGTGATTTGTGAATGCTTAGCATTAAATGCACAAACTTGTCAACTTTTACTCCTCACTTATGCTACCGATTTATACACAAGTAAATTACAACGTTACTGATAAAGACAAAAAGATGACCTAACTAGTAGAGACAAAATACTTACATATTTTGTTTTTGTTACAATAGATTATATTAGGTAAAAGACAATGTGCCTTTCTGATGCACAGTGATGACACTATCATGACACTATCATGACGTTATGCCATTCAGGGAAAGTTTGACTTCAGGTTGATAAGGACACCTGTTGATAAGTTCAAACTTTCCCGCCTTGTCCCGCCCATACTTCAGTCTTCATGTATTCAGTCTTCAGTACTTTAATAGTTGTTGATGAGTCATGGGGTTCAATGAGTTATTGTCATCCTCACTGAACCCATCACATTCTTCTTAGCTTAGATGAAACTCACTGAGTTCCGCCCCACTGAATGGTGAACCTTTCTTCATAGATGATGTACGTGGGAATTGCACCAGGCTTTACCTCTCAAGGGATCTTGAGAAGCTTACAACCCCTACCAGGCAGTGGACCTGATCGTTGTAGTATAGTATAGTGACAAGTACCGGGGGATTGATCGTTCAGCTAGGAATAGTGTCGCTAGGATTAGAAAACCTAAATACTAGTTCTAAAGGTGAGAGATGATTCTTTTTGTATTTTTATATTTTTTAGAAAGCAAGTAAAAATCTCGGGTTTGAAGGATTTGGGCGGAATTAGTTGCTAGTCAACTAACCCAATACTAAAGATGCAATCAAAATAAAATACTAGAAATGAAAATAAACTAAATTATACTGATGTTGTGAGCAATAAGTGGAGAAAATGTGTTTACTTAGATTTCACTACTCCCTAGACATCTTTTACATGTTAATTACTTGTTATAGTTGCATGGATGACGGATTGTATTCCTTAATACCATTCATGGGGTATCGCACGTAACTCCCCAATTCTATGAGCTCTGTTGACATAAATAATGTATGAAAACGTTATTTATATTTTTCGATATCTCTATATTTTGACAATCACAAAATGTAAACTCGTCAATCGTTTGATTACTACGTAAACAAGTATTAAGCTAGTTTATATCATTATATCCAACTTAATCACTTAAGGTATGGATAAACAAGTGCTTAATACATCTCATGATCAAAGGGGTATTTAATTAACTAATACAAAGTTTATTTAATTATATATTTTTGAAAAACACTTTTGGTAATAAGGAAAAATGTTTTAATCATACTAAATATATGATTTCAAATATTTAACCAAAATCAGTTAGTTTTTCACCAAATAAACTTTCCCCACTAAAAGACAAGTTTTCTGGCCGTTACAGTTGGGCGGCCCCCTTAATTATAAGGGGCGGTCCCCTTAATTTTAAGGGGGCCGGCCATGCTTTAAGGGGACCGGCCACGCTCCCCTGTCAGAAACTGTCAGATTTCTTCTCCTATAAATACCACCTTAATTCTGGAATTTTCCCCCACCTTTTGCACGAAATTTTCAGATCTATAACCATCTAAAACTCATCCAAAACCCTTTGATCATTTGTATATTAATCCTTGTTTCAAGTGATTCAATCCCTCATCATCCATTCTCATTCTAAGTGCAAAAGAAGAACTCTCTACAACCAAGTTCAAGAAGTGTTGAAGAGTAGTTGTGTATAGTGTATATATATTCATTTGTGAATATTGTGTTGTGCTTGTGATTAATTGTTTAGAAGATATAGAAGTTGTGTAGATAGTAGAAGTTGATTAGTAGTGAGGTAGGATAGTTGTGAATATTGGTGTGTAGCAAATTGGTGTGAAGATTGGTGTGTAGATTGGTGTGTAGATTGGTGTGAAGATTGGTGTGTAGATTGGTGTATAGATTGGTGTGAAGATTGGTGTGTAAATTGGTGTGTATATTGGTGTGTACGGTTTTCTCCGCCATAAGGGAGTTTGTTGACATAGTGAAGAAAACTCTCGAGTAGGTGACTCGGGGAGTGGAGTAGGAACAAGGAAGGTGTCCTTGTAGCCGAACCACTATAAATCCTTGTGTTGTGGTTTGATCTTTCTAACTCTTTTCATTACTTATTTATTTACCTTTACTATATTAGTTTTGTTAGTTAGTTATCATACAATTGTTCATATAGTGCAAGTATTGAATTCACATAAACTAGAATCGAAGTTTTTAAAACAAACTTGTGTTTATAAATTTTAAAAGGACGTAAAACTATTCAACCCCCCCTTCTAGTTTTCCACAAGCTCTTATCTCCTCCTATACCATGCCCAGCACAACCATAGGGATTATAAACAGTGGCTCATGCATTAAATACAACCAATAAAGACCTTAGTGCAATCGGTTCATGTTTCCTAAGACGTTTAAGCATGTTACTATTTGGAGATCTGCCAGTTTTCTTAAGCCTAACATATAAATTCATTCATCCAAAACAAGTATAAACAAGTAATCAACACATAATTAACATCTAGGTTTCATTAGATCCAAGCAAACACAAGATAGATCTAGCCTAGCATGATGGAATTAAGACAAGAACAAGATATAGACAACCAACACATAGACATATTGATTGAATTAAAAGAATACTTATCTCAATTACACATGAAAGGTATCAAGGGCTTAGAACCCTTGAAAAACCTGTAAAATTCGCACCAAGTTCGTACTTAGGGTTTCTCCAAAACTTCTCTCTTTTTAATGTGAAAATTAGAAAACTATATATAGGAAAAGGGGTCTGACGGCGTCAAGACCAAACTTGTGATGCCGTCACCTCGCCGCCAAAACTCTTCTCGGACTGCCTTGATCTACTTCTGACGCCGTCATGTATTATGCATTTCCAGGCCGTCATGATTTTTACTCTTGATGCCCTACTTCGTGACGCCGTCAAATCTGTACTGGGTCGTCATGGAAAATTGCTCTTGACGCCGTCAGGATGTTACTCTTGACGCCGTCACCTACTGTTCCCAGCAAGGAAAATTAAGACTTTGGCGTTTTCTTCACTTTTATGCTCCAAAAACGTCCGAATTGCTTCCTTTTCCAGATTTCACTCCCAAAGTACCTAAAATCACAAAAGGAACGATTTAGGGCAATATTTGATCAAATAAACTCAATTCCGGGCTTAAATGACCCCCTAAAAGTGGTTCATTTTTCGCCTCATCATATACCCTTACACTTGAGATTTGCTTGTCCTCAAGCAAATGTGCTTTTATTCTACTCAAAAGACAAGTTAGGGGTCATTTAACACTAATATAAAAGTAATTACAACAAATAATCGTTCCACTAAAGACCAATAGACAAGCACGTAGGTCATACACTAGCACCTCACAAATAGTGTTTAGATACTCACATCTCTCGGGTGTAATAAAGTATAAATTACAATATGGAAACGGAAGATATCTCTCACTACCTGTCATAACAAAATAGATTACCATAGGCTTGGGAAAGGATCAAACCTTCACCACATGGCGTAAGCACCTAGGATAAACTATCAAAGAGGTCTTTTAAAGGGTTGTAACGTTAGGTGTAGGGATATCAAATACACGGTTTTGTTGGATAAAGGAAGTTTTACTGGTGGCGAGTTAACAATCTTAGTTAATTACATGTACAATATGGCGTTGCTAAGCCAAGACTAGACTCGACTTAAGCTAATAAATGAAAAATAACAACAACATAAAATAAACATAGAATGAAAAGGGATGGTAGTCCGTATGTTTTTTTCTCTCTTTCCTTTTTCTATATTTTTTTTTTCTTTTTCTTGATTTTTTCGATTTTTTTTTTTTTTTTTTTTTTTTTTTTTTTTTTTTTTTTTGCATACACTCTTACCCTACCATCCAACTATAATAGGGAATGAACATTCCCTTTACACTTGAATCTTTACATACTTTACATTAAACTAATCTAATGACTCGAATTAAGAAAATCAAAACACTTGGAGCACTTTTAAGATTAACGTACATATGGGGGTAATAAATGATGTTCTTCCCCATTACTCCATAAAATAAGTACTTACCCATGAGTCCCAATCGTCCCAAAACAATATGTACAAGGATATGACTCGACTTAGCAACCATGTAATCAATTAGATAGTTAACTTAGGGTTTAACAAATAACAATAATGCACTAAAAATGAGTGCATACACGGAAGGCTAAGGTGATTTGGTTGTACATTTAAGTGGGGTGTAACAAATTCTTCCTTTAAGTTTAATGCTTAAAGTTAGAAACGAAAAGATAGGCTCGGAGGGGTGTACTAGGGGTTTCGTGTACTAAAAATGAGTACAACGCTAAGGTGTGGGAAAAATTAGTTGACTTAACTAGCCAAGTAATATGACTTAAATGGTCAAGTAATTATAATACGAGTTTAACACAAGGGTGATCCTAATGCCTCTTATCATGTAGTAAATCCTACCACACGAATGTAGTCTCACTAGCAGTCTCGGAATGCATCACTAACGCAAGTTCTAGAATCTAAATGCTACCGGTACACTCATAAGCACTAATAGTAAATGCTTTTCCTATCAAATCTAAAGGCGAACCTTACATATTTGGGTGGAAATTTTTTTTGAATATACTGTTATGTGCTAGTCATACAATCTCCTATCCATGAGACGCTTGCTATGGCTAAAGTTTCACTCCTAAATGTTGTAAAAAATTTTAAATTTGGCGCTAAAATTGCACTAACAAGTATTTCTCATAGTTTTATTACACATCTACTATTAAACAAAACAAACTCAAGCGAAAGATATGTAAGGTATCATCTTTTTACCCTCCCCTTACACTTAAGATGAACATTGTCCCCAATGTTCAAGTAAAGAATGTAAAAGTTAAAAAGTAAAAAGAATGAAATCAAATACTCCCCTGATTCGCTCGGTATGGATAATAAGGTGGCCAGGTTAAATCTTCCTCCAAGAAAATGAACAATCAAAGCTTCCCTTCCAGAATATAAATCATCTTCTTATCATACATAACCTGTAAATCCTTAGAAAATAGACAAAACAACCTCGCGTAAAATCGGCGGCATCCTATATAAGTTTCTAAATCCTAGAAAACAAGATAAGATATAATGCTTGTGGAATGAAGTTTACAGATCTCCTGGAGATTATAAAACTTAATAATTCACAAAAACCATAAGACTCTGTTAGAAAAATAAAACCGGTAAAATTTCCAGATTTTTACACCTGACGCCGTCAAGAGTTAACCCTTGACGCCGTCAGAAGTGACCTGCAGAAATTCTTATGTTAAGTTTCTGGAAAATTTCTGGAAAAACTTGGTCCTACTTCCTGGAAAATCCTGCAAAACTTCATTATGACTCAATACAAGCATTTGACTCTAACAAATACTAATATACATGTTCATTTAATATTGTGGAGAATCATGATCGGTTTGTTTCTTAAAAACATATTTGGGGTTTCCCCTTACACTTATCTTTTGCAAAAATACTTTTAGGTGGAGTTAAGACTAGGCCAAAACAACAAAGTAAAGTATTTCCACTATTTAATTTAGAAACATGATCAACCAACAATAAAAATAAAGCATGCATACGGAAGCAAATAACAAACAAACAAAAATAAAATCACACAAAGCATGAGTTGCCTCCCAAGAAGCGCTTTTCTTTATTTACGAGTCTTGTAGCTAGACTCAAGGTCATGGGTTACTACGTGACATGGGTGAGTTCCTCATTGAGGACATCTTTGGGATCAAACTTAGGTTTCAACTTCCTATCGGTTTCCTTAGTATGGTATGACCTTTCAAACTTTTCTCCATCAGGATCATACAAAGTCATCCTCATATGCCATGATCTGTCACCTTCTTTAGGTGGCTTGTCCCACCTCCATTTACACTTGTCTCCCTCTCTTTTCCACTTATTCATCTCTATATTAATAGGCATTACGCTCAAGAACTCAATCATCTTTCTAAAGACTAAGGGGTCCTCAAAGGGATCTAGCTCTTCATCTCTAGCTATGAGTTGTTCTACCGAATGTGTCTTTTCAACGAAATCTTTCTCTAGATAAAATGGGCATTGAGGTCCTATGAAGTTCCTTTCTATCCAAGGTCCATATCTAGACGGTCTCCTATTCATCTCTACCCAATGCGGTGTCGGTTCATCATCACAATCATAACTATGCTTCTTTACATCGTACACCGACCAAGTATCGCCTTCACCTACCGCTATCTTAGACTCCTTACAATCTATCATGGCACTAGCGGTTGCTAAAAATCCTCTTCCTACCAATAATGGGCATGTAGTGTCACTAACCATGTCTAGGACGTGAAAATCCGCTAATATAGTTAACTTTCCTACGTGAACAACTACATCCTTAATCATTCCAACCGGGTGGGCAATACTCCCATCTACTAGCCCTATCAATACCTCCGTTTCCTCTAACTTTCCTAGCTTAAGAGCGGTGAATAAGGATAAGGGAATCAAGTTGAGGCTTGACCCTAAATCAGCTAGTGTGTCAAAAGCTTCGGATCTTCCTATCTTACAAGGCAAAACAAATATACCCGGATCATCAAGCTTCTTAGGCAACTTGTTTTGAACGAAGGCGGTCCCATTTTTACCTAGTTTAAACTTCTCATATTTTTCTAGGAGAGCACTATAGTAAGGAGCACGCACTAAGACATCAATGACGGGGCGTTCAAGGTGAAGTTCTTTGAATTCATCGTCAAGGTCTTGCGTAGGAGGTGTTTCAACTATACTTTTGACCGGTTCTATATCGGGTGTTTTATTTGATTGGTCCTTTTGAAGAATTTGGTTTTGTTTGAAACACGTGCTCGTTGATTTAACCGAGTAGTATTGTGGACACGAAGTGGGTGACGAAACTGAAGATATGGAATTAATGTTTAGTTTCGGATTCTTGACCGTGTCGCTTGGGAGTGCTCTCATTTCTCGGTCATTGAGAACTTTCAACAATGCGTCAATTTTGGTGGTCATCTCGCTTTGCTTGTGTTTGAAATCGGCTTCAAACTTAGATATGCGAGCTTCTTGAGATGCCATGAACTTAGACATCAACCCTTCAAGATTGTTGGTACTACCATAGTTGTTAGAAGGATTGTTGTTGAAAGTACGGTTGGATGGTGGACCATTTGGTTGGTAACGATTAGGCGGATTGGAAGAATTGGGTTGATTTTGTTTCCACCTAAGGTTTGGGTGATTTTTCCAAGAGGGGTTGTATGAATCACCGTAAGGGTTCGGCTCGGGCTTGAAAGTGTACCACTTATCTCCCACTTCGTCGGTACGCGTGGATGCGTAGTCCGCAAAAGCTGTTCCGGGGAGTTCCACACAATCACGAGTGTCATGGGAACCACTACATAATTCGCATGAAGAAGTGATTTTGTTCACTTGGCTTGAAGGTTTAGGAGCTTCGTAAGATTTCATGAGAAACTTGACTTGGTCCTCAAGTTCCATGATCCTACGGTCGGGAGTGCTAGAGTTGTTCGAAGGCAAAGATATTGCCTTGACCGTTTTGTTCAAATCACGGGGATCATTCCAACTTTCGTTGTCATAGAGAGCAAGATCTTCTATGAGTTCCCATGATTGTTCCGCACTTAGATCACGTAGCTTACCACCGGCCGATTGGTCAATGGCTCGCCTCGTGGAGAGATCGATATGGTCATAAAAAATTTGGACTTGGAGCCAAAGATCTATGCCATGATGAGGGACTTTTTGGAGTAAGTCCTTGAAACGAGTCCATGCTTCATAAAGAGATTCATTTTGACGTTGTTGGAACATCACGATGTCATTTCTAAGCTTAGTAGTTCTCCCCGATGGGAAAAATTGAGCAAGGAAACGAGTGGTGAGATCATCCCATGTGGTGATGGATCCCGTGGGTAAACGCTCAAGCCATTGACTAGCTTGATCTCGTAGAGAGAATTGGAATAGGCGTAATCGGGTTGTCTCTCTAGTTGCAACATCTAGGTCTATGGAATCTACGATTTTGAGGAAGTCCTTAAGATGTTGGTTTGGATCTTCGGAACGAAGTCCATGAAATGCACATCCGCTTTGCACCAACCGGATGGTGTCGGATCGCAAGGGGGTCACATTGGCTCCGGTGAGCTCAATGGTGTTTCGGTAGCCTTGGTGGCTAGGTCGGGAATACTCTCCTAAGGTTCGGGGCCTAAGAGGTTCTAGTGGTGGGTTTTGTTGTGGTGGGATGACGGGTTCAAAGATGTTCCCGTTGTCCATGATGTCGGGTGGTGAAAAGTTACGAACAAAGACACAAAGAAATAAGATAGACTAAAGAAAACCTAAAAATAAAAATAAAATCTTACTAGAAAGGAATCTAGCAAGTAGACCTAATAAAAAGAGATTCTAACCTAGACAATAACTATTCCCCGGGCTGCGGCGCCAAAAACTTGATGTACATGGGAATTGCACCAGGCTTTACCTCTCAAGGGATCTTGAGAAGCTTACAACCCCCACCAGGCAGTGTACCTGATCGTTGTAGTATAGTATAGTGACAAGTACCGGGGGATTGATCGTTCAGCTAGGAATAGTGTCGCTAGGATTAGAAAACCTAAATACTAGTTCTAAAGGTGAGAGATGATTCTTTTTGTATTTTTATATTTTTTAGAAAGCAAGTGAAAATCTCGGGTTTGAAGGATTTGGGCGGAATTAGTTGCTAGTCAACTAACCCAATACTAAAAACGCAATCAAAATAAAATACTAGAAATGAAAATAAACTAAATTATACTAATGTTGTGAGCAATAAGTGGAGAAAATGTGTTTACTTAGATTTCACTACTCCCTAGACATCTTTTACATGTTAATTACTTGTTATAGTTGCATGGATGACGGATTGTATTCCTTAATACCATTCATGGGGTATCGCACGTAACTCCCTAATTCTATGAGCTCTTATCTCCTCCTATACCATGTCCAGCACAACCATAGGGATTATAAACAGTGGCTCATGCATTAAATACAACCAATAAAGACCTTAGTGCAATCGGTTCATGTTTCCTAAGACGTTCAAGCACGTTACCATTTGGAGATCTGCCAGTTTTCTTAAGCCTAACATATAAATTCATTCATCCAAAACAAGTATAAAAAAGTAATCAACACATAATTAACATCTAGGTTTCATTAGATCCAAGCAAACACAAGATAGATCTAGCCTAGCATGATGGAATTAAGACAAGAACAAGATATAGACAACCAACACATAGACATATTGATTGAATTAAAAGAATACTTATCTCAATTACACATGAAAGGTATCAAGGGCTTAGAACCCTTGAAAAACCTGTAAAATTCGCACCAAGTTCGTACTTAGGGTTTCTCCAAAACTTCTCTCTTTTTAATGTGAAAATTAGAAAACTATATATAGGAAAAGGGGTCTGACGGCGTCAAGACCAAACTTGTGATGCCGTCACCTCGCCGCCAAAACTCTTCTCGGACTGCCTTGATCTACTTCTGACGCCGTCATGTATTATGCATTTCCAGGCCGTCATGATTTTTACTCTTGATGCCCTACTTCGTGACGCCGTCAAATCTGTACTGGGTCGTCATGGAAAATTGCTCTTGACGCCGTCAGGATGTTACTCTTGACGCCGTCACCTACTGTTCCCAGCAAGGAAAATTAAGACTTTGGCGTTTTCTTCACTTTTATGCTCCAAAAACGTCCGAATTGCTTCCTTTTCCAGATTTCACTCCCAAAGTACCTAAAATCACAAAAGGAACGATTTAGGGCAATATTTGATCAAATAAACTCAATTCCGGGCTTAAATGACCCCCTAAAAGTGGTTCATTTTTCGCCTCATCAATAGACTCATTCTAAGCATCCTGAAGATGACTCACTGACATACTGTTCACTTAGTGACTTGTTTATGTTTACGAATCTTAAACACTTAGGTTATTTTATGTTCAAATCCTAGTTAGAGGAAGATTGGGGAATTCAGTGACCCAACAGTCTCCCCCTATTTGGATATACAAATAGCCTAAGTGTCTCATGATTCAGTGTGAGTTGGCATGGGTCTTCATCTCTCACTGAGTGTTAATGTAATTAGAGTAGGAGACTAATAACTTAAATGAACTTCAATGTTTATTAATAGTTATTACAGATCCTACTGATAATACAAAAACAAAAAAGATAGTTGTTGTAGATTCAGATACTCAGATGGTAACCAAAAGCCTCAAGCTTAGCCTAATTGGATCTCAGTAGATGCTTCTCACGGTGCTAGCTCCTCAATCTTAGCTTTAAGGTCCAGGCAGAACCTCATATTTTCAGCACACCTAACAGGGGAAGCCAACATGAGGTACATTAGCATTGCCTTTATCCCAGCCTTATCAATGTCAGCCCATCTTTGGAAAACAGGGTTTCCATACTCATCAGTAAAGCATTTGCCTCTTTCAGGAACTTCAAAGATAACATTGTTCATGAAGGTGATTCCTTTAGGAAGAGACCTGTCACACTCCAGCCTTGGGACCTTGATCTCAGGCTCCAACTCAATTTGCTTCCTCTTCCTTTTGGAGGCCTTTGGTGGAGCAACTTGAGTGGATGAAGCAGAAAGTAGAGAAGGAATGCCAAGAGCTTCAGGCATGTTCATCAATCTTTCATACCTAAGCTTTAGTGATTTCAATGGACTAGGAACCACCACATTCTGCTTCTTGGAGATGATTGGTCGAAGCTCATCCAGCTCAGAGATGCCAAAGTCAGCAAACCTGAATGGATCATGGATGTCCATTATTCTTTGGTCTGGTCCTCTGAAGACAGTGACAACTACAGGATTGGTGTTGCGATGGATTTGGATGTCAGTGATGGTTTCAGGTTTTAGCGTTTCTTTCATCACCAATGTGTACCTCTCAATCCTGGTCTTTCTGATCTGAGCATCCTTCCTGAGCTTTTGTTCTCTTTCCTTTTTCAGGGCGCTCATCTCTTCCTCCTGAGCCTTTTTTAAGACAACTCCAGCTTGCCTAGTGGCCAGTTCTTCAGTTGCCAAACCAATCTTCTCAGCCTCTTCATGAACAACCTTTATGCGTTTAGGTTTTCTCATCCTTTCTTCAACAGCCACCATTTTTAGTATCTCATCTCTCTCCAAATAGGCCTGAATTTCAGCATCAGTGAGGTGATGGATTATCCCATTGATTTCAAATGGAACTCTGATTGGTTCATCAGGGCCCTATCTGACTATGGTGGAGGCAGGATTCAGCACTATTTCTGGTTCGGGTGTTGTAACAATGATTTTACCTTTATTCTGCTGATGAGATGAGGAGATTGTTTCTTCTTGAGGTTGAACTATTGAGATGGAAGTGGCCTCAGTGACATGCTCCCCCTTAGTGTGAGAGGGCTGTCCTCTTGAAGTAACATCGGTAGCTTCATCTTGGGCATCAGTATGAGGGGCATCAGTGACATTCTCCCCCTCAACTGTTGCCTGAGCTGCAGTGATGGCAAGAGTTGGAGTGACTGATGCAGAGGTAGAGGAACCTTTGAAGGCCTGATAGATCTCAGTCATCATGGACTTGATGTCTGAGGTGTCCTGCTAAATGGTTGATACTCGGGCTTCAAGGGATGCCTGAGCATTTTCCATCGCTGTCAATCGAGAACCAAAACTCCAAGCAATAGAGGCTGACTTTTGAGACTGAGCTGCCACTGAGAGATCCAAGGCAGCAAGGGAGGTATTGACAGACTCCACTGAGCTACTGAGAGCTTGAAGATTGAAGGACTTCCGCGGGGTGAGTAGCTCAGTGAGATGCACTAAGTTGAGCTGATAGGTCTCGGATTCCTGAAGAAGCTTCCTGGTGAGTGCAGGATCATCCTTAATTGATTCTTGAATGGACTGAACCCCTGTATTCAGCTTGGTGAGAGATTCAAGGAACTTGTTAAGGTGGGAGACCATCTATGTTAGAGAGAAGGAAACTGAGGCATTCTGTTCCCTGACATCGTCATTAAATTCTTCAACAACATCTTTGAGGTTGAAGTAATGAACAGCCTGTTCAGTGTGCATGTCAAACATTTGATCAGTGACTCCCCTGAATAAGGCATTGGTCGCCCTCTTGATGAACTTTGTAAAGAACTTCCCAGTGAGAGGAGCTTGATAATCTCCTGAGTATTCAGATTCGGAGTGGGATTTAGCATCTTCATGGTCAGAGGATTGAGGAGACCGAGAGATTTATTCAGGGACTGTCTCCTCAACCACCATGTCATCTCCGGCTTCAAAAACCTCCTCATCACTGTGGAAGTCATCATCTGAGAATAAGGCTGCCTGAACATCAGCCATTGACTGAATCTGCAAGATAAGGTTATCCGGCTCCTCTTCATAAGAAGACTTGCCTTCGTTGTGGCCAGGTCCTGACCCCTCTAATCCAGCAGACTGGGTTTTATCTGCATGGTCCATAGAGCCAGTTCCCAAGTTGTGGGCACCTCCATGAGTGGGTTTGGGTTCCATATCAGCGGGTGGTCTTTTTCCCTTTAAGTCTTTGTCCCTCGTGATCCTTTTAGACACTGATGGGTGTTTCTAGTGTCATCCTTAGGAATCATGATTGTTGTGTCCCTATCAGCGGGTTGTATGAGTCCCTCTGAGTCTTTGGGAAAAGTTGTTGTGCCCTCAGAGAAAAGCTTTGATTTGCGAATGTCCTCATCAGGCACCTGAGTGGGTTTGCCCCTTTCCAACAGGCTTGCGCTAGCCTGTCGAAGATTTAGGCATTTTAACTCCCTGATGCTTGGGTTGTGATTTACCCAAGCCTTTAGCAGGATGTGAAGTGGTGTGTGTCCCCTTCTCAGTGGAGTAGTGCTACCCCACCTAGGATTTAGGACCCCTTGCTCCCTGAGACCCTGGTTGTGATTTGCCAGAGCCTTTAACAGGATGTGGAGGTTGGGTTGATTCCAACTCTACTGACTTGTTTATGTCAGCAGAGCCTTTGGGAATAGGTTTGCCCGAGGACACTGAGTGTGTTGTCTTAGTGCCCTCCGTTGGCGGTTGTTTTGGGGTCAATGATTCGGTCATGATCCTGAGGGTGTCAGCAGCCAGGGTCTGTTGTTGTTGCCCCCTTTTGTCAGGCTTGGGGACAGAGGTCTCAGCGGCGACTGACTTGGGTTGAGCCACCTTCCTGGACCCCTGTCCCTTCTTCCTCTTCACCTTCTTGGTGGGAGAGGGAACTGGTGAGATCTTGTTGTCACCCTGGATAGCAGTAAGCATAAACGTGGTTAGGGCGACAGGTGTAACCTCAGCAGGGTCACGATAGTAATTTTCCTTATGTAGGACATCAGGCTCAAAGCCAACGGCATCAGGCTTAAATGATGTTCGGACCCCAGCAAGTCTTGCAGGGCGCAGGAAATGAATCTAGGGTATGACATAAGTTTTTGCCTAGACTTCCCACCCAACTTTGCAAAGAGGTCCCTGAAGATAATTTCTCCAAGGTCAATTTTTATACCCTCCAGGACACAATACACTATCATTGATTGAGTAGTGTTATGTTGCTTAGTGGAGGATTTATTTCCCCCAAGGACCTGAATGACAAAGGTCATCAGGATCCTCCAGGGGGCAGGGAACTAGGTTTTGATGATTGGGGCTTTGGATAGGAGGGCCCTTGGAGTTACCTCAGGGTGATTTTTATCATATGGCCCTAGTTCCAGCAAAATTTCCTTCACATCCTCTTCAGTGGGTTGGGCAGCAAAGGTCTCAGCATAATCAAGGCCAGTGGCTTTGATAAAGGTCTTATAGTTAAGAGTTAGGAATTTAGTCCCATTCTTTACTGAGAACCTTATGGTGGCATCCTTTGGTGCATCATGGTTTTCAACCACCACTGTGCACCAGAATTCCCTCAAATAGTCATGATAGATGACAGAGGGGGTTTTAGTGAATGTGGTGGTGAGGAAACAGTTTTGAAGAAACTTCACCACATCCCTATATTCAGGGAACCCTTCAGGGTAGGCGAAGTTTCCCACCACATTATTCTTGGTCAGGTCTACGCTTTCCACTTGGAAATCCACATTGGGAGCGTATTTGATGACTTTAGAAGAAGCCATTGTGAGAGAAATGGTCTGGTTTTGAGAAAACGGTTTGATCAAAGATGGGACACACACAGTTTGAAAAACAGATTTGTTCTTGAATAAATTTTGCAAGAGTTTTGTTAAGTTTTGAAAGCGTGTGTGTGTTTTTCTTTGTGGGGGTATTTATAGGGAATGAATTAGGGTTATGCTGTTGCGGATATCAAACGTTTTTTTTATTAATTCAAAATGGTGTTATAAAGCGTGTTTGATATCCGCATTAATTAGCACGATTCCCATTACCCCATTTTTCTCGAAAAATGATTAGAGGAACAATATTTTTCAATGTTTAATTCTTATTAGAAGTTAATCAAAAGAATTATACCCAAGTGTTTGCGGAATAACACTTGGGATTGAAATGACAAGTACGGTATGGACTCCTCACTAAAGTCAAATAAAGTTGAGTGACAACTAAAAGGTCACACTGAGCTATCTCAAGGACTGCGTTGTTCTTTAGAGGAGTAAAAGTGGTTTGTGAATGCTTAGCATTAAATGCACAAACTTGTTAACTTTTACTCCTCACTTATGCTACCTATTTATACATAAGTAAATTACAACGTTACTGATAAAGACAAAAATATGACCTAACTAGTAGAGACAAAATAGTTACATATTTTGTCTCTATTACAATAGACTATATTGGGTAAAAGACAATGTGCCTTTCTGATGCACAGTGATGACACTATCATGACGTTATGCCATTTAGGGAAAGTTTGACTTCATATTGATAAGGAAACCTGTTGATAAGTTCAAACTTTCCCGCCTTGTCCCGCCCATACTTCAGTCTTCAGTCTTCAGCACTTTAATAGTTGTTGAGGAGTCATGAGGTTCAGTGAGTTATTGTCATCCTCACTGAACCCATCACCTTCTTCTTAGCTTAGATGTAACTCACTGAGTTCCGCCTCACTGAATGGTGAACCTTTCTTCATAGACTCGTTCTAAGCATCCTGAAGATGACTCACTGAGATACTGTTCACTCAGTGATTTGTTTGTGTTTACGGATCTTAAACACTTTGGTTATTTTATGTTCAAATCCTAGTTAGAGGAAGATTGGGGAATTCAGTGACCCAACATTTTGAATGGTGTATTGGAGAATGGACATTGGTTTACTCGTTCAGTGCCAATTATTTTGAAGAAGTAGACTCTCGTAGAACGAGCTTTGTGAAAGAGGATTTGGGTTCTATTCATGTATGGGTGAAAATCCATGATATTCCTATTGATGCGTTTACGGAAGACGGGTTAAGTGCCATAGCTACTAAACTTGGTTCTCCTTTGATTGACATTAAGGAAAGATAAGATGGTTATTTTTGTACCATGTTGGGATGGTGAAGGGGGATGTATTATATATTGTTCGAGTGGAATATGAATGGAAACCACCTCGTTGTGGTGTTTGTATGGTTTTTGGCTATGATGAGACTCAATGTCCCAAACGTGTGCTTGATGGGTTCCAAATGCCTCAAAGGAAGGCATTTCGTAGTATTGAGTTGGGAAAAGGGGCTAAATTTATCCCTTCTAAACCTAAGAAGCAGGTGTATCAGCCTGTGTCGAAGAAGCTAGATGCTACCATGAAGAAGATCATTGAAGTGGCTAGTACAAGTGGGACGAATATTGCTACATCAAATTCGTTTGATGTTCTTAATATGGTTGATACTGGTATTCCTAGTGTTACTGTTGACTTGACTAAAGATGGGGCTGATTTGGATTTTGGTAGTAATAATAAAGCTAAGGTGGTGGAAGAGGAAAGTGATGATGAGCTTCTTGATTGCCAAAACAATATGGCTAGTTTTTTAGCATCTCGTATACCTGGTGTTGCTAGTTCTTCTAAGGGTGGAAATGGTAGCACTAGTACTACTCATATTGTTGAGAAAATTGGGAAGCTTGAAAAGCTAATGATTGAAGGGAAAATTACTCTTGTGGATGATAATGATAAACATCTAAAAAAGGTTGATTTAAAAGAGAAGGAGCAGGATGCGTGTTAGGAATACGTTTATTCATATGAAGACTCGGTCACCCCGAGCATTGTTTAGCATTGTGTAGCTCATAGTATTTATTGTAGTAGTTAGTAATAGTAGTTAATGTATGTAAATAGTACTCGTAGAGTGGGTCGGGTCTTTACCCACTGTCAGCTCACTCTACAGCTCGTTTCATGGAGCACAAGTAGTTGTAGTATATATACCCTCTCCCACCAAGGGAGAGGGTTGGACCTTTCACTTCAATCTAACATTTCACTAGTTTCTTTCAAAGGCTCCCATCTTCTACTTCTCTCTCTAACTTCTCTCTAGAATTCTTAACACAATTCGAACCATAATCACATAAACCATACGTGTTTATCATTATGAGTATCCTACATTTGGTATCAAGAGCCATGGTTTCATCCTAGGATTGTTGGTGCTCGAATTTGTGGAGTGGTTTTGTGTTTGTATTTGGTTCGAATAGTATATGTACTATTTCTCTAGTTTGATCTCATTTTGTGACTTGTTTAGTGTTATTGATGTACTTTCATGTTCTATGATGTTCTAGGGTAGTAGTGTTTCAATTTGTTAAGTTGTATCATTCACGGAATTGATTCTTGGAGCAATTTGTAGCTTGTTTCTATCTAGCGAGTTGTCCCTTGGAGTAGGTTTCTTCCTAGCGAGTTGGTGTTTTCTTCCTAGCGAGTTGGTAATCTTTGGTAGCGAGTTGGTGATTTTCTGACTAGCGAGTTGTCTTTTACTATATTGGGAAAAACGAACAAATCGCTAAGACTGTGACACTTTTGTCTCATTATCTAGCGAGTTGTCAGAGTTCGTCCTCTAGTGGAAGTAGCGAGTTGATCAAACTAGCGAGTTCCTCTTTTAAGATTCCAGCGAGTTGATCAATAGCGAGTTGTTGTTAGCGAGTTGCTCATTTAAGATTCCAGCGAGTTGATCAATTGACATTTTAGCGTGTTGTGAGTTCAGCGATTTGCCAACCTAGCGAGTTGATTAATATAGCGAGTTCCAGTTTTAGCAAATTGGTGATTCAGTGAGTTGGTCATCTTGTGATTTGTCAATTTCAGCGAGTTGATCACTCAGGGATTGAAATTTTAGCGATTTGCCATAGTTGCAGTTTGACCAAAGTTGACTTTTTACGTCAAAACTTCAAACGGCCATAACTTTTGAATCGTAACTCCGTTTTCAGCGAAATACCTGTCAAAACAACCGTGAGACAAAGGAGAATGACACGTTGAATAATTTATTGATTCAGGTGAAGTTTCGAGGCCCAAAATTGCTCCAGAGTGAAGTTATTGAGGTTTCAAGTTTTTAGACCAAATTTTCACCAAATTTTTGAGGCCCAACTTGCATCAACCGAACCAAGATCACAACTAAACAACATATAACTTAGTCCATCAACTGATCATCAAGTTCAACTCCAGTATTCGGTGTTTCACGGTTTCTTCTTGATTTTGTAAAATCCCGAGAAAGAATTTATTTTTCGGTTAAAATCATAGAATTGTAAAATCCCGTGCACGTTTACATCATGTCTACTACTTCAGACCTTGTCATTTCTGAGAGAGAACTTCATCACCTGCAAAAATTTCCCGATAATGCAAAGGAAAGGTGCATTGAATGTTTTCAACTACTTCACTCACATCTCAAGGTTCTCTTTGAACGACCTGGATACTTAATAGGATACGAACGCGCATTCGCTTACGAACGTGCTTTCACATCACTCTTTGGTCAAGATGTTCAGACCTTCACTGTCAAAATGACTCAGTATTTAGACCAACTTGAACAACAACTTGACAAAGGAAATTTTTCTGAAGAAAGATCCATGGCTGCCTTTTGTGTGATCAACAACCAACTCCAAATGTTCATTGATTCACAATTCACTGAGAATCAAATGACTAATAAGTATTTTACTAATTACACTGGAATTGAAGTTGATGTGTTCAGAGAAACACTACTCCAACGCATGAGTAATGTTGTGAAGTACATTGATGAAAGTGCACAACACAAATGAATGTATGACATCATGATGAATGAACAACTAATCCAATCAAGGGAAATGAAGGTTGATTCGAGTAAAGCATTGGATGCTAGTTCAGTTGTCACAGAATGCAGTGGGACAAAGTCAGATATGCATGATACAAGCAACAGTTCAGTGATTCACATAACACATGGCGTGGATGCAGATATCAGACCAGTAAATGACCAAGTGCCATTTGCTGAGGTACACTTAACTGTTCAACATAATGTCCCTGCTAGTGAACGACAACATACTGATCAATCTGAACCTATTTATGGCACATATCTGTTGGAAAAGGTTGATAGCAATACCACTCATGATTCAACAAATATGAGTCATAAGGAGGGAGAAATTGACCAAGATATTGAACATGATCGAGTTAAATGTTCTTTGCTTAAGGCTGAGTTTTTCAAAACAAATAATATGGTTGAAAAAGAAATTTATGATGAACTTTCTAACAAATTCTTACAACTTGAAAAACATTGTATTTCACTTGAAATATCAATACAACAAAAGGAAGAAAGTCTTCAAACGATCAAACCATGTAAGAATCCAGAATTTCCTGAATTTCGTGAATTTTTTGAAATAAACAATTTGAAAGCTCAGCTACAAGCCAAAAACTCAACGATCAACAACTCGAAAACTCGAATTAATATGCTTGTGAAAAGTGATGATGCCAAAATTAAACATGACATTGATGCAATGGAAACAAGAAACATTGAATTGGAATGTAATGTGGCTAAATTACTTATGGAAAATGAGACTTTGAAAAATCATTACAAAGATCTGTATGATTCTATCAAAGAAAAGAAGAGTAAAACTATTGAACAAACAACTTCTTTGATGGCCAAAAATGATGAATTCAAAGCTCAACTTCAGGAAAAAGGTTTTGCAATTCCTGCATTAAAAAACGAGTTAAGAAAATTAACTGGAATTAGTGTGAACACTAAGTTTGCAAAACCATCAATCTTGGGAAAACCACTTTCACAACCTCTTAGGAAACAAAGTGTTGTTAGGCAACCGACTGCGTTTAGATCTGAACGACCAAAATTTTCAAAATTGCGGTTTGCCTCCCAAGTTGATGAGATACAAGTTTTGTCAAAACCAGTCACTTCACAGTCTAGACCTAATGATAAAGAATGTGTTGTTGCAAAACCTCATCATATGAGTGCCTCTAGTGCTTCTAGGAATAATCTAAAGCATGTGTCATTTGTGACACCAAAGGAACATGTTAGACATAAAAACAGTGTTCAGAATCACAACCTAGAGGATACTAAGAAAACCTCACTTGAAAAGACTATGAATTTTCCTGTTTCCAAGAGTAGTCACGTATCGATTAAATCGATTCCCGTAGAAGATCACTATAAGAATCCTAGATCCTTTTCTGAATCTATACACTTTGTTTGCTCAACTTGTCTGAAATGTGTTTTTGAGGCAAATCATGATAATTGTGTTACAAAATTCCTGAAGGAAGTGAATGCTCATGCTCAGGTTCCACCATCTAAGACTAGAAACTACAACAAGCCCGTAGAACCAAAGAGTCATACTCAGAAAGCTGGTAGGCAGAATGATTTAGGACAAAGGTGTTCTCTCAACAAGACTTCCACTTTACATGAGAAACCAAACACTCCTAAAACTTGCCTTAGGTGGACAGCGACGGGTAGAATTTTTAAGATTGTTGGTCTTAGATGGATACCTATGAGAAAGATGTTCACTGATTGCAAAACCAAGGTTGAAAGTGGAACCCCAAATGGTATAGATGCTGATTTCGCTAACCCATATAAATGCAAACAAACTCTCAATGTCTGTGCAGGTAGTCTTTACTTAAGTGCAGGTACATCGTTCAATCCTATTAAGGAAAGACTTAGAGTTTGGCTGCCGAAAAGAGTGATATCTCATCAATCAGGGGTTAAAGAAGCTCAACTTTGATGCACACAACAATGACGTCTGTTCACATCAGTTCAGGCCTCGTTCTTCATCGACTATGATGTTTGAACACATCAGTTCAAGCCTTGGTCCTCAATGTCATCATTATGGCGTCTGTTGACAACACTTCAGGCCCCGTTCATCAAAGAAAAGAAAAGTGTACGCTTGAGTGCGCTTTATCTTTGGAAGTTGTGGAATGTTCTTGCTTCTGACCGTTCTCATCAACAAACTTTATATTTGTTCCACGCTTGTTCAGTCTTCAAGTGGATTACCTTCATCGGATTGTATTTGTTATTATCCACTTGATCAAAAATGGCATCGTCAAATGCAATTTTTGAGCAGGAGAAGTGTGAACAGTGGATCAACCTCATATGCAATTTTTGAGGGGGAGAAGTGTGAATAAACTACATGTATTTCTATTCACTTGTTCAATCAAAAATCGCATCCTCATTTGCAATATTTGAGGGGGAGAAGTGTAAATAAAATACATGTTGATTGATGCGTGAAATGACTCTCCTCTCCTCCAACACCTAATGTTCCACTAACTAAGGAAGACTAATTGTGACTACGGAGTTGATTGGGTATCACATATTTGAGATTGAAGTTGACTCTTACAAAGGCGTAATCTTAGTTTATCTTGAAGTCGGGGGTGGTTGGATGTATGACTTTCAACGATAACTTGCTCGTGCTTGAGATTTAAGTTGAAGACTTGGTTTATCTAGTTACCAGCAGTCGAGGTGGATGGTTGAAGACCTGGTTAACTATCACTTTAAGGAGTTACGTTGTAGTACTCAGTGTCACACGCCGTTGTCATTGTGGATAATCGCAAGAGGTGGTAATGTCTCATGCTATGGTTGGGTAGTGAGTACTTAGAGATTTGCTTGGAGCATAAATTCTCTACACCATTTTCCAACATTAGTGCAAGCTTAAGACATAAGAGCGGGGAACTCTACTTTAGTTTCAAGTTTGGTATATCGGGTTTTCTCCATACGTGGTCATCTACTATTAGTTAGTGGAAGTGAAAAGAGGTTTAATTAGGGGTTGATCTGCAGAGAATTGTTGAAGAGAATTGTTATCGACATCTACTCATGGGGTAGTGATTTGTATGTAGCTTCCAGTTGATATGTTTAAGTACACACAGTTATGATGATTTCGAGTGATCGTCATCATCATGGAGGGAGAATTGTGTACATTGGGGTCTTTTACGAAGAACTGGAAGCATTCTAAGTGAGTTGAAAATGTCGACATGACGTTCCCCAAACAAACCCATGAAGAAGCTACAGATTATCAGTCTATGATCCACTTTACGTTGTGCATGACAAGATAAGAGACTGAAGACAATTTGGGTAGAATTGAGAGATACTTCTTCAACAAGCATCAAGGTTATTTCAAACAGGTTGTCAGTTTGGGAGGGAGCAAGTACACTTATGGGCTTACTAATTGGGAGGGAGTATTAACCCGATTAGTGAGCGTTTCTATAGCAGTTGATTCTCACTAGATACATTTTAGCTTATTTGGTTCTTCTCAACAATGCAAATATATGTGCATTAAAAGTGTTGCTGATTCTGAGGTTTCAAAACCAGCAAGGGGGAAGGAGACATGCATTTGAATGCATAACGAGTACACATGATGAACTTAATACTTCAGTTTAATTGAAGTTATCCCGGGAAGACGAGTGCCACCACCAGAGAGAAACTCAGTGTCTTAACTCGTGGCGTTTGGTGTATAATTCCAACTACGTGGAGGAAGTGGTCTTCTGATACTTGTGGTATGTATTACTTCAGCATTTAGTGGAAAGAAATATGAGAAGAACAGTTAGAGCATGAGATGATATTGCTTATCGACGTCTTCATATGAGCTGATATGATTTATGGTAAAGTGCTTCTGGTTAATGATTCATGTACACATTGTTATGATGATTCCGATGAGATCGCAACCATCAGAGCAGAGATTTATGTACATCAGGGGCGCACAACAGGTTCACGTGATCGGGCTTAATCATCTATTCTGGTATTGATAACCGTAGAGATGATCAGTGCTTCAACCTGTTACTTTGGTGTCATCGTTTCTTCTTGTGTTGGATACATGCGTATAATATGGATTGAGTTGGTATGTGTAAGAAAACTGGAAAGCATTTGGTGAAATGAAGATGTTGATATCTTATTCCCCTGAATAGACAACTGCTCCAAACCGCAAAGTAATGTGTACATTGGGGACGTACAAGAGGGTCATGTGATCGGGCTTCATCATACATTTCGGGATTGATAACTGCAGAGATGATCCGTGGTTCACTCTGTTACTTCGGTGTTATCGTTTTCTTTGGGTTTCTGAGCTTCATACAATGAGACTTTTTGCATCACTTCAACGACTTGGGGGAAGTGGTCTCCAGTAGGTGATTGTCTGTTTGGGGGGAAGCTACCAAAGGTTTACATCGAGAAGGCTCTACACTCAGACGATTATTCTAGAGCCTCGAAAGCTTTGGTGGTAAAAGTTTAAGAGATGTTGACTACACGTTTCTACAACAAGCTGAACGAAATCCTCATTTCGGTATTCATGTCAACATCTTCTTAAACTTAATAGTATCCTTTGTACATATATTATACCAAAATGTATATAGTTATATAAAACCAACAAAAACCCATAAAAATTAGAAAATTAGAACATACAAAAAATAGTTTTTTTTAAGGCATGTCTTCTAGCATCGATAACATTTACGGTCCTAGAAATGTCATTCAATAATGACACGGGTCTTTAAATGAAGTTCGAACAGAAGTTCAAAAGGTTTTTCTAAACATGCCTAAATGGCTTACAGTTATTTCAGACTGTAACCCGGTTTTTATCTCATGGTTTGCTATTACTTTAGATAGCAACCCGGTCTTAGTATTGGGGAAAGTTCGTCGCCAAAAAGACGACTGTTCCTAACAAAGGCATGAATTACTTTATATTTGTGCCTTTCCGATCTAATGTATGCTTAAGTGCATCATTTCTGGTAAAAGAAGAGAAGTCTTCTTTACGTCTCAAATACTTTTCCTTCAAAGATTCTTCGGGAAAGTATTTGCTTCAAACTTGGTGGTACCATGGTTTTTGAAGAACAAACAAACTCGAAATTTTGTTTAAAATTTGCCACTCAATCGATGCTAAAAGAATTAATACTTTGTGCAAAATGGTTAATTTTAAATGTGTCATCGCTTGAGGGGGAGAACGATCTCAAAAACTATATATCATCAAAACAAGATCTTTGTGCATAACTACAGTGGATTAAGTGCAATTGTTATGTGTTAGTATATGAATCTTTCATGAGTTTCTCGCTAAACTCAAAATTATTTATAAACTCGTCATCTCTAACACATAACATACTCCCTCAAGTTTTGAGGGGGAGCTAAAATGTTGTCTCAAAATCAGTCATTCTTAAATATGACACATCTTTCTCCCAAAACCTTTAAACTTATTTAAATCACTTGGGATGACAAATCTCAATTGGTTTGAAATTTTTGATCGGGGGAGAAGATGTGATTTAAATATGAAAAACTGACTAAAACGTGATGTTTTGAACCCAAAAACAAAAACATGCTCTTCCTTATGTGCCAAACTCATTTGTATATCAATGCACATATTGAGAGGGAGCATATGATTTGTGAAAAAGGATCCTTGCATATTAAGAGTTCGAGACTCAGATTTGACTCATGAATTGATGAAACACAACTCTCTTGAATCAAAAGGACTAGTCCTAGACGGGTAATAACTTCAAGCTGCTTTAACCAGTGATGTAAGCGTGTCTCGAATAGGACTAGTTTAAGTAGAATGTACCATTTCGAGAAACCTTGGGTGAATCTGATCGGGCCGGGTAATAACTTCAAGCTAGCTTAACTAGTGATGTAAGCGTGTCTTGAATGCCCAGTCATGTTCACTTAAGGTAGATCAATTCAAAAAGTGCAACTCTTCTCGACATATGCAAATTCTTCAAAATAATACATATGAGCACATGTTAAGGGGGAGCATTTGAAAATGACAAAACTCTGAACGTGTTAACAAAATGTGTTTCTCAATCATAAACATGTTGAGAAAATTTTCAATGATTTGGTTTATGGCAACATAGGATAGTCATGAAGTTATAAGGTGGCTAAGGTTAGGAAAACCGTCCTATGATCCGCCAGAGCCGGAGGGATCTACCCATGGACAATACCAAATAGATAGTATTAGAAGGTCCGTAGGAATGATCATGAAAAAAGGAGAAATGTGAGAATGGAGAAAGAAGAGGTTGAAGAATTAAAAAGAAATAAAATGTGAAAGGGTTAAAAGAAATAGCCCTCCAATTATTCAACCTTAAGGCAGAAACCAGGTTCAATTCATAATCTACTGATGGTTGCTAAGGCGACATCGGTATTGAAGACAAGACGTCATGGACCCAGTGACGCACTGCACTAAACCTTCTAGCCACTCAAGTTCTCTTAAAAGAACTTGTTTCATTCTCACGGGGAACCGGTGTAATCTATCAACTTATCTCTTAGAGATGGTTGATATTGAAGCAGGAGACCTCTCCCTAATCTCCGCATAGGAAAACCAAATGCACTTATTGAGTCTAGAGCCTCGAGATGCAAAAAAAGATCTCATAGGAACACATGCTACTTCTACCCTAGTTGGTCAACATTAAGGACACCAGTGGTAAACTTATGAGTCCTACGTAGATCTTAGCAATCTGCCAGAACATTTATGAGGGACATTGCTATTGTAACTCCCAGTGATTGAATGGAAATTCCTGCCAGGGTCAACATCAAGCAGCCCTGAAAGCAGGTCACTTAGGTAATTGATTGTCTCCAAACGGTCAACTAAATTGACCAGGTGAATGGTCAACAAAGTCAAACTGCTCAGAGTCAATCTCCGTGGAAGTATAGGGGTTTCCCCGGGTCGTTATGTCCCGAAGAGGTGTGATGGTGTTCAAACGGGTTTGTGATTGGGTGAATTTGGACAGGAAAGGGTTTTTGATTGATTACACTACTGAAATGTACAAGGAAATAGCTTAAATAAGCTATATTAACAAGATTGTGAAATCAGAAAAAACAGAAACGTTTTAAACCTAAAAACGAGTACGTTCAGTTTAAATTTACGCGAACGTACAAAATAAAAAGTGAAAACTGAAATCTGAAAACCCCCAGGGGGTGAAAATGACTTTTTTACAAACCTAAGGATGAAAGAAAATATTTAGAAAAAGAAAATAAATTTTTGCACTAATTACTTATATAATATTAATTGGATACTATTTAATACTAATTATTAATATTTAAATACCTTAAATACAATATAATATTTTTTTATTACTAGAAAAATGAAAATTAAATTTCTAAAATTATAAAATAACTAAAAACTAATTTTAAAATTAAAAATATATCTTTTTGTCTTTTTGTGATTTTTATATTAATTAATTACTAATTACATTTAATTAAACTAATTAATTAATTTTAAATTACTAATAATACTTAAATAACTTAGAAAATTATAGAAAAATTTATAAATCTAATTAACCATCACAGGAATCCCAAAAAATTATAAATTTTTTTATATGTTTTTACACTATTTCACTAATTATTAATTAGTTACTAATTAAACTCATTAAATTCTAAAAAATAGAAAAGGAATAGTAGAAATTCCAAAAAAATTGCTAAAATTATTTTATAACATATAAAAGCTAGAAAAAATATAAAAACTAGGTATTACTTTATAAAAAATAATTTTGCTATTTAATACTTAAATATTAATTAATTATTAATAAAACTAATATTAAATCTAATAAATACTAAATGACAATATAAAAATTTAGAAAAATTACTAAAAATACTTTAAGATAAAAGGAAATTAAGAAAAATATAAAATTGCAAGTCACTTAATAAAGATCTAAAAAGGAAAATTAAAAAGATAAATTAAATTAAATAGAAACTATCGCTTATTTTTAAATTTGATTTTTCTGATTTTCTTTTTTCAAAACTATTTAAAAACTTAAAATAACCAACTTTTGTAAAGGGAGTTTGCTTGAATCACAAAAATAAGCAATTGAGAACCTCAAATGCTTAACAGATGGCTTATTTAACTTAGTAGGATTTGATAAAACTAGAAAAAGTTATCACATAAGGTCTTAAGTATAAATAAGCTTCAAATAGACTAATGGTGACTTGAAATAAGCAAGAGGATACAGAAAGGCTTAAGCAATAAGCTGCAATAAGCAGTTAAGCATTAAGCCAAAACCTGAACACCAAACAGGTCACAAGGGCAACCTTGGCAGGCTTGTGGGGCCCACAAGAGGAATTAGAAATCCAAACTAAAAGCAGAACCAATAAGCTGAGCTTATTGGCTTTCTAAAAAGCCAAGAGTTGACCTATGGGGCCCACAGGTGAGGTCAGGGGAGGGTATGGAAAGTTGGTGTAAAATCTGAGCACTCAGCTTATTTGGTGGAATGGGACAAAGTACAAAGGCATTGCAGCCCAAGCAAATGAGCTAATAGGCAAGAAATAAGCCAAGATCCTTGAAGCCTGGCTTATTGGCTTCCCAATAAGCCAAAACTCACATAATGGGGCCCACTAATGACTTTGGAACAGGCCTTGGAAATTAGGCTGTTTTGGACAAGGTTATGAAGCAGGGCAACATCTTGCCCTGCAGGCTGATTTGAGCCACCAAATAAGCTATAAGCAAAAATCATAAAAATAAGACCTTAACTGATTTATAAAGACTAGCTGACATACTTAAACATGTAAAAAGCCTGAACTCTAAATCCAAACACACAAATCAAAACAATTCCCACAAAAAGTAGGAATTCTACCTAGGGTGAGATTTGACTTTTGAGTATTTTGAAACAAGTTTAACTTATATGAGATTCTACTGGATGCAATTGACTTAAATAGATGTTATAAGTTATATTGGGACTAAATTGAGCTATAAGAACAAGATTTACAACTAAAATGATGATAATGATACTAAGAAACTCAACGGTGGCTACACAAATGAAACTTTCATGAGATCTAGCCCACAACCCACAAACCACACAAACAACCCACCAAACACACACACACGAAAAACCAAAAACCACAACACCCAAAAACCAACTAAACTAACCAACCACCACAAACCACAAACCCACCAACCCAAACCAAAACACCCAACAATACAAACCCACAAAAAAAACACACCACACCCAATACCCCTAAGATCCAACAAACCACACCAAACCAACCAATGAGATTAAATAAGCACAGAAACACTGGCTTAAACAACAAACACCTTAAATTCTATAATAGGCTAATTAAGACAGTAAATTAAGAAATGTAGAGTACAATGAGATCTGCTATATTAACAACTAATATTAAGCACTAGAATGATTTAAATACACCTAATAAGCACACATGAGCACAAATAAGCAATAAATAAGCAACGATATAGTAAAAAATAAAAATCAGAAATAAGGCTTACAAAGGCTTTCTGTGCACAGGACCATAAACCAAGGACCAATGACCAATCCTAACACCTCCCCATGGAGTTCTAAACCATAAAAAAATCCAAAATCCATAGGTTCCTTGGCTTCCTTCTCCCTTAAATCTGATTTTTTATTTTTAAACTATTTATTTGGTATTTTTATGAGTTTTTAGGAAACTAAATGAAAATAAACTCTAATGCTTTAATTACTTAAGAAAACTTATAAATAAGCTCAGGTAAGCTTAAACAAACACTGAGCAACAAGATTCAATACTTTAATAAGAAATTGAAATTTATACTTGAAATTGCAAACTTGAATATTAGAACTGAAAACCTGAAATTTCTAAGTGGAATGAGTTTCAAATACACTAAGAATACTTAAAACAAGGATTTTAAGCAAAAGATTACAACAGAATTTGAGAATTCAGCTAAAACCTAAAGCTGAGTTACACTACTCCAAATCTACACTAGTTAAATCTCTTTCTTCCCTTCTGCTTCACTTTTATAGATCCTGGAGGTATACTTTGACTATCCTACTTCTATCCAAGCCGTTGGATGGCTTGATTTTGATCATGGCCGTTTGATTTTGTTTTGGCGAGAAATGGGGATTGCAATTCTGAGTGGAGTTTGGTGAGGCAGTTGGTGCTAATTAATGAAGGGTGAGTTGGTGAGAGGAGGGGGGAGACAAATATGGTGGAAGGTGAGGATATGGTGGAGGGAACAGGGGGAGGGAAATACGGGGAAGAAGGAGAGTATACAGTGGAGGGTGTTGGTTTTACTGGGGGTTGACTGGTCAGGGTGGGTTTTATTATTAAAATGGGAAATGGATTGGGCTTGGGTGGTATTTGGGCCAAGGGATTGCATTTGGATTTCTTTATGGACTATTAGTTTTGGTTTAGGAATAAATGACAAGGACCAACTTTGTAATTCTTGAAACTTGTGGACTAATTCTGTCATTTTTCCAAACTTGATTCAAAGGTTTATTTCTGCCATAATTCCATAATCCAAGGTCCATGAATGTAATTTTCCACTATTTAAAACCCCAGGGACCAAAATTGTCATTTTTGAAAGTTAAGGGACCAAACCTGAAATTTCACCAAATTTTCCTCCAAAGGACCATTTCAGCCAACTTTTGAATTTCCAAAGACCTTTGTTGACTTTTCCATCCATAAATATTTCCTAGGGACCAAATCTGCCAAAATTGAAACTCTAGGGACTAAACTTGTAAAATTCCAAAACTTTGATATTTTTCACCAAAGGACTAAATATGACAACTTATGATTTCAAAATGATCTTTGGTGACTTTTCTTTTAAAATAAGTGCTCAGGGACTATTTTTGCCAAATTTTAAAAGTTAGGGGACTGAAACTGCCAATTATGCAAACTTTGTTCGTTTTTCGTCTGTTTTTACTCATTTTGCATCTGAAACATATAAAACACAATTTTGGAATATTTTCAGTATTTTGATGCATTTTTGAGTGTTTTTAAATGTTTTGCAGTTCAGATTTGACCAAAAATGATGAGTGTTTGAGCACTCATCAATCCCCCACACTAAACTATTGTTAATCCCTAGCAATCTTTTGAGAAAACTTAATGGATTTGAATCTCTTTACCAAAAGCCATTACTTCTGTAGTAGCCAAATGTTTCAGTTCAAGTAAGAACTATGGTACACTGATAACCATGTGATTTTGAGCAAACCACCAGCTGTCAACGGATTTGATTTGTCTTTACCAGAAGCCGTTTACTTCTGGACTAGCCAACTCTTGATGGAATTCGGTCATCATCTTGGTGAGTTGATTACCAATTATAGTTTTCCACTGCCTTTACCACAAGCCATAATCTTGCGGGCTAGCCAACTCTTTTACTTTTTAAGATATGGAGAGTTGAATACCATACAATTTTGGGCAAATTGTCAGCCGTAAACGGATTTGATATATCTTTACCAAGAGCCGTTTACTCCTGGATTAGCCAATCCTTTTGTCGTTTAGACATGGCGGACTGATAACCACAAAAATTTTGAAACTCAAGTGAAATTTTATTTTTTAAAATTTTTGCCAAAAACGGGGGTACTAGATGGTAAAATGTGATAAAATTCGCTAGAATTCCCCCCCCCCCCCCCCCCCCCCCCACACTTAGAATTGAATATTGTTCTCAATATTCAAAGTCCCGGCTATTATGCCGACTCTTTGAACGTAAAAGGGCAACATTACAAGCTAAATGTGGAAACACCATTTTTCACTTTATTTATATATATATATATATATATATATATATATATATATATATATATATATATATATATATATATATATATATATATATATATATATATATATATATATATACATGGTAACAACGGTAGGGGCACTCCCCCACACTTAGGGTGAAAACCCTAAGTACATGCTACTGTTTTTGTTTACCGAGTCGCTAGCTTGACTCGACCCCGAATTCAATTGTCCTTAGGAAAATTTTGGAGATCCAGGACAACCATTGATGGTATGTCCTCTCCAAAGTAATGTTTCAAACGATGCCCATTCACTTTGAAATTCGGACCGTCATTTTGAGATAATTCGACGGTGCCATAAGGATAAACCTTTGCGATAGTGAATGGACCAGTCCAACGGGTTTTTAGCTTTCCCGAGAAGATCTTGAGTCTAGAGTTGAAAAGAAGGACTCGATCACCAATGTTAAAAACGCGGTTCTTGATTTTTGAGTCATGAATCTTCTTTGTCTCTTCCTTGTAGATCAAAGAGTTCTCGTAAGCTTGATCACGAAGTTCATTTAATTCATTTAATTGAACTTTCCGATGATCACCAGCAGTTTTGAGGTCAAAATTTGCATGCTTGAGGGCCCAATAGGCTTTATGCTCAAGCTCGATCGGTAGATGGCACGCTTTCCTGTACACAATCTTGTAAGGCGTACACCCGATGGGTGTTTTGTAAGCTGTACATAAAACCCAAAGTGCATCATCTAATTTATCCGACCACGATGCACGATTTTCACCAACGGTTCTTTCCAAAATCCTCTTAATGCCTCGATTGGAAACTTCTACTTGTCCACTTGTTTGTGGGTGGTACGCAGTAGAAAGACGGTGAGTTACACCATACTTTTGCATGACTTTATCAAATTTGTCATTGCAAAAATGCGTACCACGATCACTAATAATAGCACGTGGAGTTCCAAATCGAGCAAAAAGAGCTTTCAAGAATTTCACAACAACTCGGGCATCATTAGTGGGTAAAGCTTTCGCTTCAACCCATTTTGACAAGTAGTCAACAGCCACGAGTATGTATTTGTTTCCATGAGATGACGGAAATGGCTCCAAACGGTCAACTAAATTGACCAGATCAATGCTCAACAAAGTCAAACTGCTCAGAGTCAATCTCCGTGGAAGTATAGGGGTTTCCCCGGGTCGTTATGTCCCGACGAGGTGTGATGGTGTTCAAACGGGTTTGTGATCGGGTGAATTTGGACAGGAAAGGGTTTTTGATTGATTACACTACTGAAATGTACAAGGAAATAGCTTAAATAAGCTATATTAACAAGATTGTGAAATCAGAAAAACCAGAAATGTTTTAAACCTAAAAACGTGTACGTTCAGTTTAAATTTACGTGAACGTACAAAATAAAAAGTGAGAACTGAAATCTGAAAACCCCCAGGGGGTGAAAATGACTTTTTTACAAACCTAAGGATGAAAGAAAATATTTAGAAAAAGAAAATAAATTTTTACACTAATTACTTATTTAATATTAATTAAATACTATTTAATACTAATTATTAATATTTAAATACCTTAAATCGATATAATATTATTTTAATACTAGAAAAATGAAAATTAAATTTCTAAAATGATAAAATAGCTCAAAACTAATTTTAAAATTAAAAATATATCTTTTTGTCTTTTTGTGATTTTTATATTAATTAATTAGTAATTATATTTAATTAAACTAATTAATTAATTTTAAATTACTAATAATACTTAAATGACTTAGAAAATTATAGAAAAATTTATAAATCTAATTAACCATCACAGGAATCCTAAAAAATTATAAAAAGTTTGTTTTATTTGTTTTTACACTATTTCACTAATTATTATTCTAATTATTAATTAATTAATAATTAAACTCATTAAATTCTAAAAAATAGAAAAGGAACAGTAGAAATTCTAGAAAAATTCGTAAAATTATTTTATAATATATAAAAGCTAGGAAAAATATAAAAACTAGGTATTACTTTATAAAAACTAATTTTGCTATTTAATACTTAAATACTAATTAATTATTAATAAAACTAATATTAAATCTAATAAATACTAAATGACAATATAAAAATTTGGAAAAATTATTAAAAATACTTTAAGATAAAAGGAAATTAAGAAAAATATAAAATTGCAAGTCACTTAAAAAAAAATCTAAAAAGGAAAATTAAAAAGATAAATTAAATTAAATAGAAACTATCACTTATTTTTAAATTTGATTTTTTTTTTCAAAACTATTTAAAAACTTAAAATAACCAACTTTTGTAAAGGAAGTTTGCTTGAATCAAAAAAATAAGCAATTGAGAACCTCAAATGCTTAACAAATGGCTTATTTAACTTAGTAGGATTTGATAAAACTAGAAAAAGCTATCACATAAGGTCTTAAGTATAAATAAGCTTCAAATAGCCTAATGGTGACTTGAAATAAGCAAGAGGAAATAGAAAAGCTTAAGAAATAAGCTGCAATAAGCAGTTAAGCATTAAGCCAATACCTGAACACCAAACAGGTCACAAGGGCAACCTTGGCAGGCTTGTAGGGCCCACAAGAGGAATTGGAAACCCAAACTAAAAGCAGAACCAATAAGCTGAGCTTATTGGCTTTCTAAAAAGCCAAGAGTTGACCTATGGGGCCCACAGGTGAGGTCAGGGGAGGGTATGGAAGGTTGGTGTAAAATCTGAGCACTCAGCTTATTTGGTGGAATGGGACAAAGTACAAAGGCATTGCAGCCCTAGCAAATGAGCTAATAAGCAAGAAATAAGCCAAGATCCTTGAAGCCTGGCTTATTGGCTTCCCAATAAGCCAAAACTCACACAATGGGGCCCACTAATGACTTTGGAACAGGCCTTGGAAATTAGGCTATTTTGGACAAGGTTATGAAGCAGGGCAACATCTTGCCCTGCAGGCTGATTTGAGCCACCAAATAAGCTATAAGCAAAAATCACAAAAATAAGACCTTAACTGATTTATAAAGACTAGCTGATATACTTAAACATGTAAAAAGCCTGAAGTCTAAATCCAAACCCACAAATCAAAACAATTCCCACAAAAAAGTGGGAATTCTGCCTAGGGTGAGATTTGACTTTTGAGTATTTTGAAACAAGTTTGACTTATATGAGATTCTACTGGATGCAATTGACTTAAATAGATGTTATAAGTTATATTGGGACTAAATTGAGATATAAGAACAAGATTTACAACTAAAATGATGATAATGATACTAAGAAACTCAACAGTGGCTACACAAATGAATCTTTAATGAGATTTTGACTTTTTTCCAAACAAAACTTGATTTCAAACCTTTACTTGTCCTAAGCTGACTTAATGCAATCTACTAGTACCAGAATAACAACAAAACAACAACAAGTCCACCCAGAACAGTGCTAATCCAAACACCCCTATAACAGACTGTCTTGGTGATTGTCCAAGCTAAATGATGATTTAAGCTATGAAACTAAATTATGATAATCTAATATGAGAAAATGAGATTAAATAAGCACAGAAACACTGGCTTAAACAACAAACACCTTAAATTCTATAATAGGCTAATTAAGACAGTAAATTAAGAAATGTAGAGTACAATGAGATCTGCTATATTAACAACTAATATTAAGCACTAGAATGATTTAAATACACCTAATAAGCACACATGAGCACAAATAAGCAATAAATAAGCAATGATACAGTAAAAAGTAAAAATGAGAAATAAGGCTTACAAAGGCTTTCTGTGCACAGGACCATAACCCAAGGACCAATGACTAATCCTAACACCTCCCCATGGAGTTCTAAACCATAAAAAATCCAAAATCCACAGGTTCCTTGGCTTCCTTCTCCCTTAAATCTGATTTTTTATTTTTAAACTATTTATTTGGTATTTTTATGAATTTTTAGGAAACTGAATGAAAATAAACTCTAATGCTTTAATTACTTAAGAAACCTTATAAATAAGCTCAGGTAAGCATAAACAAACACTGAGCAACAAGATTCAATACTTTAATAAGAAATTGAAATTTATACTTGAAATTGCAAACTTGAATATTAAAACTGTAAACCTGAAATTTATGAGTGGAATGAGTTTCAAATACACTAAGAGTACTTAATAAAAGGATTTTAAGCAAAAGATTACAACAGAATTTGAGAATTAAGCTAAAACCTAAAGCTGAGTTACACACTTACACTACTCCTAATCTACACTAGTTAAATCTCTTTCTTCCCTTCTGCTTCACTTTTATAAATCCTGGAGGTATACTTTGACTATCCCACTTCTATCCAAGCCGTTGGATGGCTTGATTTTGATCATGGCCGTTTGATTTTGTTTTGGCGGGAAATGGGGATTGCAATTCTGAGTGGAGTTTGGTGAGGTAGTTGGTGCTAATTAATGAAGGGTGAGTTGGTGAGAGGAGGGGGAGACAAATATGGTGGAAGGTGAGGATATGGTGGAGGGAACAGGGGGAGGGAAATACGGGGAAGAAGGAGGGTGTACAGTGGAGGGTGTTGGTTTGATTGGGGGTTGACTGGTCAGGGTGGGTTTTATTATTAAAATGGGAAATGGATTGGGCTTGGGTGGTATTTGGGCCAAAGGATTGCATTTGGATTTCTTTATGGACTATTAGTTTAGGTTTAGGAATAAATGACAAGGACCAACTTTGTAATTCTTGAAACTTGTGGGCTGATTCTGTCATTTTTCCAAACTTGATTCAAAGGTTTATTTCTGCCACAATTCCATAATCCAAGATCCATGAATGTAATTTTCCACTATTTAAAACCCCAGGGACCAAAATTGTCATTTTTGAAAGTTAAGGGACCAAACATGCAATTTCACCAAACTTTCCTCCCAAGGACCATTTCTGCCAACTTTTGAATTTCCAAAGACATTTGTTGACTTTTCCATCCAAAAATATTTCCTAGGGACCAAATCTGCCAAAATTGAAACTCTAGGGACTAAACTTGTAAAATTCTAAAACTTTGAAATTTTTCGCCAAAGGACTAAATATGACAACTTATAATTTCAAATTGACCTTTGGTGACTTTTCTTTTAAAATAAGTGCTCAGGGACTATTTTTGCTAATTTTTGAAAGTTGAGGGACTGAAACTGCCAATTATGCAAACTTTATTCGTTTTTCGTCTATTTTTACTCATTTTGCATCTGAAACATATAAAACACAATTTTGGAATATTTTCAGTATTTTGATGCATTTTTGAGTGTTTTAAAATGTTTTGCAGTTCAGATTTGACCAAAAATGATGAGTATTTGAGCACTCATCAGTAATTCCTTGTGGATTACGCTTAGTGGTCGCGATAGTTACAAACGGTCAACATTCGTGGAGTGATCTCCAGCGACTCACCTATTCGTTGATCTACTTAGGTAGTTCGTGTAAATCCTCTCAGGGTTTGCCGATTGGGAACGGTCTTGGTAAGGGTTAGAAGGAATCTTCACACTATGCTGTTGACGATCTCTAATTCCAAACCTATAAGTATAGTACCGGATGATTTGTTGCTAACTGTTTGCTTGCAGGAATTTCTGATGGTTGCAGTTGATTGCTGAAAGGATACTGATCCATCAACACATGCTCACACTTCGACATCACAATCTAAGAAATAATGATCAATGATTGGGCCTCTTATATGCTTCCACAACTCTGATGCAGAAGATCATGATCCTGAGAAGTGTGAGCATGCCAACACAAAGATGTCCAAATCACATGGAGACGTTACTACTCGAAGATGACTTTCAGACTCTCATTTGGATGATGAACTCGAAGTAATTTCCAAAGATCATCCAACACATTGAACAAGTCATCTAGAGTCTGCTGCTCAAAGCACAAAGATCACGACATTGAAGAATCAAAAGGCTACGAGCTAGTCAGATATCTTCAAAGATTAGAATGCTATGATTCAATATATATTTTTCTGGGGTGACCTCCCTTAGGGGGAGATTGTTAGGAATACGTTTATTAATATGAAGACTCGGTCACCCCGAGCATTGTGTAGCTCGTAGTATTTATCGTAGTAGTTAGTAATAGCAGTTAATGTATGTAAATAGTACTCGTAGAGTGGGTCGGGTCTTTACCCACTGTCAGCTCACTCTACAGCTCGTTTCATGGAGCACAAGTAGTTGTAGTATATATACCCTCTCCCACCAAGGGAGAGGGTTGGACCTTTTACTTCAATCTAACATTTCACTAGTTTCTTTCATAGGCTCCCATCTTCTACTTCTCTCTCTAACTTCTCTCTAGAATTCTTAACACAATTCGAACCATAATCACATAAACCATACATGTTTATCATTATGAGTATCCAACAATGCGACTACTAAGCCTAGTATCTCTTCATCTACATGTATTTTTTTCAACCAAGGTGGGTAACCCATTCTCTAAGGTGGGTTATGTGGATGTTTCTAATAGCAACAACGATGAGTTCTGGAATATCCTAACGTTACTAATTATTTCGGTAGTGGAGGCAACTTGAAGAGTTTGTTGTAGCAATGGAAGACTACAACGATTATGATGATGATTGTGGTCTATCTGTGACTCAATTAAAGGCTGTTGCCATCTATGATATTAGACTTGGATATTTTTTTTCTTTAGCTAGCATAAAGGTTGATGTGTCATAGTTTATGCTTGGTTTTATTTTGGTTTTCTAGTTGTGTGTAGCTAGTTGGATCATTCATGATCTGTCATGAATGATTTAATGGTTATTCATGTGGTTTCTTGAGGTTAATGTGATATTTCAGTCATATTCCATTGTACTTAACTATTTTTTTTGGAATAATATATTTTACTGGATGGAGGCCATTTACAAAAAAAAAAAAAAAAAAAAAAAAAAAAAAAAAAAAAAAAAAATTACCAAAAATGTAGAAAAATTCAAGCTTGATCCACTACATAGTCATTTTCAACACCTTTTTCACAAACTGGTCATGCTTGACTGCTCAACTGCTCGACTTTATTCAAATTTTGATATGTGTCATTCCTTTGGCTGCTCAACTGCTCGAATTTGACTGCTCAACTGCTCGACTCTACCCAATTTTTGACACATGTCATTCTTTTGTATTTTTTCTGAAAAAAAAGTACAAAGGAATGACACATGTCAAAATTTGGGTGGAGTCGAACAGTTGAGCAGTCGAGTATGATCAAAATGAGAAAAGATGCTAAAAATGTCTAAATAGTGGATTAAGCTTGAATTTTTCTAACTTTTCGGTAATTTTCTAAAAAAAAAATTGAATATTCCATAGCCTATGGGGACATGATGTAGAACTGTCACAACATACAAGACAACAAGAAACAAACAAGTTGCTTTATTTTGAAAGATAAAGCATGTATTTTCCTTTAACTTTATCATATCTTAGTCGGATAGTTTGGAGTTGTAACTTGCAACCTATGTCATGCTAATTTACAGCTAAAGGGAATGTTTAAAACAATGCAGTAGATGTCATAATTTAGAGAGAGAGAAAAAAAAAAAAAAAAAAAAAAAACTTTAAGTTTTTTTTTGAAAAACACAATCACACAAATATATACATTTTTACACGATCACAACAATGTCACTTAATTCCTTGTGGGATCAGACATGAACTTACATAACCTCGTGGTTGAAAACATAACTATATCACGGATACAATTGAAAGTTTGAAACCAAATGCCTATTAGTAAAAGACATTATGTAATAGAATTAAAATTATACTTGCATTTATCTTTTCATCTTGACAAGGAAGTGGATATCAGCATGAATAATTTACACGAAAATTCGTTGGTATATATTTCTGAAGAGCCATAAAATCACACTATATGAACTAAAACTTATGTAGTCCATCAAATATCGGCACGCATTGGAGCATAATTTATTGTGCAAAATTCAGAAAGTTACGTTTTTTAAATCAGACATATCTAGATTCTAGCTAGATTACTTATGTCGTGGAAGGCTTACTTGTCGATGTGTCCAAGAGTTCAGTAGCTAGTGTGGGTTGCTCACCAGGCAGGAAACTACCTGAACTTTACATCAAGTGTGGGAATGTGGCTGCTATGCCTTTTCAAGATTTTCAAACCTTAATAAAATATATCAAAACTTTTATGAATAGCTTAATTGAACCCCTTCTCATCATAATCTTCTTTTAAATATCTTCAATCCTCTATCAAAGATCCATCACTTTTAAATGATAAAATAAAAACTTAAAAAGCACTTTTATGATCATATGGTATCATCATGAACACCTAATTTGTTGTTCAAAAATCTTAGCCTATTGGTATCATCTCTATCTTATCGATCAAAGATTGTAAGTTCCAGACCTTCAAAGATTAAACCCTTCATGAATCACTCCAGCAAATTTACAAAGAAGCTAGAAATACTTTTTCAACATAGAAAACCCTAAAAACTAACATGTGATTTTCGAAAGATAGACTTGAACTCCATTTGATATTTGATCTTTAACTTTGTTTGTTTCTCAGGTAGAAGGTTTGCTTTCAAGATTTCTTGATCTTTTTTTCAAGTATTTGCTCAACAAAGCTAACTGCACCATGGAAAATCCTTATCATAATGAACATGTGAGTTTGGTTCTCTTCAATTAATTTCTTCAAAGTAAATCATAAACGCTATTACTCCAATTTTTTTCTTTGTTTTAAATATCTTACGAAAAAAAAAATAAACACCAGCCTGGCATAGTGGTCGTGGATCCATGATTCAGATTTCTTTTTTCAAGTAAAGTTGATAGCTAAATTCAATAATTATGCAAAAACAATTCGTTAATAGCAAAAACAAAAAATAACTCAGTAATCTAGAATCTGTGGACCCTTTTACGAGTCTTCTGGTGTGTAAGAAGTCAAGTTTCCGACAATTCTACATACGTTACTATCGTTGACGCCTTGTTTTTAGTTAGCAGGACGGCCACAAGTGAAAGTTGCATTATTATAATTCTACCAATGAATCATCTTATTTTTTACATTCTTTTGGATAATCTTATTAATCCTCGAAAATGTTTTAGAATTGTTTTAGACATACATATATATGTAAGTTTGTTTTTAACTTATGTTTATCAAAACTCAAAAGTAGTTTACATGATTTTGTGCAAATTTATTATAAACTGAAAATCTTAACCTTTAGTATTTGTAAGTCAATTTAAAAATGGCTAATTGCATGAAAGTTGTCACTTTTTATAGTATGTTCTAAATAGCTTTATTTATTTATTTTTTTAGATCTACATATCATACTTTTGAATTCAGCATCTTTTATATATCGTGTGATCAGTTGTGTGTATTATATGACAATTTTACCCTTAATTTATGCACTCAAATTTAACAGAAGAGTAGTAAATCTGACAAGTAATACACAAAGCTGGTCATACGAAACACCAAAAAAATAATATTTAAAAGTATGCTACTTAGATCGGGTAAAAAAATTATTTGATACACAGAACTATAAAAAGTAACAAGGTATATACATTTCTTTGCAATTAACCGATTAAAAAACCTCTTGAAATAATTCATATTAAAACAACTCCTATTTTTTTACTTCATAAAGTTGACTTCACTGAAATAAAGGTTTTATCCAGTTGTTTGGTATATATGAAGACAATTTCAAATCGTTTTACTATATAAAATGTTAACAATGAAACATAATTAATTGGTAAGATTGAGACCTATAACTTTTTTATAATGATAATCATTATAAATTTGACGTTGATACTTATATGCTTTGTATATTGTAATAGTTGGTTTTGAAGAAAACGTATATAATATATCCATCTGACTCATAGCAATAAGTCGATGTTACAACAAAGAAATATATTAATTCTTGCCCATCTTCTTAACAGGATCACTGAGGCATCAGGAAGAAAAAAATTTTTGTTTTGAACTTTTATCGTGTTTGTAAAACCATTATAATACAGAAAGCATAACATTCCTTGTTTAATGATAATGTTCCTATGAACTATTAGAGTTTGGATCACTTGTTTAGAAAAAAATTACAGTAGTCTTTTTACCTCTACAGGATAATGAGGCATCTGCAAGTTCAAAACCAGAAAACTTGGAGCTAATTTTTCCATCTAGAGTTGCATCTCCTGTGTACACCGGAAGAAGGATTAGTGGAGAAGTTCATGGTGGAACCGAGTCTATCACAATCATGTTGATTGATAGTCAGACACGAAAGCAAGTAATCTGCGGGAATGTATCCTCGCTAAAAGTGAAGATGGTACTTATTCACGGAGATTTTGATGGAGTGACTACTAGTGATAGCAACATTTGGACACATGAGGAGTTCAAAGAAAAGATCGTAGTTACTTGGAAAAACAAGAAAAATCTTCTTCTTGGTAATCTTTCTCTCGTTCTTAAAAATGGGATTGGGACAGTTGGTGAACTGAGAATCAAGCACGATAGCAAACCTCTTAAAAATGTCAAATTTCGTCTAGGAGCAATGGTTGATGATGCTAATTGTCAGTTTAGGATAAAAGAGGCTATAACAAATCTTTTTGAAGTCAAGGATCGTCGCAATGAATCTAAGTACTCAGGACCGTTGTCTCCAAATGATTGGGTGTGGCAATTAGTAAACATCTCAAAAAAAGGCCCTATTCGTAAGCGTCTCGAGAGTAAAAAGGTCTCAACAGTGAGGGATTTTCTAAATATGCACTTTTCAAATCCTCAAGTACTCCAACAGGTAACTGATTACTAATGTTCTTCAACCCTTGAAGCAAATAAATACATATATAACATACTTGAATAGAGTTGTATATGACATTTTTTTAATAATAGGTTTGTGGATTAAAAGGCAAAAATTGGCAAAAGACGGTTAATCACGCGAAAACAAGCCAAACTATGGTATGTTTCTCTTAACAATCAAACTAACTACAACCATTTTCATAAGGGAAAATTCTTTTAAAACGTATCATACTTGTCCAAAAAAATCACTTTTGAGTATCGAACTTTTTTTTTCCTTATTGGGTTACCAAACTTTCATTTTTGGTCTCTTTTACGCATTTTAGGACGTTTTTGCCCTTCAAATTTTTGGAAATCCCAGGGCAAAAATGTTATAAAAATGTCTCAAAGTGCGTAAAAGAGGCCAAAAATGAAAGTTTAGTACCACAATAACGAAAATAAAAAGTACGTTACTCAAAAGTGATTTTTTTGACAAGTATGGTACGTTTTGAAATAATTTTCCCTTTTCATAAACGTAAAGATATCTATAATTCAACCATTGTTTATCATAATCTGTGTCTCGCTTAATAACAAGCGACTTTTTTCTTCAACTTTAATTCGGCTAAAAGTGTACTTTTAATTTTGTAGTGTGATGCCAATGGACCAGTTAGATCCAGCTTTCAACAATCAAATACAGTGCCGTCCTTTAATTACAGTGGTAGCATCGACTTCGATAACAACTGTTATAAGCCACAACCTTGTGAAAATGATCTCTTCTATGACAAGATGATAGTGGATTGTAACTTTTCGACCCAAGATGTTGAAGTATGGGATGAATGTATCCTCGAGTTTAAACCACGACGAGATGGAATTGACGGTGCATCTTCAGTTCACAATGGAGCCAAAGGGAAAGGTGATTTGGCTAAGAAAAGATGGATGAGATTGCGAGCTACAATATGGTTCTGGATGGTGTCGTTCATGAAGAAAGTTGGTTCATGTGTTTGTTCACCGTAGTGAGTTAAGGCATTGTTTATTTCGACTTAAGTACCTTGTAATGTTAGATTTATAATGTGTGTATGCGTGGTTTTTGTTAATTTACTCCTTATTATATATGCAAGCTAAGTGTCCCACTGTAAATTCTATTTTTCAAGAACGTTAAAAATATTTCGAAAATATAATGGTTTATAACACATGGTTGTTGCAATAGAAAAAAAATATACAGAACCGTACCAATAATAGTTAAATAAACTGAAAACAATGGAGAGAATTATTGCAAGAGACAAAACAATAAAACTGTGGTCCTGCGGACCATTTAGCAAATTTAGTTTTGCAAAAATTCAAGAAACTACTTGCATAAACATATTTATGGAAAATCTTGCTTTATCAGTTTTATTAGGTTTTACTTCAATTTGTATAACTTTTTATTATTTCGTTACGATATTAAGTAATCAAAATCTGATAACACAACAAAAAAATGTCATTTTGTCACACTTTTTTTACACACTTCCAAAATGTGTGTAAAACAATTTAACTTTATTCACACAATAAAATGTGTAAAATTCAGTTACATTAATAAGTGTAAATAAAATTTTAAAAACAAAAGATTTTCAACACTTATTTATATTTAAGAAAAAAAGTTACGCTTTTAAGTGTGAAAAATTGTAAAATTTATTCACACCTAAAAGTTATTTTCAATTCTGTAACACCTAATTTCGAAATTGAGTGTTAAAAATTAAATGCATACTTATAAGTATGGAGTTGTGGACAATTAATAGAAATTTCCGTTAGTTATAAGCGTAAACTTTTTCTTGAAACACATATATAAGCGTGAATTTTTTTTCTTTTATTTCTGAAATCTTGTTCATACTAATCAATGTAATCATGTTTTACAAATTTATAAATGTTAAAAACTCAAAATATTTTGGCCGCTGATGTAGCTAGTACAAGTAGGACGAAAGTTGCTACATCAAATACGTTTGAAGCCCTTAATATGATCGATACTGATGAATGTGGCATTCCTACTAATGTCGTGGCTAAGAATGGGGCTAAGTTGGATTCTGGCAGTACAATGGAAGCTAAGGAGGTTGGTCCTACTCCTATTGTTGAGAAAATTGTGGAGCTTGAAAACCTAATTATTGATGGAAAGCTACTTTTATGGATAATGATGGTCATCCTATAAAAAAGGTTGATTATCCGGGTAATAATAAGAAAGCTAAGGTGGATGGGTCTCAAAAGACTGGTAATTTATCACAAGAACCGCTTGTGAGTGTTGTGAAAAAGAAGGTGCAGGCCGCGGCTAGTATGTCTAGTTCTTCTTTTTCTCCGTCTACTTCTTTTACTAAGAGGGTTAACCTATTCTCTAAGGTGGGAGAAATTGTTGATTCCGACAGTGACTAAGGGGAGGTTGTGAACACTTTTGATGAGTCAATGAACCTATTTGGTGGTGGTTACGATCGTGAAGATGATTATGATGACTATGATTATGATGAATATGTGGATCAGGTTTACGATCTTCAAGAGAATTTGGATGATCTTTATGACATGTATGGTACTAAACTCCAAGGCCTTGGTAGGAAGTAATTTTGTTTAGTAGGATCTACTGTTATCTTTTGAGTAGTGGTTTATTTTCTTGTTTAGAGAATAGGAAATATCTTGTTATATAAGCTTTTACGCCTATGTAACAGACTGAGATACGGGATTCACCCATATCCTTTGTACTTAAATGTTTTTTGGAGTAATATATTTACCGGATCTTTTGACCTTTTATCAAAAAAACACACAAAATATTTTACACACTTTCTAGAAGTGCGTATAAAAAAAGTGTGGCAAAATAACATTTTCCTAAGAGGTGACATCCACACTACAATAAATGATGTGCACACCACAATATTACATTACTAATACGCATGTTACAATACCAATATACATATTTATGGTGTACACATCACTTATTTTGTTAGGCTAATGATTTGCACACCCAAATTTTTTATTTGCATAATCTAACTTACATATTTAGTAGTTGTACATTTATTATATGTTGCTTAAATGGTTTGTATAATTGAGTTTGCAAATAACAAGTTATATCATCTTCCATTTTTTTAGTGTAATAGCTATTAACTACCATTTTTTAGTGACAATTAATCACAAAGACTAGCAAAAAGCTAAGAAAATGGTTATATAGAAGTTATTGGATCATAAATCCAATCTAACCAATTAGGTTAAAAACCTATTTCTATGTGCAATCCATGTATGAGCAAACAACTTCATTTCTTCTTTCAAATTATCCTTACTTGGTGGTTTCAAAGCAAAGCAAAGACGGGTTTGGTACCTCCGTAAGACTAAAAAAATCGCTTAAACAACAACGTGAAAACAAGCTTTACATATGTAGCATTGTTTAACGCCCCCTATCACCCCAAGAGATCAAGTCGAAAGGTTCTTCGAAAGTCCATCTGACCCCACCAAATTGTTACAGATTTCCACAACTTTATATATGTGGCAGTCAACAAAGTGGTTAAATATATATGAAGCAAGTTGTATAGCTTTATACAAAATTGGAAAACTTATTTGATTATATAATAGCAGAGTAACTCGTGTATACCATAAAGTCAAATTGTCTCTTGTTTCTTGTTTCTCGTTAAATTGAACAATGTAATTAGCATTAAAAAGTTGGATAATACTGATTAGATCGTACTTAAGACCATTTACAAATGTTACTTTAGAGAAAACTATTCCATTACAATGAATTGAACCATATCCTTTAATGATATAGGTTGAGTTATCACTAAATTCACTCTAGCACCTAGTTGTTCCACATATTTGTGCATGTAGCTTTTGACACAAGTTATATGCCTTAAGTATCCACTATCAAGGTTTCTCTTTTTAACCCACACTCAAGTGGGTTCTTTAGACTGGGGAGTTTAAGTATGTTGACCTCTTCTAATATGAATGATTTGTTCATGATCAAAGGTGTTGTCACTATTAATTCTACATATGTCACAACCATGATACTCAAAGTAGACATCAGAATGATGATCATTAAAACCACAATAAACACAAGGTGGAAAAGGTTTAGATTTTATTGGATGTTTTTATTGAGGAACTTACAATGGAGAACTGAGCTTTTATATGTACTGACACTTCTCGTCATTAAAATATGAAATGTGTGCTCATATGAATGTGGTTAGTTCTTTTACATATTTTGCAAAATAAAACTCTATATCAGTCATCAAATTGATGATTGGTACTCACAAAGTTCACATGGTTTGAAGGTTTTGGGTTTGATTTAGGGTGCGTTTGGTTTGTAGACGTGAATCACTATGGGTTTGGGTTTATTACCATAATAAATGGGAATGGGTATGACCTTTCAAACCCACCAAGCTAGATGGGTTTGGGAAAACCATTCTTTTGTAGGTTTTATTCCAAGATAAAAACCCATGTTTAATAAACAAACATCATTAATCATTTTTGTTCCCATTCCTTATTCCTAAACCCATATTCCAAACGCACCCTTAACAAACTTAGAAGGTCTAGCTGAAATTTGGTTTTGATGTTTGAGGGAGGATTGTTTTTGACCTTGGAAGAAACATGTGTAATTTCCTTCATCAGAAGGGATAGATGAGCCTTAGAGCAGGAGGCATGGTCGCGTGTTTGGTTTGTGGTTTTGTAGCAGCCGAGTTTGGAGAACGGCGCACTGCACCAGCCTTCGCGCCAAAGGTGGTGGCGCAGTAGCCACCAGCCAGTGCCAACCTTTTTTTTGTTTTTGTTTTTGTTTTTTTTATGGAACGTTGGGGAAGTAATTGGAATGTTTGGCAACAATTATATAACCATTTGGACCCAATTAATACCTAAAAAAAAATGTACCCCTTAAAAATACTATAAACACCTCATTATTAATTCATACTTCACACACGTACAACAAGGAAGCCAAGAAGGGGAGTCTCTTTTAGAAGAGTGTTTCACTCAAATATCCGATAATCCAAATACGAGTGCGGATCAACAAATGAATACATTTTGGGATAAAGTTCTCGACACGTACAACAAGGAAGCCAAGAAGCGCAACTACCCTATTCGTACCAAGAACATGTTGACGGAAAAGTGGACTTATTCCCTTGCCTAAAAAGCACGAATCAGGGCAAATTATCCAAACAAAAACTAGTTAACTTTATGTATTTCTAATATACGGGTTTTTTTTAGAGGATATATATATGAAGCAGAATGAAATGCGGGAGGATATATATATCTCTGTCCTTCATTTCATTCTGCTTTATTATATATATCCTCGAAAAAAAACCCCGTATATGTTGGTTTAAATTTCGTATTGTTACTTTTATTTAAATTTCATATTGGTTTTGTAATGTTAAATTTCATATTGTAATGTTAAATTTCTGTAACTTGTATGTGTTTTATTTAAACGAAGAACCAAAGTAGAATACAAACTTTTTTTCATTACCCGAAGCAAAGACATAAGTTCTTCAGCTACAGATTAATCTATGTTATAACCCTCGTCGTAAGAAGTATACCCTTCTGCAACCATGCTCTCTTCCCACTTGTTGTACAGAAAATCAAACAAGTTGTCCTTGCGGTATTGTTCGTCTCTTGCTTGATGCTCCCTACAAGCAGCTTTCTCTCGTGCTTCGTTTTCTTTCATTTTCTCTCAACACTTCTTCACCTTGAAGAAGTAGTTGTTGCTCTTCCTCAGTAAGCTGAAACATATTTTGTTCGTGTTCCTCAACCGGTTCCTCTTCCGCTGTGAAAAACGGAATGATATCTGTTGATGGAGTGTTAACCGTGTTTTTGGGAAATTTTTGGGAGAAGTTGTTTTCATTGGGAAATTATTAGGAGAAGTTGTTTTCGTTTGGAAATTATTGGGAGAAGTTGTTTCTTTGGAAAATTGTTGGCAGAAGTTTTCTTGAAACATTATTGAGAGAATTTGAATAAGAAATTGTGTGTGTGTGTGTGAGTTATGTGTGTGAGAAATAAAGCAGAGTGTGAGTATATATAGAAAAATTAGAAGTTGACATCAGTTGGACCGTATGGACCCTCATTAAGATGTTTAATGAGGTATGGTTCCATTTCATTAAGGTAACATAACAATGGCTTTTTTCATTTAGTAAATCTTTTAGCCTTTAGTTTGGGTCAGTGATGACATAACCACTGCTCTTTGAATTTAGAAGTTGACATCAGTTGACATACTAGAATATTTGAAAAAAATTTAACAGTTTTTGAAGAAGGATTTTAAATTAAACCTCCCTAATACTACTCGTTGTTCAGTTTAAAGTGACTACAATGAATAATTTAAATTATCAAGCCACTTTCCATGTTATTAATGTGAGTTTCAAACAGTTTCGCTAAGGCAAACAAGTAAGAAAGATTTACACAAATACTTTTCAACTTTTAAATTCTTATTTTAATAAATCAAATAATTTACAAAGATTGTTTAAGGAATAACAATCATATCTTAGTTAAATGACAAATACCGTTGATCTCCTTACAAACACTAGTCAAAGAAAGTGTTTAAGTAAGAACTATGCTAACACTATGAATGGGTTAAGAGACTTAGTTTTTATGGAGGAGTATCGATCTCTTGAATGTATGTGTATCACATTAATTTTAAGATACATTATTTACTTCTTTAATACATTATTTTTTATAGGCAAGGATCGAGATGGATACGTGTGAGGTAATACGGACATGTCAAGCTTTTAACTGTATAGTACATTTATATTAAATGCGACTTATATTGTGAAATTAAAAAAGGAACGTGAAATCAAAAACTGACTTGAATCAAATTCAAATGGGGTTCATATTGCGTATTGTGTTACAAATTGGATGTTATTTATGCTCTTCGCGTGTTGTTGTTGAGCTTCTCCACTAGCTCTTAATCTCGTTTTCTACATTCTCTTCTAAAGCTATTTGAATACACTCCTCGTAAGTTTGTGCTTCACCTGAATCACCTCAGGTGATCATGGTTCCGTTAAATTTCACTACCTACCTTAGTTGTTATAATTTTGGACTAGCTAGATTTGTTGACTTTGGTATATAATCAGATAATTTCATTTTAGACCATCTAATAGTTATAGAATATTAACTTAGTTCCTTCCCTTGCTGCGCCTGGCCTGTAAGCAAAGTTTTGGGTATAGTTTGAGACTTTTGGGCCATTCTATCAACCCTTATAAAGCAGAGTAGTCCAATGATTTTGGGTTATTCAATATATTGCCGTTAGCATATACAAGTGTAGTTTTATTGGGTAAGATAGAAAATTCGTTATTCAATATTCAAAAAGGATAATAGTCTAAACGAGGTGGAAAGCGCCTGCTGCGTTGCGGCGGGTTTTTTTTGTTTGATTTATGGTTGTAGTAATATGCTTCACCGTGAAGAAACATCTTGAATCGCACAAAAATAAATAAATAAATAAATAAAAAAATTAAAAAAATAAAAAATAAGAAAAAAAGTGACTTGCAATATTTACTCTAGAGAGAGAGACTACTTGAAAACAAAGTTGTTTGGCGGTGACTTTTTATTTCAGTTGTTATACAGTTCGTGGGTTACATGATAAAGCATCACATGTGTACCTATATTTCGGTAGGTAAAATGTCTTTGTTAGCAGGTTGTTTTCCTTTTTGTCTTTTGTGGTGATCTTTAACCATAGTCAGCTAAAATAGCATGAGTCCAAAAAGAAAATTTAGCCTAATTGAAAGCCCAAAGGAAAAACAGATTTTTATTACCTGGGAATGCGAGCCCACGTCCTTTAGTATATACAAGTGGGAAGGCGTTCGTTGCGTTGCAGCGGGAATTTTCGAGAAATTTTTGCGGTAATCATTGACGAACAATGTGTGGCCGGGGCTTGTCGTTGTGAGATCGTGGTATGTATTTTGCCAAGACGTGTTGTATTTGTTTGGAATAAATGTTGTGTCAAACTATATTTGTAGTTTCGTACGACGTCCTTAGTGGAATGAATGTCATGACAGACACGAGTGTGTTGCGGCGAGGCCAATTTTGACCCTTATTGTTTTAAAAAAAAAGTTTAGGATAATTTTTAAAGTTATTTGATAAGTTAAGGGTGTATTTTTATAGAACCGTGCGTACGTCAAAAGTATATCAATATTGAGCTTGTCTTATTTGCTATCGAGAGCCCTTTTTGCTAGTATTTTTTTTATTAAACAAACCGCTAGGTATCTTTTAGATATTTGGCAAATAAAGTTTGTTGTATAAAAAAGTCATAAATATTAAAAAGTTTAGGGTATGTTTTGTAACTTTTCTATCTTTTTACTAATATTATTAAAAAGTACTAGTTACTATATATATTAAAGATGGAAAATTCGGTGCAATGTCATTGGTTCCCGGTTTTGGGCTTCTTTTGGGCTGAATTTGTCCCACGAACTAAAAAATTAGAGCACAAACAGACCATAAATAATTTTAAATATGTAGGCCTGCGGTTGGGATATTTTTGGTCCATGAAGTTACTGTTTCTGTGGCCCGTTAACACAAAATTACTAACACCTAGGGGTGTTGATCGGTTCGGTTTTCGGTTATTCGGTTAATTCGGTTCGGTTAATTTGGTTAAAAAATTTTTTAGGGTCAACCGTGAACCAAACCAAACCGAATTCAAATTCGGTTTTTGGTTCGGTTTGGTTAAATTCTAGTTCGGTTTGATTCGGTTTGGTTTTCGGTTTAACCAAATTACACACTTTATTAAAATATATATATATATATATATATATATATATATATATATATATATATATACAAATATATTTTGCCAAAAAAGTTATTTCAAACATAAAAAGTATTTTTTAATATTAGGATAGAATTTTTTTGTTATTTATATATATATAAACATAAATATAAATATATATATAACATTTATTGATCTTTTTATATATATAAATATATAAAAAATATATAAATTTATATGAATTCGGTTTTCGGTTCGGTTTTCGGTTTTGATTACCAAAACCATATCCAAACCGAGAACCGAATTAAAAGTTCGGTTTGGTTCGGTTTTAGCAAATTCGGTTCGGTTATAAGTTCGATTCGGTTATTTTCGGTTCGGTTCGGTTTTGATTTTCGGTTTATTCGGATATTTCGGTTTTTCTGCTCACCCCTACTAACACCCATCTTGCCACATTTCTTATATAAATACAGCAATTTGACTATCCGATACATAGCTGTTAATCATAAACAACACAACCAGGTTGCATTTCATTGAACCTAAAATAGGAAAAACTAAATATTGAACAACAGTACTTAAACTTAAACAACCATGTATTACCGGTTAAGTTCATCATATAACACATTGTTGGTCTATAAACATATTTTCTATATACGCAAACCCTCTTTTTTGTAGCAATTATAATACCACACATACACCAACAAAAAAAAGTTTCTCAAAAGTCCCGCCGCAACGCGGCGGGCACTATACCCCTTGTAATTATTTATTCCTTGCACCTCTCTTCGCTCGAGACCTCCATTCAATAATATATACAGAAAATAGTGTTTATTACTATTTTAATGTTTGCCAAATATTTTATGACGGCTCGGTGTCCAACTTTCCCTCTTATAGTATTTAGAGGTAATATAGGTAATATGTATTTTTTTTTTTTACTCAACTTTTAATTTAATTATTGTGCATACTTACCATTTAATAATTCCTATATTGTGTATTATTAACGTGGTCAGATAACATGACACAATAGGAAACGTAAAAGTTAAGTACATAGAAAAGGAAAATGCGACAAGTTTAATGCATTTTTAGATCATTATCTCTATTTAAAATATATCATTAAATATCAAACCTATTATTGATATTAGATGAAGTATGTCAGTAAACAATGCTAAAAGAGTATAACAAAATGTAGAAAAATAATACCTCTACTATAAGGTAAACCTGAGGTATGATAAACAATGTTAAAAGAGTGAATTCTTCAATTAACATTGCTCTTTAATACTGATAACTACAGAATTTCCAGTTATGCAGTAACTTAAGAAACTTAGAATTATTGAAAAACTCTGCTAAACGAGTGAATTTGTCAATTAACTTAACATTGCTCTTTAACGCCGAAAACTATGGAGATTTCCAGTTATTTACTAACTTACAACACTTGAATTATTGAAAACATGTTATAAGATATATAAAAAAACTAAATATAAGGATCTCGGATGAAAATATTTTCAGGAGGCTGCAAGCGTGACAAGCGAAGAAGCAAGTTTTATAAACTATTTATCCATTTGATGCAATTATATAGGTACTTTTGCCTCTTGTATCAATAAACAAGTCAGTTTGCTTGCATTTTTTAAGTATTATAACTTTTGGGTAAGCAAACTATTTACTATGACCAATTACTGTGTATTTTTAAAATCTAACCTAGTCAATATCTGTAGTCCCAACTCTAGTTTTCAGAGATAAAAGCAAAAAATGTTGTCATATATAAAATGTAACGGGATACAGAAATATTGGATCTAAATAAGCAACCAATGGGAATAAACTAGTGATAAACAAATGATAGTTTCCATCTATAAGTACTCAAAGAAGCTTGTTTATCTTCACACAAAACAATCTAGCTACAACACTTGCAACTATCCAAAGCAAGAAGCAATCAAAAATGGCTTCAAGGGCTTTGGCTAGAACTGCTTTTCTCCTTACCCTCAACCTTCTCTTTTTCACATTGGTAACTTCCAAGCATACCCCAAAAGCCTGTCCACCACCACCATCGCCGCCAAAATCCTGTCCACCACCACCACCTCCACCAAAAACCTGTCCACCACCACCATCGCCGCCACCACCGCCACCGCCGCTGCCGCCGCCACCACCACCACCACCGCCGCCGCCACCGCCAAAAGCCTGTCCACCACCACCACCACCGACGCCGCCACCACCCCCGCCAAAAGCCTGTCCACCACCACCACCACCACCACCGCCAAAAGCCTGTCCACCACCACCACCATCGCCGCCGCCACCTCCGCCAAAAGCCTGTCCACCACCACCACCACCGCCACCGCCAAAAGCCTATCCACCACCACCACTGCCGCCAAAATCCTGCCCACCAACACCGTTACCGAAACCTAGCCCTCCTACACCTTCACACCCTCCAAAAGCAACTTGCCCGAAAGATACCCTCAAGTTGGGTATATGCGCTAACTTGCTCAATGATCTTGTCCATCTAGTAGTAGGAACACCACCAAAGACTCCATGTTGTACACTCATCGGTGGCCTAGCCGATCTAGAGGCTGCTGTCTGCCTTTGTACTGCCATTAAGGGTAATATCTTGGGCATTAATCTCAATGTCCCGGTCTCACTCAGTCTCTTGCTTAACTATTGTGGAAAGAAGGTCCCATCTGGCTTCCAATGCTCCTAGATTTATCATCTTGGATTGTAGAAGTTTGATAATTTAATTTGCCTTTGCTCACAAGACATATAAGGAGTATTTGAAATTTTTATACTTATAAAGAATCATGAACAATTTGATTCTAGAATAAACTTTTACGGGTTAATTTTACGATTTTAAGAAACTTGCATGGCTCTTCAAATTTTCAGTTTTCGGATTTGATTTTGAGCACAATTATATAATTGAGATTTCAAGGTTGATATTTTTTACCAAAAAATTTGATCACGCAAAACACTATAGTTTCACTATACATTAAGTCAACTCAACGGTCAACGTTGACACGACACTTTGATATCTGCATGCTATTAACAAATCATGATCGTTATCGACTGCTTATGACCATTTACTCGACATTTTTTTAACGGAAGAATAAAATATTATAAAGCTAACGAAAATCTAGAAACAAAATCTCTTAATAGCCTTCGGGATCTAATAAGGATTAATCAAATGAGAATCTGAAATATCTTTTTCCTGTTGAAGCTCGAAATCCTTCATTATTTTGCCTATCCCGGATATCAAATCTCGATGTGATCAATTGTTTTAATTTTCATCTCTTAATATATAGCATATAAGTCAGGACAAGTATGGATATATTTTCTTCTTCTCTATATGTAACTGAAATCTTATAGCATGCATGTGCTTAACAAAACTTAAATTTGTTACTCCTTTTATGCTAAAGATTTTAGTTGAAGGTGTTTCATCTTTTTTTAGCTTTATGTTGCTTCATGTCATTAATTAACCATTGTTAACCACTATTTCAGTGTAAAAATCGAGTCTTCATTTGAAATCCTTGTTTTAAACTTGCTTATATATACACTCATCATTTTCGTGCTTCTCTATATGGCTATATGTCACAACCGTTATCTAAAACCGTATCCACCCTCAGATAATTACTTTGTGGCTCAAGGATGTTAGTTCTGGTCACCACACTAGTCAAAGCAAGGTTTTTAAGAATGTGATACTGTTTAGGATTGTGTTCGTCTTTGCAAGATCGTGATTATAAGATCGAATTGATATCTTAAGATCCTATTATAAAGTTATTTCTATAATAAGTGTTATAAATTTATGCAAATCCACATATTATTATATATCATGTGTGTCAAAATTATGATTATGAACGTTTAAATACAATTAGCTTTTTGTTTTTCATATACTACAAAACTTAATATATAAATTTTTAGCTTTTAACTTGTGATTCGAGAAAGTAAGATCCGATCGAACAAGATGTTAAGTTCTTATGGTCAAGATCGGGATCATATTAAGATCCTACGTAGGAACGATATCGTTTTTGATTTGTAGTATCGTACAATCGTAAGATCCTAGGATCAAGATCGAGATCTTAACAACCATGAGTCAGAGTGTTTCACTGAATGGTTTGACATGCACATGCCAAGCTAACGGTACATAAAGCATCTCAAACCCTTGATTCACCAACGAGCACCACCAAAATGTGTCACCAAATATGATTCCCGTTATTCTATGGTAGTGCGGAAGTATCGGTCCATCGTTATGTCAAGTTGACGGAACAAGGTGTGTTAATTAAGATTATATCAAAATTATATCCAACATATGATATCATTGTATCTTTAAAGAAAAGTTCAACATTGATCATAAATTCTTTAGAGATCAAATGAAAAAAATCATAGCCATTCATATTTTCAACAAATTATTATCCTTCTTTTAGAAAAATTAAATATCTCTCATACTATTAACTGTTACGTGAGACAAATTACACCATTGGGAGACAAATTACACCATTGACAGGAATTAAATCATTTTTCTGCAAAGAGGAACTACCATTTTTTTTTTTTTTTTAAGTGTTCAAATATCTGTCCACAGAAGTCACATGTGAAAAATCATAGTTGATTTGTTATGTTAAAGAGCACTTGTGAGTAGTGAAATAACAAAACATGTGATTTTATAAATTACATGTGCTTTTTATAATAACAAATTACATGTGATTTTTCTAGGGAATTTTAGCACTAAAAAAAGCTCAAATTCCTCAAAAGTATATTGAAAAGCCCGTTTACTGAATGTAAAAATCCGTCACAATTGCGCATTTTTTTTGGCTTGATATTTTAGAGTAAATTGCAAAAACCGTCCTTGTGGTTTGTCAAAATTGCAGAAATCGTCCCTGGTCTTTCATAAGTGCAAGCGGCGTCCCTGTCACGAAACCTTTTGATCATTTTGGTCCTTGGTTTTAACCGGCGTTAAATGGATCCCGTTAGTAGTTACACGTTAGCCCTTTTTGGCCAACGATTGTTGCAACGTTCATCCTTTAAACTAACGACCGTTAGTAATTTATTTATTTTTTTGTTTATTTTTAGTTTTTCGATTTTCATATACATTTTTAATAAAAAAAAAATATACGTTTTCATATATGTTTTTATACGCTTTTATATACATTTTTATATACTTTTTATATATTATATACGTATTTATAAAAACATATACGTTTTTATATACGTTTTTTTAACGTATACGTTTTCATATATGTTTTTATACACTTTTATATACGTTTTGATACACGTATATGATAAGTATATAAAAATATGTATGAAAAGGTATATAATAACATATAAAAATATATAAAAATATGTATAAAAATATGTAAAAACGTACATAAAAACGTATAAAGAGTATATAAAAATGTGTATAAAAACATATATAATAACATATATGTTTTTATTAATACGTATATAATATATAAAAAGTATAAAAAACGTATATAAAACTGTATACACAAATGTATACATGAACGTATATAAAAGCGTATGCAAAAACGTTCACGTATAAAAAGTATATAAAAATGTGTTAAAACCGTATATATAATAACATATACGTTTTTTTCCCTATAAATACGTATATAATATATAAAAAGAATAAAAAACGTATATGAAAACGTATATTTTTTTAATAAAAAATGTATATAAATTAGAAAAACTTAAAATAAACCAAAAAAATTTAAATTATTAACGGTCGTTAGTTTAAAGGATGAACGTTGCAACAGTCGTTGGCCAAAGGGCTAACATGTAACTGCTAACGGAATCCACTTAACGCCTGTTAAAACCAGGGACCAAAATGACCAAAAGGTTTGGTGGCAGGGACGCCGCCTGCACTTATCGAAGACCAGGGACGATTTCTGCAATTTTAACAAACCACAGGGACGGTTTTTGCAATTTACTCGATATTTTATTATAAAAAGGTGTAAAATGGGATTTTTTTTGTTTTGATGAAAAAATGAATAATAAAAATTTGTCTTTTTGATCTTTAAAGAATTTGTTAACTATGATGATATCACTTCTATATTTTTATATCAGTTATATGTTTGACAGAACTAAAAAATGAATCTTATAAACAATTTTTATTTTTATGTCTTTAATTAGGCTAATGCTAAGTGACCACAGTTTTTTGTGGTCACCCTTGGCACATCAGCGCAAACTCTGCTTTTTCTCTCCAAAATTACACCCCAACCGTAATTTGGTAATGGTGACCGCAATGACGACAGTAACTATTTTTTTTAATTAAAATTTCACTTAATTAAATAGACATAACAATAATAATTCAACTAAAATAAAATAAAAAATATTACGATAAAAATTAAAGCGCTTTTTGATTTGTTCATTGCCAAACGTGTTCAACTAAATTGGCTTTAAGATGAAGATAAGTTTGATTGTTGCGTATTTCTCTAACGTACTTTCTTCCGATCATATGGGATTCAAGATGTACTGCCTTCGGAAAATAGTTGGGAGAGTGCCATCCCTTGGTTTTGTATAATCACATTATGTAACATTGTTGGGAATTACATTAACAGTTACCACGGCTAGTATGGAGATTACAACTGCTGAAGAATGCACTAGCAGTGGAAACTCATTACCACTGCTAGTACTATTATTACCACTGCTGTTAGGATAACTGTTAGGAAACTTGTATAGATAAATATAGAATAGACTTTGTGTATATCTTATTCTATTATCATTATACATATCTTGTAGAAGAGAACTCCTTGTGCTATAAAAGGAGATCCTAGGTTTAGGATTGATATACGTTTTTCTTAGAGCTTCAAGGTTGTAACCCTAGTGATACAAAGATCACTCGTGTTATTATTCTTAATAATATTGGAGCTAACAGTTTGGTTCACTCATTGTTCTCATTAATATACAATTGTTTCGTTCACAAACAAACTTCTAAGTATTACTAAGTAGATTCCACATACTTGGTGGTATAATTCAAAGTATCATTCTAACACAAATCAAAGTGTTTAGATCCATCAAGTGGTATCAGAGCCAGGCTTTGATACTTTGATTTAGAATCTCCGAAGTTCACTCACAAGATTCAATGGAGACAGAGACTAGTCAGTCCAACATTGCTGCTAAGCTTCCTAAGCTTAAGTTGAATGACTATGAGATGTGGAGACTAATGATTGGACAATTCTTCATGGTGCAAGACTATGCACTTTGGGAAATCATTATGTTTGGTGATTCCTTTAAACCTGGTACTACCTCAGAAACTATTGATGGCAAGGTAGTACAAAAGATAAACACTGGACCAGTCACAACTGATGAAAGACTTCAGAAGAAGAATGATCTGAATGCCAGAGGTTTGTTGCTAATGACCCTTCCTAGGGATCAAGTTTTAGCCTTCAGCAAGTATAAGACTGCAAAGACCTTATTTGAGGAGATCTGCAATGTTTTTGGTGGTAATGATTCCACCAAGAAGACACAGAAGACCTTGTCAAAACATACTTATGAAAACTTTGGTTCATTAAGTAATGAATCTATTGACAGCATCTTCACAAGGCTTCAAAAGATTGTTACTCAACTTACAGTATTTGGAATTGAGGTGGAAAGAGAAGACCTAAATTTAAAGTTTTTAAGAAGTCTACCCTCTGAGTTTGGTACTAATATTGCAGTGTGGGAAGACAAGCCAGAACTGGAGAATATGAAGCTCAATGATTTGTACAATAACTTTAAAGTTATTGAACAGAGATTGAAGAAGGCTGGCAAACTAAGTTCAGGATCAGGGAACTTAGCACTTATATCATCATCTATTGATGATAGCTCAGATGAAGAGAGTGATAGTGATGATGTTGCTAACATTGCTGTTTCCACTGGCAGTGGAGCTGTTACCACTGCTAGTTCAAAAAGGCAGGTTGCTGGTCTTGGTGATTCTACTTTTATGCCTTTCTTTCAAGTCAAGCTAATGGTTCAATTCTGACACATGAAGACTTGGATCAAATTGATGAAGATGACATGGAAGAGATGGATATTAAATGGCAAGTTGCATTGCTAAGCTTAAAGGCAAAGAAGTTTTGGAAGAAGACTGGTAGGAAGATCATCATTAATGGCAATGAAACTGTAGGTTTTGATAAGAAGAATGTGGAGGGCTACAACTGTCACAAGATGGGGCACTTTGCCAGAGAATGCAGGAAACCAAAGAAGCCTGATAATAGGTCAACTTGGTACAAGCAGGACAAGAAAAAAGAGCCCACGGTTGAAGAACCAAAAGTGCTTTTGGCCATTGATGGAGTGAGCTATGATTGGAGCTATATGGCTGAGGATGAAGAAGAAGATCCAGAGTCTGCAATGATTGCTACAGAGCTTGCACTTATGGCGTTTTCTGACTCTGAGGTACATATTAATAATGCTTGTTCTAAAACCTGTAAGGCTTTAAAAGAATATGAGAAACTTAAGGATCAATATGATGAACAATTGTTAGAGTTAAATCAAACTAATTATAACCTAGCAAATTATAAAAGAGGCCTTGCTGTTTTGGAAGCACAGTTAGAACACTATAGAGCTAATGAATCTAAGTTCAATGATGATATTGCTGTTTTAAAAAGAGACTTAGATTATAAGATAGCTGTGAATGAAGCTTTTAGGGAAGAGTTAGAGAAGATTAAAAAAGCTAATGAAAACATACAGATAACTTGTAATACACTAGATCATCAATCTAAGTGCATTGACAAAATTTGGGAGGCCCAAGTTGTAAATAAAGCCAAATCAGGAGTAGGATATAAATCAGTTCCACCACCTCTAAGAGGTGTTCCATCACCTCCTGGTATTGACTTAGCACACACAGGGTTAGAAGAGTTCCAGGAACCAACCATGACCTATAGCCCAAAATTTGTTAAAGAAGTTGCTATTGAAAGGGTTAAGGTTAAGGTTGATACATTTGATAGTGCTAATGACTCATCTCTTAAAGATGAAAATATGAATGTTGAGTCTAAAACTAGTGTTCCTAAGAGTGTTCAAGTGGAAGTTAAAAAGAGTACTCCTGAAGTTGTCAAAGAGAAGCCTAGGACACAAGCTAATTACACTAGGCCTACTACTAGATATGCTGAGATGTACAGAAGCAGGTTAACAACTCCTAGGGGAAACAAAAGGAGTTGGAATCATGTTAAATCTAGACAATTTAGTAGTGACTTTGTGTTTAACAACAAACCTTGTTACATATGTGGTAGTTTTGAACATCTTCATTATAATTGTAACTATCACATGGGTAGAAGGGAAGTGTTTGGGAATACCAGGGTGAATGAAATCAATTTTAATAAGAATACTCACCCAAATCCACTAAGCAAGATGATTCCCAGGTCTGTTTTGTTAAACTCTGGCATCAAATCTCTTTCCACTGCTAAACCAGCAGTTGCAACTGCCAGAAAAATGAACAGAGTTTACCCTAAGTCTCCTGTCAAGAGTGCAAATCCAATTACAACTTTTGTTAAATCTGCAAAAACAGGGAAAAAGACCTATTATGAAAGGAAAGTTTACAATAACCACAAGTGGACACCTAAAATTTCAAAACCAGCAGTTGCCACTACTAAGCCAGCAGTTACCACTGCAAGGCCAAAAGTTTCCACTGGTGGTTCAGTGAACAAAAAAAGGGTAAATGTGGGAAATGCTGTGAAGGCCTTAGCACGTTGGGAATGGAAACCAAAAGGAATTATCACCTCAAACAATCCCAATGGTGTATCAATGACCTTTGACAGATATAATTATATTGATACATGAGGCAGATCCAAGTCATTTGTGGCTTGGGTCCCCAAAAGGAACTAATTCCTTTATTTTATGTGCAGGGACATTCAAAGCCTAAAGAAGATCAAGGATACTAAGACAGTGGATGTTCCAGGCACATGACTGGCAATAAGTCCTATCTTTCAGGTTTCAAACCTTATGATGGACAGTTTGTCAGCTTTGGAGGTGGTATTGGTGGAAAGGTTTCTGGAAAAGGAACAATCAAGGATGGAAACTTGGATTTTGAGAATGTGTATTATGTGAAAGAACTCAAGTACAATCTCTTCAGTGTGTCACAGATGTGTGACAAGAAACATAGAGTTCTATTCTCAGAAGATGAATGCTATATCCTGTCTAAGGATTATAAACTACCTGATGAAAGTGAGGTTTTGCTTAAAATCCCTAGAAAAGGCAACTTATATAGCATAGACATGAAGAACATAGTGGCTAAAGATGATGTTACTTGCTTGCTTGCAAAGGCCACTTTGGATGAATCCATGCTTTGGCACAGAAGACTTGGTCATGTTAACTTCAAGTCCATTAACAAGATTGTGAAAGATGGTCTAGTCAGAGGTCTACCAGATAAGAGATTTAAGAATGACCAAACATGTGTTGCCTGTCTTAAGGGCAAGCAACATAGAGCTTCATGCAAAACCAAGGCATATAACTCTATTGATCGTCCACTTTACATGCTGCATATGGACTTGTTTGGTCCTACATCTGTGAGCAGCATAAATTTGAAGAAGCATTGTCTTGTTGTAACTGATGATTTTAGTAGATTTACATGGGTTTTCTTTATAAGAACTAAGGATGAAACCACTGGCATCCTTAAGACTTTCATCACTGAAGTTGAAAACCAAGTTGATAAGAAGATCAAGATCATCATGTGTGATAATGGGACAGAGTTCAAGAATAAGGTTATGGATGATTTCTGCAGAGACAAAGGTATTAAAAGAGAATTTAGTGTTGCAAGAACACCTCAGCAAAATGGTGTTATTGAAAGAAGAAACAGGACTCTAATTGAGGCTGCTAGAACCATGTTAGCTGATTCCAAGCTACCAGTGACCTTTTGGGCTGAAGCAGTTAACACTGCTTGTTATATTCAGAACAGGGTTTTAGTGGTGAAGACTAAGAACATGACACCTTATGAGCTATTCAGAGGAAGCCCCCAATTTTGGATTTTATGAGGCCATTTGGATGTCATGTCACAATTGTCAATACCATTGATCATCTGGGAAAGTTTGAAGAAAAGTCAGATGAAGGCTTCTTTGTTGGATATTCTATGGTTAGCAAGGCTTTTAGAGTCTACAACTTGAGAACAAAGAAGATTGAAGAAAATTTGCATGTTGAGGACCAGAATGGCTATTTGATCTTGAGACTTTATCAAATACAATGAATTATGTACCTATTACCTCAGGTACAGGAGACAATAATCTTGAAGAATCAAAAGAATTCATTGATGAAGATGAACCTTGCAAAGATGATAAAGATCAAATTGTTATGCTACTTCGGGACTTTGTTGACAATAATGAAGACTCACAACCTTCAAAGAATTCTGAAAAGGAAGGTGATGCAAATGTTGTGAATTTTGATGTCTTGAATAAAGAAATTCCTGAAAGCAGTGGTAAAGCTATTTCCACTGCTCCACCAGAAGTTTCCACTGATGGTCCAAATGTGGAAAATTCAACTCAGGAATCACCTAGTGATGATGTTGAAATCACTAACATGCCTACAACATATGATATTCCTAGCACATCACAGACTTCTGTTCACAAAGTGCATCCACTTGAAAATGTAATTGGTGAGCTACAATCAGGTGTGAAGACAAGAAGGCAGACAAAGATGAATGATGTTCATGGGTTCATTAGTGAATTCTATGAGTCCAAGAAGCACACAAACAAGAATGAATGTTTGTTTTTCTGTTTTCTACCACAAGTGGAGCCTAAAAATGTTTATAAGGCTTTAGAAGAATCAAGCTGGGTTGAAGGAATGCAAGAGGAGTTGTTGCATTTCAAACTTCAGAAGGTTTAGGTTCTTTGTGATTTTCCTGATGAAATGAAGGTGATTGGTACAAAGTGGGTTTTAAGAAACAAGAAAGATGAAAGAGGTATTGTTATCAGGAACAAAGCTAGATTGGTTGCTCAAAGATACACTCAGGAGGAGTGTATTGATTATGAAGAAGTTTTTGCTCCTGTTGCAAGGATTGAGGCTATTAAATTGTTTTTAGCCTATGCATCCTTTATTTGGAAATTGATTTACACTACTGATTGGGAATTGATTTACACTACTGATGTTATTTGGAAAACAGTATATAACAAGTACAGTAAACAGATATATATACAAGCACAAATCAGAAATCAGAATTGATTATAGACTGAAGAAAAGGTAAGTTTTAAACAATTTATAACTACAGGGGGTGCAAATGAAAATTTTACAAACTTAATTATAAAATAAAATGAAATTAAGAAGAAAATTATTTTTTTGATTATTTTTTTAATATTAATTATTTAAATAAAAACTATTTAACTATTTAATTAAAACTAATTAACTTAAAAACTTTATAATACAAATTTAAATTAGAAAATTGCAAAATTCTAAAATGACTTAAAATAAGATTAAAAATTAAAAATATGTATTTTTGTCTTTTTGTGGATTTTTTATTAATTAAATACTAATTATATTAATTAAACTATTTTAATTTACTAATAATACTAAAATGACTAGAAAATTATAGAAAAATTTATAAATCTAATTAACCATCTCAGGAATCCTAAAAAATGATAAAAAAAACTTATAAAAATTATATTTAGACTATTTTAATAATTATTTACTTATTTATTAATGATTATCTAATTTAACTAGATTAATTAAGAGAATTAGAAAATGAACAGTAGAATTTAAGAGACTATTTTCTAAAAATTCTAAATGATTTATAAAACCTAGAAAAAATATGAAAAGGTACTGTTGTTAATTAAAAATTGAGAAAACTATTTAATTACTAATATTACTTAATTATTTGATTAAACTAATATTAATTCTAATAATTACTAAATCAAAAGAGAAAAATCTAGAAAAATTACTGAAAATACTTTAAGATGAAAGAAATTTAAGAAAAATATAAAATTGATGAAATGCTTAATAATAAGCTGAAAAGAAAAATTAAAAAGATAAATCCTATTAAATAGAAGCTATCACTATTTTTAAAGTTGGTTTTTCTTTTTGACTACTGATTATAAGCTAAAAAGAGAACTTTTATGAAGACACTTTTGTTATAGCTTATTAATAAGCTATGTGCACCCCCTTGGCCTTAACAGTTGACTTAATAGCTTATTAGGACTTGTGATTTTTGGAAAAGCTAAGAAATGAACAAATAAGCAAAAATAGATGATTAACAACTTGAAACAAGGCAAATGGTACAAATAAGCACACTGAATAAGCAATGGTAACCAAATAAGCACTTATTAAACTATTAGGCCAAGACAGGCCTCAAACAGGGACTTTTGGACCTCTATGGGCTCCACAGAAGTCAAGGGGGTCCAAAGAAAACTTTGACCCTTGAAGTTGACCTGGTCAACTTCAAAATAAGCCAATAAGCTGGGCTTATGGCTTAGTAGTAAGCACTGGGGAAGGCAAAGAACTTGGGTGCAAATACTGAGTACTCAATGTACTCAGTGATATGGGACAAGGTTTAAGCTGCTTGCAGCCCTATTGGATAAGCTAGAAAAGGCAATGTAAGCCATGATCCTACAAGTTAGACTGATAAGCTTCTCAAAAAGCTAAAAAGCTTGCAATGGGGTCCACTAATGAACACAGGAGAGGCTTGGGAAATTTGGTCACTTATACTGATGACTCAGTATATCTCCTATGGTCAGGTCAACTTTATGGCTCAAATAAGCTAAAAGCCAATAAGCTGAAGTACAAAATAAGCCAAGAAATATCAAGATCTACTGATAAGCTACCTATAAAACTAGTGATGAGGTCTGGGTCCTACTAAATAATCCAGAAAGAGCTTATTAACCTTGGGTGAAAAACCTGTGCACAGGGTATGCACTTACCCTGCAGCTTACTTTGAGCAAGTGTGGGGTCCACAGAGAAATTCACAAAAATAAGCTAAACACATATCTTTGTAGATAAGCTGAGGGACTTATATCTGTGAAAAGCTCAGGGTCTAGTTTGCAGTCTAAAAATCAGGAAAATTCCTACAAATTTTGGATTTCTGCAAAGAGGTCTAATTTAACTTTTTGAAATATTAAGCTAAGTTGACTTATGTGAGATTCTATTGGCTCCTAATTACTTATTATGTTATATTAAGCTATGATAAAGTGAAATTAAGCTATAATAGAGCAATTTAAGCAGTAATTAACTACAAGTAAGCAATCATGACAGAAAACTCAGAAATTTAAGAAAATTGCTTACAAAAAGCCTTCCAAGCAATCTTTTATGAACCAAGGATCAAGATATCACACCTATAGGTTCTCCATAGAACCACTAACCCATAGCCATCCAGAATTCACTATGCTCCAACTTGAATCACCATTAAACATGAAACTTTGACTTTTGTTGACCTTTTTTGTATTTTTTATTTTTTATAGCTAAACTATTTTTAAGGGTTACTAATAGCTTTTATAAGCTATATGGGAGCTTATGTGAGCTTGTGAGTCTCTAAACAACTACTAAGAACCAACAGAAGCTTAATTTGTAAATTTAAATTGCAAACTTGAAATTTGGAAAAGAAACTGAGGATTGATTGCTTAATACTGAATTCACATTCTCTGAAAATGAGATTACAAGCTTTAAAAACAAAGATTACAACTGATTTTAGAAGCTATAATAAAAACGATGCTAAAATTAACTAAATTAACTACTACTCCTTCACAGCTCCTTCTTCTTTATATAGGGGAGAATTAGGGTTTAGGAAGACCTCTGCAACTTTCCCACTTGGATTGTGAGCCCTTGGATGAGTCAAAGTTATCCCAACCGTTTAAAGTCATTTTGGTGCCAAAATGGAGACAGGGCAAATTGGACTGTTGCATGCAATTTGGGGGGAAGCATTAATTGTGGAGGTGATGGTAGGAGTATGGTGGGTTGGGCGGTGGAGAAGTGATGGGCAAGTGGAGGGGGAAGGTGGTTTTGCAGGGTGGTATTTGGAATGGAGGGGCGGTTTTGTGGTGAGAGGGAGTAGTGTTTGACTTATTTTGACCGAGTATTATTTAAAATGGTTTATGGGGTGGTTTGGGCTTAGGGAATGGGCTGGGTAAGGGTTTTGGGCTTGGTGGTGTTTTTATGTTGGATTGGATTTGGTTTTGATGTTTCTATAATAAAAAGGGTCCGGATTGGTTAAGTGTTATTACAAGGACCATTTTTGTAATTTACCGAAAGTTTAGGGGTTTGGCTTGGTAATTTCTCAAAGTTATCACAAGGGTGTATCTTGCCAATCTTAAATAGTATGAGGACCATATGTAGATTTTTTTACTTTTACCCTTCAGGGACTATTTCTGCCAAACTTGTAAACTTTAGGGACCAAACATGTAATTTCACCAAACTTTCCAACCAAGGACCATTCTTGCCAAAGATGAGTAGCACAAGGACAAAATTGACTTTCTCAAAGTTTTTACATCCCAGGGACCATTTTTGTCAATTTTGCAAAGTTGAGGGACTAAACTTGTAATTTTGTGAAACTTTGCACCAAACGACTAATTATGTTTATTTGTGATTCAAAAGGACCTTTGGTGACTTTTTCATGTTTTTAGAATAACCAGGGACTAGATTTGAGAAGTTTTGAAAGTTGAGGGACTAAAACTGCCAATTATGCAAACTTTGTTCATATTTCATCTGTTTTTGATCATTTTGCATCTGAAACATATAAAACACAATTTTGGGATATTTTCAGTATTATGATGCATATTTGAGTGTTTTTTTGATGTTTTGGCAGCTCAGAATAGGTAAAAATGATGAGTATTTACACACTCATCAATCCCCCACACTAAAATATTGCTAGTCCCTAGCAATCTTTTGAGAAAACTTAATGGATTTGAAGTCTCTTTAGCAAAAGTCATTACTTCTGGAGTAGCCAAATGTTTTAGCTCAAGTAAGAACTATGGTACACTGATAACCATATGATTTTGAGCAAATCATCAGCTGTCAACGAATTTGATTTGTCTTTACCAAAAACCGTTTGCTTCTGGACTAGCCAACTCTTTGATGGAAATAAAGTCATCATCTTGGTGAGCTGATTACCAATTATGATTTTTCCACTGCCTTTACCACAAGCCATAACCTTGTGGGCTAGCCAACTCTTCACGATTAAAGATATGGTGAGTTGAATCCCATACAATTTTGGGCAAATTGTCAGCCATCAACGGTTTTGAGATATCTTTACCAAGAGCCGTTTGCTCCTGGATTAGCTAGTCCTTTTGTGGCTTAGACAAGGTGGACTGATAACCATAAAAATTTTGAAACAAAGTGAATTTTTTTTTAAAATTTTGGCTAAAAACGGGGGTACTAGAAGATATAACGTGATAAAATTCGCTAGAATTCCCCCCCCCCCCACTTAGAGTTGAATATTGTCCTCAATATTTAAAGTCCCGGCTGTTATGCCGATTCTTTGAACGGAAAGGGATAATATTACAAGTTAAAAGTGGAAATAACATTTTTCACTTTATTTATATAGATATATACACACCTTTTTTTTTTTTTTTTTTTTTTTTTTTTTTTTTTTTTTTTTTTTTTTAAGATTTGGGGTATATACATGGTGAACCATAACAGGGGTAACTTCCCCCACACTTAGGGTGAAAACCCCTTATACATGCTACTGTTTTTGTTTATCGAGTCGCTAGCTTGACTCGATCCCCGAATTTATTGGTTCGTGGGGAAAGTTTGGAGATCCGGGACAACCATTGGTGGTATGTCCCCTCCAAAGTAGTGTTTTAATCGATGGCCATTCACTTTGAAGTTGGAACCGTCAGGTTGAGATAACTTAACAGTTCCATATGGAAACAATTTTGTTACAGTGAATGGCCCAGACCAACGGGTTTTGAGCTTACCTAAGAATATCTTCAATCGTGAATTGAAGAGAAGGACTCTGTCACCGATGTTGAAAACACGGTTCTTAATTTTTGAGTCGTGGATCTTCTTGGTTTTTTCCTTGTAAATCAAAGAATTCTCATAAGCTTGATCACGAAGTTCGTTTAATTCGTTTAGTTGAACCTTGTGGTGATCACCTGCTGTCTGAAGGTCGAAATTTGCATGTTTTAAGGCCCAGTAGGCCTTATGTTCTAATTCGATCGGAAGATGACATGCTTTCCCGTACACTAGCTTATATGGAGTACACCCGATGAGTGTTTTGTAAGCAGTGCGGAAAGCCCATAGTGCATCATCCAGCTTATCCGACCAAGAGGCACGATTTCCTCCCACCGTCCTCTCCAGAATTCTCGTAATACCCCGATTCGAGACCTCCACCTGCCCACTTGTTTGTGGGTGGTAAGCAGTAGAAAGACGGTGAGTTACATCATATTTCAGCATCACTCTTGCAAATTGTTCATTGCAGAAGTGTGTGCCACGATCACTGATAATGGCACGAGGAGTCCCGAATCTGGCAAAGAGAGACTTCAAAAATTTAACGACTACTCGGGCATCGTTGGTGGGTAAAGCTTTTGTTTCAACCCATTTTGACAGATAGTCGACAGCCACGAGTATGTATTTATTCCCTTATGAAGACGGGAACGGCCCCATAAAGTCAATGCCCCACATATCAAATATTTCACAGACTTGGGTGGCGTTTTGCGGCATCTCATTCTTTTTGGAAATATTCCCGTGACGCTGGCAAGCCTCACAGGTTTTGATAAGTTCATGGGCGTCTTTGTAGATTGTGGGCCAAAAGAATCCCGAATCAAACACCTTTTTGGCGGTGTAGTTTGGGTTATGATGTCCCCCCATGGGTCCATCATGACAAGCTTTAAGAATTTCCATGGCTTCATGGCCATGGACACACCGTCGGATGACTTGATCCGCACAGATTTTGAACAAGTAGGGGTCGTCCCAGAAGTAATATTTTACATCTTTAAAGAATTTTCTTTTCTGTTGGGACGACATCCCTTTCACAACGAAATTACCCGCATGGTAATTTGCAAAATCGGCAAACCATGGGGTAGTGGTATCATCCCGGGTAGAGATTAGATTGAGAGTTTCCAGAGGAAAGGTTTCATTAATCTCTTTTCTCTCGAGAATATCCTGATGAGGATTCTCTAACCAGGATAAGTGATCAGCTGCAAGGTTCTATGCTCCTTTTTTGTCTTGTATGATTATATCGAATTCCTGAAGGAGCAGGACCCAACGGAGCAGTCTTGGCTTTGCGTCCTGTTTAGCAAACAGGTATTTCAAAGCCGAGTGGTCCGTATATACCACGCATTTGGTTAGGATTAAGTAAGGCCTAAATTTCTCAAAGGCATATACCACAGCTAATAATTCTTTTTCTGTTGTGGTATAGTGCGTTTGAGCTTCAGTCATGGTCTTACTTGCGTAGTGTATTGGTTGAAAGTGTTTTGTTTTGCGTTGCCCCAGAACTGCACCAATATCGAAGTCGCTAGCATCGCACATAAGTTTGAAGGGTAAGTCCCAGTCAGGGGCAATAAGGATCGGTGCCTCGGTAAGCCTTTTCTTTAAAGTAGAAAAAGCTTCAATGCACTCGGGGGAAAAGATGAAAGGAGCTTCCTTTTTAAGAAGATGAGTCATGGGCCGGGCTATTTTGGAGAAATCCTGAATGAATCTCCGATAAAACCCGGCATGGCCAAGGAAACTCCTTATGCCTTTAACAGTGGTGGGATTAGGTAGCTTAGCAATAACATCAATTTTGGCCTTATCGACCTCAATCCCACTTTTTGAAATTTTATGACCAAGGATAATGCCCTCCTTGACCATAAAATGGCTCTTCTCCCAGTTTAGACAAAGATTCGTGTCTTCACAACGTTGAAGCATCTTTTTTAAATGGGAGAGGCATGAGTCGAAAGAATTCCCGATGACTGAGAAGTCATCTATGAATACGTCCATGGTTTTCCCGATCATGTCGTGGAAAATAGCCATCATGCACCTCTGGAAAGTGCCCGGAGCGTTGCATAACCCAAAAGGCATGCGTCGATAGGCAAATGTTCTGTAAGGGCATGTGAAGGTAGTCTTCTCTTGATCCTGTGGATCAATGGGAATCTGGAAGTAACCCGAGAAGCCGTCGAGGAAGCAATAATACTCATTCCCCGCTAGTCTCTCGAGCATTTGATCCATAAAGGGCAGAGGAAAATGGTCCTTGCGGGTGGCTTCGTTAAGTTTTCTGTAATCGATACATACTCGCCACCCCGTAACCAACCGAGTTGGTATCAACTCGTTATCCTCATTTGTGACAACCGTAATGCCACCCATTTTTGGAACACAATGTATGGGGCTAACCCAAGGACTGTCTGATATAGGGTAAATGTAGGACCTTAAATCTATCAACTTTAACACAAATATGACAAGTATATGAAGTAAAGATGGTGACTTGATATGATTATGTGTGGCGTTAATAAAGATAAAGAGAGTATAAGATGAAGAGAACTTTTATTAATAAAACACACACAATACACAAACAAGCAGACAAGCACACACCTCAAATGACTCATTTGAGGTGTTTATATAGTAGTAACATGAGATGCCCTAATGGGCTTGGATGGGCTTTGTTTATGTTTGGATTGGACTTGGTTTACATCATATATAAATGGACTAGCTTATACATAACATCCAGCCTATTAGCTTAGGCCAATCCAAACGCCCATTTACTATTCTAATAACAAAAACTACGACACATTACAATGTTACAATATATGAGAATGACCACCACTTTCTAATATAATTTTTAATGCTAACAATCTCCTCCTAAGGGGTGGTCATTCGAATAATGCTCCATGTGATTAGGTCTTCATGTTCTTTGTTCTTTTGTGATATGGAGCAATCTGCCTTTCGTCACTTCTGCATCAGTGGTGGTTGTTCGCCATTCCAACATGCTCATACATCTTTGGACTTTGATATTCATATGCACGTAGTTCCCTTTCTTTCACTTTGATCTTTAGTCTTTATACTTTGTAGATTCTAATTTTTGGCGTAGAATCTTTCTTTGAACGTTGTGTTGTATAGATCTTTGAGGGAGCTTTCTTTAACTTCCAGATGTATGTATGAGCATGCTGAATCTGTCGCCATGGAGATGATGTATAGCTGCATGAAAACAGTTAGCAATAAATCAACCGGTACTTACAGATAAGGAATTAGAGATCGTCAACAGGATAGTGTGAAGACTCCTTCTAACCCTTACCAAGGCCGTTCCCATTTTGGATACTCCCGAGGGAGCTTACGAGACCTACTAAGTAGCTCATCGAATGGGTGAGTCGCTGGGGATCACTCCACGACTGTAGACTGTTTAAAACCACCGCGAACACTAAGCGTAACTCATAAAGAATTACCGAAGTGACCTGCTGTCAGGGCTGTTTGATGTTGACCCTGGCAGGAGTTTCCATTCAATCATTGAGAATCACAAATGTGAATCCTCTCATAAATGTTCTGGTAGATTGCTAAGATCTGCGTAGGACTCTAAAGTTTACATCTGGCGTCCTTAATGATGAACAACCAGTGTAGAAGTATCATGTGTTCCTATGAGATCTTTTGATGAATCTCAGGGCTCTAGACTCGATAAGTGCACATTTGGTTTCCTATGCGGAGATTAGGGAGAGGTCTCCTGCTTCAATATCAACCATCTCTAAGAGACAGGTCGATAGATTACACCGGTTCCCCGTGAGAATGAAACAAGCTCTTTTAAGAGAACTTGAGTGGCTAGAAGGTTTAGTGTAGTGCGTCACTGGGTCCATGACGTCTTTAACTTCAATACCGGTGTCACCTTAGTAACAACCAGTAGCATACGAATTGAACCCGGTGTCTGCCCTAAGGATGAACTTATGGAGGGCTATTTCTTTTCACCCTTTTTCATAACTTTTCTTTTTAATTCTTCAACCCCTTCTTTCTCCTTTCTCATTTTCTCCTTTTTTCAATCATACCTAAGGACTTCTAATTCTACTCTATTGGAATTGTCCTTGGGTAGATCCCTCCGGCTCTGGCGGATCATATGACGGTTTTTCCTAACCTTAGTCACCTTATATCTTCACGACTATCCTATTGTTGCCATAAAACCATTCATTTGAAAATCTCTTAAAGTGTTTATGAATATAAACACATTTTTGTTGACACTTTGAGAGTTTTTGTTTCTTTCGAAGGACTCCCCCTACACATGTGCTCATGGATTTTTAATAAATTTGCACATGCGTGAGGAGTTTGCACTTTTTGAATTGATCCACTTTCAGTGAACATGACCGATTCGAGACACGCTTACATCACTAGTTAGACTAGCTTGAAGTTATTACCCGTCCTGGTCAAGTCCAAAGAAAGTCTCTCGATATGGTACATTCTACTCAGACAAGTCCAATTCGAGACACGCTTATATCACTAGTTGAACTAGCTTGAAATTAATACCCGTCCAGGACAAGTCTTTTCGATTACTGACATTTTAAGCTTCGTCAATTCATTGGTACTATCTGAGTCGAGCTCTTTTGAGATTCAGTCACAATTTTAATCACTTTTGGTCACATTTTAATCATGTCTTATCCCTCTCAAAAATAGCATATCGTGATATTTTTGATATCAACTGATTAAGAAAAAGCTTTTTGGAGAGATAGATAGATTTCATTTTGCATGAATTCGGAACATTTTTGTTTTTATACTCCCCCTTAATAATAGCTCATTTTAAAATCAATTAAGGGTTTAGAGGGAGTTATCTTGAGCACTAATTTTGAGAGATTTTGAGAAATCTTTTGAACAATCTTGAAAAAGTGCTCAATAATTTTGTTTTGAAAACGAGTTTTTGTTTGAAGTCTTTTTCGTTTGTTTAGACTCAAACTTTTTGAAAAAGATTTCGTCCTTGAAAATACGAGTCCTTGATTTGAAACAATCAGAAGTCATCGTTAGGGTCCGGGTTTCATACTGAAGTATACGAAAGCCATTGTGATGAAACTTTTGAGAAACGACATGTTTTAGAGAAACATTTTAAAGAACTCCCGTTCAAGCATCTGTACATGTCCGTATCATTGTTGAATAACATTTCTAGAAACGTACAGAATATTGATTTATACGAGAGACATGTCGTGAGAAGAATATTTTTGGATTTTTTGATTTTATATTGTTTTTGTATTTTTTTGAAAATTTTATATTTTTGTATTTTGTTTTTGTTGGTTTTTCAAATTTTGTATTTTGTTTTTTCAAAAATATTTACAGCGAAGCGATTTTGAAAACATTTTTCAAGAAGATTCGAGAAGACGTTCTAGCTCCTCAGGAGTTAGGCTTCGAATGCCAATTCGTCGAACTAAATAGTCAAACCGTTCTTTTGGAAGGGCTTTAGTGAATAGATCGGCGAGTTGGTAATCAGTCTTAACGAAAAATAATTCAACAATACCCTCTTCCACGTGTTCTTTGATGAAATGGTAGCGGACTTTGATATTCTTCGTCTTAGAGTGATGTACGGGATTGCACGAGATGGCTATGGCACTTTTTGAGTCACAATACATAGGTATTTTGTCAAAAGTAAAGCCATAATCTGTGAGCTGTGTCCTCATCCAAAGAACTTGGGCACAACACGCAGATAGAGACACATACTCGGGTTCGGCGGTTGATAGTGCAGTACAATCCTGTTTCTTTGACGACCAGCTTACAAGTTTTTCACCCAAAAATTGTGCTCCACCTGATGTACTCTTTGCTGTAACTTGATCACCAGCATGGTCTGCATCTGAAAATGCTGTTAGATTAAACCCCGAATCCTTCGGATACCAAAGTCCCATGTTAATGGTGCTTCATAGGTACCGAAAGATCCGTTTAACCTCTTTGAGGTGAAGTTCGGTAGGCTTTGCCTGAAACTGTGCTAACAAATAAACAACAAATTGAATATCGGGTCGACTAGCAGTTAGGTACATGAGAGAACCGATCATGCTCCGATATTTCTTCGGATCGATGGGTTTTCCAAACAAATCAGCACCTATTTTTCGTGAAGTGACCATTGGTGTACCAACAGAATCACAGTTTTCCATTCCATGTTTTTTCAAAATCTCTATTGTATATTTAGCTTGATTGATAAAAATACCACGTGGGGATTGATGTATTTGTAAACCAAGAAAGAATTTTAGTTCCCCCATCATGGACATTTCAAATTTGCTTTTCATGAGATTTTCAATTTTTTTTGAATGGTTAGGATTGGTTGATCCAAAAATAATGTCGTCCACGTAAATTTGAACGATCAAAATGTCATCTTTGAATTTTTTGATAAACAAGGTGTCATCAACCGTTCCTTTTGTGAAATTGTTTTTGAGCAAGAAAGATGATAGTTCGTCATACCACGCTCTTGGAGCTTGTGTTAAACCATAAATGGCTTTCTTAAGCTTGTAGACGTAGTCTGGATGATCTTTGTCAACGAATCCTTCTGGCTGACTCACATACACTTCTTCTTTCAGAGTTCCATTCAAGAAAGCTGTCTTAATGTCCATCTGATAGACTGTGATGTTTTTGTGAGCTGCATAGGCTAAGAAAATCCAGACTGCTTCAAGTCTAGCTACAGGCGCGAATGATTCTTCGAAATCTATCCCTTCTTCTTGTGGATAACCTTTAGCCACGAGACGAGCTTTGTTGCGAATAATAGTCATTTCCTCATCCAGTTTGTTCTTCCACAACCACTTGAGATCAAGAACACGTATATCAAGTGGTCGTTCAACAAGTTCCCAACTATCATGTAACTGGTATTGAAGATTTTCCTCCTGCATTACTTCTATCCAAGGGTTTTCTGCCATTGCTTCCCAAATGTTTTTTGGTTCTTTGAGGCTGATTGAGCAAATGTAAATGCACAATTCGAGATCGGTGGCAAGTTGTCTCCTTGTCTGAACTAGCTTTGAAGGTTCACCAATAACTTGTTCTATTGGATGGTCTTTTGTCCATTGAAACGTAGAATGGTACCTTGGGTTTAACAAATGTGTGTTAGATGGTTCTTGTAACCTTGAAGAAGATTCAGCAGAGTCTGTTGCAAATGGATTTCCAAATATTTCTTCTTCTGCTAACTCAACATCGTTTGAATTATTTGTTGGTTCTTCTTGAAAAATTGTGTTTTAGTTTTGCTCATCAACTCTTGGTAGAACAGTTTCAAGTACTGGAGTTGCTGGAGTAGATGTAGATGATGTTGAGGTAGTTGGTGCTTCAGCTTCGATTGTTGTAGATGCATCTTGTGATGGTGGTGGTTGATGGTTTTGAGCGGGTGCAGCGGAATGTTGTTGAGATGCATTAGTCGAAGTTCCACCATAGTATTCATCAAACATTAACTCGAAGAAATTGTCCAGTTCTTGTTCTGAAGGTTTTTCAGTGTTTGTTGAATGAGCTCCATTAGGCACGAGTCCTGAACCGATGTGTCCAGAAGTCTGCATGTTTGGTGCGGGTCCTAATCCGTTATGATTAGAAGCCATTGGATTAAGCGCGGGTTCTAGAGCGAGTCTCTCAGAAGCCATTTGTGAAATCTCGTCAAACTTCACATTCATCGTCTCTATTATCCTTTTCGTTCTTCTATTATACACCCTGAATGCCCGCGAGTTTTTTGAATATCTAATGAAGATTCCAATATCACCCTTAGCTTTTAACTTTCCAAGATCTTCTCTGTCATTCGTCGGGTAGCACAAAGCGCCAAACACGTGAAGGTAAGAGATGTCAGGTTTACGGTTGTTCACTAGCTCATATGGGATTTTATTGAATCTTGGATGTACTAGGGATCGGTTTTGAGTGAAACAAGCAGTGGCAACAGCATCAGCCCATAAGAAAAGTGGTGCACTAGAATAAATCAGCATTGTGCGAGCAGCTTCCACAAGAGTTCGATTTCTTCTTTCAACTACCCTATTCTGCTATGGAGTTCTAACAACTGATGTTTGGTGAGTGATTCCCATATCTTCAAAGTATGTTCTTAACTCCTGATTTGTGAATTATGTGCCATTATCTGTTCTTACAATCCTTACTGGGGCTTGAAGTAGAACTTGGATACGCTTCAGAAAGGTGATGATGGTACCTGGTGCTTCGTGTTTTGACCTCAAAAACTTTACCCAAGTATATCTTGAATAATCATCTACAATAACAAGAATATACTTCTTCCCATTAATGCTTTCAACTCTCATTGGGCCACATAAGTCCATGTGCAACATATGTAACCTTGCTTCCGAACTTGGTACGGTTTTGGGTTTATATGATGCTCTTTTACTTTTTCCTTGTTCGCATGATGGACATAGATGATCCCTGGTGTATTTGAACTTAGGAAGTCCGGTGATGATGTTGTCTTTGGCTAATTTGTTAATCGTGTCGAAAATGTGTGACGGTATGCATATAGTCACGTACGTTTTTTTCGTTAGGTGTGATAAAAGGTCCCGCCACCGTAGGTGGCATATGGTCACATTGTTGAGTTCGTGGCCTTTTCCATCGAAAAAGAGTGACCAAAACCCTGAATATTTGCGACAAATTAGGCACAAGTTTTGTTGGATTAGTCATTATCAGTGACCGTAAACACCTTATAGTCACACGAATGTTTTTTGAGAGTGACTATTGTTCGTCGTTTGGCCACATAAATATATAATATATGTGACATTTGAGATGATATATTCAAGTAAATGTGTATTTTGTGTGACTATTGATAATCCAATGGCCACATGAATATAGAATAAATGTGACGTTTGTGATGATTTAGTCACACAATGGTTGTAATTTTTTTGAAGTTATTCACATACAATTTAACACAAAGTGGCCAAAAGTGTGAATAAGTGTGACCTTATGCTGTTTAAAGTGAAGAAATGTGTATTTTGTGTGACTATTGATCATCCAATGGCCACATGAAGTTTATGTTTGCGTGGCCTTTTGTAATATTTAGTCACACAAAGCATGTTTATTTTGGGTATTTAGTCACATACCATTAAGCAAACAGTGGCCAAAAGTGTGAATAAGTGTGACCATATGCTGTTTAAAGTGAAGAAATGTGTATTTTGTGTGACTATTGATCATCCAATGGCCACATGAAGTTTATGTTTGCGTGGACTTTTGTAATATTTAGTCACACAAAGCATGTTTGTTTTGGGTATTTAGTCACATACTATTAAGCAAACAGTGGCTAAAAGTGTGAATAAGTGTGACCATATGCTGTTTAAAGTGAAGAAATGTGTATTTTGTGTGACTATTGATCATCCAATGGCCACATGAAGTTTATGTTTGCGTGGCCTTTTGTAATATTTAGTCACACAAAGCATGTTTGTTTTGAGTATTTAGTCACATACCATTAAGCAAACAGTGGCCAAAAGTGTGAATAAGTGTGACCATATGTTGTTTAAAGTGAAGAAATGTGTATTTTGTGTGACTATTGATCATCCAATGGCCACATGAAGTTTATGTTTGCGTGGCCTTTTGTATTATTTAGTCACATAAAGCATGTTTCTTTTAGGTATTTAGTCACATACAATTAAGCAAACAGTGGCCAAAAGCGTTAATAAGTGTGACAATAAGCTGTTTAAAATAAAGAAATGTATATTTTGTGTGACTATTGATCATCCAATGGCCACATGAAGTTTATGTTTGCGTGGCCTTTTGTAATATTTAGTCACACAAACCATGTTTTTTTTTGGTATTTAGTCACATACAATTAAGCAAACAGTGGCCAAAATCGTTAATAAGTGTGACCATAAGCTGTTTAAAATGAAGAAATGTGTATTTTGTGTGACTATTGATAATCCAATGGCCACATGAATTTTATGTTTGTGTGGCCTTTTGTAATATTTAGTCACACAACCCATGTCTTTTTTGGGTATTTAGTCACATACAATTAAGCAAACAGTGGCCAAAAGTGTTAATAAGTGTGACCATATGCTGTTTAAAATGCAGACATGTGTGTTCTGTGTGACTAATGTTAATCCAATGGTCACATGAATTGTTAATTCGTGTGGCATTTGGTAATATTTAGTCACACATCCAATTAAGCAAACAGTGGCCAAAAGTGTTAATAAGTGTGACCATATGCTGTTTAAAATGCAGACATGTGTGTTCTGTGTGACTAATGTTAATCCAATGGTCACATGAATTGTTAATTCGTGTGGCATTTGGTAATATTTAGTCACACATCGAATTAAAGAAAAGAGTGACCAATGATGTTAGTATTGCTAGTACTAAGTTACTACTGCTGGATCAGAGTTACTACTGCTGGATCAGAGAAATAAAACTGCTAGTATATAAATAAAACAGAATTAAAAACAAAAAGCAATTTCAAATTCCATACAATTCGAATGTATATAAATGAACAAAATATATATAGAATTTTAATGTCGCATGTAATGAAATTGTCAACTACTATAAGTTAAAACCTTTTGAATCTTCCCCGGACCCCTAGCTTGCTTTTGCACTTCTGCACTAGAGACATAACTTTTGCGCTTCAGTTGTAGTTTTGGTCCAGGAATCGGTTCACTAACTTTTTGTTTCGTAGTTGGTGGTGTAACCTGTAGTAAACAAAAGACGCTTGTATCAAACATTGAATTTAATATGAAGAATTATATATATATATATATATATATATATATATATATATATATATATATATATATATATATATATATATATATATATATATATATAGGTTGAAAAAACACATGTATGTACCTCCTCATGATCAGCAAGAATAACTTGATCCTTTGGCCATGCAAAGAAACAATTCAAGCCTTCCCTAACTGTTTTTAACCCAAGATTCCCTAATATGTCCGGTATGCATGCTGCATCCACTAACGATTTATCAATTGAGACTTTGTAGCAATCATTCGGGAGTGGTTTGTTATGTATCATTTGTTTTCCTGGAATGTTGTGTATGTGACCCAAAGCAACAATATTTGATTTCTGTACATGCCACAGTTTGCAATTGATTGTCTAAAAAAAAGAATTTTTGCATACGTATATATCAAAAATTATTTAAACAAAATTAAGAATAACAAGAAGAAACATGTTGAAATACATACTTGTGTTGTTGGAGACACATTATCATGCGATAGGGAAGCTGGAGACCCGTTTCATCGTGACTTACCCGTTTTCTTAGGTACGACTTTTGTAACAGGTTCCTATACGTATATATAAAACATGGTACATTATTTTAAAAATAAAATAACAAGAAACATGTTGCATGAAATACTTACTTTTGGTAGTTCTTTTGTTGGAGATGCATCTCCTTGCGATTGGGAATCTGCAGACCCGTTTTGTCGTGTCTTTGGTGTTTTCTTAACATTGTTAACACGTTCTGTTAGGAATACAAATATTTCTATAGAAGACTCGGTCACCTAATTGATGTAATAGCATTTAAGTTAGCTCGTAGTTAGTTTATTAGTTAGTTAGATATTAGTTTAGTCTACGTAACATCGTGGAAGAAGGACGGGTCTTTACCCACTGTATGCCTGATCCACAGCTCGGGTGTAGGCGTTTTTATCTTTCTTTGTAGCTTAGTATAAATACCACTCTCCACATGTGGAGAGGGTTGGACCTTCACACTAATCTCAATCTAATATCACATTTTCTCTCTCAAGTTTCCAAGTTCTCTCATCCTTCTTTCTCTATTATTTCTAACGTCACACTAATCACAAGAACCATCATGTTTGTGACTTGATTGATATTCTACAATTGGTATCAAGAGCCAAGGTTTCATCTTAGGGCCTTGTAGAATCGGATTTGGTGTGGTTTTGTGTAGTTTTTGTGAGTTAGAAGAGTTTTCTTGTAAACATCTTAGTTTGATCTATCTATTGTTAGTTGACATGTTAGAGGTGTACTTCTATGATCATTTGTGTTAGGGTTACATTATTTCTCAGTTGGTTTTGCTATTTCACATGTATTTTTGAAGATTGGATTGGGTTTAAGTCAAATTCTTTGTTGCGGTTATCTCTACTATTTCATTGCTTAGCTACGGTTTGCTCCAGATTTCTGCGGTTAGTGGTCTACGATTACTACTTTGAGTTAAAAGACATATCGCAAGGATAGTGACAGATTTGGACTATTGTAGCCTGTGATTAGTTCCTGCGGTTAGGTGGGTTGCGGTTTGTTTGCTGTTCCTGCGACTACCACTCTTGAGGTTTTGTTATTTCTGCGGTTTGCTTCTCACTGTGGTTAGTGACTTGCGTGTAACTCACCCTGTGGTTTGTTCACTTTGCGGTTAGTTATTTCCTGCGGTTACCTCACCTTGTGGTTAACTCACCCTGTGATTATCTCTCGCTGTGGTTACCTATTCTGCGGTTATCTTTTTCTGCGATTTGCTCACCCTGCATTTAATTCCCACTGTGATTGGTGCATACTGTTGCGACTTTCTCAAATTATTTGGCAATTTACTAAGTGATGAGTTACATGTGATTGGGTAATCATTTTGCAATTCGTGAATTGTTGTAACTTTAGTCGTTTCAATTAATCTAATTGTGATCTGGCATTGTGAGCTAATACTTACGACTTGACTATTCTCAACTGGATATATTGCAACTTGACTTGTCATAACTCAACACTTGATGCAAACTGTAACTCATCTGGTACCTCTCTATTAGTTTAATCCGCTGAATAGATCTTCCGGTTTCTTTTGTTGACGTTAGTAAAATCCCTAGAAAGAATCATTTCTCAGTTTAAGTCACTAAAGCTGTAAAATCCCGTTTGAAGACTTTGAGATGTCGACAGTATCAGATGACATTCAAGCTGCTGGGTCCGACACCCGACCTCCGATGCTAGACAGGACAGATTATGAATCATGGGTACAAAGAATCAGATTGTACTACTTGGGTAAAGAAAATGGTGAGAACATTCTGCGATCTATCGATGAAGGTCCTTTGTAGATGGGTACAACCAGAGATGCTATCTCCATGGCTGAGGATGGCTCTGTTGTTCAGGGAATTGATAGACCACGCACTTACAATGATCTCACTGATGTTGAAAAGAAGCGCTATGATGCTGACATTCGTGCCTCCAACATAGTAATACAAGGGTTACCCAAAGATGTGTACAAGCTAATCAATTTCAACACTGAAGCCAAAGCGGTGTGGGACAATGTCAAAATGCTTCTGTCTGGCTCAGAGCTGACCAAAGAAGACCGTGAATCTCAATTGTATGATGAGTTTGAGCATTTCAAAATGAATCCTGGTGAAAACATTACCGATTACTATGTCATATTTCACAAGCTAGTTAATGACATGAGAATGATCAAAATGACAATGCCCAACATTCAACTCAACTCTAAGTTTGTGAACAACATGTCACCTGAGTTGGATCGGTTTGTCACTGCTGTCAAGCTCAACAAAGGATTGAGAAATACGAACTATGAGCAATTGTTTGCTTATTTGCAACAACATGAGAAGCATGCGGCTTATGATCGTCAACTAAGAGAGAAGCTCAATCCAACTGTCACCAATGATTCACTTGCTTTCATGAGTAGCATGGTGCCAACTAATCAACCCGTGTCATCAATGGATCACTCATCGCTACAATCATCAGCTGCCATGAATACTCACCTCGATTCAGGATACTCTCATACCGACAAGATGATTGACAATCTTTCCAATCAAGTGTCTCTGCTAGTTCAACATTTTAGGGCTACACTTCCATCTTCCAACAATCAACTCAGAACTTCTTCCAATCCACGTAATCAGGCTATTGTGGAAGACGGAAAAGTTATGGTGCAAAACGTTCAGGGAAGACAGAATGTGAATCAAAGGAGTGCTGTGAGGGGTAACTTTCAGAACAGAGGTACAAATGTGAATCAGGGACAAGGAAGGCAACCAAAATGTTACAACTGTGGGGGTTTAGGTCACATTGCTAGAAACTGCACTCAACCAAAACGTCCTCAAAACTCAGATTACTTTAAGGACAAAATGTTGCTCATGCAAGCTCAAGAGAATGGAGTGGTGCTTAATGAGGATGAATTGGCATTTCTTGCTGGGGATGATGGAAAGACATTCGATGATGAAGTGGATGAACAACCAGTTCAGGATTTAGCTTTTAATGATCCAAACATCTTCCAAGCAGAAGATTGTGATGCTTTCGACTTAGATGTTGATGACGAACCCACTGCTCAGACAATCTTCATGGCTAATTTATCATCTGTTGTCTCACCCACACAACAATCTGATTGATCCAAATCATCCATCATATCTGAGGTACTAAAATTATATGATAAATGCGCTGTTAATGATGAACAAAAGACCTTCTATGATAGACGACGAAATAATGTTTGTGAATCATATGAGGCTGAATTGGAAACCATCAAAGTGTTCCCAACTGAGCAACATTCGGATCACGACAGTAATTCTGACGTATCTTGTGGAAAGTCTTCTGTTGTGTGTGATAATGATGTGATGCATGAGCAAATGATATGTAACGATGTACAACAAACAAACATTGCTGAATTAGATACTGCAAATTTGGGGAATAGCAATATTGTCCCATATGAACAATATGTGAAACACAACGTCGAGTCTGTTGTACCAAGTGATATATCCTCTGCTGATGAAGAAATGTGTGATTTAGATGAGTATACTGTTGTTGCACCAGATGACACCCTAACCACTAGGATAAATACTCTTAGGGATCAGGTAAGGTTCTATGAACAACGTGCTAAATTTGAGCTTACAGAACGTGAACAAAAAATGGAATTGCAAATGCATGCCTACATCACTTAACAAAATTTGAAGGAAATGACCTTTAAACAAGAGATTAAATCTTTTCAAAATCAACTTGAACGTGCCTTTAAGGAAAAACAGGAAATTCATGATAGTGTAAATCTCCTAAAAAGTGAATTTCAACAAAAGGAAACTAAACTGTTAAACGAATTTTCCAACCTTAAGCAGTTGAAAAACAAACTTGAAAACAAGTTGTATGTTCTTGGCCAAACACCTCAAACAGCTCAAATGGTGGAAAAGCACATGAAACTGCGGGATAAGCATAGTGATAAGGATTTAGGGTTGCCTAAAACAAATTTCCTTAAGAGCGTTAGAGACTCTCAACCTGCCCTCTATGATGCTAAGGTTATGCTTACTCCCAATCATGATCCCCCAAATAGTTCGTCCGATAAAGAATTGGATGAACTTGATTCTGCCAATAGAGAGAGATTTGATAAAAAATGAAGGATCCAAAGTGCATCAAACACAGAGTCATTGTTAAGCCCATGATTATTATGAACAAAACCGAGTGATTGTTTTTGCACCTCAAACTAAGTTAACACCAGAACAGGTATTTTGGCCCTTAGACATTGAGAAAATAAAAGCTGAGGAAATTAAGGCCAAGACATCCCTAAAGTTAGCTGCCCCAACGGTGTATCCCCCCAATACACCGATGCACTTAGTTCAGTTGTCACTTCCCACGCAATGTAAAACTCTTATTAGCATTTATGTCCTGTGTCAAATGTTTACTGATTTTGAAAAAACATGCAAAAAGAGAATCACACCAACGGGAATCACTGAGGGTGAACGGGGATTTGAGTTAACCAAAGAGTGTTACTTAACTGAAGTCATCCCATTTTTTAAACAAATCAAAGAACATTGTGAGGGTTTACGACAATCCCTTGATGTTGAGATTAAAGAAATGAAAGAAGTGTTTAAAGATGTGGAAAATGAGTGTAAACAAAAAGCAATAGATCTTCAGCACAGTGAAATTTCCAAAAAATATATTCTCATCATGAATGATAACTTGATTGCTAAATGTATTACACAAGATGTGTTTTACACCGCTACAAATTCTTCTCTTAATGCTTGTCAATTTCATGAAATGTCTATTGCTTTGAATAACCTTCACAATCGTGTTGTTGAGCTTGAGGGGGAGAATGTGAAATTGCTTGAAAAAATTCAAAATGATGATCATGACAACATGGTCAAGCATCTTTCTAAACTAGAAGTTGATAATCTTAATTTACAATTAAAATATCAACATTTAGAAGAAAAAATGAAAATATCAAAGGCCAAGACATCTTCTGATGCTCCGGAATTTGATGCATATTTTGAATTAGCAAAAAGGGATGAAAAAATTCAAGCTCACACGAACACGATCAGGTTATTGAGGACTCAAATTGCCCAATTGAAGTCTCCCATGAATGCTGTGATCAACTCCAATAAACCAATGTCTGCAGATTCTCATAATTTTCAACTTCAAAACACAATCAACTTACTTAAACATGAAAATGATTGTTTTCAAGCTGAAAATTCTAAAGTTAAACAACATTACAAGGAATTATATGATTCTATCAAGATCACTCGTGATAACACCAATGAAAAAATAACTTCTTTGCTTAATGAAATTGAGAATCTAAAGACAAAAGTGAAAGGAAAAATGCCATTGAATGTAAGTGACAATATCAATTCTATGGTTTGTAATTGTAAAAAGTATGCATGTGAGGCTGTTTTTATTCCTCTTCCCCTTAAGAACAATGAGCTAGTCCATAGTGATTACCTTAGACATCTTAAGAACTGCCTTGACATGACCCGTGAAACCACAGAAGAAGATAGAATGGTAAGACCATCTGATAACTCCCTATCGGATGTTTGCTTTCTTACCAAGCGGTCACAAGAGTTGTTAGAATATGCCATAGGTACATGTCCCAAGATTCCCAACATGCGTGATAAAAATGGCACATCCTCATCTAGGAATTTGAAGAAGCATGTTACTTTTGATAAACCCTTGACTAGTTCGGTGCATAGCACATCACCACCTAGAAACCAAAAAATTGTGCAACAATCTAATGTTCCCATCGTCAATTCTACAGGAGTAATCAATGTCACTAAAGCTAGCGGGTCAAAGCCTAAAGGCAATACAAGGAATGATAGGACTTCGCCTGCTAAGAGTGATCAAGGGAAGAAAGTAGAAGACCACCTTAGGAACAATAAGATTGATTTGAATGAAAAGAATCGTGTTGATTCTAGTATTTGCATTAAGCGTACTGTAGTTAATTCGAATTCTAATGCGACTTGTAAGACTTGAAATGGTTGTTTAATTTCTGGTAATCATGATGAATGTGTTGTGTCGTTTTTGCAATCATCTTATAAATCCCCTGTTAAATCTGCTAAGGATAACAATACTTGGAAAGCTACAGGAAAAGTTTTTAACAGTGTAGGATATCAGTGGAAACCTACTAGAAGAAAATTCACTCTAGGAAACCAGTGCCCATTGACTTACATACCCAGCCCTAAGTCTTTAGAGGTTAAGAGATGGAAGGCTACTGGTAGAAGATTTCCTTTAGTGACCCAATGCCTTGATAGTAAGACAACAGCTTCCACTGGTATTGGTTCATCTGTGAGAACCAATGAAAATACTGATCCTGTATCTCTCAAGTATGCATGTGCTAACCTATTGGATCCCAATTACACTTGGGGATCCATGTTTTTCAATTATCCATATATGTCTGGTTTCAAATGCAGGTCGTACAAATCGTCCTATGGTATTTGGACTCAGGCTGCTCAAAACATATGACTGGGGATCGCTCTCGGCTAAGAAATTTCGTGAAAAAGTTTATCGGGACAGTTAGATTCGGAAACGACCATTTTGGAGCTATTATGGGGTATGGTGATTATGTGTTTGGTGATAGTGTGATTTCAAGAGTTTACTACATGGAAGGACTTGGGCACAACTTATTCTCTGTTGGTCAATTTTGTGATTCTGATCTCGAAGTGGCTTTCAGAAAACACACATGTTTCGTTAGAGAATTGGATGGAGTTGATCTCCTTAAGGGAAGTCGTGGTACAAATTTGTATACCATCTCTATTGATGACATGATGCGGTCCTCTCCCATTTGTTTACTTTCTAAGGCCTCAAAAAGCAAATCATGGTTATGGCACCATCATTTGAATCACTTGAACTTTGGCACCATAAATGAACTCTCTTGCAAAGATCTTGTTCGAGACATGCCCAGATTGAAGTATGAAAAAGATCATCTCTACTCACCATGTCAATTGGGTAAAAGCAAGAAACAAACTCATAAACCAAAACCCACCAACTCCAACACTGAAGTACTCCATACCCTTCACATGGATCTGTGCGGACCCATGAGAGTGTAAAGCTACAATGGGAAAAGATATGTTCTTGTCATTGTGAATGAATATTCACGATTCACATGGGTGAAATTTTTAAGATCCAAGGATGAAACACCCGATATCATTATCAAAATCATCAAGCAGTTGCAAGTAAGGCTCAACAAAACCGTTAGAATCATTCACACTGACAATGAAACTGAGTGTAGGATCGTGGTTTTGATTGAATATTGTGATTCGGGAGGTCGGGGATGATGAAAGATTAAATCTTCCATGGTTAGTGAGAGAAAGTAGAGAGAGAAGGGAAACTAGTGTTTTATTGATAATAAAGAAAGTGAAATACAAAACAAAGTCTCACCCCTCCATGGAAGTATGGAGGGGTATATATAGCCTAACAAAATCTAACTATTACAATATTACATAACAAGTCCTTGTGTTTAAGCTAAATAGGATAACTAGTGTAATCCCGATAATGTTGTCACATTTAACTGTTAGGAGCGATCCCAACAATCTTCCCCCAATGTGGCAACATAAGGGATTACTTACAACATTTCCTACAAGTACAAGTAAAATAAAGAAATGTCTTCATAAGCTCTTCAAATGCTGAGGATGACTACAGTTAACGCTCTTTGTCTTCATCTTGTACCTCGGCTTTAGAACTTCATCTTCACTTGTAGGCAAATGATGTAATATGCATGAAATGGATTAACTTCCCCCCCAATTCATGCTTCATGTCTTTAGCAGCTTCTTCGTACACTTCTTTTTGGCGAAGTTTCTGAATCAGCTTCCCCCCAAACTGACAACCGTCTTCAGCAGATTCGAAACTTTGATGTAGTCAACATGTCTTCTAACTTTTGAAGTTTTAAGTACGCAGCGGAATTTGTAGATGACACCGTAAACCACACCAAGCAAATCTGACTAGTCACTTAATCACAGTTATGCTCAATGCGGAAACTCTGTTCGGGGGTAACATGCAAGAAATCAACAAGATCTTCTCACGTATGTAGGCTACTTCACACTTCAAAATCCACGAGAGTTGAAACGATTACACCAAAATCACAAAACTGAACCACTGATCATCTCTGCGGACGTCTCTCCGGTAGTGATAAAATTGTAAGCTCGATCACGTGAGTCTATTATGTGTCCCTGATGTGCACATTTCTTCCCCTAATTGCAGAACCTCGTGGAAAATGAGTGTTTTTGCAAAGAAGTCAAGAAAAGCCAAAGAAGCAAAAGAACACCCACTCTCTCTTCCCCCACGATGTCTTCGCGGAATCGGAAGCATACACACAATGTTTACGATGGAAACGGAGGCAGCATAACCCCATATGTCCAACTAACCGATTATGTGTGAAGTATCATAAAATAGCCCGTGAGAATCAACTGCTGATAAGCATCTATACTCTTTTATACTCCTCTCAACTAACTCTTCACCGACCCCATTATCATTCTGACGGCTTTTTGTAGTGACTACTGATGGAGAAAACTCAGTATGACGAACTTGAGACTGAAGTAAAATAACCCGGACTTGTGACTTAAACTTGCACTATTGTCTGACTAAGAACCAACACTGAGAATTTCAATAAAGGTAGAATCATATACCCATCCAACCATCCTTAATTGTATATGAACTTCTCTCGAATTATCCACATCTTTTGGTGACACTTGAGCACTACAACGTAACTCCTTTAAAGTGATAGCTATACTCTGTGAGCACAACAACGTAACTCCTTACATCAGGTATAACTAGACAACTGAAGTCTTGGTCATTTGTACGGATAAAAGCTCGAACAAGGATCTCGAAGAATCATGCATCCAACCAACCCCGATATCTTCAGATACTAAGTACACGCACCCGTGAAATTCCACTTCAACCTCAAATAAATAATAAAGAATTAACCCCGTAGTCACATCAAGCGGTTAAATGCCCAAAACTAGCCTTCTGACGGTTTTATGTGAATTTGATAATGGTTTCCCGATCTTGTCAAAAAATGTATCACCCCGTGAAAATTTGTATATGACCAAAATACCACTCAATAAACCAATAATATCAACAATTAGTATCCAATATTAATAAACAAGCAAATCATACGGATGCAAATATCAGTATTCATATTAATCGCCCACCATTTCAGTCCAATTAATTTAACAATGAAGCCCAACAAAGAAAAAGATAGCACAATCACATCTATTTTCAGCCCACGACAAAGTGATATAGCATTCCAATCTTAAAATAAATTCGGCCCAACTGAAATTGTCTTAAACGAATTGCTCCCTTATATAATTGACTACCCTAAATTTGGGTAACCCTAATCACTTTTCACTTGTGCAGCCAAAGTACACACACATAAAAAACAGATCCGCCCCTACACTCTCTCTTGTGAATAACGTAGCTCCCAACTCACCTAAACAATAGATCTCATCAACCAAATCCAGGTAGCACTGATTTGATCTCAACTACTCACAAACCCATCAAGATAATCTCATATCATCTTCATCATATCATCCTTAATCCGAATCAAACATAAACACATCCGAACCTTTTGTCTTTCTGCTCAGTACCATTCGAACAACTAGAGGAGTCAAGAACCAAGAAGAAAAAGGCTTCAAGTTCTTTTGAATAAGGACTCAGGTAGGTTCAATTGTTGTTGTTTTATGTTTTGGCACATAATCGAATAAAGTGGAAGGATGAACCAGCTTTGGTTTTGTTCTTTACTAAAGGTATTCAGATATTTAATTGAAGTTGAGTCTTCAACATTAGATCAATGATGAGCATGGTTTATACTCGTATATGATTGTATTAACAGTTATAAAATTCTCATAAGAGATGCGAGATAAACCAGGCTGAGATCTTGTGTATGGGATTGAGATGATTGTTGTTGTTATACGTTGTTGAGGAGATGGGATTTAGGCTTATTGTTGGTTTGGTAGTATGATATGGTGTAACACCCCCAAAAGTCGTTAATAACAGCGGAAGACTTAACATGTCAACGGAAGACTTTCGGGGTATTACTTCAAGGATCTTTGTCACAATTATAGTAGACAACGCAAAGTAAAGTATTAAAGTTTAATTTATTTCAAAATACCAAATATCTGGGATACAAGACATTATTAAGTTAAGAACGTGTTTTATTCTGAAGGAAAATAAGTAGTTTATTATGGTTCTTATCATGCTTTTGTCCACTCCGTGCCATCCAGATCCGTCTTGTTTAGTTACCTGAGATAAACATGCTAAAGTCAACATAAAGTTGAGTGATATTCATAGGTTTGAGTTTAAGAGTTTGAATCACAAGTTAAGAATGTATTGTAATCACATACAATTAATATGTAAAAAAAATCAATGTTCCTGTTATTGCCTTAAGCTCATGATACTCAACGATTAACAGCCAATCATAAATGTGGATTATGATGGTAAGTAATAGGCCCCCAAAGATAGGTATTTGTCAATAACCTATTTATAAGAACAATAAAGTGCGCCTGGTGTTTTCTCCAACAACCAAACGAGGATTGTCAATCACTAATAGTACTATCCACAATTATTTACGTTCACCCTTCAAGTGATTAAGGTTCATGATCGAGGGACTTCTGACAATAGTAACTTAAGCAAATAACATTGGCCTGACGGTATTTCAATACCCGGTATAAAAGACTTGTGTTCGAGTTTTAAGCATGTATCCCCCCCACGGGAAAATAGTTAAAGAGTGGGCTATGAACTTGATGCGTGGGAATCGCACCTTGCTTTACCTCTCGAGGGATCTCGCGAGGCTTACAACCCCCACCAGGCAGTGTACCTGATCGTTGTAGTATAGTATAGTGACAAGTACCGGGGGATTGATCGTTCAGCTTAGGAATAGTGTCGCTAGGATTAGAAAGCCTAATTAATAGTTCTAGAGATGGAAGATGATTATTTTTGTGTTTTTATATTTTATGAAAGCAAGTAAAATCTCGGGTTTTGAAGGAGTGGGCGGAATTAGTTGCTAATCAACTAACCCAAAAACTATTTTATAACTAATTAACTAATGAAAATGAAATTAAACTAATATTAAACTAAGGTTGTGAGCAGTGGTTGGAGAAATTGTGTTTACTTAGACTTCATTACTCCCTAGATATCTTTTACATGTTAATTACTTGTTACACTTGTATGAATGACGGGTTGTATTCCTTAATACCATTCGTGGAGTGGCATACATAACTCCCCAACTCTATGAGCTCTTATCTCCTCCTACACCATGACCCAGCACAACTATAGGGATTGTAAACAGTGGCTCATGCATTAAATACAACCAATAAAGACCTAGTACGCCTCGGTTCATGTTTCTTAAGACGTTCAAGCATGTTACCATTTGGAGATCTGCCAGTTTTCTTAAGCCTAACATATAATATCATTCATTCAAAACAAGAATAGACAAGTAATCAACACATAATCAACATCTAGGTTTCATTAGATCTAAGCAAACACAAAGGAAATTTAGCCTAGCATAGTAGAATTAAGATAAGAACAAAAGATAGACAACCAACACATAGACATATTGATTGAATTAAGAGTATACTTATCTCAATTACAATGCAAGGTCTCAAGGGTTTGGAACCCTTGAAAAACCTGTAAAAGAGGCACCAAAATCGTCTTTAGGGTTTCACCAAAACTTCTCTCCCTTTATGAAAAAACTAGAAAACTATATATAGGAAAATCGTCCTGACGGCGTCAAGAGTAAAATCTGACGCCGTCAACTCGCCGCCATATACTTCCTCGGACGCCCTAGATCCAATCGTGACGGCCTATGTGACGCCGTCACCACCCTCGGTAAATTAATCTTGGTCATTTTGACGCCGTCATCTCTTCATCTGACGCCTTCACAACCTTCGGTAAAATATTCATCCTTTCTGACGCCGTCAAGAGTAAATTCTTGACGCCGTCACCTTGTAATTCCAGCTTGGATTTGGTACTTTGTTGTTTTCTTCACTTTATGCTCCAAAAACGTCCAAAATAGCCTCTTTTCCAGAATTCACTCTCCAAACACCTAAAATCACAAAAGGAACGATTTAGGGCAATATTTGATCAAATAAATTCGGATTCGGGCTTAAATGACCCCCTAAAAACGGATCATTTTTCGCCTCATCATATACCCTTACACTTGAGATTTGCTTGTCCTCAAGCAAATGAGCTTTTATTCTACTCAAAAGACAAGTTAGGGGTCATTTAACACTAATATAAAAGTAATTACAACAAATAATCGTTCCACTAAAGACCAATAGACAAGCACGGAGGTCATACACAAGCACCTCACAAATAGTGTTTAGATACTCACATCTCTCAGGTGTAATAAAGTAATATAACATTATGGAAATGGAAGATATCTCTCACTACCTGTCATAGCAAAATAGATTACCATAGGCTTGGGAAAGGATCAAACCTCCACCACATGGCGTAAGCACCTAGGATAAACTATCAAAGAGGTCTTTTTAAAGGGTTATAATGTTAGGTGTAGGGATATGAATTACACGGTTTTGTTGGATAAAGGGGATTTTACTGGTGGCGAGTTAACAATCTTAGTTAATTACATGTACAAGATGGCGTTGCTAAGCCAAGACTAGACTCAACTTAAGCTAATAAATGAAAAATAACAAAAACATAAAATAAACATAGAATAAAAACGGGATGGTAGTCCGTATGTTTTTTCTCTCTTTCTTTTCTTTTTTTTTTTTTTTTTTTTTTTTTTTTTTTTTTCATACACTCTTACCCTACCATCCAAAATAATACATCATAGGGGTTTGAGCATTCCCCTTACACTTGAATCTTTACATACTTTACATTAAACTATTCTAATGACTCGAATTAAGAAAATCAAAATACTTGGAACACTTTTAAGATTAACGTACATATGGGGGTAATAAGTGTTGTTCTTCCCCATTACTCCATAAAATAAGTACTTACCCATGAGTCCCAATCGTCCCAAAACAATATGTACAAGGATATGACTCGACTTAGCAACCATGTAATCAATTAGAAAGTTAACTTAGGGTTTAACAAATAACAATAATGCACTAAAAATGAGCGCATACACGGAAGGCTAAGGCGATTTGGGTGTATATTTAAGTGGGGTGTAACAAATTCTTCCTTTAAGTAAAATGCTTAAAGTTAGAAACGAAAAGATAGGCTCGGAGGGGTGTACTAGGGGTATCGTGTACTAAAAATGAGTACAACGCTAAGGGTGTGGGAAAAATTAGTTGACTTAACTAGCCAAGTAATATGACTTAAATGGTCAAGTAATCGTAATACGGGTTTAACACAAGGGTGATCCTAATGCCTCTTATCATGTAGTAAATCCTACTACACGAATGTAGTCTCACTAGCGGTCTCGGGATGCATCACTAACGCAAGTTCTAGAATCTAAATGCTACCGGTACACTCATAAGCACCAATAATAAATGCTTTTCCTATCAAAACTAAAGGCGAACCTCACATTTTTGGGTGGAAAATTTTTCTGAATATACGGTTATGTGCTAGTCATACAACCTCCTATCCATGAGACGCTTGCTATGGCTAAAGTTTCACTCCTAAATGTTGTAAAAAAAATTTTAAATTTGGCGCTAAAATTGCACTAACAAGTATTTCTCATAGTTTTATTACTCATCTACTATCAAACAAAACAAACTCAAGCGAAAGTGCATATGTAAGGTATCATCTTTTTACCCTCCCCTTACACTTAAGATGAACATTGTCCCCAATGTTCAAGTAAAGAATGTAAAAGTTAAAAGTAAAGAGAATGAATTCAAATACTCCCCTGATTCGCTCGGTATGGATTTTAGGTTGGCCAGGTTAAATCTTCCTCCAAGAAAACGAACAATCAAAGCTTCCCTTCCAGAATATAAATCATCTTCTTGTCTCAAATAACCTGTAAATCCTGACAAAAGTAGACAAGGCAACCTCGCGTAAAATCGGCGGCATCCTATATAAGTTACTAAATCCTAGAAAACAAAATAAGATATAATGCTTGTGGAATGAAGTTTGCAGATTTCCTGGAGATTATAAAACTTAATAATTCACAAAAACTTATAAGACTCCGTTAGAAAAACAAAATCGGTAAAATTTCCAGATTTTTGACTCCTGACGCCGTCAAGAGCAATTGCCTGACGCCGTCAGAATGAACCTGTAGAAATCTTTATGTTAAGTTTCTGGAAAATTTCTGGAAAAACTTTGTCCTACTTCCTGGAAAATCCTGCAAAACTACATCATGACTCAATACAAGCATTTGACTCTAACAATACGAATACACATGTTCATTAAATATTGTGGAGAATCATGATCGGTTTGTTTCTTAAAAAACATATTTGGGGTTTCCCCTTACACTTATCTTTTGCAAAAATACCTTTAGGTTGAAGTTAAGACTAGGCTAAACAACATAATAAAGTATTTCCACATTTTAATTGAGAAACATGATCAACCAACAATAAAAATAAAACATGCATACGGAAGCAAATAACAATCAAACAAATAAAATCACACAAAACATGGGTTGCCTCCCAAGAAGCGCTTTTCTTTATTTACGAGTCTTGTAGCTAGACTCAAAGTCGTGGGTTACTACGTGATTCGGGTGAGTTCCTCATTGAGGACATCTTTGGGATCGAACTTAGGTTTCAACTCTCTATCGGTTTTCTTAGTATGGTACGACCTCTCGAACATCTCTCCATCCGGATCATATAAAGTCATTCTCATGTGCCATGATCCGTCTCCTTCTTTAGGTGGCTTGTCCCACCTCCATTCATACTTATCTCCATCTCTTTTCCATTTATTCAACTCTATATTAATAGGCATTACGCTTAAGAACTCAATCATTTTTCTAAAGACTAAGGGGTCCTCAAAGGGATCTAGCTCCTCATCTCTAGCTATGAGTTGTTCAACCGAATGTGTTCTCTCAACGAAATCCTTTTCTAGATAAAATGGGCATTGAGGTCCTATGAAGTTCCTTTCTATCCAAGGTCCATATCTAGATGGTCTCCTATTCATCTCTACCCAATGCGGTGTTGGTTCATCATCACAATCATAACTATGCTTCTTAACATTATACACCGACCAAGTATCGCCTTCACCTACCGCTATCTTAGATTCCTTGCAATCTATCATGGCACTAGCGGTTGCTAAAAATCCTCTTCCAACTAATAATGGGCATGTAGTGTCACTAACCATGTCTAGGACGTGAAAATCCGCTAATATAGTCAACTTTCCTACGTGAACAACTACATCCTTAATCATCCCAACCGGGTGAGCTATACTCCCATCCGCTAGCCCTATCAATACCTCCGTTTCTTCTAACTTTCCTAGCTTAAGAGTGGTGAATAAGGATAAGGGAATCAAGTTGAGGCTTGACCCTAAATCGGCTAATGTGTCGAAAGCTTCGGATCTTCCTATCTTACAAGGCAAAACAAATATACCCGGGTCATCAAGCTTTTTAGGTAACTTGTTTTGAACGAAAGCGGTCCCATTTTTGCCTAGCTTACACTTCTCATATTTTTCTAGGAGGGCGCTATAGTATGGAGCACGCGCTAAGACATCAATGACGGGGCGTTCAATGTGAAGTTCTTTGAATTCATCGTCAAGGTCTTGCGTAAGAGGTGTTTCAACAATACTTTTGACCGGTTCTATAGTGGGAGTTTTAGTTGATTGGTCCTTTTGGGGAACTTGGTTTTGCTTGAAACACTTGCTCGTTGATTTGACCGAATAATATTGTGGACACAAAGCAGGTGACGAAACGGATGATATGGAATTAACGGTTAGTTTCGGATTCTTGATTGTGTCACTTGGGAGTGCTCCCATTTCTCGGTCATTGAGAACTTTCAACAATGTGTCAATTCTATTGGTCATCTCATTTTGATTTTGTTTGAAATCGGCTTCAAACTTAGCTATGCGGGCTTCTTGAGATGCCATGAACTTTGACATCAATCCTTCAAGATTGTTGGTACTACCATAGTTGTTAGAAGGACTGTTGTTGAAGGTACGGTTGGATGGTGGACCGTTTGATTGGTAACGATTAGGTGGGTTGGATGAATTTGGTTGATTTTGTTTCCACCTAAGGTTTGGGTGATTTTTCCATGAGGGGTTATATGAATCACCGTATGTGTTTGGCTCGGGCTTGAAAGTGTACCACTTATCTCCCGCTTCGTCGGTACGCGTGGATGCGTAGTCCGCAAAAGCTGTTCCGGGGAGTTCCACACAATCACGAGTGTCATGGGGACCACTACATAACTCGCATGAAGAAGTGATTTTGTTCACTTGGCTTGAATGCTTCGGAGCTTCGTAAGATTTCATGAGAAACTTGACTTGGTCCTCAAGTTCCATGATCCTACGGTCGGGAGTGCTTGAATTATTCGAAGGCAAAGATATTGCCTTGACCGTTTTGTTCAAATCACGGGGATCATTCTAACTTTCGTTGTCATAGAGAGCAAGATCTTCTATGAGTTCCCATGATTGTTCCGCACTAAGATCACGTAGCTTACCACCGGCCGATTGGTCAATGGTTCGCCTCGTGGGGATATCGATATGGTCATAAAAAATTTGGACTTGGAGCCACAAATCTATGCCATGATGAGGGACTTTTTGGAGTAAGTCCTTGAAACGAGTCCATGCTTCATAAAGAGATTCATTTTGACGTTGTTGGAACATCAAGATGTCATTCCTAAGTTTAGTAGTTCTCCCCGGTGGGAAAAATTGAGCAAGGAAACGAGTGGTGAGATCATCCCATGTGGTGATGGATCCCGCGGGTAAACGCTCAAGCCATTAACTAGCTTGATCCCGTAGAGAGAATTGGAATAGGCGTAAACGGGTAGTCTCTCTAGTTTCAACACCTAGGTCTATGGAATCTACGATTTTGAGGAAGTCCTTAAGGTGTTGGTTTGGATCTTCGGAACGAAGTCCATGGAATGCACATCCGCTTTGCACCAACCGGATGGTGTCGGATCGCAGGGGGGTCACATTGGCTCCGGTGAGCTCAATGGTGTTTCGGTAGCCTTGGTGGCTAGGTCGGGAATACTCTCCTAAGGTTCGGGGCCTAAGGGGTTCTAATGGTGGGTTTTGTTGTGGTGGGATGATGGGTTCAAAGATGTTACCACCTTCCATGATGTCGGATGGTAAAGAGTTACGAACAAAAGCACGAAGAAATAAGATAGACTAAAGAAGACCTAAAAATAAAAATAAAATCTTACTAGAAAGGAATCTAGCAAGTAGACCTAATAAAAAGAAATCCTAACCTAGACAATAACTATTCCCCGGGCTGCGGCGCCAAAAACTTGATGCGTGGGAATCGCACCTTGCTTTACCTCTCGAGGGATCTCGCGAGGCTTACAACCCCCACCAGGCAGTGTACCTGATCGTTGTAGTATAGTATAGTGACAAGTACCGGGGGATTGATCGTTCAGCTTAGGAATAGTGTCGCTAGGATTAGAAAGCCTAATTAATAGTTCTAGAGATGGAAGATGATTATTTTTGTGTTTTTATATTTTATGAAAGCAAGTAAAATCTCGGGTTTTGAAGGAGTGGGCGGAATTAGTTGCTAATCAACTAACCCAAAAACTATTTTATAACTAATTAACTAATGAAAATGAAATTAAACTAATATTAAACTAAGGTTGTGAGCAGTGGTTGGAGAAATTGTGTTTACTTAGACTTCATTACTCCCTAGATATCTTTTACATGTTAATTACTTGTTACACTTGTATGAATGACGGGTTGTATTCCTTAATACCATTCGTGGAGTGGCATACATAACTCCCCAACTCTATGAGCTCTTATCTCCTCCTACACCATGACCCAGCACAACTATAGGGATTGTAAACAGTGGCTCATGCATTAAATACAACCAATAAAGACCTAGTACGCCTCGGTTCATGTTTCTTAAGACGTTCAAGCATGTTACCATTTGGAGATCTGCCAGTTTTCTTAAGCCTAACATATAATATCATTCATTCAAAACAAGAATAGACAAGTAATCAACACATAATCAACATCTAGGTTTCATTAGATCTAAGCAAACACAAAGGAAATTTAGCCTAGCATAGTAGAATTAAGATAAGAACAAAAGATAGACAACCAACACATAGACATATTGATTGAATTAAGAGTATACTTATCTCAATTACAATGCAAGGTCTCAAGGGTTTGGAACCCTTGAAAAACCTGTAAAAGAGGCACCAAAATCGTCTTTAGGGTTTCACCAAAACTTCTCTCCCTTTATGAAAAAACTAGAAAACTATATATAGGAAAATCGTCCTGACGGCGTCAAGAGTAAAATCTGACGCCGTCAACTCGCCGCCATATACTTCCTCGGACGCCCTAGATCCAATCGTGACGGCCTATGTGACGCCGTCACCACCCTCGGTAAATTAATCTTGGTCATTTTGACGCCGTCATCTCTTCATCTGACGCCTTCACAACCTTCGGTAAAATATTCATCCTTTCTGACGCCGTCAAGAGTAAATTCTTGACGCCGTCACCTTGTAATTCCAGCTTGGATTTGGTACTTTGTTGTTTTCTTCACTTTATGCTCCAAAAACGTCCAAAATAGCCTCTTTTCCAGAATTCACTCTCCAAACACCTAAAATCACAAAAGGAACGATTTAGGGCAATATTTGATCAAATAAATTCGGATTCGGGCTTAAATGACCCCCTAAAAACGGATCATTTTTCGCCTCATCAGAACTCACCTTAGTAGTACAGTGGTATCGTAGTCTCAATAAAGCAAGGAAACAGCTTCACACAACACAACCTAAAAGATAATGCAAGTTTCAGTTGATAGTCTAAATCTGGTTTTATCGCGAATACTCGTTATTTAGTTACGAACGAATCTCGTGTTTGTTTAAGTGTCTAAAGTTCAAAAACAAAGTTATATATACATATAACTCGTAAGTAAAATGATTGATGATTGATATAAAGTTAGTTTTTATAACGGAAATAAAATAAGCGTATCGTTTTACAAGAAATAAATAATGTATCGTTATATTGTTTAATTATAATTACGAATATATATCGTATATATATATAAGTTTATGTTTATATAAGTCTTATATTAATTATATGTTTATATATGTAAAAGGTTAATATTATTTTTATAAAATAATATTTACTGAAAATTCCTTTAAGTTTCCAAAATTTACATTTTTAACCCTAACGATATATATATTACACCGTTAGTCCAAAAATATATATAATTTACATTTTAGGTCCAAAAGCATCAATATTTACATTTTTCAACTCCAAATATCATTTTTAACAGTTTAGAACTCAAAGTTTTCTGTTTTGACAGCTTCTACCCATAGTTTACCATTTTGACACTTTTAGTCCCTCGGTTAAGAAATTTTTGCAAAGTTAGTCCAAATTTCACCAAACTTGGAATTTAGCTTTTATACTTTTTCAATAAGCTCAGAATACTCAAAGTAACTTAATTCAACTGCTTATTAGCTTATAAAGTGCTTATTTTGATAAATGGGCCTTAACGAGAACAAGTCTTGGCCCGTTAATAATTTGAGATCCATTGGGCTTACGAGACCTTTGGGCCTGACCTTGGATCATATTTTATGTTATAAAAATGATGGTGACAAGCTGTTAAGACCAGCTTATCGAATAAGCTATTGGACAGCTTATCGGGCTAATAAGCCCACTTGGCTTATTTAGTTTCATATGAAAACTGCTTTAGGCAGGTTCAAAAAGGGTCGAGTAAAAGGTTCAAATGAGCTTGTTAGGTCGAATGAAAAGTGTCCCTCAATTGTTCACCAAGGTGAAAATGAGGTCGAGTGGTAAAATAACATGGTCATGTGTCTATATTTTAAGTGGCGAGGCCAAAGCGTTTGGTCCAAATCGTAACTGAAAATGTTTAAAGACTTAGAAAAATTTTAAGTCTTTCGACTAGGTTCATGTAACATTACGTATGAGTTATAGTTAGATCAAAGTCATTATGTCACTTGATTGTTAGCATGGTCAAAATAGAGTAAGACAAATAAAACATATATGTTACTTTTGTATATAACAAAATAAATGATCAAAGTAAACGTGCAAAATATAATAAAATGAAAAATAGAAAGGATTAAATAGGTTTCGAGTTGGCTTACTTCACCTCAAAAGGTGGGGTAAAATGGTTCGTATGGTTCGAGTAGGTACGTAGGATCAACGTGGGAATGTTCACAGCACACCGAGGTTCAAGACGGGTACTTGGTTCCTCCTTGGATCACTTGAATGGTTCGTATGGTACTATGGTTCAATGTATAATGGTTCACGTTCCACCAAAGGTTCACAACGAGCAAGTATGGTTCTCTTGGATCTCTTCTACAACTCGTACGTTAGGAAATCTCCTCGTCCCAATCTTGGCTTGCAACCTCACGTAAAATGTATGTTGGTACGTTTTGAGTGTGTGTTCGTTTAGCTTGCATGGGATTGTTTATATAGGAGATTTAGGGTGGTGAGGATAAGTACAAGAGTCACAAGACTCATGCGTTGGCTAGTATACATGATGGCACCAATTTCTTCACCAATCGAGACTTAGCAACAATAGGAATGCTGCATGCAATCTCTGTTCACTATCTGACATTCTACTGTGCACTTGAGTTGGTCTAGAAGTCATTGGGCAAAAGTGGTGGCGTCTAGGAATATTTGCACACGTTTTGAGTTATCTTGTAACATGGTTTTTGCGTTTTACTTTGGGCAGAATTTAGGTAGCAAACGAGCGAGATATATGGTAAACTTTATCATTCTCAAATCTTTGCTAGCTCGTAAATTAAGTTATGTAAAAATATGTTTGTGTTATGTGTCGAATTCAAAGGATAATAGGGGTGTTTTGGAGGTGTCGCGACAGAGACAAAAGAAAAGAATAACAAAAGGGGCGTTTGGGCTGTTAAAGCCTTTTGGGCTTTGGTTTGATCTCGGTCCAGCAAGAAAAAGAAAAGAAATAATATAAAGTGTCCGTTTGGCTTGGCAGTTGGGTTTAAGTGGCCCAATGGGTCAACGGGGCCCACCTGGTATGTTTTGAGAGTCGGGTTACGATCAAATAATATTAATGAGTAGTCTCGAGAATTTTCGTAAGCTTCGGGAATATATAAATATTGTATGGTATTTAATCGAAACGTATATTATAAAAATATAAACGTTTAAAATATATATTCGCGATAATTAGACTATCTAGGTTTGTGTGCAAGCAACGTTTCTAAGAAAAAGATAATTCACATTTTACCGTTGTGATTTATATATCAAGTCTAATATATAAAAAAAAAATTTGTCATACGTAAAAGTGGGTATTTAAATAACGTAATAACTTGTAAGTATTTACTAACCGTTGGGAAAATTACGAGAGGCTACATATGGGTTATTGTTTGGACTTCATTTGATGTAGCATGAATCAGGTCTACTCATTGTCCATTTCATTTCTTTTTACATTTAAAAAATTGTGGACTAATGATCTATTAAAGTGAAGTCAACAATAGTATATGATATTATGGTTGTGGTCAAAGCTTCATCTTACACTTCTTTCTTTCTTTTAGACACTTTACCATAACTTTTTTAAGTATGGTCTTTTTACGCAAAACATTATGCGTAAACATGCTAGTAGACTTTTGCGTAAGATTCTTTAGCGTAACATGATCTTTTGCGTAAGCAAAATCTTTTGCATAAACCTTGTCTTTTGCTTAAGTATTACGCGTAAGACAAGGGTTTTATGCCTTAGATGAACCTTACGCATAACTTGTCTAAGTTATGCGTAGAAAATCGACGATTTCGCGTAGGAAGAGGGTTTTGACCCTTTGACCATCTTCCGGTGATATTCCGACCATCTTTTCCGGCTACTTTTTCAGTCCATGTTATTTGACCAGTATTTATACCTTGAATATGCCCACTTTTGACCACTTTTGTATCCAGCTTTTGAGACCATGTATATTTTAGACCACCTTTTAAGCTTTGACCACATTTTTGACCACAAAAGTCTACAAGGGGATGGTACAAAAAAGGTCACGAGATATGAGTTGAACAATAACTATTAACTAGGACTCAAAACCATAAGAAACAGATGTGTAAAGACTGTTGAAAGCATAGGATTTTTGGGACCAATTTTTTCTTTTAGAAACTTAAACTATTACCACTTACCACGAAAAATAATGTAAACTTGGTAAAACAAATGGTACAACAGTTTTAAAATTGGTACGAACTTACAATAAATCAATTTTTGATAAGATAATACCACAAAAATCAACCAAAAACTAAAACCAAGGCTCTGATGCCACTTGTAGGATCGTGGTTTTGATTGAATATTGTGATTCGGGAGGTCGGGGATGATGAAAGATTAAATCTTCCATGGTTAGTGAGAAAAAGTAGAGAGAGAAGGAAAAACATGCAATAAAAATGGCAAAGTATAGACACAAAGTGTCATAACAATACCCGAAAGGAAAAACATGATAAACTCCAAACGCATAGATAAACCACTTCCAATGCAACTAAGGTCTCGTCTAATCACTTCCTTCTATCTTATCCTTAGAAAGCTCACCTGAAAATGATGCTTAAAATGTTAACATTACGTTGGTGAGATTCATAGGTTTAAGACTCATACACGCTAGGCAACCAAAATCACTGTGATTATAAAATATAGCTGGACGAATAAATTACAGGTATCATATAGCTACATGTATTTGCAAGTCAAGAATCACACACAAAGGCAACAACACACATAAGGCAACATCAGGACGGCTCGTGTCCTCCGACCCCACAATGATTACAACAGGACGGCTCGTGTCCTCCGACCCCAAAATAATTACAATAGGATGGCTCATGTCCTCCGACCCCAATAAACCACAATTAGGTCGCATGCGCGAGCAACAGGATAAGCATCCTCCCAATTGGAACACATAAACTAGTAACGAGTAGGAGTATTACTCTCCAATTGGATACTCCCCCCTAATTGGACTACACAACATTATCACACAACATTTCCACATCGCATAACCATTCACATATAGCATACATACGATAACATTATAAGTCCAAGCTCTTTGACACACACATAATCACAGTAACCCAAATCATTTAAGACAAGCATCATTCCCATCCCAAGTTTAAAACAAGGTAGAAATATGGGACTATGAACTCACCTCAAACCTTGGAGCTTCTACAAAACAAATCACAATCTATAACACACAAAATAAATCCACATTACACATGGTCAAGCCAAAAGCTACAACCCATGTAATACACATATGATGGATGTCTAAGACTCATATGGCCCACCATGGATCACCTAGACACCATACTAACTGCTACCATAACTTAACACTCACTAAATCCCTTGCACTTTTAAAATCAGAAAATGCAGAATTTTTTGGTACATTCGCCCACATAAAATCATGACAAATAAAGCTCAACAACTCACACCAAAAATTTACCATGGTCTCTCATAAGCATAAAAGCTAATCCCAGAAGGCCATGGACCAATAACACACACAAGTACTCAAAAGTAAATCAAACTTGTCAACTACTCAAATTCGGATCTGAATGCACACCAAAAAGTTTTGATTAACATAAAATACTTCCACAAGTTTTTATCGCAAATTCTTTTCGTGGTAGTCTAATATAACCTAATACTTAACTATTCCAGAAGGCCTAGTCAAAAATACCACTTTTACAACCACAAAACACCCTCAAACTTTTACCCAAAATCTGTCCTGGTTTGACAGCTTTGACACCTTAACAAAGAAAAATCAAAAGACCAACTTCCCGATCTTGAAATCAATCGTGGCTGGACTTTTTAGAAAGCTCTTTCATTAAACTTCAATTTAGACCAAAAATTCGTGACTTTACTCCTCACCATATGTTAATTACACTCACATCTTTACAGCACTACGTTTCTGTCCAAACCCTAACTCAATAACTAACATGTTTTACGCTCAATCCTCTTAACCATACATCATACTATTACTAATTATTGTCCCAACGTGTTTAATGACATTAATTTACAGAAGTTAACACAAACCCTAATCCATCATAACTTGTATTATATGAATCTAATCAATAATTAAACAATTAAGGGTTTACTAGGTATACCTTAGGCTTGTTTTCTTCACATACTTGAATCCCTAACTTTTCTCCTTCTCCTCCTCTCCCCCTTGTCGACTTTTCCAAAGAAAAAGAGATCTAGGGTCGTTTGGTTTGGCTTATATGGGTAGGGGTTGGGCTTGTTTGGGTTAGATTAGGATTCCTTGGGCCTAAGAGTCATATTTGGACTCAAATTGAATTTCCTTTTCCCTTGTTTTTCTTTATAGCCAATTTTTATTTACATATATATATTATTTTTATATTTTTTTTATTAAATTAATTTATTACACTCAAAACCTCATACTTTTCATATTTTATAAATACCCGTAACTAATCTTAACGTCTGACGCGATAAACCTCAGTTTTTACGACAAACCGGAAAATTATCATTTTCAAAACAAAGTTTCCAAAAATAGATTTTCACACTCTTTTATAAGCATAACACATAAAAACAAACTCCTCGTAACTTGCTAACGCTCAAATACTTGAACGAAGACTCGTTACGCAAAAATACAAAAACACCAAAAACTACACAAGTCATTTCTACACCACAAAGGTGATCAAAATGAACTTTTCCAAATTCCATACTTTCCAAATCACAATAAAAACCATTTACGCAAGAGATTTAGTGCTAAAACTCACCTATATCACTCTTATATCACTTCAAACACCTAGGACACACCAAAAAAATGTCAACCGAGTCAAGACTATCAGTCAAACTGACCTGCCAAAACCACGGTTGTTACATCATCCCCCACTTCGGGAAATCGCGTCCCGAGATTTCAACTACTATAGTCACCACTCACAACAGCAAAAGGAAATTTATGGATTTTTAAGCGGAAAAATACTACACCATAAAATCAGAGAGAAAGAATCGCAAAAATGTGAACCGACTAAATACTCGAATTCATACGATAGAAAACATTCCGTCACTCCAACGATACACGCAAATAGATACACTCCCCGATCAATAACACCAATGATCAAAACGACTTCTCACAGGTAGGTACGATACCCCCGAACCAAACAAAAAATCCAAATGGTAACCGCAAGAAGCACACACATGTAACAGGTACCCATAAAATAAAACATTTATGAACACCCCGCATCTAACATCCACGATCTAAATCCAACTACAAATGACCTGCTCACCAACTACATCCGCAAAAAAATTTGTGTACTTAAATTTCATCTGATCGTCACGTTTCCATGTAAACTTAGGACCACGCTCTGAATCCCAGCATACCTTTACCAACGCTATCTCACCACACTTCAAACCCTTAACATCTCGATCCATAATCTCCATAGGTTTCTCAACAAAATGAAGAGTTTTGTCAACCTTACTTTCATCTATTGGCACATGCAGACTAGCATCCACGAAACACTTCTTTCAATTAGATACATGAAACGTATCATGTACACCACTTAATTCCTCAGCTAACTTCAACCAGTATGCCACAAATCAAATCATTTCAGTAAATCTCAAATGGACCTACGTATCTCGGTGCTAGCTTGCCTTTCTTACCGAAACGCACAACACCTTTCCAAGGAGATACTCTTAACCTCATAATATCACCAACACCAAACTCTAAGGGCTTACGGCAATAATCCGCATAACTCTTTTGGCGATCTCTTGCTGCCTTAAGTCTTTCCTTAGTCAGCAAACCTTATTCATAGTCTCTCGTTCTAGTTCAGGACCAATTAGTTGGCTTCTCCCAACCTTTGCCCACAAAACAGGTGACCTACATTACCTTCCATACAACTTTTCGCACGATACATACTCAATACTAGAATTATAATTGTTGACATAGGAGAACTCAGCTAAGGGTAAATGTATACCCCGGCTTCCCCCAAAATCAAACACACCCATGCTCTCAGCTCACCATCCAACGCCTGATTTGTACGCTCACTTAGTTCACTCATTAGAGAATGATAAGTCGCACTCATCTACATACACGTTCTCAAGACTCCATAACACGTTTACCACTATCGCAAAGTAAGTATTTCATCATGTTTCTTGCGACACCCCATGGCTCATTACCAACTCACCGAGCGAAAAGTCTCGCCTACTCCTCCATACATCTCTTGCAAAGGTAATGATATGTCTTATCCATTCTTGGATATATCAAATACCTTGCATGACTGCTGTCCTTACGCTTCCTCTCAATAGAACCAATAGATGGTCCCCAAAGTACATTCCTCCATCTTCGTTCCTTTCCATTTACAGGTCTAAACCAAGTAATCATTCTTCTTACATGTTCTCATCCTTGAACCACTCTCTCTAGGTTGCCAACATCATCACCGTAACTCCGAACTGAATTATCATAATCATTGCTCACCAACATCTAAGTTTCACTCGTTCACTCCCGCTCAGCGCTCTTACCACGATGTCCGCCCTTCCTTGACGGTGGCGAATCAGACAATCGTAGTCACTGAGAAATTCCACATCCAACTTCTCTTCAACATATATTAACCTCTTGTCAAATATATGCTAAAGATTCTTATGATCCGTGTAGATAACGCTATCTGTTCCATACAACCATCGTCTCCAAGTTCTACTCCCAAACTCTAAGTCATGCATCACATAGTTCCTCTTATGGATCTTCTACCTCCGCGATGCCCACGCAATCTAAAGAACGTATATCTTAAAGCTAAACCTCTCACTTGAACAACTTGGCAAAGAACGTATATCTTAAAGCTAAACCTCTCACTTGAACAACTTGGCAAACACCCACTTCTTCTTCATCGAACAAATTGATAATCGAAACGACAATCTATCCTAAGTAAACGACGCGAACCATGAAACCGGTCTAACTAAAACGTATATTAACGAACTCAAAAGGGGTATGAATTACCGACTAGCGAAGTAACGAACATCAAAATCAAAGCTAGAAAAACGCAATGAGAAATTTTCCCCCAATAAAAGTTGACACAAATAAAATGTACATGAAAACTCATACAAAGAAAATATAAAATACACGTACCCATAAAACATCCACAAGCGTACCTCAACGAAAGAAACACTCGTTGAACCAAATACATAACAAGTTTGGCAAATGAGAACCATAGACAGTTCTTATTCCCTTACTCGACCTTCCCAAAAACAAATGAACACCGTTTTTCACAAGACATATCTTAAACTTATACATTTTTTTATAAAATATATATAAACCATTTTATGTAAGACATCAACATAACCATTTTTTTTCCACACTTTATTTTCACCATAAAAATAATAGTTTCCAACAAATGACCTTGAATAACCCAAAACGAGTTTTAAAATACCATAAGGAATCCAACACAACCCCTTTACTGGAAACGAAAAACACAGAAGAATCACATAATCAAAATAATCATCAAATGAATCTCATACCAGTGAACACTCACACAAATGCATTGCAAACCAAACGATGAACTTACAGACTCATTCATACAACGATCAAACCAAAATCATAGAAAAACACCGATACTAACAAGTCACAAAACATGTCACGAAATTCAATTGGTGTGTGTAAATGAGGGATTAAATATCCACACCAACTCGTCACGAACCAACAATATTTGAAGAATAGTATAACATTCATTCCGAGGAATGAATGTATGGAATAACCAAATAAACGAAACACTATCCAACAAAAACAAATTCGATTACCCAACACCTATCACGACGTCAAATAGAAAGAATATGGCATCTGTACCATCATGGTACGAGTAGGAATGCCAACCAAAGAATTAGGTATACAAACGGAGCGTCTAGCAAACGAATCAACTTAAATACCACAACATAAGTACCCACCGATAATTGAGGTATCAACATATGATAGGTAGGATGGAATCTTACCACCCACACACCCCAACATATAACGACTGCCCAAACGGTTAAGAGAATACTTCTCTAACCATACAGCCATCACCAACATGATATCACATACCATCTTCCACAACATATAACAACAAACATCAATCAATGTAATAATGGTTACAAGTCCACGTGTGTGATACCCTTATAATTATGTTCGTGACCATAGTTGTAAGCCTATTCCACACGCATACTTACTTCCAAAACCACTCATCTCAATGATAATGCACATATACCACATAACACCTAATACACCATGCAATCCATGCTATCATACTTGCAAGTCCACTTGTGTTGTGACGCATGTATAATTATGTTGGCCACCATAATTATCTATGCCCCCGTTCATAAGTGTACTCCCTCCTATGACAACACATCATGCAAACAAACATGCAAACAAAAATAAAAAACGCCGCAAACAATCATCTTGCATGGAACAATTACAACGATCACGTAAACTCTATAATCAAAATTACTTGGATAAGTGATGCGTGGGAATCGCAACAGGCTTTACCTCTCGAGGGATCTCGAGAAGCTTACAACCCCCACCAGGCAGTGTACCTGATCGTTGTAGTATAGTATAGTGACAAGTACCGGGGGATTGATCGTTCAGCTTAGGAATAGTGTCGCTAGGATTAGAAAGCCTAATTTACTAGTTCTAAAGATGAGGGATGATTATTTTTGTATTTTTATGTTTTTTAGAAAGCAACTAAAATCTCGGGTTTTGAAAGAGTGGGCCGAATTAGTTGCTATTCAACTAACCCAAAACTAAGATGCAATCAAAATAAAATACTAAAAATGAAAATAAACTAATTTATACTAAGGTTGTGAGCAGTAATTGGAGAAAATGTGTTTACTTAGACTTCATTACTCCCTAGATATCTTTTACATGTTAATTACTTGTTATAATTGCATGGATGACGGATCGTATTCCTTAATACCATTCATGGGGTGGCATACATAACTCCCCAATTCTATGAGCTCTTATCTCCTCCTACACCATGACCCAGCACAACTATAGGGATTGTAAACAGTGGCTCATGCATTAAATACAACCAATAAAGACCTAGTACGCCTCGGTTCATGTTTCTTAAGACGTTCAAGCATGTTACCATTTGGAGATCTGCCAGTTTTCTTAAGCCTAACATATAAAATCATTCATCCAAGAACAAGAATAAACAAGTAATCAACACATAACCAATATCTAGGTTTCATTAGATCTAAGCAAGCACAAAGGAGATCTAGCCTAGCATAATGGAATTGAGACAAGAACAAGATATAGACAACCAACACATAGACATATTGATTGAATTAGAAGAACACTTATCTCAATTACTGTGGAGTTTGATAGACTCCATGGACCGTTTTAAGCACTAGGGTTCAACAATAACTATGAAAATAACATGCAGCGGAATAAGAACAAATCAAAGTTATTGACACAAGGTTTTTCACAATCATCACCTCCAATTATTGTTTGATCAGAATAACAACGTGTTACCTAAACGAAACAAGGATCTAAGATGTCACAACTCGTAAATTCTGGTCTTTTCCCGAACTTTCACATTTACTATTCATCAGTTACTATTCATCGATCACTATTCATCATTTTACTATTCATCATTTTTTAGGTCAGTTTGATATTCTGAGAAGCGTTTAAAAATTTTACTATTCATAAAACACTATTCACCTCCGGAGAAAATTTGTCATTTATACGTGAGTTGCGTCATTTCTGTACACGTACGATTATCAACCTAATAAACGTTATCTTATGAGCTATTATTTTAAATAATTGATCCGTCAATCCCAACTATGGTCCTAACACATTTTTATACTCATAATAATAATATAAAAATTATATTATTAATTTACCCGGTGTTTTGAAATCAAATACTATATTTTACGGTCGGAGCTTATTACTCCGTCGGTTTGCGTTATTTCAACAAGATAATTATTTTGACACCCAATTCTCATCAGGAATAATATTTTACAACTTTTACAACTTCGTCGTATTTTATTTCACCTCTTTAACATTTTTGACTTAACTATTTTATTCTAAATAATTCAAGTGAAAACCATTTTTGAACTTGTGTTGTAATATCAATTGAGTTACACCCCAGCTACACGTATGCTTCCGCTGGATCCGATTTTGGGGGTGTGACAGATTACACCTAATGTATACACCAAACCCACCAATACTTGCACCTAGACATGAACATTAATGAGCCACAAAATACAACCCTTGTTTTACTCCTTTTCTTCCATGTTTTATGGATCTTGCCCCCCTAATCCATGTACTACTTCATTTAAGAAAGACCATAAAGACCATAATATATCTACTCTTATAATACAACTTCTCATTCCATATCAAAGAAACTAGCAAACTTTTCATTCTCTCTTTTTCTCTCTTCTATGAATCGGCCACCACAAGACCACCAAGAAGAAACCATAATTTTCCAAGATCAAGACATAATACTTTACTTTGACAATAACACTTATTTTCCAAGTTACGAGTGGTATAGGTATCATGTGCATGGACATTCACTACATCATTTCGTGATCTAAATTAGATCATATTCATTCATATTAGGTTGCGGTTAGAGATCGAACCTCTTTTCTGTGTATCCACTTTTGTCATCGTAGCTATCGCACCAGGTGAGTCATAGCCCCTACTCTTTTAAATTGTTTTGTTAACTTTTTGGGGGAGAATACATGCTCGTTTTTACATAAATTACTACTTGACTCTTTGAACTCATTTGACCTTATAACTTGTTTTGAACTTTTGAACTTGACTTAAACTTTTGACCTTAATGTACCGTACGTACTATGATCTAAAGTCTCGCCATTTTTGGTGGAGCATGCAAAGTCTCACCTTTTTGGTGGAGCGTTCTTGATCTAAAGTCTCGCCTTATTGGTGGAGCGTGCTAAGTCTCTCCTGTTCAGAGCATCCTTAATAATTCTCGCCATGGTGGAGTGACTAATAATTCTTCACCAAGTCGGTGGAGTGACTAATAATTCTTTGCCTAGGTGGCGGAGTGACTTCAAGTCTCCCATGTTCGGAGTAACATTATAAAGTCTCCCTTGTTCGGAGCGGCCTTGACTTATTATTGACCACGGGTGCTTGACTACTAGACCTAAACTATATTTTAGCAGTGGGTTGTGAACACACAGGTTGCAAGTCTCTTATGGCGGGACTTGTAACTGAGTGGATTTACGATGCCTTTGCTGTGTGATCATTTTTCTATAAACTTTATTTGTTAAACAAACTCTATGAACTCACCAACCTCGTGTTGACACTTTAGCATGTATTTTCAGGTTTTAACCTATGGCACACTACTGGAGGTTTTGGCAGGGCATGGCATGGTCATAGAAGACTCTGATTATTTATATAGGGACCGTTTTAAACTACTTTTAAGGGCCTACTTCCGCACTATTTTTAACGATGTAAATTCAACAATTTGATTAAACGATTTTATTCTAAATAATTAAAGTGAAAACTATTTTTGTACTTGTGTTGTGTTACCGATTGAGTTACACCCAGCTACACGTATGCTTCCGCTGGACCCGATTTTGGGGGTGTGACAGATAAATTAAAGTGAAAACTATTTTTGTACTTGTGTTGTGTTACCGATTGAGTTACACCCCAGCTACACGTATGCTTCCGCTGGACCCGATTTTGGGGGTGTGACAGATTGGTATCAGAGCTCTGGCTATAGCGAACTAAGTGTTTTTAAAACCTAGACTATAGCTACTTTTACGAAAAACTTAACCCTATGACCGTCACGTGCCTGCCTGCCAAGATGATGCCTCACTTGTGGTTTGATGTTGACTTAGGTGATGAGATTTGTGTCTCATTATCTGGTATATTATGTTCATTTATTCTAGTTGATTTCTATCATTGTCTTGCATATAAGCATGTTCACGTATCATATATGTCACCGCGTTATGTCTTTCCTTGCATAGTTTCATCATTTGACCTCGAGTTTGGCCACCTGCCTTAGTCTTTCTGAACGTCTTGGTATTTGTGAAGGACATAGTATTAGTATAACTGAGCTGAGTATTTCAAAATTCATGGAACCTCGGTGGAATATAGACTAGTCACCTATATTCAACCCGGGATAGTGGGACATAGGCTGACTACCTATATCCGACTCAGAAATGAATTTTGTAACACTGAGAATGGTTATAATAAAATTCTGTCTGGATTGAATCCTCTACTCAATTTTCAAATGTTTCATTATGTGTGTGTATACCCTCGTTGTCAGAACGCTTATACTTTTCATCACCTCGTGAACCGCCGCCTGAAAGCACGTCAACTGGTCATTTCATCTCATGAATCTTCACCTTTATAACACTTCGGAGACCAACGTTAACTGAACTTCGGGACGAAGTTCCCTTAAGGGGTAGAGACTATCACAACTCGTAAATTCTGGTCTTTTCCCGAACTTTCACATTTACTATTCATCGGTTACTATTCATCGATCACTATTCATCATTTTACTATTCATCATTTTTTAGGTTAGTTTGATATTCTGAGAAGCGTTTAAAAATTTTACTATTCATAAAACACTATTCACCTCCGGAGAAAATTTGTCATTTATACGTGAGTTGCGTCATTTCTGTACACGTACGATTATCAACCTAATAAACGTTATCTTATGAGCTATTATTTTAAATAATTGATCCGTCAATCCCAACTATGGTCCTAACACATTTTTATACTCATAATAATAATATAAAAATTATATTATTAATTTACCCGGTGTTTTGAAATCAAATACTATATTTTACGGTCGGTCGGAGCTTATTACTCTGTCGGTTTGCGTTATTTCAACAAGATAATTATTTTTACACCCAATTCTCATCAGGAATAATATTTTACAACTTTTACAACTTCGTCGTATTTTATTTCACATCTTTAACATTTTTGACTTAACTATTTTATTCTAAATAATTCAAGTGAAAACCATTTTTGAACTTGTGTTGTAATATCAATTGAGTTACACCCCAGCTACACGTATGCTTCCGCTGGACCCGATTTTGGGGGTGTGACATAAGACATCTCAGACCTTAGAGGATTCGAACAACACTAACTAGTTCTAGGCGTTTATAATGAACTACGCCCTAGAACATACACACACACTTTTCTAGTCGACTACATTGTGAAAGACATAATATAAAACCTGTACCCTATGTCTCTTTATATAGAGAGATATTAGGGTTTACAAAAGACTACGAAGGACTAAATATAAAATCTTCTTTATCAAGCAAGTCCTTCTTGTTTCAATCTTCATCTTTTGTAGAATTCCAGCTTTGCATTATAGTCCCTTTGTTTCATTCTTTTATCTATTTTGTCACATCAAATCAAGAATCCCAACAATGATTGCTATACTGTAGTTGATTATTCCCTAAACCCTAATACAGATATGATAAGAACACAAACCTGTGAAACTCAACTACAACATCAACTAAGTTGCATTATTCCCTAAACCCTAATATGGTCATGAACTTTGATTGCTATACTGCTACGCTACTGCTAGTATTATCTTCATTCTGCTGCTCAAATTCATTCTGCTGCTAGCGTTAAAATTCATTCTGCTGATAGCAAGTTTGAAACTGCTGCTAGCATGTTTGAAACTGCTGCTAGAGCAGCGGAATTAAACAAATCAAAGTTATTGACACAAGGTTTTTCACAATCATCACCTCTAATTATTATTTGATCAGAATAACAACGTGTTACCTAAACGTAACAAGGATCTAAGACATCTCAGACCTTAGAGGATTCGAACAACACTAACTAGTTCTAGGCGTTTATAATGAACTACGCCCTAGAACATACACACACACTTTTCTAGTCGACTACATTGTGAAAGACATATATATATAAAACCTGTACCCTATGTCTCTTTATATAGAGAGATATTAAGGTTTACAAAAGACTACGAAGGACTAAATATAAAATCTTCTTTATCAAGCAAGTCCTTCTTGTTTCAATCTTCATCTTTTGTAGAATTCCAGCTTTGCATTATAGTCCCTTTGTTTCATTCTTTTATCTATTTTGTCACATCAAATCAAGAATCCCAACAATTACAATGCAAGGTATCAAGGGTTTGGAACCCTTGAAAAACCTGTAAAAGTTTCACCAAATTCGTCTTTAGGGTTTCTCCAAAACTTCTCTCCTTTTTAATGTAAAAACTAGAAAACTATATATAGGAAAACTGGGCTGACGGCGTCAAGACAACCATGTGACGCCGTCACCTCGCCGCCAAATACTTCCTCGGACGGCCTTGATCTACTTATGACGGCCTGTGTGACGCCGTCACCAACCACGGTATTTTATTCTTGGCCTTTTGACGCCATCAGGATGACTTTTGACGCCGTCATCAACTACGGTATTTTATTCTTGATGTCTGACGCCGTCAGGGTGTAACTCTTGACGCCGTCACCTAGTGTATCCAGCATGGAAAATTGATACTTTGCCGTTTTCTTCACTTTTATGCTCCAAAAACGTCCAAAATGGCTTCTTTTCCAGAATTCACTCTCCAAGTACCTAAAATCACAAAAGGAACGATTTAGGGCAATATTTGATCAAATAAAGTCGGATTCGGGCTTAAATGACCCCCTAAAAACGGATCATTTTTCGCCTCATCATATACCCTTACACTTGAGATTTGCTTGTCCTCAAGCAAATGCGCTTTTATTCTACTCAAAAGACAAGTTAGCGGTCATTTAACACTAATATAAAAGTTATTACAACAAATAATCGTTCCACTAAAGACCTATAGACAAGCACGGAGATCATACACTAGCACCTCACAAATAGTGTTTAGATACTCACATCTCTCGGATGTAATAAAGTAATATAACATTATGGAAATGGAAGATATCTCTCACTACCTGTCATAGCAAAATAGATTACCATAGGCTTGGGAAAGGATCAAACCTCCACCACATGGCGTAAGCACCTAGGATAAACTATCAAAGAGGTCTTTTAAAGGGTTGTAACATTAGGTATAGGGATATGAATTACACGGTTTTGTTGGATAAAGGAAGTTTTACTGGTGGCGAGTTAACAATCTTAGTTAATTACATGAACAATGTGGCGTTGCTAAGCCAAGACTAGACTCGACTTAAGCTAATAAATGAAAAATAACAAAAACATAAAATGAACATAGAATGAAACGGGATGGTAGTCCGTATGTTTTTTTCTCTTTTCCTTTTTTCTATTTTTTTTTTTTTTTTTTTTTTTTTTTTGCATACACTCTTACCCTACCATCCAAAACAATACATCATAGGGGGTGAGAATTCCCGTTACACTTGAATCTTTACATACTTTACAATCAACTAATCTAATGACTCGAATTAAGAAAATCAAAACACTTGGAGCACTTTTAAGATTAACGTACATATGGGGGTAATAAATGATGTTCTTCCCCATTACTCCATAAAATAAGTACTTACCCATGAGTCCCAATCGTCACAAAACAATATGTACAAGGATATGACTCGACTTAGCAACCATGTAATCAATTAGAAAGTTAACTTAGGGTTTAACAAATAACAATAATGCACTAAAAATGAGCGCATACACGGAAGGCTAAGGCGATTTGGTTGTACATTTAAGTGGGGTGTAACAAATTCTTCCTTTAAGTAAAATGCTTAAAGTTAGAAACGAAAAGATAGGCTCGGAGGGGTGTACTAGGGGTTTCGTGTACTAAAAATGAGTACAACGCTAAGGGTGTGGGAAAAATTAGTTGACTTAACTAGCCAAGTAATATGACTTAAATGGTCAAGTAATTATAATACGGGTTTAACACAAGGGTGATCCTAATGCCTCTTATCATGTAGTAAATCCTACCACACGAATGTAGTCTCACTCGCGGTCTTGGGATGCATCACTAACGCAAGTTCTAGAATCTAAATGCTACCGGTACACTCATAAGCACTAATAGTAAATGCTTTCCCTATCAAATCTAAAGGTGAACCTCACATATTTGGGTGGAAAATTTTTCTGAATATACGGTTATGTGCTAGTCATACAATCTCCTATCCATGAGACGCTTGCTATGGCTAAAGTTTCACTCCTAAATGTTGTAAAAAATTTTAAATTTGGCGCTAAAATTACACTAACAAGTATTTCTCGTAGTTTTATTACACATCTACCATCAAACAAAACAAACTCAAGCGAAAGTGCATATGTAAGGTATCATCTTTTTACCCTCCCCTTACACTTAAGATGAACATTGTCCCCAATGTTCAAGTAAAGAATGTAAAAGTGAAAAAGTAATGAGAATGAAATCAAATACTCCCCTGATTCGCTCGGTATGGATTATAGGTGGCCAGGTTAAATCTTCTTCCAAGAAAACGAACAATCAAAGCTTCCCTTCCAGAATATAAATCATCTCCTTGTCGAACATAACCTGTGAAACCTGACAAAATAGACAAGACAACCTCGCGTAAAATCGGCGGCATCCTATATAAGTTCCTAAATCCTAGAAAACAAAGTAAGATATAATGCTTGTGGAATGAAGTTTGCAGATTTCCTGGAGATTATAAAACTTAATAATTCACAAAAACCATAAGACTCCGTTAGAAAAACAAAACTGGTAAAATTTCCAGATTTTTGACTCCTGACGCCGTCAAGAGTAAAACTATGACGCCGTCAGAATGGACCTGCAGAAATTCTTATGTTAAGTTTCCGGAAAATTTCTGGAAAAACTTGGTCCTACTTCCTGGAAAATCCTGCAAAACTTCATTGTGACTCAATACAAGCATTTGACTCTAACAAATACGAATATACATGTTCATTTATTATTGTGGAGAATCATGATCGGTTTGTTTCTTAAAAACATATTTGGGGTTTCCCCTTACACTTATCTTTTGCAAAAATACTTTTAGGTTGGAGTTAAGACTAGGCCAAACAACATAGTAAATATTTCCACATTTTATTTTAGAAACATGATTAACCAACAATAAAAATAAAACATGCATACGGAAGCAAATAATAATCAAACAAATAAAATCACACAAAACATGGGTTGCCTCCCAAGAAGCGCTTTTCTTTATTTACGAGTCTTGTAGCTAGACTCAAAGTCATGGGTTAACGTGTATCACTTATGCTCACGTAATCAAGTGTGAGCCATCTAATAGTCGCCTCATCTTTCTTATACTCGTCTCCTAACTCTAAGCACCCGCGATAGTATCTTTTATTCTTTTCATGCGTGTACTTAAGTCCTTTTCTCTTATGATTCTCACTTAGCATTTCCATAGGCGGATACCTACTACACTTTTCCATGGAGAAATCCTTGAACCTAGGGTGTGTGTGGGGCATTTGATAGACAAATTCTTCATCCCCACCCGTGAACGTAATTAACCCTTCTATGAGTTTTTCATCGAAGTTGGTCAACCGTTTGAAAGGTCTTCCAAACACAACTTGGGTAAATTTATCATCAATAAATTCTCCTAGATTCTCCATAACCATGAACTCAACAAGATAAACCAAACTTCCTACAAACACATGCAATGGTATTGCCCTAGCCACAATGTTTTCTCCTTTGTATTCTAACTCATCTACCATGATTTTATTGTATTCATTACGTGAGATTATGTTCATTGGAAGAGATGAGTTGAGATAGGCGTTAAAGCTCTTATATCCAATCTTACAAGGAAATTGCATGTTAAATGAACTATCACACTCAATCCTAGTTCTAGGGTCAACATACCTAAGAGGGTTTATTTCCTCTTCCATACTATCCACATTAATCACGTCACCATCATCAAGATCCTCATCGGAGTCTGAATAGTAAAAAGGACTAGCCCTATGGTCATCATCATGATCAGACTCTTCTAACTCAGAATTATTGTTAAAGTGGTGGTTGGGTGAGAAGTTAGGTGGGTTCTCATTTTCTGCTAAAGGAAGTGGGGCGGGCATTTGGAAAATCCTACGATGAAAAACACGAATAATAGGAATCGAGCGATCAATGTTACTGTTATCCATCGAAATAGTTTACGAACAAAGACACAAAGAAATGAGATAGACTAAAGAAGAACCTAAAAATAAAAATAAAATCTTGCTAGAAAGGAATCTAGCAAGTAGACCTAATAAAAAGAAATCCTAACCTAGACAATAACTATTCCCCGGGCTGCGGCGCCAAAAACTTGATGGCGCCGCACTCTTTTGCGAAAGTTAAGGAATAAATGTAAAGATAGACAATCCCCGGCAGCGGCGCCAAAAACTTGATGCGTGGGAATCGCAACAGGCTTTACCTCTCGAGGGATCTCGAGAAGCTTACAACCCCCACCAGGCAGTGTACCTGATCGTTGTAGTATAGTATAGTGACAAGTACCGGGGGATTGATCATTCAGCTTAGGAATAGTGTCGCTAGGATTAGAAAGCCTAATTTACTAGTTCTAAAGATGAGGGATGATTATTTTTGTATTTTTATGTTTTTTCGAAAGCAAGTAAAATCTCGGGTTTTGAAAGAGTGGGCGAAATTAGTTGCTATTCAACTAACCCAAAACTAAGATGCAATCAAAATAAAATACTAAAAATGAAAATAAACTAATTTATACTAAGGTTGTGAGCAGTAATTGGAGAAAATGTGTTTACTTAGACTTCATTACTCCCTAGATATCTTTTACATGTTAATTACTTGTTATAATTGCATGAATGACGGATCGTATTCCTTAATACCATTCATAGGGTGGCATACATAACTCCCCAATTCTATGAGCTCTTATCTCCTCCTACACCATGACCCAGCACAACTATAGGGATTGTAAACAGTGGCTCATGCATTAAATACAACCAATAAAGACCTAGTACGCCTCGGTTCATGTTTCTTAAGACGTTCAAGCATGTTACCATTTGGAGATCTGCCAGTTTTCTTAAGCCTAACATATAAAATCATTCATCCAAGAACAAGAATAAACAAGTAATCAACACATAATCAATATCTAGGTTTCATTAGATCTAAGCAAACACAAAGGAGATCTAGCCTAGCATAATGGAATTGAGACAAGAACAAGATATAGACAACCAACACATAGACATATTGATTGAATTAGAAGAACACTTATCTCAATTACAATGCAAGGTATCAAGGGTTTGGAACCCTTGAAAAACCTGTAAAAGTTGCACCAAATTCGTCTTTAGGGTTTCTCCAAAACTTCTCTCTTTTTTAATGTAAAAACTAGAAAACTATATATAGGAAAACTGGGCTGACGGCGTCAAGACAACCATGTGACGCCGTCATCTCGCCGCCAAATACTTCCTCGGACGGCCTTGATCTACTTATGACGGCCTGTGTGACGCCGTCACCAACCACGGTATTTTATTCTTGGCCTTTTGACGCCGTCAGGATGACTTTTGACGCCGTCATCAACTACGGTATTTTATTCTTGATGTCTGACGCCGTCAGGGTGTAACTCTTGACGCCATCACCTAGTGTATCCAGCATGAAAAATTGATACTTTGCCGTTTTCTTCACTTTTATGCTCCAAAAATGTCCAAAATGGCTTCTTTTCCAGAATTCATTCTCCAAGTACCTAAAATCACAAAAGGAACGATTTAGGGCAACATTTGATCAAATAAAGTCGGATTCGGGCTTAAATGACCCCCTAAAAACGGATCATTTTTCGCCTCATCAATAAGGTCGATCCAATATCCAAGAGTAATCACACTCCAACATGGATCTAGACGGCAAAAGACAATATACAAATTCCAGAACATAACACAAAACAAAAGACGTTGCATAATGGCTCAACTCCACTCTCGCACTTATCTCCCCACTCAGATCAATTCAACTTACTACTCGCTGTGGACTCTAGATCCGAATCCACATTATTCCATCCTAACTCCCTTTCATCTTTACTCAACCACCAATTCATGTTTCCTACATGTTGAGGTAGTCGACAACATGAAAAACCATCTCTATTCATGTTTCTGTATGATTCCGTATGATTCACAAGTGCATACAAATCACGAGGTTTAGACTAAACCACCTCTCCTTCCTATGTGAAGTGAGGATACTACTAAGCGTATTTGGTAATGGCTCCATCTCCAGAAGTCACCGTGGTTCCAAACCTCTCCACTTCTTCTCCACCAATGTTTCCCATAAATGTCCTCTCCTTCTCCGAACATGGATACATGTTATCGAAAACTCGGATTCTGCAGTTAGTCCGCTTCATCCTACCACCTCTCTCGCATCCGATAACGACAACGGTAGTCCAACGATGCATCTTACGCGCAGAAGATGATATAATAAAGTCAATATATACAATACTACGTATATGGGATAGAATAGACGTCCAAAACTCAATAAAACATCTCATAAATATGGGAAAATAGACATATAAAATACTATACTTACACATAGATCCTAAATGCAACTATACGAAGGACTCCTAGGTTATAGTCTAGGTTCAACCACCTAATTCTCTATAACCAAGGCTCTGATACCAATCTGTCACACCTCGCCAATGCGGAAACGTGAGGGTGTAACTTCATGGATATCATCACAACACATGGTGTCTATATAGAGAATAACAACATGCAATAAAAATGCAAAGTATAGACACAAAGTGTCATAACAATACCCGAAAGGAAAAACAAGATAAACTTCAAACGCATAGATAAACCACTTCCAATGCAACTAGGTCTCGTCTAATCACTTCCTTCTATCTTTTCCTTAGAAAGCTCACCTGAAAATATTGCTTAAAATGTCAACATTACGTTGGTGAGATTCATAGGTTTAAGACTCATACACGCTAGGCAACCAAAATCACTGTGATTATAAAATATAGCTGGACGAATAAATTACAGTTATCATATAGCTACATGTATTTGCAAATCAAGAATCACACACAAAGGCAACAACACACATAAGGCAACATCAGGACGGCTCGTGTCCTCCGCCCCCACAATGATTACAACAGGACGGCTCGTGTCCTCCGACCCCAAAATAATTACAACAGGACGACTCGTGTCCTCCGATCCCAATAAACCACAATTAGGTCGCATGCGCGAGCAACAGGATAAGCATCCTCCTAATTGTAACACATAAACTAGTAACGAGTAGGAGTATTACTCTCCAATTGGATACTCCCCCCTAATTGGACCACACAGCATTATCACACAACATTTCCACATCGCATAACCATTCACGTATAGCATACATACGATAACATTATAAGTCCAAGCTCTTTGACACACACATAATCACAGTAACCCAATTCATTTAAGACAAGAATCATTCCCATCCCAAGTTTAAAACAAGGTAGAAATATGGGACTATGAACTCACCTCAAACCTTGCAGCTTCCACAAAACAAATCACAATCTATAACACACAAAATAAATCCACATTACACATGGTCAAGCCAAAAGCTACAACCCATGTAATACGCATATGATGGATGTCTAAGACTCATATGACCCACCATGGATCTCCTAGACACCATACTAACCGCTACCATAACCTAACACTCACTAAATCCCTTGCTCTTTTAAAATCAGAAAATGCAGAATTTTTGGGTACATTCGCCCACATAAAATCATGACAAATAAAGATCAGCAACTCACACCAAAAATTTACCATGGTCTCTTATAAGCATACAAGCTAATCCCAGAAGGCCATGGACCAATAACACACACAAGTACTCAAAAGAAAATCAAACTTGTCAACTACTCAAATTCGGATCTGAGCGCACACCAAAAAGTTTTGATTAACATAAAATACTTCCACAAGTTTTTATCGCAAATCCTTTTCGTGGTAGTCTAATATAACCTAATAATTAACTATTCCAGAAGGCCTAGTCAAAATACCACTTTTACAACCACAAAACATCCTCAAACTTTTACACAAAATCTGTCCTGGTTTGACAGCTTTGACACCTTAACAAAGAAAAATCAAAAGACCAACTTCCCGACTTTGAAATCAATCGTGGCTGGACTTTTTGGAAAGCTCTTTCATTAAACTTCAATTTAGACCAAAAATTCGTGACTTAACTCCTCACCATCAGTTAATTACACTCATATCTTTACAGCACCACTTTTCTGTCCAAACCCTAACCAATAACTAATATGTTTTATGCTCAATCCTCTTAACCATACATCATGCTATTACTAATTATTGATCCCAACATGTTTAATGATATTAATTTACAGAAGTTAACACAAAACCTAATCCATCATAACTTGTATTACATGAATCTAATCAATAATTAAACAATTAAGGGTTTACTAGGCATACCTTAGGCTTGTTTTCTTCACATAATTGAAACCCTAACTTTTCTCCTTCTCCTCCTCTCCCCCTTGTCGACTTTTCCAGAGAAAAAGAGATCTAGGGTCGTTTGGTTTGGCTTATATGGGTAGGGGTTGGGCTTGTTTGGGTTAGATTAGGATTCGTTGGGCCTAAGATTCATATTTGGAATCAAATTGGGTTTCCTTTTCTCTTGTTTTTCTTTATAGCCGATATATATATATATATATATATATATATATATATATATATATATATATATATATATATATATATATATATATATATATATATATATATATATATTATTTTTATTAAATTAATTTATTACACTCAAAACCTCATACATTTCATATTTTATAAATACCCGTAACTAATCGTAACGTCTTACGCGATAAACATCAGTTTTTACGACATACCGGAAAATTATCATTTTCAAAAAAAAGTTTCCAAAAATAGATTTTCACACTCTTTTATAAGCATAAAACATAAAAACAAACTCCTCGTAACTTGCTAACGCTCAAATACTTGAACGAAGACTCGTAACGCAAAAACACAAAAACACCAAAAACTACACAAGTCATTTCTACACCACAAAGGTGATCAAAATGAACTTTTCCAAATTTCATACTTTCCAAATCACAATAAAAACCATTTACGCAAAGGGATTTAGTGCTAAAACTCGCCTATATCACTCTTATATCACTTCAAACACCTAGGACACACCAAACAAACGTCAACCGAGTCAAGTCTATCAGTCAAACTGACCTGCCAAAACCACGGTTGTTACATGTAGGAAGGATCATCATCATCTGAAGAAGAGCTTGAGTAAAATTCCAGAGATGGAGCAGGAGCAGCTGAGACCTTCTTGTTTGACTTCATATTGGATGATGTAGTTGTTGCAGCACTTGGAGGAAAATATCCACTCCATCCAGATGATAGTTCTTTTGAATCAGAACAGTAACTGATTTCTTCATCAGATGAGATATAGATCAGTGGAAACCAACTCATGATGATTTTTAGGGTTTGTGATATTGAAGATTAGTTTTGATAAAAATTTGTGTTGTTTTGAGCCCCTTTTATAAGCAAAGTCAAGGCCAAGGATTAATTTATGAGGGATATTTACTCTTATCTGTTTTGGTAGGTTGGAGGAGTAAATTTGGATATTATCGGGTTGACTTTGGAGAGATATTTTAGTGAATAGTAACTTGGTCAAAAAGTTACTTTGGGTTAAACTATATTGGTTAAGTTTAATGTTTACTACATATGTAGAGTACCAACCAATATTTGCTGAGTGATTGGAGTTATAAGGTGCGTATCTAAGACACACAACAAATGGTTATTGATTTACCATGTTTAATCCACATAAGAATCAACTAGTCCAGAGCAAACGGCTACTGGTAAAGACTTATCAAATCCGTTTATGGTTGATAGTTTACCAAAAACCATATGGTCATAAACTCACCATATTCCAAGTGATGAAGAGTTGGCTAGTCCATAGCAAACAGCTCATGGTAAAGACATATCAAATCCGTTGATAGCTGATAGTTTGCTAAAAACTATGCTTAGAGCAGCTGAATTTTACTTGCTTTACTTACCACTGCTCTTGAAAATTTTGTGAAAAATTACCACTGCTAGTTCACAGTTACCACTGCAAGAGTTAGTTTTACCACTGATGAACTAGCCGTTACAACTGTTGTGTCAGTAATCTTATTTTTTAACTAGTTGTTGTAAAGTAACTGTGTTTCCTTATTAATAGGGTAAATTTTTGTGAATTATCCACTTACCTATTTTAATTTATTCTTTTTCCAAAGATAAATTCATTCTAAAGATAATTCACATTACACTTTATTCTCAAAACCCTATTAGTATATATTCATTCTCATACGGCTTGATCATCATTCACGATTACTAACACTTTTATATTTTTCTCATAAAATTATGGCGATTCTAAACTTTGTTGAGGAGCATAACCAAGTGGCCTACTTACAGAAGTCAAACGAAAAGAGTGGCCATATTTTTCATCAGATTGTGGATTTTCTCAACACTACCCATATTAGGTATGTTTTAACTGTCAATCCCACAATCTATGTTTCTCATATCAAACAGTTTTGAAACATTGTGGAGTCCATAACTATTGAACAGGGAGACACACATGAATCTGTGGAAGTTCTTAGAGCCATAGAGGATGGGGTAACCATTGATGTTACTGAGTCATCCTTGGGGAGAATTCTTCAATTGGATGATCTCAATGGTATTACACGTTACCTAATTCAGACATTCATAAATATATTGCTTCCATGGGGTATGATACATCTGATAAAAAGGTTACTTTCAGAAAATGATGTTTTTGTTCCCATTGGAGATTTTTCATACATACTCTTTTACATTGCCTAAGTCCTAAGAAAACTTCTTATGAACAATTTGCATCTACTATGGCTTACCCTTTGGTTTGCTTAGCAACAGATAGGACTTTTAATTTTTCAAAGTTTATTTTCAATAATATGAAAGGCAATGTAAAGAGTTCATATAAATTTTTGATGTATCCAAGGTTTGTGCAACCAGTGCTAAATGAATTTCCGCTGCAAACCCACAAAAGAGTTTATAAAACCCCCTATCTTAAGCCAAAAGTTTTTCAAAATATGAGTAAGGCTTCAGAACTTTGGGATGGGGAGGTTAAACCACTTTTTCCTAAAAAGCTTTCAAAGATTTCACAAGTACAGGGTGAAGATGCAACAATCCCAGTTGTATCCCATCCCACACCCACTATTGTTGTTCCACCTATTCAACACACCCCTGCTGTTACTCACACTTATGAGAGCAGGCACAAACAGCCACCTCCTCTCATTACAACATTGCCTGATTCTGAGCCTTTTGGTTTAGGAACAAGCAGTGGTGGTTCTAGGCTTCATTCTAGACCAACTAGAGAAGAGCCTGAAATTCACCTCTCCCAACAAGTAACACAGTTGGAAGTGTTAAGGGCAGTGTGCAACCTAATGAATTGATGGGACTTTGTACCAATTTAGTCAAACAGGTTAAAGCTCTGGAGAAAGAACTGGCACAGACTAAGCAACAACATGCCACAGAGCTTGCTCAGATGAAAGCAGAGATCAAGAATTTACAGGAAGAAGTTGAGGGGCTAAAGACGCACAGATCTGCCAACCTTGTGCTTTCATCTTCCTCTTCACCTCATGATGAAGACTCAGCTTATTTTAGTGAAGATTTGGGAAATTCTCCCAACCAGGGGAGGATTAAAACTAATGCTACATTTAAGGAGAGGAGACTAAACTTTGAACAAGAATTTGCAGAACTTGATGATCAGGATGAGTTTCAAAAGGGGGAAGAAGCAGTGGGATCTAAGGAAATTTTTGCTGAAGCAGTTGAAACTAATAAAGACATAGTGGATGTTGCTGATGCAGAATTTCAAAGAAAGAGAGTTGAAAAAGGAAAAGTTCACATTTTTGAAGAATCATCTAAGCAACAGTCAAGGAAAATTTCCAAAAGTGAGCAAGCTCAGATAGATTATGATGCAAACTTGGCACTGGAATTAGAAGAAGTTGAAATTGCAAAGAAGAAAAAGCAAGAAGAGTTAGATATTGCAAGTTTCATGGAGGCTCAGAGGTTAGATAAGTTGGAAACAGTGCTTGAAGAACTAATTTCCATTGTTCCACCAACTGTGCTAAAAGAGAAACCTCCAATGTTTACTTATGTGCCTACTGAAGAAGAGATTGAGTTTAGTATTGCAAATGATCCAGTGATTAGGAAGAAGGCAGTTGAACTCATTGCAAATACAACTTTGGCTGAAGATCAAAGGTCTACTCAATTGAAGGACTTTATTCAGATGAAGAATCAACAGGCTCTTGATGATATTATTGGCACAGTAAGAAAGGGTCAAAAGAAGTCAAGACAACCTACAAAGGCACAGATTATTACTGAGATGAAGCCCTATTGCTGTCATGTAGGAAATTGGAAGATGGCACAATTTAAAGGAATGTCACATGATCAGATTGAAGGAATTTATTACAGGGTTAAAAGACAGGATAGTAATTTCATTCCTATGGATTTAGAGCCAGAAGCTAAGAAATCAAAAAGGTCAGGTGTGAGTCTTGAATCCAAAGATGCTAAGAAATCAAAGACTCAGAAGTTATCTCAAGCAATAGAAGGTGTTAGCAAGTTAACTGAAGAACAAGTTACAAATATGGTATTTATTGAAACTGATGTGCTGAATGTAGAACCTTTATAATCAAAATATCCAGTAGTTGGTTGGGAAGTTTATTCTGATGATTTTGGTGTTTCATGGAAGATTATCAAAACTGGTAATATCACAAGCATTTGCAGAGATTTTGAAGATGTTGTTAGATCTTGTGATAGAGAAGATCTGGATACTTTGTGGAGGATAATACAAGATCAGTTCAAGAAAGATGAACTTGTTGATGTCAAAGCTAAAGAGTTGTAAGTTCACTTCAGAAGATTATATGAACCTGACTCTAGTGACATATATTGGAGATTTGAAGCTCATAATATGAATACTTTGTGGAAATTCTATGATTCAAGTGTTGTACATCATGTTTCTACTCAAGATGGAATTGATGTGTTTATGTTAGCTGAAAAGGAATATCCATTGAGAGCAGGTGTTCTCACTGCTATTGTAACACCCCCAAAATTCGGGTCCAGCGGAAGCATACATGTCATTGGGTGCTACTAAAATGGTATCACAACACAAAGTACAAAGAACGGTTTTTACCTCAACCGTTTAGAAGAAATTTCATATCAAAAGCATTATGTTTACAACATTTCAAAGACAACATGGAAACATAGACCCATAAAAGAAATAAAACGGTCCCAAATGTATCAGAGTCATCTATGACCATGCCATGCCATGCCAAAACCTCCAACAGTGAGTTATCGCTTTTAAACCTGAAAATACATGCTAAAATGTCAACACGAGGTTGGTGAGTTCATAAGTTTAAATATAAATAGCAATTCAGTGTAAAAGAAATGTGCGTTCGATAAAAGTTTTGTAACCATTGTGTCGTTCACAATGTCATGAAAACAAGATTTACCTGTAAGTAAAATAGAAATAAAATTTTGGTAACGTAATTCACAAAGCATAAAGTTGGACCATAAGTAAAAGCAGGTGAACACTACGACGCGTAGTGCCATATAAAAGTCTTTTACGCTAGCACTAAGCTAAATGCATGCTAGAAAGCATGTAAAGGCATGCTAGAAAGCATGTAAACGGCAAGCTAGAAAGCTTGTAAAGGCATGCTACAAAGCATGTAAACAGCAAGCTAGAAAGCTTGTAAAGGCATGCTAGAAAGCATGTAAACGGCATGCTAGAAAGCATGTAAAGGCATAGTGGGATTCAGGTGCTTAGGCTACACCACGTAATAGTTTTAAAAGCATTAGTATAAAGTTTGGTCCAATTAAGAGTTTTAAGAGAACATAAGTATAATTCCAGTCCAAGTAAAATGTTTTTGAACACTTGTGTCAATGAGAAAATAATCAAGTATGCAACATGTAAACACATAAAGCATTTGAGTAAACAAACAAACATTTGAGTACGACAAGTAATATTTTGGCTAAACAAGTAGCATGTTCAAGTAAAACAAGTATTGCATTCATGTAAAAACGAGCATGTATTCTCCCCCAAAATAGTTATAAAACAAGTAAAAATAGGAGGTCATGAACTCACCTCAGATTGTAGAAACGCAAACAACACAAATGTCACAACTGGCATTCAGTGGCTAAGCACAACGGTAATCTGACGGCTCGGCCTAGAATATGAGGTTGATCTTAACGGTTATGGCATACTAGGAATAGAATAATGCAATTGAGTTTTTCGAAGGATGGTTACATCAACGCGATACGTTGATAAAAGATTTAGTTTTCATTTTATAACAGTTTGGTGGTTGGTTAAATAAAATAAATCATGAGAAAGTGGCAAGGTATGTAATATATATCCGTATATATATTACATAAAGAAAAATAAGTATATATATAATACATGGTGGGTATTATATATATATTAGAAAAATGAGAAAGGGAAGTAAAATCGTTCAAGTATATAATACGTCGCAAGTATTATATAAGAAAATAGAAAAATAATTAAAACTATACAATTCGACACATTACCGGAAATCCCAAAGTAATGAAATAAAGAGTTCACGTTCAAAAGCAAACATACGATATAATGTTATGAATTACATGGAAGTAGTTTTAAAGTTTATACAAAAGTTATGAGTTTTGTCTTTTTGTCGGAACTTATAAAATAATGGAAATGTTGTGAAAATTACTAAGTATAAGGATTTTTTGAAATTTCGGCATGACCTATTCGTTTATATAACGTTTCCCAAGTTTACTAAATCAATATTTCCACTTAAAACAATCCGACGAATCTATGTAGTTAAAATGTCTGAAACAAAATACGTCCCTTATTGGTTTGTGAAAACCAAAAGTGCATTATATAAAAGTCAATGAAACAATCAAAATAAGCATTTTCATGACAAAAGAAATGTCACCACTTTTGGTAAAATAACATTCCGGACAAGTTTTATTTTATAAGTTTTGGCCGAAACGGACCCGAAAGTGGTAAAAATCCCATTTCAAAAACTGGACCTGATGTTATTAATTTACAAAAGCTGTCAAAATATATAAGATTCGTTAAAATTCGTTTGGTCATAACTTTCTCGTTTTAAGTCCGATTTTTATGTTCTTTATATCCCCAGAAAGGTAATTAAGTGTACTAACATATTTTTAAGATTATAAGATGTCAAAAATATTTTAAAACCTCTGTTCATACTGAATAAAATTATGACAGATTATATATAATAAATTTAAAGTTATTCCAAACACCCCATGTGGGCTGAAAATAAACAACAAAAAACACCCCTGATTAAGTAGAAAATAAGCAATCCAAATAGCCTTTGAGAGTTGTGATACGCAGAACCAAACACACCTTATGTGGGGCTGAAATAAGTGGAACCAATCGCCCCTGATGGGCTGAAAAATAAGCAGAAGCAAGTGCACCCTTGTGCAGAAAATAGGCAAACAAAACACACCCTCTTGGGCTGGAATAAGCAGATCCCAATGCACCCTTTTGGGCTGCTGGTGTGGGTCGAGAACAAAACCAAATGGACCCTTGCTGTTAGGTCGTGGTGGCATAGGCCGAAACCAAAACAAACACGCCCTTGGCGGGCTGTGGCTTTTAGCCGAACCCCAAACCGAAACCACATAAGCCACAAGTTGAAAATAAGCTTAAATGAGTCAAACAAATAAGCAATAAGCTTATTTAATAAACCAAAGAAAAGGAAATAAATAAATAAATGAACCACCCTATGTGGGTTTCGAACCCGTGACCCTCTCGGTCAGGTTTTTGTCCATTCGAGCCAAAAGAAAAGAAAAACAAAAGGATAAGCCAAAAAGAACCACATAAGCTCTCGAATAAGCTGCTAAATAAGCCAAAAGCAGAAGCAGGTACATAGTAAAAATCATTTTATTTAACCAAATCAACCACCATTAATTAACTATCAATTTTTATAAAAGAACCCATTGTTCATTTCGATTTATATGAAAGATTAGAACTCTTGATTCATTGATTAATCTTATAAAGATTCGTATCTTAATATTTAACCATCTAAATCGAAAAGTAAAAGTATAGAAATGATAGTTAGTCAAAACCTACACATGCATGTGATTGAATCACACGGATCCGAATTCAAAAGCACAAACAACCCGATTTATACTAAAAAGGGTGGGTCTTCAAAATACATGGATCTTCAAGGAAACTTTGAAATAAAGATGAGGGAGTGGTGGTTTTAGTGGTGGTGGTGGACGGCAGCCTTGGGTGGCCGGATTGTGGAGGGTGGCGGCTGGGAAAATGGGAGAAGAGTGAGAGCATTTTAGGGTTGGTTAAAAATGATGAGGAGAGTTATAAGTAGGTATTATATAGCCCCCAAAAGTTACAAAATGTATTTATCAAGTTGGGGAAAGATGGGGGGCGTGAGTATAAATTAAGTATAAAGACCATCACCGTAAAGTTTGTAATCTTTTATAAAATTGAAGCTCGGGACTCATTTAGGCTCGAAAATGATTTGATTTTGGACAAGAAATTTACACCATTGCTTTTAAAAATAATTTTTCCAATAATAATGAATATTCACACGACCGGTTTTTCGTAAATAATATAAAAATCACATTAGAATATTCGTCGAGTTATGGTTGTGTCAGTACACGTTGTGTGTCAGTTTCCATGCTTTACGAGATAACTTCTCGTATTCGCTTCAAATAAATTTGGAAACGTCAAAGAGTGAAACTTAGGAAATAATAAATATAATTTATTATTTAAAATCAGTCCGGAAATATACGGGTGGTTACAGTCTACCCTCCTTACGGGAAATTCGTCCCGGATTTCAGTTTATGTTATCCGATAAAATTGTGTCTGGGAAGAGATGTTGGTACTCATAACCGATTTGAGGCTTACCAGGTGGTATAAACTCCTCTTTGACTGTGAGGGAGAGTAATACAAAATTCTTTGTTGAAAATTTGCAGTTAGGTAAACGGATGCGACTTCAAAAGACTCGTAATTTCAGTAAAAGTAGTGGTTAAACAATGGTGTGGATAAGACGATTCTACAAAGGTTACATTCATTTACTTCTTGATGTGCAAGACTTTGATGAAGTTTTACTAGAAACTTTTAACGCATCGGAAAGAGTAATTGGTTCACTAGTTGATTGCAGAATAGTTTATAAAGCGGTTTCTAAAACAGTTCATAGAGTAACAGGAAATCAGTTTTTCATTTTTCATGATAGTAGCAAAACTTTAGTTCGATTCATAATATCGTAGCAGGATAGCAAACCGGTTTATAAAATTGCTAGCGAAATGATTTGTAAACCAGTTTACAAAACAACAGGAACAATTTGTTGTTTACAAAATAGTTATAAGGTCAAAACTTCGATTTCATGAAGTAGCAGTGGAACATTTGTAGGGTGACCGCAAAATGGTCTGTAGAGTAATCGAAAATAGTTTGTATGGTGTCAGCGACACAGTTTATTATCTTATAAGAGGGTAGTAAAATAACTGGTATCCCTGAGAGACGAGTGAAAGATTTGGTGTCTGTCACAAAGGGCGCGGTTCAGGATACTCCTTAAGGTCTTAAGGTTTCTGTTGGTCATAGAATCTCCGCTGAATGGAGGGTATAGCAAGTTCAGAGTACGACTCTGAAGGAGGATGTTGATTGCTACTAGCAATCTATTGTTTGACCTAGTAATGTACATTCTACTTCACGCGGAAGGAACAACATCGATCGAGAGGGATGAACCAAATTGCTTGAGCATAAGGTTCGGGGTAGGGGTGGCTATAACAAGACCACAAACAAAGCAAAGTTTAAATGAATAAGCAATCCAAATTCAAACATAGCCGAGACCAAATCCAAACGCTCCAATAAGCTCAAATGAGTTTGAGTTTATTACAACATCAAACAAAGTTAAAATAAGCAACTCGAATTCAAACTGTGACCAATCGGGATCTAATATGCCTCGATGCAAAACATGATTAGACAGCGACGAGCAAGTATTCCATATGTGCGGAAAGGTATAGCGATACAAAGTGTATTACGATTCATGAAGTATTGTGATGCCAGTGGGTTGTGATTGCTATCATGTTGTGTGCAAATGTGAGTGTTCATGTCATGCATGCTTATGTATACACATATAGATTTTATCATTATCATAATCAAAAATTTAACTGAACATAATTCTAGTATAACTACTTCAAGTATCGCAAAGTTCACCTCTGAGTCGGACATAGGTGATCAGACCATGTCCCACTGTCCCTGGTTGAATATAGGTGATCAGTCTATATTCACCCGAGGTTCAATGAACTTTAAAATACTCGGCTAAGTTACGCTAGTAATATGTCCCTCAATTTTAAAAGCTGTTTAGAAAGACTAAAACAAGTGTCCACGCTCAAGGATGAATGATGAGGTCATGTAGAGAAAAGCGCGTAACGCCACGATAAGTATGATACGTATGCATAAGTATGTCGAAGATAATTATAGTATATGGTGAAAATAAATGGATATACTCATCCAATAACAAAGCACACATCTCATCAAATATATTAGTAATCAAAATTACGAATGAGTCATCAGCTTGGCAGGCAGGCACGTGGCGGTCATTGGGTTAAGTTTTTGCAAAGGTAGTTATAGTCTAGGTTTTAAAAATACCCAGTTCTCTATAACCAAGGCTCTGATACCAATCTGTAACACCCCCAAAATTCGGGTCCAGCGGAAGCATACATGTCATTAGGTTCTACTAAAATGGTATCACAACACAAAGTACAAAGAACGGTTTTTACCTCAACCGTTTAGAAGAAATTTCATATCAAAAGCATTATGTTTACAACATTTCAAAAACAACGTGGAAACATAGGCCCATAAAAGAAATAAAACGGTCCCAAATGTATCAGAGTCATCTATGACCATGCCATGCCATGCCAAAACCTCCAACAGTGAGTTATCGCTTTTAAACCTGAAAATACATGCTAAAATGTCAACACGAGGTTGGTGAGTTTATAAGTTTAAATATAAATAGCAATTCAGTGTAAAAGAAATGTGCGTTCGATAAAAGTTTTGTGACCATTGTGTCGTTCACAGTGTCATGAAAACAAGATTTACCTGTAAGTAAAATAGAAATAAAATTTTGGTAACGTAATTCACAAAGCATAAAGTTGGACCATAAGTAAAAGTAGGTGAACACTACGACGCGTAGTGCCATATAAAAGTCTATTACGCTAGCACTAAGCTAAATGCATGCTAGAAAGCTTGTAAAGGCATGCTAGAAAGCATGTAAACGGCAAGCTAGAAAGCTTGTAAAGGCATGCTACAAAGCATGTAAACAGCAAGCTAGAAAGCTTGTAAAGGCATGCTAGAAAGCATGTAAACGGCATGCTAGAAAGCATGTAAAGGCATAGTGGGATTCAGGTGCTTAGGCTACACCACGTAATAGTTTTAAAAGCATTAGTATAAAGTTTGGTCCAATTAAGAGTTTTAAGAGAACATAAGTATAATTCCAGTCCAAGTAAAATGTTTTTGAACACTTGTGTCAATGAGAAAATAATCAAGTATGCAACATGTAAACACATAAAGCATTTGAGTAAACAAACAAACATTTGAGTACGACAAGTAATATTTTGGCTAAACAAGTAGCATGTTCAAGTAAAACAAGTATTGCATTCATGTAAAAACGAGCATGTATTCTCCCCCAAAATAGTTATAAAACAAGTAAAAATAGGAGGTCATGAACTCACCTCAGATTGTAGAAACGCAAACAACACAAATGTCACAACTGGCATTCAGTGGCTAATCACGACGGTAATCTGACGGCTCGGCCTAGAATATGAGGTTGATCTTAACGGTTATGACATGCTAGGAATAGAATAATGCAATTGAGTTTTTTGAAGGATGGTTACATCAACGCGATACGTTGATAAAAGATTTAGTTTTCATTTTATAACAGTTTGGTGGTTGGTTAAATAAAATAAATCATGAGAAAGTGGCAAGGTATGTAATATATATCCGTATATATATTACATAAAGAAAAATAAGTGTATATATAATACATGGTGGATATTATATATATTAGAAAAATGAGAAAGGGAAGTAAAATCGTTCAAGTATATAATACGTCGCAAGTATTATATAAGAAAATAGAAAAATAATTAAAACTATACAATTTGACACATTACCGGAAATCCCAAAGTAATGAAATAAAGAGTTCACGTTCAAAAGCAAACATACGATATAATGTTATGATTTACATGGAAGTAGTTTTAAAGTTTATACAAAAGTTATGATTTTTGTCTTTTTGTCGGAACTTATAAAATAATGGAAATGTTGTGAAAATTACTAAGTATAAGGGTTTTTAGAAATTTCGGCATGATGGGCTGAAAAATAAGCAGAAGCAAGTGCACCCTTGTGCAGAAAATAGGCAAACAAAATGCACCCTCTTGGGCTGGAATAAGCAAATCCCAACGCACCCTTTTGGGCTGCTGGTGTGGGTCGAGAACAAAACCAAACGGACCCTTGCTGTTAGGTCGTGGTGGCATAGGCCGAAACCAAAACAAACACGCCCTTGGCGGGCTGTGGCTTTTAGCCGAACCCCAAACCGAAACCACATAAGCCACAAGTCGAAAATAAGCTTAAATGAGTCAAACAAATAAGCAATAAGCTTATTTAATAAACCAAAGAAAAGGAAATGAATAAATAAATGAACCACCCTATGTGGGTTTCGAACCCGTGACCCTCTCGGTCAGGTTTTTGTCCATTCGAGCCAAAAGAAAAGAAAAACAAAAGGATATGCCAAAAAGAACCACATAAGCTCACGAATAAGCTGCTAAATAAGCCAAAAGCCGAAGCAGGTACATAGTAAAAATCATTTTATTTAACCAAATCAACCACCATTAATTAACTATCAATTTTTATAAAAGAACCCATTGTTCATTTCGATTTATATGAAAGATTAGAACTCTTGATTCATTGATAAATCTTATAAAGATTCGTATCTTAATATTTAACCATCCAAATCGAAAAGTAAAAGTATAGAAATGATAGTTAGTCAAAACCTACACATGCATGTGATTGAATCACACGGATCCGAATTCAAAAGCACAAACAACCCGATTTATACTAAAAAGGGTCTTCAAAATACATGGATCTTCAAGGAAACTATGAAATAAAGATGAGGGAGTGGTGGTTTTAGTGGTGGTGGTCGACGGTAGCCTTGGGTGGCCGGATTGTGGAGGGTGGCGGCTGGGAAAATAGGAGAAGAGGGAGAGCATTTTAGGGTTGGTTAAAAATGATGAGGAAAGTTATAAGTAGGTATTATATAGCCCCCAAAAGTTACAAAATGTATTTATCAAGTTGGGGAAAGATGGGGGGCGTGAGTATAAATTAAGTATAAAGACCATCATCGTAAAGTTTGTAATCTTTTATAAAATTGAAGCTCGGGACTCATTTAGGCTCGAAAATGATTTGATTTTGGACAAGAAATTTACACCATTGCTTTTAAAAATAATTTTTCCAATAATAATGAATATTCACACGACCGGTTTTTCGTAAATAATATAAAAATCACATTAGAATATTCGTCGAGTTATGGTTGTGTCAGTACACGTTGTGTGTCAGTTTCCATGCTTTACGAGATAACTTCTCGTATTCGCTTCAAATAAATTTGGAAACGTCAAAGAGTGAAACATAGGAAATAATAAATATAATTTATTATTTAAAATCAGTCTGGAAATATACGGGTGGTTACAGCTATGATGTCTGTTAAACTCAGATGTTGGGAAAGAAGTGAAATCATAGAAGATTTGCTATAAAGGATTTATGATCAAAGTGTGAAAGCTGATAAGGAGTTGAGAAAAAGGAGATAAGTGTTTGGAAGAATTCTCATATCCTCACATATGCTGACAACTTGAAGAAACTTATTGATTTCCATAGTAATCATAAGTTTAGGGGAGGGTTGTTGGGAATTACATTAACAGTTACCACGGCTAGTATGGAGATTATAACTGCTGAAGAATGCACTAGTGGTGGAAACTCATTACCATTGCTAGTACATATTATTACCACTGCTGTTAGAATAACTGTTAGGAAACTTGTATAGATAAATATAGAATAGATTTTATGTATATCTTATTCTATTATCATTATACGTATCTTGTAGAAGAGGACTCCTTGTGCTATAAAAGGAGATCCTAGGTTTAGGATTGATATACGTTTTTCTTAGAGCTTCAAGGTTGTAACCCTAGTGATACAAAGATCACTCGTATTATTATTCTTAATAATATTGGAGCTAACAGTTTGCTTCACTCATTGTTCTCATTAATATACAATTGTTTTATTCACAAACAAACTTCTAAGTATTACTAAGTAGATTCCACATACTTGGTGGTATAATTAAAGTATCATTCCAACACAAATCAAAGTGTTTAGATCCATCAAACATGATGCAAGTGTACATCAATTTCGTAATTTCCTAAGACTTCATAACCGTGCGGAAGTTGCTACTATAGCCCATTTTCTCTTTATAGTCCAAACGCTCGTTCATCGTCTTTCCTTGCTGTATCATGCTTATACCTTATTTTCCTGTGATCATTTGAGTGTGGCTTTGAAATAGACTTAATAAGAACAACCCATTCGGTATATATTCTATGAGTAAGATAATACCCAATCTATAATTCACGTTGTCAGCCACAAATAAAACCTCTGGTACTTTCCCTTCTTTGAGATCATTTAAAAGAGTCGATTGATTTATAACATTGATATCGTTGTTCGCACCAACAACACCAAAAAATACATGCCAAATCCGTAAATCTTGTTAGGCAACCGCTTTTAATAAAATGAATGGGTCTGATCCGGAATTACCTCTACAGAACTGACAACGATGTGCATTTGGGCATTGAGCCCAAGGCCATTTAGTACGGTCAATGCTTCCTAACATCATAGGAAACCCATGTTGGAGCTCATGAAAAGCATAGAGCTTTTCGACATCCGTTTGTGGAGGCTTTTGCAAAAACACGTCTCCTATTAACTGCATAACCCTATCACAAAAATTTTGAGACAATCACTAGACGTTTTATGACTAATTTGCAGGTATTCGTCTAATTGATCAAAAACAATGTTGTATGCTAGTTGACGAATTGCGAATGTACACTTAATCAATAGGGAAATGCTAAGTTTTCTCGTACAATCAGTACGGTGTTGAAAATACGGCATAGTATCATTTAATTCTCGAGCAATGCTTCTGATCAGTTTTCGGCTCATTCAGAACCGCGTACGGAATGTTGCTTCGTAACTATCTCTTTCTACCGGAGCTTGTGATTATTTGGGATTCTAGAAGTAGAAAGATATTGAATAAGCAAAGCGTTGTCTTTTAAAAACTCAAAGGTTAAACTATTAACCTCGTCATCTAGATCATCATCAAAGAAAAATTGATCAGAATTAGTATTTTTTAAGTTGGTAAATAGTTTGTAGAATGGAGAAGAGAATTATGAAAAAATGTAGAAGAAGAGTGGTGTTTTATAGAGAAGAAAGTGGGTTTAAATTTTATTTTATTTTATTTATTACTTTTTTTAATGATCCAACGTTCAAAAAATGGTGGAAATGTGCCCAGTGTTTCGATTGGCAAGCAAACCGAAACGTAAAAAAGGTCGGGATGGGTTGCACTGGGGAGGGCGCAGTTGCCTATCCGGTCGGTTGAGGGGAACTCGTACCTAATTCATTAGCATTGGTCTTACGTCATATTTGTACCAACACACAACTCTCAACAAACAAAACCATTGATACAAAGAAGCCAGTGGCGGACCCAAGATTTTACAAACAAAACCATTGATACAAAGAAGCTAGTGGCGGACCCAAGATTTTAGAGGACGGGAGCAAATTTATATATATATATATATATATATATATATATATATATATATATATATATATATATATATATATATATATATTATTTTTTTAATAAAATTCATGATGCACTTTAATAAAAAGGTTATTTTTTCTTTTTATTTTTTTTAAATACTAAAAACCGATATTTTTTTAAGATTAATATAGAGATATAAGGTTTTACATTGTTTGACTTTAAGGTGGGGGCAATTTAAATTTGTAGTGTGGTGCACTTTAATAAAATGGTCCTAAAATAATATTTTTACACAAAAAATTAATATTTTTTGACGAAACATAATAGGCCCCGCCCCTTTTAATCAATAAGTAGTTCCGCCCCTAAAAGAAGCAACACATGACACATCAATATATCCTATGGTCATACACTTATACGAGATGTGTAAAGGTGTACAACACATGATAAAATGGTGTAATTTACTCAATATCAAAAGCATTTAAATAACAAGACAAAATTTAAACATGCCCTTTAAACTTGGTAACCCACTTTGGTTAAACGACAATAAATAAGAACTATCCATGTTTGAACACTGTTGTCTTTATGTTTCATTTAATTCGAATTGTAAAAGATCTTCCAAGTAAAAGGATCATAACACATAAAACAAAACATAGCCTACAACTAGGGGTGTCACTAGCGTCGGTCCGATCATAAAACATAAAACAAAACATAGCCTACAACTAGGGGTGTCAGTAGGGTCGGGTGGACTTGACCCGACCTGATAAGACTTATCAGGTCTGGTTAAATCGGGTTAAAAATATCTTGTCGGACGATACCCGATAATGTTATTGGGTAGGGTTTGGATTAAATAATTATTGTTATCGAGTCAACCTAATAAGACCCGAAAATGTAACATTTAAATTTTTTTTTCTCGGTACTTTTAAAATCCCAATACTAGTTTCGACTTCTCTTAGTACTTTTCTGGTAAACTACTGCTACATTAATCCTTTTTTTTTTTTTTTTTTTTTTTTTTTTTTTTTTTTTTATCACGCCTACTACTGGAAGTTTAGTCTTTGGTTTATTTCACATACTTTTCATAAGTAAAATCTGTATTTGATACTACTCGAATGTGTGCAGAATCTGTTTGGTACTACTGAAATTCATGTCTGGTACTAGAATCATTCTAGTAGAATGTGTGCAGAACTTGTATTTGGTTTAGTGCAGCAAAACTTGCATTTGGTATTGGGTTTGGTTTCTGTAGTAGGAGCGTTTGGTACTAAGTTTAGTGCTGCAGATTTCAGCAATGTATATATATGAATTGCACATTTGTTTGTTGTCATCTTCAGCAAGTAATGTGTTTGAAACTTCATTATATATACTAGTTGGATACCCGCACACAGGGCGAGAAAATACCGTTATATTATAAATATAGTAAGTGAATTGCTAACCGAACTCTTCTCGCAATTCCCTACTCGCTTAGTGAATTCGTTTCACAACACTCCCAATGTGTATGTGTTTGTTTGAGTTTCCGTAGCTTTCTTATGACATCATTATTCCCGCATATACAAAGACACTCATAATCTGTTACCTGTCAAATACTCCTCCAAAGGTATATGATTTTGATGAATCAAGTTTGTATTATTAAAGGTTAAAGTTGTAAAAATTTGAATAAAAATAAAATAAATTCACTAAAAATGTAAAACGAAAAACTTATAAAAATATATCAAAATAGATGTTAAGTTAAAGAGCACAAAATTTTAGAAAATATGGTGAAATTAGATCGTAAAAAAGATAAATAGATTAAAAGATATTTCAATTTAAAAATAAATATGAATTTTTAGTTAAGCAGTGACACTTGTCACTCCATGATTGAAGCTTCTTATCTGAATTTTTTATGAAGCCCACAACTTAAAAGTTTTATATAATAGTATAGATGAATTACAAATTTCAGCAATGTACCGAGTTTGGTACTTCACTATTTACTGTTATCTTTGTTTGTTACATTCAATTCCATATATGATATATTACTTACGGTGCATTTGGTATGCTGTCATGAATGACAATGAGTATTAGTTTGATAGTAGTTGTCATAACCCACTAACTTCCCCTTAGGTTAGAAATGCCTTACTAACTTAACTTAGGCCCTCACTAAGCACACTAGTATTAGAAATGCCTTACTAACTTAACTTAGGCCCTCACTAGAGCACACTAGGATTAGAAATGCCTATAGGATTTTCCCGAGCTAAATTTTTGCTTTATTATATCCTTATGACCTAACTAACCTCCAGACAAGCTCACGTATCCACCTATTCCAACTACTACTATGTTTACTTAATGTAAACATCCCGGTATGTCAAGTCAAGGTTATAAACATATTTTCACTAAGAAAACTATCACTATAATACACCATACTTGCTAGAAAATCCTAAATGCACCTATGTGTTCCCGGTTAGCTTTAAAACCCTAACTACTTATCTGAACTAACATGAAAAGTGTTTAAGACTTAGATATAAGTTATATTAGTTACCATAGGATATATTAGAACCCTTAGGTCATAGTACAACCCCTAGAACTTAGGTACAATTCATATAAGCATAAAACCTTAATTAGGTCATAACTTCCCGTCTAAACTTGGTCAAATCTTTACCATAAGTTGTCACCACTTAGTATAAGCTATCTAAGACCTTATATTAGTTACTAAACATCATTAGGACCCTAAATGAAACACTAAACTCTAGGTAAAACCTTAAAATCACACAATATATAACTAAGTTAAATTTTGAACTAAACACCTAAACCATGTTACTTAAACACCTTAAATCAACCAAGCAACCAACCTAGAACCTCTATATATCTAAGATAGCACCCTAGCACCTCCAAGCACCCAAGCTAGGAGGTGCATCACCTCCTTGTCACATCCTTGCCTTTAACCGCCTCCCTCAGCTCATAACCACCACAACCAACCTATGGCGCCCCTAGCTACCACCATAGCCCATCCTTATCACCACACAGACCTGCCACATAGCCCCATAGCCTTGCTTACTCCCCTTCCCCCTCCACGACACCTAGCAACCGAGACTTGGGCAACAATCCTTACGCGAGCTGTAAATACCTCCTCCTCCCCTCCATTCTTCTTCACACCTTTATCTCCTCTCTACCGCACACCTTTCTTTAGTATTAGACCCTTAGAAGCTATAGAATACGAGTGGCGAAGCCCTGGCCTAGGCGAGTTGTGGTTTGAGTCGAAGGAAACCCTAGAAACCCATATAGTCTCGTAAAACCTTATACGACCTAGGTAAGCTTTAGTTTACATTCTAGTAGTTTTAGAATAGACTTAGGATACTTAGTATAAGCCTTAGAGACCATATGATAGCCTTAAACCTTCTTGCATGGATGCTTTCTTTCGTAACCCTTGTTATAAGTCGAATTGCATGTTTACGTGTTACATAGCTTATTTACTTGATATAATCTGAATTGTGTGGCTTATTTGAACTTATATGAGTTAGTTAGAAGCTTAGAAACTAGGTTGCCATGCTAAATTATGAATTACATGTATTTAGGACTAATTTTGCAAATATTACATGCATAGGGGTATATATTATAAATTCCTGACACTATAAAGTCTAGGGACTGTTTTTGATATTTCCTAGAAGTTATTAGTGTAAGGACTAGATTTACAAAATATTAAAACCTTAGGATAAATATTAAAACAAGTATTAAACTAAAAAGGACTAATATTGCAAATAATATAAACCTAAGGGTAAATAGAGTAAATAATGAAAGTTAGTATAGTTTGGGGACTATTTATGTCATTTCTTTAGAATATATATGTATAGGGACTAAATGTGCAATAGATAGAAAACTATATGCTTAATTGTTATAAGTTTATAAGTTTAGGGTAGAAAATGTAAATATATAAACTTAAAAGGTAAAAATGGACTATTTTCATATAAATACAAAACCTATTTAAGTTAGAAGCATAACACAATACTAGGGATCTTCATGCGAGGAGTACTATGTGGATATTTCGTTTTGACGAGTTTGTTGGGTTTACGAATTAAAGTACCCTAACTCCTTGAACGATTATTGCATATACTTTTGAGTTATGATGGCCTGAACGGTGTTATGTTATAACTAAACCCTGATAACAACTTAACTCAATAGTAGGGAGCTTCGTGTGTGGAGTATTAACTTCTGAATTATGATGACCCGAACGGTATTATGTTGATAACATAATACAATAGTAGGGAGCTTCATGTGAGGAGTCATATACTTCTGAATTACGATGGCCCGAATGGTGTTATGTTATATATAAAACCTAATAGTAATTAGTTACAAAAAAACCTAGACTAAGACTTGACATACACAACCCTCAGGATACGTGAGTAAATTTTCTAAACCCCTACTTTACTTACCTTAAGACCCAGGTGAGCTTTCCATAGCCTCACTTTTAAATGTTTTATAACCCTGTGAGGGGGATACATGCTTTAAATCGAATACAAGTCTTTTCTCTTGGTTATTGCACGAGTAAACTATCTGCCATTATTACATAACCAAAATTCATGAATCTAATTGTTTGAGATATTTTACCCACGCGAACGTGAATATAGTTGATAGATCTATTGGAGTTTGACAACTCCCGTTGGTATTAACACCTCACTGGGTGGTACCAATAAGTACTATATTTGAACCCAGTGAAGGTTTAACTTTGGCAAGTTATCCTTCCCGTCCCTTCACGGTTTGGTCTGCAGACCCCATGACCCAGACTGTTAATGTGTGGTTCATGAGCTTAGTGCAATATACTACTATCCCTAAAACTTTTCCACACATAGGGTTTAAGTTGAACCCTATGGAACTTGTATTCATACCTTAACTATTTAAACCTATGACTCTCACTCAACCTATATGTTGACTTTTAAGCATGTTATCCTAGGTAATTAGGCACTATAGGAACCCTGGCACGGAGAAGTACTGGACATGAAGATGTCCAGAATAGTTATCATTCATCAAGTTTTGTGTCATAAAACGTATCTTAGGGACCTCTCTTTTGGTAAAAGTACATCTTTTACTGTAAAAAATCTGATAAATAAATGAATGATAACATCTTTTTCAAAAACGTCTCTTTTTGAGTCGTTTTCTATTATCTTGTCTTTGTTCCATGAGTAATACCCCAAATACTTAATCCACTGCAATCAGTAAAAAGCGGGGGTGTTACAGATTGGCATCAGAGCCTTGGTTATAGAGAACAAAAGGATTTTTCCTAAAACTATAACCATTTTTTCAAAAAGGTCCTTCGTGCCACTAGAATCCCCGAACTTGCCTTTAGAATCCCCAACCTGCCTTTAGGTTAGAATTCCCAACTTGCCTTTAGGTTAGAATTACCAACTTGCCTTTAGGTTATAATCCCTAAATTGCCTTTAGGATAGATACCTCACTATTGCCTTTGGGATAGTATTCCCACTATTAGTATTGCGTTTAGGATACCAACTTAGGTTAGAATTATGCTAAGATACTCTTTCGGATATTACAGTGAGATATGTCATCCTTTAACAATCCTATCATCGTGTTGGATATCGATGATACGGATACTTCATCTGATAGTTATGAGTATGCTCTGGCTACTCCTACTCACTCATCTTCTCGATCTGATTCTCTGGAAGAATTAGCCCAGAATATCTTAACTAACTTAGGTTTAGAACATTCCCCAAATGATCCCTATATGCAAGCATATAATGGGTATATGCAAGCATATGGTGGAAACATTCCTACTATACCTACTATAACCCCTACCCCATCTATACCCCACTATAATAGTCAAGATCGTTATATTCCCGAAATAGTTTCACCTCCCCGTAAGAAAATACGTATTATACCACCATCACCTCCCTCTAGGTTTGAGATAGGTAGTAGTTCATATAAAACGCCTTTAGAAAGGCATGATGAACAAATAGAAGAAATACTTAGTCATTTGATAAATTATCTTTAGGAAGAATAGAAGAAGTAGAAACTAGGATTAGGGAATTAGGAATTGGTAGAAATAGGTTAGAAAATGAATTAGAGAAAACTCGTAATCAAATCTTTAGGTTACAAACAAAATATGAGGGACACTCTGACGAAGTAAGTACTGCACATGTTAGACTTTCCACCTTAGAAATGATTATCGAGGATCTTAGGGATAATCATAGGTCTGACATAGATGATCTTTTGGAAGCCATTCAAGAACTTAAGGGTAACATAGAACTAAAATAAGGTTATAAACTTAAATAATATAGGCTATAGATAGATAACTTAGTTATAAACGGGTACTTGCTAGATTTTCATAATATAAATTAAAAAGTTTTAACCTACCTATACTTAATCTTTTACAAAACTAGTATCCCGTATTAGGATTCCCTATTGCCTTAGGACACACTATAGATTGCCTTAGGATTTAAAAACTAGAAAACATAGGAAATTAAAATAAGTAGACATACCTAGGAAACACTAAAAACTTAGGATCCTTTAGAATCACCATGCCTTTAGACGGGGGAGACTATTTTCGATGAAATATAACGATTCTTGCTAGGAAATTCGCCCTTTTAGTTTTAGAATTCCCTACCCATCCGGTATCAGATAGTGTTCTAAGCACTTAGAACATAAACTATGACACTATTCTTATCACATCTTACCTATAGAATGACACGTACAAGAGCTACAACTCCCACTACTCCCGCCATGACTCAGGAAGACATCCAGCGACTAGTGACTGACAGTGTAACTGCAACACTAGGAGCTAGGGATGCAAACATGGCTAGAAACCCCAAAATTCCTGTATTGAAGAAGAGTAACTACAAGGAATTTATGAGCTGTCAGCCCTTCAATTTCAAGGGGACAGAAGGGGCCATAGGATTAATTTACTGGTTTGAGAGATGTGAATCGGTATTTTCCCGTAGTAACTGTACTGAGGATTGTATGGTTAAGTTTGCAATGGGTACGCTTACTGAGGAAGCGTTATCTTGGTGGAACTCATATGCCCAACCAATAGGAATAAAAGAGGCATACAAGTTATCTTGGGTTGAGTTTAAGAAACTTTTGATTAAGAAATAATGCCCTAGAACAGAAGTCAAGAAAATGGAGGATGAATTTTATAAATTGACTGTGAAGGGGAACGATGTTAAAACTTATATTAGAAGATTTCAAGAGTTGGCTACTTTGTGTCCTACAATGGTGCCAACTGTTGAAAAGACGATAGAAGTTTTCATCAGAGGTTTGCCCCGGAGTATCGAAGGGAATGTTACAGCCTCTAAACCTCAAACTTTAGAGGAGGCCATTAACATAACCTTGAGGTTAATGGACCAAGTAACAAAGCACAACCCTTTGCCAGTGCCCTACGATAATAAACGAAAGTTCCACGATGGGAGAGCTTTCGGTAACACTCGTAATGCCACTAATAGTAACCGTAAGAATCCCTATCTTCAACCAAGGCAAGATAATGCAAGAGCTTATGCCACCACTTTAAATGAGAAAAGTGGTTATGCTGGGAATGCCCCTCTGTGTAAGAAATGCAACTAGCATAACACAGGGCCTTGTTTCATCAAATGTAATATATGTAACAAGGTGGGCCATCACTTAAGGGATTGCAAGAACAAAGGACCAGTTACTGGGGGTAATCCACCACCAGCAACAGTCATTTGTCATACTTGCGGAGAAAAAAGGACACAATGCAAATAGATGCACAAAGAAAAATACTGATGGTGCCCAGGGTAGAGCATATATATTGAGGGATAGGAATGATCCACAAGATCCGAGCATAGTCACGGGTAAGTTTCTTTTAAATAATTACTTAGTTAGAATATTATTTGATTCTGGAGCCGATAGGAGTTTTGTATCTATACCCTTAGCCTCTAGACTTAGGATTAAACCCATAGCTTTAGATAATTACTATGAAATAGAAATGGTCGATGGAAACTAAGTTAGTACTAACACGGTCATTAAGGGTTGTACCCTAACTTTACTTAACCACCGCTTTGAGATTGATCTCATACCTATTAGACTCGGTAGTTTTGACGTTGTTGTAGGAATGGATTGGTTGTCCAAGAATCAAGAAAAGATTCTTTGTGACGAGAAAATCATCCATGTACCTATCAACGGTGAGACTTTAATTATCTGGGGAGATCAAAGTAGAACTAGACTTAACTTCGTTTCATGTATCAAAGCAAAACGATACATGTCACGAGGTTGTCAAGTTTTTGTGGTTCAAGTAACGGAGACTAAGCCAAATGAAAAACAACTAGAGGAGATCCCTGTAGTCAGGGAATACCCAGAAGTTTTTCCTAAGGATTTTCCTGGCTTACCTCCTATGCGTCAAATAGAATCCCAAATCGATTTAATTCCCGGAGCGGCACCTATAGCCCAAGCACCCTATAGGTTAGCCCCATCAGAGATGAAGGAAAACTCTGAACAACTCCAGGAATTAACCGATCGAGGTTTTATACGCCCGAGTACATCACCCTGGGGAGCTCCTGTCCTATTCGTAAAGAAGAAAGACGGATATATGAGGATGTGTATCGATTATCATGGATTGAACAAACTTACTATCAAAAATCGATACCCATTACCCAGGATTGATGATTTATTTGATCAACTACAAGGTTCGAGCGTATATTCAAAAAGCGACTTACAATCAGGTTATCATCAACTGAGAGTGAGGGAAGAAGATATCCCTAAGACCGCTTTCAGAACAAGATATGGGCACAATGAATTTCAAGTTATGCCATTTGGTTTGACAAACGCACCGGCGGTTTTCATGGACCTCATGAACCGGGTATGTAAACCATACTTGGATAAATTTGTTATAGTTTTCATAGATCATATCCTTATCTATTCATGTAACTAGGAAGAGCACGCTAAACACTTGAGAATAATCCTAGAACTGCTTAAGACGGAGAAACTTTATGCAAAGTTCTCTAAGTGTAAATTCTGGATTAGTGTTGTGCAATTTCTCGGACATATGATAGATAAACAAGGACTTCATGTCGATCCAACAAAAATCAAAGTCGTTAAGGATTGGTCGCATCCTATGAATCCTACTGAGATACGACAATTCTTCGGACTTGCGGGCTACTATCGAAGGTTTATTGAGGGATTTTCAAAAATAGCTAAACCTTTGATAGAGCTAACCCAGAAAAACAAGAAGTTTGACTGGGAAAAGATCAAGAGATAGCTTTCCAACTTTTGAAAAGAAAGTTGTGTGAAGCTCCGATCTTAGCATTACCAGAGGGAAACGATGACTTTGTCATTTACTGTGATGCTTCGCGTAGAGGTGTTGGAGCTGTGTTGATGCAAAAGGATAAGGTAATCGCTTACGCATCACGACAACTCAAGACACATGAGGAAAACTACACTACACATGATCTAGAATTAGGAGCAGTAGTGTTCGCTCTAAGAATATGGAGACATTATCTGTATGGCACTAAGTGTACGGTTTTCACCGATCACAAAAGCCTACAGCATATTCTTAATCAAAAAGAGTTGAACAAGAGACAACATCGATGGATAGAACTGCTCGCTGATTATGATTGTGATATTCGTTATCATCCCGGCAGAGCTAACGTAGTAGCAGATGCTTTGAGCCGAAAGGAACGAATCAAACCACTTAAGGTTAGGTCGTTAGTTATAACTCTTCATTCAAATTTACCTTCTCAAATACTCAAAGCCCATAATGAAGCCCTCGAAATGAAGGATCGTAAACTTGAGAATTTATGAGGGATGGATAAGACTTTTGAGATATGTTCAGACGGAACTCGTTGTATTAAGGGTCGGAAATGGTTACGTCATCATGGTAACTTAAGGAACGTAATAATGCACGAGTCCCATAAATCTAAGTACTCCATCCACCCAGGTTCTGATAAGATGTATCAAGATCTAAAAAAACACTATTGGTGGCCCGACATGAAGGCATCCATTGCCAGATTTGTAGGCAGGTGTTTAACATGTTCTAGAGTAAAGGCTGAATGTCAAAAGCCATCCGACTTATTAATACAGCCTGAGATTCCCATTTGGAAGTGGGAAAGAATTACGATGGATTTTATCACTAAACTACCTAGAACATCCAATGGGCATGACGCTATTTGGGTAATAGTTGATCGCCTTACTAAATCCGATCACTTCATTCCTATACGAGAAACGGATGATATGGAAACCCTTGCTAGGTTGTACCTCAAGGAAATAGTTTCCCGACATGGAGTGCCAATATCTATCATATCGGGTCGTGATTCTCGTTTCACATCGAGATTTTGGCAATCTATGCAAAAGGCCTTAGGTACTCAGATAGACATGAGTACGGCATATCATCCGCAAACCGATTGTCAAAGTGAAAGAACTATCCAAACACTCGAGGATATGCTTCGAGTGTGTGTGATAGATTTTGGAAAAGGATGGGAGAAACACTTACCATTGGTAGAGTTCTCGTATAACAATAGTTATCATGCTAGTATTAAAGCAGCACTATATGAGGCACTTTACGGGAGAAAGTGTAGGTCTCCAGTCTACTGGGCTGAAGTTGGAGAAGTACAACTTACGGGTCCAGAGATAATCCATGAGACAAATGAGAAAATAGTTCAAATCCGACAACGCTTACAAGCCGCAAGGGATAGGCAGAGGAGTTATGCCAATATAAGACGTAAGCCTTTAGAATTTCAAGTCGGAGATAGGGTTATGTTGAAAGTTTCACCTAGGAAAGGTGTCTTTCGTCTCGGAAAGCAAGGAAATCTTAGTCCGAGATACATTGGACCTTTTAAGGTTTTAACACGAATTGGTCCAGTGGCATACCGACTTGAATTGCCGGATGAACTAAGTAATATACACGATAAATTTCACGTCTCCAATCTTAAGAAATGTTTATCAGACGAATCACTCGTTATTCCAATAAAAGAGCTTCAATTGGATTATAAGCTCAATTTCACTGAAGAACCAGTGGAAATTATGGACCGAGAGGTCAAAAATCTAAAACATCACTGGATTCCTATCGTTAAGGTACGCTGGGACTCCCAAAGAGGACCAGAGTATACATGGGAACGAGATGATCAAATCCGTGCTAAATATCCCCATCTATTCTCACCCTTGCACACTAACTCTAGTTAAATCTCGGGACGAGATTTTCTTTTAGGATGGGAGACTGTCACAACCCACTAACTTCCCCTTAGGTTAGAAATGCCTTACTAACTTAACTTTGGCTCTCACTAAGCACACTAGGATTAGAAATGCCTTACTAACTTAACTTAGGCCCTCACTAGAGCACACTAGGATTAGAAATGCCTATAGGATTTTCCCGAGCTAAATTTTTGCTTTATTATATCCTTATGACCTAACTAACCTCCAGACAAGCTCACGTATCCACTTATGCCAACCACTATTATGTTTAGTTAATGTAAACATCCCGGTATGTCAAGTCAAGGTTATAAACATATTTTCACTAAGAAAACTATCACTATAATACACCATACATGCTAGAAAACCCTAAATGCACTTATGTGTTCCCTGTTAGCTTTACCAAAGGATATATTAGAACCCTTAGGTCATAGTACAACCCCTAGAACTTAGGTACAAGTCATATAAGCACAAAACCATAATTAGGTCATAACTTCCCGAAACTAGGTCTAAACCCCTACTTTACTTACCTTAAGACCCAGGTGAGTTTTTCATAGCCTCACTTTTAAATGTTTTATAACCCTGTGAGGGGGATACATGCTTTAAACCGAATACAAGCCTTTTCTCTTGGTTATTGCATGAGTAAACTATATGCCATTATTACATAACTAAAATTCATGAATCTAATCGTTTGGGATATTTTACCCACGCGAACGCGAATATAGTTGATAGATCTATTGGAGTTTGACAACTCCCGTTGGTATTAACACCTCACTGGGTGTTACCAATAAGTACTATATTTGAACACACTGAAGGTTTAACTTTGGCAAGTTATCATTCCCGTCCCCTCATGGTTTGGTTTGTAGACCCCATGACCTGGACTGTTAACATGTGGTTCATGAGCTTAGTGCAATATACCTTCTATCCCTAAAATCTTTCCACACATAGGGTTTAAGCTGAACCTTGTGGAACTTGTATTCATACCTTAACTATTTAAACCTATGACTCTCACTCAACTTATGTGTTGACTTTTAAGCATGTTATCCTAGGTAATTAGGCACTATAAGAACCCTGGCACGGAGAAGTACTGGACATGAAGATGTCCAGAATAGTTATCATTTATCAAGTTTTGTGTCATAAAACGTATCTTAGGGACCTCTCTTTTGGTAAAAGTACATCTTTTATTGTAAAAACTCTGATAAATAAATGAATGATAACATCTTTTTCAAAAACGTCTCTTTTCGAGTCGTTTTCTATTATCTTTGTGGAAAACTAGAAGGGGGTTGAATAGTTTTACGTCTTTTTAGTTTTATGAAAACTTAGTTGTTTAAAAGTCTTGTTTACTCTTAAAACTTTGATTCGATCTTATGTGAATTCAAGTCTTGAACAATATGAACAACTATATCTAAGTATGAGCAATAATAATAATGCAAACTAAGTATGTGAAATCAACACATGCATAATATAAACAATTATAGCTATATACGAGAGATAAGTAAGTAAACGTTTATTTTATAATCCTTAGTTATATTTTGTATGAAAACTATACTTGATCGAAATGATCAATTAAATGTATGTTACCTTTTTAGTTTGATTGTAAAAACTTTATTTTGTGAATGAAACTTTTGTTTGATCTTTAAGTAAAATCAATACTAGCACTATATGAGCAACTATACATATACGTCTACGTCTACAAAAGTAATAACGATATAAGCAAGATAATAAGTAAGATATGGAAAGATCTAACAGCGAGACAAAGGATTTATAGTGGTTCGGCTACAAGGACACCTTCCTTGCCCTACTCCACTCCTTGAGTCACCTATTCGAGAGTTTTCTTCACTATGTCAACAAGCTCCCTTATGGTGGAGAAAACCTTACACACCAATATACACACCACAACTTCGTCACAACTTATTCACACCTTCTACACAACTTCTTCACGACTTGGCACACCTTCTTCACAACTTGTACACACCACTACTACTTCACAACTTCACACTACTCCACTACTTCTTCTTCACACCACTACTTATATCTCACTACTTCTATTCACAACTTCTACTCCTAGATCTATCTAGTTACACTACTATCACACCTTTACAATGAATGTACACAACAACTAGACTATATACACAAATCTACAATACTTCACAACTTGATGTTGAAGAAGTATTCTTCTCTTGTACTTTGAGAGATGAGAGGTGAAGGAATGAATCACTTGAAATAAGGATTAAAAATTATATGATCAAAGGGTTTTTAGGAGGATGTTTAGAGAGATTTGGATCTGAAAATTTTCGTGCAAGAGGTGGTGAAAATACCAGGTTTGAGGTAGTATTTATAGGGAAAAATTTCTGACAGAATCTGACAGGGGAGCGTGGCCGGTCCCCTTAATTGTGTGCCGGCCCCCTTAAAATTAAGGGGGCCGCCCTGACGAAAATGCAGTTTTCTTGTTTTTCTCTGGGGAAAGTTTATTTTGTGAAAAACTAACTGATTTTGGTTAAAATTTTGAATTCATATATTTATTATGAATAAAACATTTTCCTTTATTACCAAAAATGTTTTTCAAAAATATATAATAAGTTTATTTAATTTTATAAACTTTGTATTATTTAAATAAACATCACTTTGATCATAAAATGTATTAGTCACTTGTTTATTCATACCTTAAGTGATTATGTTGGATGAGATGATGTAAACTTGTTTAAAACTTGTTTACGTATTAACTTTGGGTTTAATGTTCTTATATTTTGTGATCATCAAAACTTAAGGATATCGAAAGATATTAATAACGTTTTTATACATTATTTATATCAACAATCTCCCCCTTTTTGATGATTACAAAATCTAAACTTATTAAACTAAAAATTAATATATATATGCAAGTTTTTAGTATGAGTTTATATCACTTCTCCCCCTTTTTGTTAACATCAAAAAGGTTATCCCGATGAATGTATAGCTCCCCCTTAAAGTATACTCCCCCTCGTTTTGAGGTCATAAGAAATCAAGATATGGAATGCTTGCAAAAATATTTAGAGCACAAGCAATATATATATATATATATATATATATATATATATATATATATATATATATATATATATATATATATATATAGAACAAATATAAGATAACTAATAAGAATAATTTAAATAGATTATGTTGAAAACATAATCATTAATATATATATATATATATATATATATATATATATATATATATATATATATATATATATATATATATATATATATATATATATGCTTTTCTAGCAAATTACACTAGATAATACTAAGTTGCCAACTTGAGGTCTCTTCGACTTGCTTGGAACACAAAAGGTTTGTGGAGAATTTATTTGTAGATGGGAATCATGGTAGTTGGATTTAGTGGAGATAGATTTTTGTTGGAATGGTGTTTGGAGAGTTTGGTGGTTGTTGATGGGAAGCATGGTAGTTGGCTTCAAGTAAGCTTCATGGGATAGGATTGAAGTTTGGTAGGTTGATTGGTGATGAGGAGAAGTGTGCATTAAGGGATGTTATGGGTGATAATGAAAGGGTGATGTCTACGGATGCATTATTTATATCAATGGTAAGTTGTGGGTTTGGAGCGGTTGATGAATTGTTGGTGTTTTGAGTGAGTGATGGGTTTGAGTTTATCCTAGTGAGGAGGTATTCAATCCATGTGCGGTGTTCTTCTAAGAGAATGGTTTGTTTTTGGAGGTAAACGAACTTTCATTGTTCGGACGAAAGTGATGATGGAGGTGTTAGGTTATGATGGATGATTAGATATGCAACATGATAATATCATGTGTGTTGTTAGGAAGTGGTGGTGTTACTCTTGGTGGTGGAAACATTTGTGAGTTTAGGTAGTCATTGATGGATGAGGATGACGGTATTGAAGAAGAGGATGTTCCACGAGTAGAGTGTGTTTTGGATGGTGCATTCGGTGCATTAGGAGATGAGCATTGAATTTGAGGTGATGGGGTTGTGTTGTCATCTTTGGTTAAGTCAATGAATAGTTGTTTAGGAGTGATGATGAGGATCTTTTGTTTCTTTGATGTTTTGGAAATGGAAGTTTTTGGTAAATCCATGGTGGATTATGGTGATGTGTATTGGAGGTGAAGGGTGGGATGAAGGTGTACTTGGGTAATGTGATGGATGGTTGGTTATTATGATGTAGTTTGTGAAAGGGTTCATTTGAGTGAACATGAGATTTGTGTATCATGAAGTATGGTTTGACCTTCATGGGTTAAGTTGTAGTGGTGATGACACACTTTGTAGAGTGTAGGGAATGGTTTCATGGTTGAATCTTTTTGTGAGGATGACTAGATGGAGTTATTGGTGAGGATGGGAGATGAGTATCAAGTGGTGTGATTGGTGAGAGTGAAATAGCGATGTTCATGGAAGGGATGCCTTGGTTTTTCATTTCACTTTGGTGGTTTGAGTGTGTAAAGATTATGACGTTTGGTTTTGGGCAAGTCCAACTCTTTAGGCAACTATGCATGTATTATCTTAATGGAATATGCATGAAAAGTATATAGGCAAATAAACATGTAATATAATTACAACTAAGCATGCATGCAAACTTAATAAAGTAATAGATCAAGTAATTAAGGCATTCTACCTAACATGAATAACTTAGTGCAAGGGCAAAGGCAACTAATGAGTGAGACACTAGTGATGGAACAAATGTGGTAGCGTAATTCTTGATTTTGTTCTAGTGTGTGCCAATATGAAACAAATACGGAGTTAAGATCGTTTCGACTCCTATAAAAGAAAAACAAATTTTCCTAAGAAACAATCCTTGATCTCCTTGATTTAGCTTTGCTCACTTCTAAGTGTCATGTATATGTATATATTGGATTATATATATATATATATATATATATATATATATATATATATATAGACAACGAGAGTGAGACTATTGTGCATGGTTTGATAGAAAAACGTTTTTATCATTATTCAACAATGAGTTTTCCTAAACGTGAGAATAATTTCAAAATGAATTGAGGTTTTCTTTGAGAATATATTTATGCAAAACAAAATATCTCAATTCTTGATTTTGTGCAAAATAGAATCCTAGACTCAGATTTGAGAAGAAAGAAAACTTAAAAGTTTATGCTCAGATGGCCGGCCCCCTTAAAGTGAGGCCGGTCCTCTTAATTTTAAGGGGGCCGCCCTTATAAATTAAGGGGTCCGCCCATCTGACAAAGAAAATTTTTCAGAACTTTGATTTTTCAGAAGATGTTAAGTATTCCAAGAATTTAATCAATTTGCTCTATCATTCCTAATCCTAAACGTAAGTGGTTAAGTAAATCACGCTTAAGAGGCTTAGTGACTATATCGGCAATGTTACCTTCCGAAGCTACCTTCTCTATTGTTATATTTTCCTTTTGTATAATGTCCCTAAGAAAGTGATGATGTATTTCTATATGTTTAGTCCTAGAGTGTTGAACATGATTCTTACTTAAATTTATAGCACCTTTGTTATTGCACATAATCGAAATATTTTCTAACCTAATGCCATAGTCTTCGAGAGCTTGTTTCATCCATAGTTTTCTTACGCGAGGGATCTAGTCTTACTTCTATATTAACGATTAATCCACTTAACTCATTTCACTTCATCACCATGAGTTTTCTACTAGTGGACATAGAAGATTTCCATTTTCTATGTTGTTCGACAACGAACAATTTTAATTCAAATCCTTGAAAAGCCAACTAAGAGGGGTTCATAATATGTGAGCAAGAAAGTATTACTAGCTATATAACTAAGCATTATTCTAACTAGTTATTAATCTAAGAATATAAATTTTAATGATAAACTTAAAAGAAATGCGTACCTTTTAGTCCTCAATAAATTTTCTTCAAAAAATCTTCAAGTTGCCATGTTGACTTATAGAAGCCATTTGTAGATGAGATTCCAATAGTTTCGAAAAGTGACAACTTAGCCACTTGGTTCCCATGGTCTCATTGGTCCAAAGTTGTTTGAACCAAACATGGTTTGCAATTGACTAGGATGCATGTATGGTGAAAATATTCCCCATGGGCTAAAGCTTGGTTGATGTGGATAAATCCACATTAGGTGACTGTTATTAGAAAGGTTTTGCCTACCTTGATTTCTTCTAGGTTGAGGTGTTTTAGACCGAGGATGAGGATTATTTGGTCTATTTGGAGGTGGAGTTTTAGATCTTAATTTTGGTTTAAAAAATCCGGTTTTGGCTTTTAGTGATGGTTTATAAAAACTTTTTACTTCCTCATCACTCGCAATAGGTATTTTTCTATATATCTTTTACAAGTATATACTAAGGTTTTGAATCTAAGGGTTTTTGTTTACTTAGTTTACATTCAAACTTTACATTTTTATTTTCACTAGTTGAAATATTAGTTGAGTTGAATCCTACGTCGGCTTTATTTACCGAAGTTCCTTGAACACTTAGTATTTTCTTAAGTGAGTTACTACTATTTTCAACTTTGCCAAGTTTGTAAATTTTATCTTTAAGTTTTTCATTTTCATTTATAACCTCTAGACATGTTTCACATTCTATAAAAACTTCTTTTCCTTTTTTTAAATGTTGTAGTTTGATTTTTAATTCAAGTACATCATTTTTCTAATTGATTTTTAATATGTTTTAGTGATTTTATTTTTAGCCATGACTTTGTATAACCTACTATATTTATTATCTAGGTCTTTTTCATCTAAAGATAGGTTTTCATCACTATAGTATTCGGTTTCGGAACGTACTTCATCGGATGCCTTTGCCATGAGACACTTTTCTTCTCTTGTTGTCTCTTTTTCATCATTGTCACTATCGCTCCATGCTTCTCCTACAAAGGCCTTGTGGTTTTGACTTCTTGACAGTTTTGGACATTCTCCAATAAGATGATTAGGATCTCCACATTTGAAACACTTTCTTTCATTTTGAAGAATTTCTTGAAGTCTCGTACGGCAATAACATACTCTTCATCGTCACTTTTGGAGGTTGAGTATTCTTCGTCACTAGAGTCCCTTTTCACTTTCAACGCAATCGATTTGCTTTGCTCCTTTTTTCCTTTGACCATCTCGGAGTCTTTCTTTATTATCGCTTCGTAGACTTTCAAGTTGGCGATCAACTCGTCAACTTGAAGAGTTGACAAGTTCTTCGATTCTTCAATCGCCGTAACTTTAGCTCGCCATTTTAGATGAAGAGCCCTAAGAAATTTCCTAACAAAATTCTTACTAGAAAAATTCTCATCAAGTGCTTTTAAACTTGTGATGATAGTGTTAAACCTAGCAAAAGCATTATCTATTGATTCATCTTCCGGAATCATAAATTGTTCATATTGTTGAACAAGAAGATCTATTTTATTATCTTTAACTTGACTATTACCTTGGTGAATGATTAGTAAAGAATCCCAAATATCTTTTGCGGTTTTACACATAAAAATTCTTTCATATTCTTTGCGTGGTAACGCATTATAAATAACCATTTTAGCCTCATTATTTTTTGCTAGTTTCCTTTTGAAATCATCATTTTGTTTTTCAAAAGATACAATTTCGTCAATTTTAGTTTCAAAATTATATTGAATAGGGGGAAAATCACCAAAGGTAATGACATGCCAAAGATCAAGATCTTTCGATTTCACATAAGTTTCGAATCTATTTTTCCAATATAAAAATACATCACTTTCAAATAGTGGTGGTCTTTGCATAGATTGACCTTCTAAATATTTTTCCGATTCCATAGATCGATACAAGTTTTAAAATACAATATATTTTAAAAATCTTGTTTAACGTAGCTCTGATACCAATTGTGGAAAACTAGAAGGGGGGGAGGGTTGAATAGTTTTATATCTTTTAGTTTTATGAAAACTTAGTTGTTTAAAAGTCTTGTTTACTCTTAAAACATTGATTCGATCTTATGTGAATTCAAGTCTTGAACAATATGAACAACTATGTCTAAGTATGAGCAATAATAATAATCCAAACTAAGTATGTGAAATCAACACATGCACAATATAAACAATTATAGCTATATACGAGAGATAAGTAAGTAAACGTTTATTTTATAATCCTTAGTTATATTTTGTATGAAAACTATACTTGATCGAAATGATCAATTAAATGTATGTTACCTTTTTAGTTTGATTGTAAAAACTTTGTTTTGTGAATGAAACTTTTGTTTGATCTTTAAGTAAAATCAATACAAGCACTATATGAGCAACTATACATATACATCTACGTCTACAAAAGTAATAACGATATAAGCAAGATAATAAGTAAGATATGGAAAGATCTAACCGCGAGACAAAGGATTTATAGTGGTTCGGCTACAAGGACACCTTCCTTGCCCTACTCCACTCCTCGAGTCACCTACTCGAGAGTTTTCTTCACTATGTCAACAAGCTCCCTTATGGCGGAGAAAACCTTACACACCAATATACATACCACAACTTCGTCACAACTTATTCACACCTTCTACACAACTTGGCACACCTTCTTCACAACTTGTACACACCACTACTACTTCACAACTTCACACTACTCCACTACTTCTTCTTCACACCACTACTTATATCTCACTACTTCTATTCGCAAGTTCTACTCCTAGATCTATCTAGTTACACTACTATCACACCTTTACAATGAATGTACACAACAACTAGACTATATACACAAATCTACAATACTTCACAACTTGATGTTGAAAAAGTATTCTTCTCTTGCACTTTGAGAGATGAGAGGTGAGGGAATGAATCACTTGAAACAAAGATTAACAATTATATGATCAAAGGGTTTTTAGGAGGATGTTTAGAGAGATTTGGATCTGAAAATTTTCGTGCAAGAGGTGGTGAAAATACCAGGTTTGAGGTAGTATTTATAGGGAAAAATTTCTGACAGAATCTGACAGGGGAGCGTGGCCGGTCCCCTTAATTGTGTGCCGGCCCCCTTAAAATTAAGGGGGCCGCCCAGACGAAAACTGCAGTTTTCTTGTCTTTTTCTGGGAAAAGTTTATTTGGTGTAAAACTAACTGATTTTGGTTAAAATTTTGAATTCATATATTTATTATGAATAAAACATTTTCCTTTATTACCAAAAATGTTTTTCAAAAATATATACTACGTAATAAGTTTATTTAATTTTATAAACTTTGTATTATTTAAATAAACATCACTTTAATCATAAAATGTATTAATCACTTGTTTATTCATACCTTAAGTGATTATGTTGGATGAGATGATATAAACTTGCTTAAAACTTGTTTACGTGTTAACTTTGGGTTTAATGTTCTTATATTTTGTGATCATCCAAACTTAAGGATATCGAAAGATATTAATAACGTTTTTATACATTATTTATATCAACAATCTTGTCTTTGTTTCATGAGTAATACCCCAAACACTTAATCCGCTGCGATCAGTGGAAAACGGGGGTGTTACATTAGTGGTTGGTCTCTCACCTATGAAAGATTCATACCTAGCTCTATTGATGTATATTGAGTATGGATTATATCTATAATTCATTATCATAATGGTGGGTCACCTCATCTAAACAAACACCTTTAATTACTTTAATAGTGATAGTCTCATTCTCATTGTGGGATACCAAACGCTTAAATATTGTGATTGATGACGTATAGCCTATATTTGGGCCGCAAGCCCAAATGATAGACATTACTTACACCTAAGCCCATCACGAATGGGCTACCATGACAAATGGTATGGGCCGTGGTATCAACGCTTGAAGGCCCAATCTAACTCACCGGATATCCGATAAGGATCATCTATTCAAGGAATAGATATCCTTATCTCGGATAAGCACCATGCGTGCGAAGAGTAAGGAGCAAGAAACACGGTTTCTCAGCCCCTATATATAGAATCACACGATTCTCATTCAAGGTACGATTCACGGAATCCCTAAACTCTTAAACTAAAACCTAAATTCGATTACTTACTCTCACGCCGGAGTCTAATCGGGGGAGACAATCCCTCGATAAGTCTAACGGTGTTATTCTCTTTTCTTAGTACGCAGGTAACAAAGTGCTAAGGATCCAATTGATATAAGAGCAAAGCCCAACAACCAGGTACGCCCAACTTTTGTATCAACAAGTGGCGCCATCCGTGGGACCCTACAACGAACTAGAATGACGAAACATAAGAATTCGAGCCAGCGGACTCCGCAGCTAGAAAAACGTGACCATCTGAGGAAGAATCAACAAGATCCAACCTCTAGACAAGTCGCTGGGACAACCAGCACACCTGGTCACCATGAGGCAGGGACAACCCAACCTCCCCCAGCGGTAGAACTACCCAGGATTACTTTAGAGGTCCCCAGCGTTGAAGAACTCCAACGCACCCTCTTCACCACTCCTCATCAGGCTACACCCGCAGTGAACAACACTGTGCCGCCAGGCGCTCCTGAACGGAACAGGGCGCCTAACACTGAGGAAGAAATTCTTGCAACAACTGAGGACGCACCGGATCTGACTTTGGGAAACTTTGTATCCCAAAATTATGAAACATTAAATGCCCTCATGCAAGAAGAAGCGGCAAGAAGAGCAGGTGCGGATCCGCAAACCCGACTTAATCTTGGTCCAGAACGCGAACCATCACCACCGCGCCACCCGCGAGGAAGACGTACAGAACGTACCTCTGTCCATGATAGGTTAGGTACGGTACCTGACTCACAAAACTCTGGAGACAGCGGTAGGCGCACCAATGTCCATTCCAGACTTGGCAGTCGGGGAATACACGATCGATTAGGGCCTCAGCATTCGCCAAGCCAAGGATCTTCCAAACCTGAAAGTAGGCGAATACAAGATAGATTGGGGAGGAGGAGATCCCCAAGCAGAGATCCCTCAGGCTCCTCTTCTGAAAGGAGCAGGCGCAAACGCCGAAGGAGAGATTATTCTTCCTCCAGCGATTCCTCGGACAACGAGGATAAAGAAACAGGGCACTGGAAATCAAAAGGAAAACGTCGCGAGGAAGAGAACGAGGATATGTCTCTCCCATGGCGACGCCACAAAATTGATGCGTTCACACGTCGCATAAGTGATTACTCAGACGACAGGCGCAGGCGCATGCCCACTAATGTGAAGACATACGATGGAACAGGTGACCCAGATGACCACCTAAAAATTTTCGAGTCAGCCGCAACTATCGAAAATTGGCCACAGCCTGTGTGGTGTCACATGTTTAATTCCACATTGGTAGGGAACGCGCGCACATGGTTTAGCAAACTCCCACGTAGGAGTATAGGCGGCTTTGAGGAATTACGAAAAGCATTCCGCCACAACTTCACCCAGCGAAAGAAGTGCGCTAAAAATCCTGTAGAATTGGCAAGGGTGAAGCAACGCCAAGGAGAATCAACCAGCGCCTTCATGGAGCGCTTCAAGGATGAGTGCATACAAGTCAAAGCATGTCCCGAAATACTAAAAATTTCAGGGTTCATGAATGGAATTAATAATCCAGAACTCATCCGAAAGCTCAATGATAGAGTTCCACAGTCTTTCGATGAACTCACAAAACGCACCAGATCCTTTATACAAGGAGAAGCAGCTGCTGCGGATAGCAAAAAAGGATATTCAAACTATAGGCAACAAGAACAGCCGCGGAGACAATCCAATGATCAAAACAATAACCGCGGCAGGAACTACCGCAGTGGAAGAGACAACGACAAATATACTCCTCTCACTAAAACTCCAAGGGAGATATTTGCAACAGAAGGTGCGAACTTCCTAAGACCACCACCAATTAAAACGGCAGAAGAAAAACGCCAAGGTAGTGGATACTGCGAGTACCACGGCCAAAAGGGCCATACAACTAACGAGTGCATCCAACTGAAACAACTAATCGAAAAATTAGTGAGAGAAGGAAGGATGGACCACCTCGTAAAAAACATCAAGGAAGGAAAAGAGAGACAGAGAAATGGAGGCAAGAAAGAACCCCCAAAAGAAAAGGCTGATACTATATACATGATACAATCATGGCAGCGCAAAATAAAGCAAAAAGTCAGCCAAAAATTCTCTCCAGAAAAAGAGATATCCTTCCCTACAATCGCTGCGGACAACGCAGTCGTGGAACCTCTGACCATTGAAATACATGCAGGAGGACACGACATCCACCGCATGTATATTGATGGAGGAGCATCCGCAGACATCATGTATGATCACTGCTTCAAAAGGCTGCGACCTGAAATCCAAAGTCAGTTGATACCAGCTACAATGTCACTAACAGGATTTACAGGAGAAAAGATCTGGCCCATGGGGCAGTTACGCTTATTGGTGGTCGTAGGAGATGAGCAACACTCAACTACGGCATGGATAAATTTTATGGTAATCAAGTCTCCCTCACCATACAATGGCATAATTGGAAGACCAGGAATATCATCCATGCGCGCAGTACCATCCACAGCACACGGAATGCTTAAATTCCCAGTTGAAGGAGGAGTGGTTACTCTCTATAACACAACGGTACCACCAAGAGAATGTATCGCAGTGACAACTGAAGCAGATACTATTCCAGAACAGCGCACGGAAAAATCGCCAAATTTAAAGGTCGCTATTCATCCAGACTATCCGGAACAACAAGTTTCGATTGGAGGATCTTTATCTGACAAAGGTAAAGCAGCCGTATGCGCACTCTTGCAAAAGAACCTAGACATCTTTGCATGGGAACCAAAGCATATGACAGGAGTGCCTCGTTCTATCACAGAGCACAAACTACAAATCCGACAAGGATACCCTCCAATACGACAAAAGAAGCGCGGCCAGGCTCCAGATCGTGCAAAAGCTATTTTGGAAGAAGTACACAAGTTAGTAGATGCGGGCATCATGCGCGAAGTGTACTACCACGACTGGCTCTCTAACCCAGTCATGGTAAAGAAGAGCGATGGTAGCTGGAGGATGTGCGTGGACTTCACGGATCTCAATAAAGCATGCCCGCAAGACTGCTATCCATTGCCAGAAATTGATTGGAAGGTTGAATCCTTATGTGGATACCCCTTCAAGTGCTTCCTAGACGCATATAAAGGGTACCACCAAATCCAAATGGCAGTAGAGGATGAAGAAAAAACAGCTTTCCACACCAGTCAAGGGGTATACTGCTACACAAAAATGCCTTTTGGCTTAAAGAACGCAGGCGCGACATACCAACGGCTGGTGGACACAGCTTTCGAAAAACAAGTAGGCCGCAACTTGGAAGTCTACGTGGACGACCTTGTTATAAAAAGCCATACAGAGGATGAGTTAGTGCGCGACATCGAGGAAACATTCCGAACGTTGGGGCGGATAAACATGAAACTGAATCCAAAAAAGTGCACCTTTGGCGCAACTGAAGGCATGTTCCTCGGATACTTAATAGAACCCGATGGAATCAAACCATGCCCAGAGAAGACAAAGGCTGTTATTGATCTCCCCTCCCCGCGCACACTCAAAGAAGTCCAATCACTGAATGGAAAGCTGGCAGGGCTTAATCGCTTCTTATCTAAGTCAGCGGACAAGTCCCTTCCTCTCTTTAAAACACTCACGAAGTGTACAAAAAAGGGAGACTTTCGTTGGACCAATGAAGCGGAGGAAGCTTTCCAACAACTCAAACATCATCTGGCATCTCTTCCCAAACTAGTCGCACCACGACAAGGGGAAGAACTAATCATGTACTTATCAGCAACCCACGGAGCAGTTAGCGCAGTACTATTGACAGATAGAGACTCCGTCCAGACACCCATATACTTCGTAAGTAAAGCCTTAAAGAAAACAGAGGTTAACTACAGCGCCATGGAAAAACTGGTCTTGGCTTTAGTGTTCGCCGCCAAAAGACTGCGCAGATACTTCCAAGCGCATCCAATTGCGGTAATCACTGATCAGCCAATTAAACAAGTTATCTCTAAACCAGATGCATCGGGACGCTTACAAAAATGGAGTGTAATGCTCAGTGAGTACAACATCTCATACAGGCCGCGCACTGCTATCAAAGGGCAAGTTTTAGCTGATTTTATCGTGGAGAAGCCAGAGGGCGACAGCCCAACATCTGCAGCAAAAACGGATCTACAGGAACCATGGACACTGTTCACCGATGGATCCTCATGCGCAGATGGATCAGGCGCAGGACTCATTCTTACAAATCCAGAAGGTATGGAATTCACCTATGCGCTACGCTTCGAGTTCACAGCCACAAACAATGAGGCAGAATATGAAGCCCTACTGGCCGGACTACGCATCGCAATTCAAATGGGTGTACGCAACCTAGAGGCAAACGTAGATGCTCGGCTAGTCGCTAACCACGTGTTAGGAGAATACGAGGCCAAGGATGCTCATATGATCCAATACCTGGAAAAGACAAAGTCTCTGATCAAAAACTTCGATAGGTTCACAATAAAACAAGTACCTAGAGGGGAAAACAGAAAGGCGGACGCACTCAGCAAGATCGCATCTACAAGCTTCACACACCTTTCAAAACAGGTATTGGTGGAAACCTTAAAGAACAAGTCCATCCTTGATATGGAAATATCAACGGTGATAGAAGAACAAGATCCCACGTGGATGACACCTATCATCGAATTTATCAGCAAGGGAACCCTACCCCAAGATAATAACGACGCTCGAAGAATACGGCGCACAGCGCAACGATTCGAATTCCGCGACAACGTACTCTATCGGCGATCTTTCTTACAACCATGGCTCAGATGTGTTGGACCCCTTCAAGCAGACTATGTACTCCGCGAACTTCACGCTGGATCATGTAGTATGCACTCAGGACCGCGATCCATGGTGGCAAGTGCTTTAAGGGCAGGATACTATTGGCCAACAATGCACCGCGACGCACGCGACCTAATAAGAAAGTGCAGCAACTGCCAAGTACATAGACCTATTCCGCGCCGACCACAGCACGAGCTAACACCAATCACCTCACCATGGCCATTTTACAAATGGGGTATCGACATCGCAGGACCTTTTCCCGTCGCAGCGGGAGGAGTAAAATTCCTCATCGTAGCCATAGATTATTTTACAAAGTGGATTGAAGCAAAAGCTGTGGTGAACATTACGGGAAACCAAGTAAAACGCTTTGTCTGGGACAATATTGTCTGTCGCTTCGGCCTACCAGGCGAGATCGTATCAGACAACGGAAAACAATTCTGTGATAACCCATTCAAAGATTGGTGCGCACAATTAAACATCACACAACACTTTGCTTCAGTCAAACACCCACAAACCAATGGCCTAGTTGAGCGCGCTAATCGCAGTCTAGGCGAAGGCATAAAAGCGCGCCTTGACAGACATAAAGGAAGATGGGTAGATGAGCTCTCGCACGTCTTGTGGGCGCATCGCACAACAATCAAAACCAGTACTGGCGACACGCCATTCTCCTTAGTCTATGGAACAGAAGCCGTCATACCAGCCGAGATAGGAATGCCTACTATACGCACGGCAGAGGTCAACGTCACAACAAATGACGAGGAACGGCGCATAGACTTAGATATACTGGAAGAAAGACGCGAACGCGCAGCTATACGTGAAGCAAAGGCTAAGGCAAAAATGAAGAAGTATTATGATGCAAAAGTCAAAAACACTTCATTCAGACCAGGAGACTTTTTTTACCGCGCCAATGACGCGAGCCACGTAGAAGACACAGGCAAGCTCGGACCCAAATGGGAAGGACCTTACGAGGTCACAGACGCGCTCGGCAACGGCGCATACAGGTTGCGCGATATGGAAGGTCACGACCTAGCGCGCACTTGGAACATCTGTAATCTCAAAAGATGTTACTTTTAGGCTACGGCCCTTACACAAACACACTCACACCCTACGCGGTGCCCAATAAGTGTTTGTCTTTCTTTTCTTTCTTAGGAATTATGTTTTCCATTTTTTCAATAAACTTGCAAGTATTAATAAAATGTTATGGTTTCTAGCTAACTCCATAGCGCACTTTTACTTTATTGCATATATGTCAATATTGCCTATCTTATATTTTTTGCCTACATGGCGTGCATGCACCACTTAAAGACCCACGAAGGCATAAAGGATGAGTTAACCTACTAATTTACTCGTTGAATAAGAGGGTTGCAAACCCATCAACATTGGATCACGTATCCTTGCTAAGTGCCTTACTCTTGAGACGTCAAAGTAAGTTTCATATGCGCACCCCACGACGGATGCGCATATACCAAGTACACCGTACGAGCTTAGCAATATAACGAGCCAAGACACTTGGTCAAAAATAAAAACTTAGCAAACAATGCAAGTATACTTAAGTTACGCACTTAAAAGACTTAGTCAAAAATAAAACTTAGCAAACAATGCAAGTATATTTAAGTCACGCACTTAAAAGACTTAGTAAAATAATCAAACTTAGCAAACAATGCAAGTATATTTAAGTTACGAGCTTATAACAAAATGTATTTTATTCCATATTCATTAAATTACAAGGACAAAATACATAAGTTCACAAACAACCTATATGCTATGGCGGTGATCATGGCTCTCTTCTGGAGCGGCGGAACTCCCTTCCTTCAACTTACTCAAGATTATGGCATCCTGCATCGATACGGTTGGAACACTTACAGCCACGCCATCTGATCTAGGAAGGTGTGCAGCGCCAATACCACACATCACGGCCTTGCCCTTGATACCCTTCTTCACAGCAGCCCTCTGCGCATGTTGCTCCAGCACCTCCTTCAAGGGGACTTCCTTCTCCAAAGCAAAAGGCTTGAGGATATCACGGGGCCGCGCAAAAACTGGGACTTGAAGCTGCGATATATCAGGTTTTAGATAATAGTCTAACTCCTCTTCCGCATTCTTCTCAAGATGGCGCTGCAAAGTTAAACCGGCCATCAGCACAGCTATAGGGTCATCTTGGTCGCGCTCCAATTTCCCTATATGCGGCAGCTCAAGAACCTTCAGCCCCGCCATCGCCTCCACCAGCTCATCGTACGCCGTTGAGCTATAACCAGGAATCTCCGCCAAATCCTTCTCCAGCAACTTGGCCTCACGGAGCTCCTCCATCGCCTGCGAACGGCCACGCGCCATCGCGCAGTGGACAACCTTCCCAAAGGCCTCCACCACCTCCGCAGACTCTAAAGTACTTAGAGCTGCCAGACGAAGCCCATGGCTGATCAACCACCTGCATTCACAAAGTGGTAACAAGATAAGATAAAATGGAGTGAAGAAAACAAGTCTAAAAGATAAGGGTGTAAGAATACCTGCGCTCAGCAATCACAGACATGAGATGAGGATACAGCTCCTCGTCGTACTCAATGCTAAGTGCGCGCAGCTTCTCCTCATACATCACGAGCGTCTTCTCCATGCGCTCCTTGAACTCTTGCAGGCTAGCATAATGCTCAGACCTTTTTTCCTCAAGGAACGACACAGACCATGATGCCTTGGCCTTTATCTGCTCGTTGCACGCCCTCGCATGTAGCAGATCAGCCAAGATGCTCATCTTGTCCTGAGCCATCTTCTCCCCATACGCCCTTGACTCCCCGAGCTCAGCCTGCACGCCCGCCAATAGCACGCGCAGCTTCTCCAACTCTTCTTCCTTCTGCGCCAGAGCACGACTCTCCCCAACGCGCTTTCCCTTCAGCTGCGCCACCAGCTCAGCCTGACGGGCAGTAGTCGCAGCCAACTCATCAAGAAGTTGCTGCGCCTCACCACCATCAGCTGCCAAGGTATCCTCTCCCTTGTTTTCATTCTGCGGAGAGGATACTTCATCGTCCTTCGCGTCGTCATCCCTACGGAACAAAGACAGTCAACAAAAAATTACAACAAGTAATTGCAAAAAAAAAAAAAAAAAAAGAGAGAAGAAATGCACACTTACAGAAACGGAGAAGCATCAGCCTTCAACCGTGCGCCGGAGGTCGAAGTTTCTTCCGCGTTCGACTCTGCGTCTTTGATGACGTGTCGACGCCTCTTGCTGGTGCCACTGGTTCCAGCCTCTCCCTTGCGCTTCAAGTTCTGCGCAACCTCTTCCCTCAACACCTCCTCAGGTTTCAGGATCCGAATACTGTCAGATGACCCTGAGCGCGCCTCCTCGCGCGCCACCTCCACTTCAGGCACCACAGTGGGCGCCACCACTACCTCTGGCGCCATACTCTGGACGGGCGTCACCACAAGTGGTGGCGTGTCCTCGGAGACTGTCGCGGGCAAAACAGTCAAACGCCCCGCGGTCGCTTCCAGCAAAGGCAGCTCCCCTTCCCTCAGAGGACGCACCCCTATGGTCACCTGCTTTGGCTTATCAAGCTTCACCACTGCGAATAAGTCCATCTCTGCACATATAAAAATGAAGCAAGAAAACAACGAAAGATTAGGTGGTAAATGCGCGAAGAAAAAGGATGAAAAACTTACAAACAATTACAAAGGATGAACACCCACCCCGGCCATCCTCACTCAGGAAAGTGGGAACCTCATCCGCTGCGCCAAAATACGCGTGACTCAATCCTACATGCACCAAAAACTCCTCCGGATAGGGGTTAATGGCCAATCGATTGGCATTTAACGTCTGCGCGTCAGCAATACTATAGGAACCGGGTGCGGGATGCCCATCCCTTGGTAAAGACGCTTGAGTATAAAACTCAAAATTGGAAGGAAAGACCACGTCGTCTACCCAAAAGAAAAATTCCCTCCAATTCTTGAGGGCGTCAACCTTCTCCGTATAACATTGAAACGCCCGCGGGCGTTTCGCAAAGGACACCCAACCATTCGACCACGTTGAGTGGTAAAAGGAGCGGAATAAATCTACAGTTGGTTCTATCGCTAGTAAACGGCAGTTTACCTCAAAATTCGACACCTTCGCCGCACCTATACAGTGCAGCTGAGAGATGTGGAGGCGATAGTGATTGAGCAAATCGCTCAGAAATATAGATATAGGTACGCGGTAGTTAGCGTACTCGAAAAATTTCGTGTATAACCCTATCTTCCCTTCGGGGAAGTCGGCTATACACGCATCGACATCTGGCGCCTCTGGATGCACATCCAAAGGCACAAAATAGTCGGAAGAAAAGCGCATCACGTCCTCAACAGACAACGCAGAGCGAAACTCCTCTAATTGAGCGACCATGTTCATCTTAAAACTAAGTGGACGCACACAAAGATTACCTACAGAAGTTCAAAGGTTTTCTAGCAAAAACGCTCTCAAAATGAAGAAGATGAATAGTGGTTGTGTGTGTATTTTACTGTGTGGTGAAAATAAAGGGGGACGGCACTCTTATATAGGATGGTAAAAACCCTAATTCACGCCCACGTGGATCCCACTCACAGTAAACGTGTGGCTAGAAGATCAAAAGGTACAACACTTTTTCCCGAATCCCAAGTGATACGTGGACACCACCCCCAATTACCGAGGTAACTATTTTGAACCTGTTAGGTGCATTGCACCTCCAAAAAGGCGGTAACAATTTGTTCGTTATCCCGCCACGCTTACCGCTGCTTACATTAAGTCTAGTACCCGCGGCTACGTGCCGCGCATACTAGACTGGGGGGACATGATGACGTATAGCCTATATTTGGGCCGCAAGCCCAAATGATAGACATTACTTACACCTAAGCCCATCACGAATGAGCTACCATGACAAATGGTATGGGCCGTGGTATCAACGCTTGAAGGCCCAATCTAACTCACCGGATATCCGATAAGGATCATCTATTCAAGGAATAGATATCCTTATCTCGGATAAGCACCATGCGTGCGAAGAGTAAGGAGCAAGAAACACGGTTTCTCAGCCCCTATATATAGAATCACACGATTCTCATTCAAGGTACGATTCACGGAATCCCTAAACTCTTAAACTAAAACCTAAATTCGATTACTTACTCTCACGCCGGAGTCTAATCGGGGGAGACAATCCCTCGATAAGTCTAACGGTGTTATTCTCTTTTCTTAGTACGCAGGTAACAAAGTGCTAAGGATCCAATTGATATAAGAGCAAAGCCCAACAACCAGGTACGCCCAACTTTTGTATCAACAGTGATCGTATATGATTGACTAGTAAAAAAGAACTAGTATATTTTGTGGGTCATATATAATGATGAAGTTAACGTGAAATAATCAAGTTATTAATTTGTACAAATCTAAAATGGTCCAAAAACAAGATGGAACTAACAAACTGGTCCAAACACAAAAAGGTAATATTACTTTGTACATGATAATCCGAATCATTTGACCCGACATAACCCGACCCAAATCCTTCCCGGACCAGATAAACCGATTATTAATTGGGCCGGGTTGCGGGTCACTTTTAAAAAAATCAAAACCCGATTCAACTCGAACCAATAAACTCAATAACTTGATAACCTGACCCGTTAACACCTCCACCTACAACAAGTAGTTGAAAATATTGAAATATGTGCCTTTTTGTCCATAAACATTTTTCTTCAAAATTAATCATACTTGCATTCTGTAACTAACATACAAATGCATTTTGTCTTGCCGTATGTTAATATCACTTTCTTATTTAAACGTTTTGGAATATTGCGAGACTATGATATTTGATATGACTGTGTAAATTATGTCGATATTACATATTGAAAATGACAGTAAATAAAAATATGATTATTATCATTAAAAAAATATCTTCACACTATCATCTTGACAATGAGAATCTTCTAAATCGAAGAAGTATATAAAGGAGAAGAAAATTGTATTTCAAATATTATCCTACACCTATCAGGAAGTAAGTTTATTCATTTGAGATCATGTGATTCATGTCGTCATACTGTAAGTACCCTCAAATGGATATGTGATTTAAATGTTTAGGGTCATTTTTTAAGGAAGTAGCTTGATAGAACTATTGTTAATAAATTGGTTTTTGTCCCGGGAAAATACATGTTTTATTCAGCATTTTCTAATTTTAACGTAGCTTTCAGAAAAATTCGAATCCAGATACCGACATGAATTTGTTTACTTTAGAAAGTCTTCCTAATACGTTAATAGAAAACATAAAAATAAATGCAAGTTGAAGTATGGAATGTTCGATTAAACAGATAAAAGAATCACATAACTCCAAAATAGAATGAGGTGATCATGTGAAATATAATTATATTTTTTCTCAACAAGCCGAGGATTAATCACGGGAAACATTTTAGACCATTTAATTAATAACATATTAATAATTGATGACATATTTCATTTATCCAAGTTGCTTGGTCTTGTAGGACAAACAATAACGGATTTGCTTTAGCATGCATGGACAATATATACCTTATTGATGCGAATAAAACCTTGAAATGTTTTGAAGTAAAAATCTGCTCACCACTGCGTGTAGTTCCTTCGGACTAGATGAAGCGACGTCCTTTGAGTATACACAAGAGAAACACACGTTAGCCTCGCCTTAAGCTCCACACTGCACACAAGCCTCCCCACTCTCTCAAGTTGACCTCTCACTAGACGACTTCGGAACAGTACCGGCTCACAAAACATTTCAATGAATGTTATATAGTATAATTGTTGTTTTAGGGTTGTATCATATGCATAAAATTAAGTATAGTTATTTCGAACTTGTTTTTAAAAATGTCGAAAGTTAAAAGTTGAATTTAAAAAAAAAAAAAAAAAGAAGAAGATAATTTCCTCTTTTATATAATAATACGATAATATTAAGTATAGGTGTCTTCTTATCCAGGGCAAATGGATTTCGGAGGTCCTGTGCGGTAACGACAATTAGACCTTTATGTATGACGAATTCTAATGTAAAAAACAAAGAATGGTCGGCTTTTTCTTTCTCAAACATACAATCGCCACTTGATATTTTCTTAATCTTGTATTTTGGTTGTGGTCATATAACATTGTTACATAATAAACTTAACCAAAGACCTAAATTCATGTATATGTGACTTGATAATATATAAAACGAATCCTTATAGACAGGGACGGAAACAGGACAAAAAATGACCAGGTGCACTTAGAATAAACTAAACAATATTATAAACACAATTTTTAGGGACCAGGTGCATTTAAGAAAAATCGAGTTTTTTATTTTTTAATAAAATTAACATTACGCTACAAAAATCCATGGGTGTCCCGGGACCCATCGGGACACCCCTGGTTCCGTCACTGCCTATAGAATTAGTGGCCTTATGTAGTTGTTATACTTGCACATGGTGTTTACCGGCATCGCTCATATTGTATAGTAGATGAGGTTTCAATTGTAAAGTTATATTCACTTGAAATATTGGGCAAGTGTAATTTGTTTATTCAGTCACGGATTGTACTAATAATGTTACAAAATATTACAAAAAAGTATTTACTCCGCATCTAGAAAGTTAAGACTTCTAGGTTTAAATAACTTACTATTTAATCCTTCTTAAGAGATCATATAATCATTTACACCCCATATTCCCATAAGTTAAAAGCTATTTGTTTTCCTTTTTACGACAAATCTCAATTAAAAATATATCTAGCAAAGAGCTAGAAATAAGAGAAGTTGCATGTAGATATAACAGGAAGAGATTAGATTCAAGGTTTACTCATATTACAAATCCTTTAGTGAGATAGAGATCTTATCTCAATCTCTAAGATGTCATTCCACAATGGTTTTCGTTCTATTTAGTTCCAAATGACCGATAAAGTTGTTTGAATTACCACGTCAAACCATAGCTTGACCAAAGGGGGAAGAGTAGAGTTATCCGACCATCAAACTAAATAATCAACACTTGCAAAATGTATCCACACTCGTACAGAATCAAGCTTATGTTAGAAATTATTTGGATCACAGTAATCTGAGAGTCGTGTAAACACTTTCAGATCGAAGTATTTCGATGGTTCAATCGAAATCTTTAATGGATAAAACGCAGATTTCGAAACGAGAATGTATGTTTGTTGTTATAAACCAAACCAGAGAAACAAAATCAACATATGACCAAAAAACTGAATACGGTAGTAACTGCCATAGCAGTTAATTAACTACCGAATCAGTTAAATCAAAGGGTAAAATTAAGGTCCAAAATACCGGGGCGCTTCCCCTTGGACCCTGCCATATCCAGGGGCGCTGCCCCTTGGACCATGCCAGGGGTTGCCGCCCCTTGGACCCTGCTACTAGGGGCTGCCGCCCCTGAAACCCCGCTACCTGGGGCGCTGCCCCCGGACCCCCGTGATTCGGGGCGATAATCACAATAACGTCATACAAGTGTGCACTCCACACAACCCCAACTTGTTGAACATTTATCATGATTACACATTGTCACCTAAGTCAATCCATTACATTTAAATCATATTGGTATCACCAACAGCTTATGCCTACTTGATATTCCATGATAACCCTTTTAACAAACCATCTTAACTTGTGATAATCATACATGCATTTTAGTTCACTGTTACAAACAACATATAAGCTCCATGTTATTCGAATGTACATTAAGGAATGCCGTTTTAATAATAGCGTTAGAGAATGCAAGTCGTGTCAATATATATATGGGAGAAGGTTTACACTTGCATGTGTTCATAAACTATATGATCAAAATATATTTTCCAATTTCAGCACTTAGAGGTGTGCTGATTTGGGCAATTTAACAAAGCCTATTTCCCAATGTGATGAATTAGACAATATTATTTGTCACGGCATATATATCGGCACTCATTGAAAATCTTCCAAACTTCTATGTGTGTCATGTGTCAAAAAAATGTACAGAATTGATAGGCGATTTTCCTTTATTTTCCTAGTGTATATAGTAAATGATATTTTGTTGCCAATAGATCTGTGTTTAGGTTATAGCAGAAAATCTCGATATTATATGATTCGTTCTTACATTTGATTGAAATCGTTAGTGTTTGAGTTTTTCATAAAGTATTCAGGTATTGATATAGTGATGTTCGTCTTTTTTAATACAGATTTTATTTGCATATATATAATACTCATGTTATAACAAGTTATATCCACTGCCCAAGCAACTCGCAAATTAAATGAAGCAAACACAATGTAGAAATTTAATCCAACGTTACAACGAAATTAAATTGATTTCTCCTGATTGAAGATCAAATAGTAATCAAACACTCTCACAATCGAATACAAACACAAACAACAGAATACATACGCGTGTGGTTAATGATTTAAGCACATTGGAAATCCTTGGGCACTTTCTTGCTACAAACATTAAGAAGCAAACTGAGAGACAGTGGCACGTTCAGATTGATTCCAAGAACGTTAGCCTTGATTGCAGTACAAAGGCAAACGGCAGCCTCAAGATCAACAAGGCCTTCTATGAGGCTGCAGCATGGCTTAACTGGTGGGTCTCCAATGACAACACCAAGTAAATTGCCAAGCACATTGGCGCATACACCTAGTTTAAGTGCGTCTTTTGGACATGTTGCGCCTGATGGCTTTGGTTTCGGGGTAGGGCTAGAACAAGTAGAGCAACCACTAGCTAGTGCGAAGAAGAGAAGGTTGAGTGCTAGAAAGATAACTAATGGAGTGTTGGTCTTTGAAGCCATTAGCTTGTAATGTGGGCTGTATTAGAAAGATGAGAGGTTTATGATGTGATGCAATTAGAGGTTGATTGTTAGGGTATATATAGGGCAAATGTATATTGAACAGTCAAGATGTTTAATACTAAATAATCACAGGGTTTATTAAGTTGTTGTGTATTTGTTATTGGATTTAGATGCTTAACGTCAAAAATAATATGGGTTGGCGCCTTGGCGGGCACCTTGCTTGTACCTGATTTTTGGATATTTTGGAATCCTTTTAATGCAACAGATCAGACCAAATTATTGTCTAAATAAGGTTAATGTGTTAGTAAATACTAGAAGGGTGCCTGCGCGATGCGAGGGCGGATACCATATAGTCCTCAAAAGTCAAAATTTAAACCGACCATAACTCCATTCATATATTCATATAGTTGGGGGGTTTGATTCTTTTGGTAGTGAAGAGGAGGGAGGTGGGGTGGTGGAAAGTGGTTGTTGGGGGGTGGTTGTTGGTTTGTTATAAATTGTTGGGTGGTTGTTGGGTTGTTAGAAAAGTCCCAAATGCTTTATAATTAACTAGAACGGTACCCGCGCAATGCGGCGGCGGGTACCTGTTATTATATTTTGCGTTATTTGGTTATTCGGTTACACATTTAGTTGTCTTTATGCTTTATAAGTAGAGATGGCTAAGCCAAATAATTTTAGTTTGAACAACTAACCTGCATCCTAATAAACTTCCTAACCAACTTGCTTCGTAACCAACTTCTTAACCAACTTGCTTCCTAACCGATTAATTTTGAAATCCTTCCATAATAAGCAAGTAAAAGTCTGAATTTTAAGCCTTTCTAATTATAGAATAGTCCCAAATACATTATATAGTAGTATAGATAGAAAGGTGCCCGCGCGATGCGGGGGCGGATTGTTGGGGTGAAGAGGAGGGATGTGGGGTGGTAGAAAGTGGTTGTTGGGGTGGTTGTTGAGGTGGTTATAAATTGTTGGGGTGGTTGTTGAAGTGTTTATAAATTGTTGTGTGTGATTATTAGGGGTGGTTGTTTCCATAATTAATAAGTAAAAGTCTGAATTTTTAAGCATTTCTAATTATAGAATAGTCTCAAATACATTATATAGTAGTATAGATATAGTTTAGAAGTAAGAAAAAAGTCTGAATTTTAAGAAAAAAAATTGTTAGAATAGTTTCAAATACATTATATAGTAGTATAGATGTGTTCGCATTAGGCCAAGCATGTATCAAGGAGGTGTATAGATTATGTTAATTAAGTTAACTTTTAGCATTGATATTATCATCGGTCGTCTTTTTGTCACAAACTAATTATCACATATATTTTCATTAATTCTCTCACTGTTGATAAAACTTGTATCTTGATCGATATGATGTTATAATACTAAGAGTTTATGATTCTACTTAATCAAAACGTGTCAATCCCTCAAAGGATATATGCGTGCTCAATATCTTTAAATAACTCCCGATCTTGAGATATCTGTTGGACAATACCTCAACAATAACCCGAAGTTCGATCGCGAAACGCTAGATCGCGAGTTATATCGAGCACACGTAGCAAACACGAGATACTACAAACAACCGACTAGAATATGCACAAGATATACCCTCAATGAACCCTTTATTAATACCAATAAAACTATTACAATTAAGGAAGAAGAATGAATAACTAACATCCCCCTCATCTCTATTTATAGAGATGAGGAGGTAGAAACCTAGCTTGCCTTGCACTCCAAGCTACCTAATCCTAGTTTATGTCTAACACCTAATCTAATTACAAAGTACAATTAAGCCCCTAAACTATGTTTAAGTTTACTACAAATATATAACAATTTCCACCTTAGGAGTAACACTTAAACATAACCGATACTCAGCATCTTTTATTCTTTGTGTTGGAACCTCGGACTGGGGACCACCTTGTCGACCAGGCATTGTACTTCAGTAATTTTTCAAGATTAGCTTCCGTAGACTCCTTCACTTTCTTATTTTCAGCAACATTACCCTCTGCACCCTCTTGACCAGGTACTCTGGTTACCGTAATGTCTGCCCCCACCTTTATACCAAGGTGTACATTTTCCTGCTCCTTTACCAAGCAGCCCTTGTTTGTCTTTTCTTCAAGTTGCTTGTCCTCCAACTTTCTTTGAGCCACTGCAGCATCATCGTTACTAACCTGAACAGCCTCAGCTTTACGATTCCCCTGAGCTCCCTGCAGTTCCACCTCAAAGCAAACACGTTCATTAACCTGTACTCCATGAACTCCTGTTTTAACACCAGGACCAAGTTGTTTGAACCCAACTTGTTTATGACCAAGTTTTTTGAACCCAACTTGTTTATGACCAAGTTGTTTGAATCTAACTTGTTTTGAACCTCCATGCTTTTGTACACCAAAAGTCGTCACTTTTGTTTCAAGAGTATACACACAGTTCTCTTTCCTGATCCCAGTCATCATAACCCAACAACCTTTGATCACCTGGACTCTACCCATCTGCATCTTCACAGTATAACCCTCTTTTTCAAGAGTACCCAATGAAATCAAGCTTTTTCTTAACCCTGGAACATACCTGACATTTTCTAGTATAAAGCTTGAACCATCAGGCAACTGTATCTTCACTTTTCCTGTCCTTCTGATAGTGCATGTCCTGTTATCACCTTACTGAACCGAACCACCAACAATATCCTTGAAGTCGTACAAGAAATCCCTCCTAGGTGTCATATGATAAGACCCACCTGAATCCATTACCAATTCAGCCATCTCATCATTCCCGAATACCATTAAGGCTTCTCCAAAGTAGGCGTTACCCTCGTCATCAGAAGAATCAAAATCCTGATCATGCTTACCCTTCCTGACGAACCCACTTGACTTCTTCATTGGACAGTCTCTCTTCAGATGACCCTCTGAATGACATATGAAGCACTTGAGTTTACCAGTTCCACCCCTTGACTTGTACCGCGAACTTCCACCAGAATGAGTTTTCCTTGAATGATCTGACCCTCCCCTTACATATAACCCGTCACCAGTTTCTTCCTTTGTGCCTTCAATTCTTTTCTTCAACTCTTTTGAATTCAGAGTCGCCAGAACATCCTCCATTGTTAATGATTCCCTCTCACACAACAATGTCTCCACAAAGTTTTCGTAAGACGATGGCAACGACGTAAGTAACATAAGTGCCTGATCTTCATCCTCAATCTCGATATCAATATTCGCCAAATCAAGTATCAACTTATTAAACTCATCTATATGATCACCCAGTTTCGTACATGGACTCATATAGAATGTGTACAGCTTCTTCTTCAGATACAGTATATTTGCTAAGGACTTAGTCATATAAAGACTAGTCAGTTTTGTCCAAATTCCTGCAGCAGATGTTTCCTTGGTAACTTCCCGTAAAACCCGGTCTCCCAAGCATAGAATCAAGGTACTGTATGCCTTCTTCATAAAAGCAGCCTTTTCACCTGCTTCCATGTCCGCGGGTAATGTCTCTAATGCAGCATCACATTCCAGCTGTACTATTAAAGCACGCATCTTTATTTGCCATAACCCGAAGTCATTCTTCCCATCGAATTTTTCGATGTCAAACCTAGTTATAGAACTAGCCATTTTTCTTATACCTTGCTAAAAACCTTGTCAAGTTGTTTCTTAACCAACTTTACCGACAAGCCTCACAAGCCGTGTGCAATATTCTCCTTGTTGCTATAAACCCTTCTTGCAAATCGAATTAATTAGAATAACCCTAAACCCTCGATCTCGAACAAGCAAACCCGACCGTTAACTTGAAACCCAAGCAAACCACGATCGAAACTTGAACCACAAGAAAACCCCGCAACAAGAAACCTTCACTTTTATCGGATTTTAAACCAATAAATGATAACCAAAGTTGACTTTTAAAAAAGTCAATAACCTTATTGCAGTTAATAAAAAAGTTGTACTTATCTTTTAGTAAATAATCACGTGGATAGAAAGAAACCAAAACCAATCTCAGTTTAACTTTTTTTTTTTTAATTTATATATATTAAACCCCCACGTTACCTTGTAACCAAAAGTCAAACTTTTAGATTTCTTTTTCTTCTCGTCGTTCGCTGCTCTAAATATGAATTCGAAACCCGAATTTTTTTCTTTGCTCGAACCTTAAACCAACTCGGCACCTCGATCTAACACTTGAACTTTAATGACCACAATAACCGTGGCTCTTGATACCACTTGTTGGACAATACCTCGACAACAACCCGAAGTTCGATCGCGGAACGCTAGATCGCGAGTTGTATCGAGCACACGTAGCAAACACGAGATACTACAAACAACCGACTAGAATATGCACACGATATACCCTCAATGAACCCTTTATTAATACCAATAAAACTATTACAATTGAGGAAGAAGAATGAATAACTAGCATCCCCTCATCTCTATTTATAGAGATGAGGAGGTGGAAACCTAGCTTGCCTTGCACTCCAAGCTACCTAATCCTAGTTTATGTCTAACACCTAATCTAATTACGAAGTACACTTAAGCCCCTAAACTATGTTTAAGTTTACTACTAATATATAACAATATCACTCCAAAGGGATCTTGCTTGACTCAAATAATCCAATGATGAAACTTCAGACGAGTTATGACTTATGAGTAAACACTATTAAACTAAAGATCGAACAAGAAAGTGTTGTTTCCTTTTAGTTGAAGGCAAACACTCTGTCTTCTTCATGTACCTGAGCTTTGACACTCTTTGTCTTCTTCATGTTGGATCTCTTTTACTTGAAGGCAAACAATGTAATAAGTACTAACTAGATTAACACCCCCCCCCCCCCCTACACGCTTAAAATAATCCCGTGAGAATCAACTACTGATAAGAATCCATCTCTATAATACTTCTCTGTTGCCAAACTCTTTCCAACCCCTTTATAAATTATGCGGGCTAATAGTAATAGCTACTGATTGAGAACACCAAATATGACGAACTTGAGAATGAAGTAAAATTCCCTAAACTTGTGACTTAAGCTTGTACTATATTTGTGACTAAGAACGATGTGGTGACTTTACGTGCACATCATCACGAAGCACCAAGTACCCTATACCTCCACAGCCAAAAGTATATGTAGCGAAAACCTCTTGAATAATCTTCAACAGCGTGAGACATTAAGCACTATAACGTAACCCTTTAAATGATAACTATATAATGTGATTGCAACCCCTCTAACAGATATAACTAGAATTTCCAAGTTCTAATTAGGATCAAATGATCAAAGTTCAAACACGTCATCTTCGCAAAAGGGGAGAAAGAAATAAGATGAAATAAGTACACGCATCCGTGAAACGCCACTTCAAACCTAAATATAAGTAATAAAGAATAAACCTCGTAGTCACATTTTGTCATTCAAATACCCAAAACTAGCCTTTGACATGAAGTGAGAGTTAGTTTGTTTTGAATTGATATATGGTTTTGTGTTTACGTTTTAATTCTCCTTAATGAGTGTAAAACCAATAATTTCCATGGTGTTTTAGTGAATAGTGGTGTTTTAGAGTTTTGGTATTTAGGGTTTTGTTCATGAACTTGGAGTATATTAGGATTTTTTTCGAGTTGCCAAAGTAAGTTAGGTTGTTAGTTTTGCTGATCGAACTTGGTATATGAAAGAACCCAAGCTCGGTATATGATCATTACACCCCAACTCGGTAAATCATCCCCTAATTCGGTGTACGATTTTAAAAGTTCAGGAATTAAATATTGAACTTTTAAAATCGTACACGAAATTACAAAATAGATATACCTGACTTAGAGTTCGGTACATCAAAATGAAAAAAATGTGATGTTAGATACGTTTATAAAGTTAGCCCTACAATCAAATCTATATTTGGACTTTTGGATTCGACTAGAAGTTATTTACCCACTTGGTTTGATGTTTAGAACGAAACTTTATTTTTTACATATTTCAATCAGGACATCATGAAATCTTTCTCAGGTTTGTGGATCATATTTCCAATATGTTTCAGTAACCTTTTGACTCTTTGTCTTATGTTATTTGGTGGCTTTAAGTTTGGTATCAGTATGTGTCAATTCACAGTTTTAACTTTGGCACTTGTAGAAGTTTAACTACATTTTACTTTTTTTTTTTACCCAAACCATATATATTAAGCTTTTTTATAACCTAACAAATTGACACGTAATGGTATAATGTCAATTTGGCCTACGTAAATGTCTCAAAGTGGTAGCATAATAAGTTTCAATACATGACACTTAAAATGATTGATCAGTTTTTTTTAAACACATTATGAAGATTACATGTGAGCGTTCAGCGCTATGATTAGTAAAGGTGTAGTACTTCACTGTTTGGTTTTGAGTTTGTCGGGTGATTCAACTTGCCACGGGTGAGGATTTTGCATTTTAAATAAAAAAACTGGCTTGAACCAATCAATTCAGTTTGCATTACAAACTGGATTTTATTCATGTTTTTCTCGTGTTGTCATTGAGCTTCTTCACCAGCTCTCAATCTTGTTTTTGAACTGCATTGTTCATTTGTGCTTCACCTCTGGTATTATGGTTCCGTTATTTTCACTACCTACCTTAATTATTGTCATCTTGGGCTAGCTTGGCATATAATCAGATATTTTGCTTTTAGACCATCTAAAGGGTATAGAATTTTAACGATGTTCCTTGCAGTAATCATTTGTATTTTCGCCTCGCCTAGTTGGTATTGAGAGAAAATAGAAAACAAAGTTTTGGACTTTTGGGCATTTTCTCACCCGTCTTGTTTGACTAGTTAGTTTATATCAGCCCACATAAAGCAGGGCAGTCCAATGATTTTCGGTTATGCAATACTGCCGTTAGCATAATTGTAGTTCGATGGTTAAAATAGAAAATGAGATGTTCAAAATGTATTATTTGTTACTGATTGCTAAAGAAAACAAATTTACCAGCAAACAATGCTAAAAGAGTGAATTGGTCGATTAATATTGCTTTTTAATACCAAAACTAATGTAGCTACCTTACAGATATATATATATATATATATATATATATATATATATATATATATATATATATATATATATATATATATATATATATATATATATATATATATATATATAAAACTAAATATAGTGGTCGTAGGTAATGAGGGAGATGATTAATAAGGGATTCTTGAATTCTAAGGTTGCTGCTAAGCCTAATGGGAAAGATAACATTAATGTTGAGGGTGTTGATTTGTCATCTGGGATGATTGAGAAGAACTTGGGTGGGAACAGACATGACCTGGTGGAGCCGGTTTCACTTGGTAATATTCAAAAGGCCACTACTAGTTTTGGTGAGTTGAGTTCACCCTCAATGATGAGCCCTAGTAGTGTTAGTTTGAATGTGGATGAGTCACCTGATTGTTCTATGGATGATATTCTGAAAGTGGAGCCGATTCCACTTACGAAAGATACATCACATGGTGACGACTTGGATCCGGTTACAAGTGCTGAAACTGTGAAGCACTTGTTATCTAATGCACATAATAATTTTGATGAAGCCATGAATAATATTCAACGTGAGATTGTTGCTAATATGGCTTCCTCTTCTGATTTGCACAGTTCGAGTGGTATTGGGCAAACTTCTAATTCGACAGCTTCTGGTCCTGATGCTTCTAAGGATGCTATTACTAGTGGTATTAGAGTGAAGTCGGTTTCTTATGCGGGTGCTACTTCTAATGAACCTCTGAAACACGTGTCTAATTTTCGGAGGTTGGAATGTAGCAAAAAGAAGGATGATGTTGACCTTTCAGTTCCATTGAAAGTAGTGGAAGAGGTAAACACGAGGTTTGAGAATACTCTCTATGGTTATTTCCTTGGCCAACGCCTTGCTTTTCCTGTTGTTGATTACTATGTCCGCAATGCATGGGCTAAGTTTGGTGTGCAAAAGGTAATGATGAATGCAAAGGGGTTCTTCTTCTTTAAGTTCAATTCGAAGAAAGGTGTTGATGATGTGCTTGAAAATGGTCCTTGGTTGATCAGAAATGTTCCTATTATTCTTAAACCATGGACTTTGAACACTAACCTACTTAAAGAGGATTTGACTAACATCCCTGTTTGGGTTAAATTCCATGATGTCCCCCTTGCAATGTTTTCTGATGATGGCCTCAGTCTTCTAGCCACACTGATTGGTACGCCCAAAAGGTTAGATGCTTTTACAAGCCATATGTGCAAGGAATCGTGGGGCCGTAGTAGTTTTGCTAGATGCATGATAGAAGTGAAGTCGGATGAGGTGCTGCGGGACAGCCTCACTGTTGAGATACCGTTACTTGATGGTTCGGGTTCGACTATTGAAAAGATAAGGGTTGAATACGAGTGGCAACCACCTCGTTGTGACAAGTGTAAGATATTTGGTCATACTCTGACTGACTGCCCTAAGGTTGTTATACCTCCTGTTCAGCCTACTAAGCCTGTTAATGATAGTTTCAAGACTGTCAATAACAGGAAGAAAGGAAAACAAGGTGGTTCTACAATTCCGGGTAAAGGAGGGTTTACTAAACCTGTTGTGGGTAAGCAGCTTCAGTATCAACCCAAAAAGACTCCTCCTGAACCCAAGAATGTTGGTGGCAATAAGAAGAAGACTCCTGATGTGGCTAGTTCTAGTGGTACAACGATCTCTACATCTAACCAGTTTGATGCTCTTAATATGGATGATACGGATACGTTTGGTATTCCTACTGATGACACCAACATGGATGTGGATGCTGGCTGTACAATGGAAGTTAATGAGGATGCGTCGGTTAAGACTGGTACTACATCACAAGAACCCCTTGTGAGTGATTTAATGGGAACTAAGGAAGTTGGTTCTACTCCTATAGTTGAGAAAATTAGTAAGTTTGAAAAGCTACTTATCGATGGGAAAGCTACCCTTTTGGATGATAAAGGTGTTCCTATTCCGTCTGCATCTGCCAATAAGAGGGCTAACCCATTCTCTAAGGTGGGTGATATTGTGGTTACTGATAGTGATGAGGAGGAGGTTCTTAACACGTTAGACGAATCAGCAAATCTTTTTGGTGGAGGTCATGAGCGTGAAGATGAGTTGGATGACTATGATGATTACTCGAAGCAAATTTATGATCTTCCAGGGGAATTGGATGCTCTTAACGCCATTTATGGCTTTAATCTCCAAGGTCGTAGGAAGTAGGTTATATTTTTGTCCGAGTCTTTAAATGGTTTTGTTTTCTTGTCTAGAAAATAGGAAGTATCTTGTTATGTAAGCCTTTCGCCTATGTAACGGGCTGAGATATGAGAATCACTCATATCCGTTATACTTAACTGTTTTTTGGAGTAATATATTTATCGGGTCGTTGACCTTTTACCAAAAAAAAAAACTAAATATAAGGATCTCGGATGAAAATATATTTAGGAGAAATTATTTGCTGCCGTGAGGGGGTTGGCAACACTTGTGGCACCATACCACCATCCCTCACTCCCAACCAATCCCCTTGTGCCACATCATTCACCCATTTTTCCCATCCCTCACTCTTTTTTTTGTTGGCATCACTTGTGATACCACACCACCATCCCTCACTTCATTTTTTTTCTTTTTTTTTTAATTCATTTAAAATAAAAATAAAAACTAAAATTCCATTAAATATCATAAAACATTACATAATATTCCTAAAAAAACATAAAATAACATTACATAATATTAAAATACTAAATTACATAATACTAAAACACTAAACTTTATCGTCGGAATCATCCACCTGGAGGTATGGTAATTGTTGAGCGTGAATATGCTCCATAAGATCAAATCGAAGAAGAAAATGGGTGTCCTCATCTCGTATCTCGGCTAAGGCTGCTTCGTCAAACACCGGTTGGATCGGAGGATCCCGAATATGAACTGGCGAGATTGCGGGTACCGGCGTTTTGTATAATCATGTTGTCCAAAATCACACACGTATACACTATTTTGCTAATTCTTTCTACTGTGTGTGGCCGTAAGGGTCGATTCAGTATACCCCATTTACCTTTAAAAACACCAAATACCCGTTCAACATCCTTTTGAGCCGACTCTTGTACTTTCTTGAACTTTTTCTCTTTCGGGTCGGTTGGATATTTGAACGCTTTAACAAAAGTAGACCACGTCGGATATATGCCATCGGGTAGATAGTAGCCACGCTTGTACATACGGCCATTCACAACAAATGGGCACTTAGGTGCCGTACCATTATGCTCGGTGGTGAATAGTGGAGATTGCATCACAACATTCACATCATTGTTTGAACCCGGCAGTCCAAAGAACGCGTGCCATATCCACAAATCCTGAGACGCCACTGCCTCCATCATAATCGTCGGGTATTGATGATCACCTCTTTTAAATTGACCCCTCAATTCCACTGGACAATTCCTCCAAACAAAATGTGTGCAATCCAAGCTACCGATCATACCCGGAATGTGATGTCTCTCTTCGTGTGCTTCGTACAAACGTGCAACATCATGGCTTGTTGGCGTACGTAGGAATTCTCGAGCGTACAATTGAATAATAGCATCACAAAAAAATTGAAGGCATTCACGTGACGTTCTTTGTGCCATTTCTAAATATTCGTCAAACTCATCCGGTGGTGCACCGGTTGCGAGTTGTTTAATGGCAGACGAACATTTTTTGTATGGCTGTGAAACTTTTTTTCGATCTAGCATTATAATCTTCTTGAAAATACTCGAATCTAGCCTCAATAGTGCGCGTTATTTTTAAAAATAAACTTTTAGGCATACGATACCTATTTCAAAAAACTCATCGTCGAATTTGGGATCTTCACAAAAATAATCAAGATGCAATCTTTCTGCAGCTTTGATCCGATCGCGTTTTACTGATTTTCGTTTCGACCTTGCCGTATCAGCTACCTCATCTTCGTCAATCGCGTTAGCAAAAACCTCGAGGCTACTATCGTTGGACCACTGAAACGGCTCATCCAACAATAGAGTCGAACCAATTCTTTTAAATTCCATATGGTTGAGTTTTTTTTTTTTTTTTTTTTTTTTTTTTTTTAGATCGGATTGAATGGGCAGTGCGGTAGGTATGTTTTTTTTTTTGTGTGTTGTAACCGTTGCCTTAAAACGGTCGATTCCAACGTTCAAAAAGGATTCCAACGTTCAAAAACACGCTCCTTCCCGTGCCAGAAGAATTCCCGTGCCACAAGCTTACCGTGCGGTACCGTGGGGATGACGGCGGTGTTCCCGCACGGTACCACGGTACCGCCCTCCTCTTCCCGTGACCGTTGCCGATCCCCTGAGTGAGTCCGCGACAAGAAAAAGTATGTTTTACCTTTTGTATAATAATAATAATAATAATAATAATAATAATAATAATAATAATAAATGTTTTCTTGCATTTTATGTCTTAAAACTTTTAGCTAGATTGGGCAAGCAAACTATTTACTATCAACAATTTCGGTGTATATTTTTATATTTAACCCGATTAATATCTGTAAGTCCCAACTCTAGTTTAAAGGAGATAAAAGTAAACAATTGTTGTGTGGGATAAAGAAATAATGGAGCTAAATATCTGTAAGTCCCAACTCTAGCTTTCCATCTATAAATACCCAAAGAACCTTGTCTATCTTCACACAAAACAATCTACAACACTTGCAACTATCTAAAGCTAGAAGCACTCAAAAATGGCTTCAAGGGATTTGGCTAGAACTGCTTTTCTCCTTACCCTAAACCTTCTCTTTTTCACATTGGTAACTTCCAAGCATACCCCAAAAGCCTGTCCACCACCACCATCGCCGCCAAAAGCATGTCCACCACCACCTTCGCCGCCAAAATCCTGCCCACCACCACCGTCACCGAAACCTAGCCCTCCTACACCTTCACACCCTCCAAAAGCAACTTGCCCTAAAGATACCCTCAAGTTGGGTGTATGTGCTAACTTGCTCAATGACCTTGTCCACCTAGTCGTAGGAACACCACCAAAGACTCCATGTTGTACTCTCATCGGTGGCCTAGCCGATCTAGAGGCTGCTGTCTGCCTTTGTACAGCCATTAAGGCTAATATCTTGGGCATTAATCTCAATGTCCCGGTCTCACTCAGTCTCTTGCTTAACTATTGTGGAAAGAAGGTCCCATCTGGCTTCCAATGCTCCTAGATTTATAATCTAGGATTGTAAAAGTTTGATAATTTAATTGCCTTTGCTCACAAGACATATACGGAGTATTTTAAATTTTCTATACTTGTAAAGAATCATGAACAATATGATTCTAGAATAAACTTTTACCGTTTTTGTATGTAATTTTACGATTTTAAGAACCTTGCATGGCTCTTAAATCTTACAGTGTTCGGATTTGATTCTGAAAACAATTATATACTCGTAATTGAGATTTCAAGCTTGATATTGTTTACCAAAAAATTGATCACAAAAAATACAGTAAAGCTACCTAGGTACAACAATTCACTTTACTTATTTATAGTTTCATACTTTCTTAACTAATATTGAGTTAACAAATTAGTTGTTACTACTATATCACTAGCAGTACTGAAACTGTGGCTGCAAAATCGAACTATCCTAACATGTCACTGTAACTTGACTACATTAGGTCAACTCAATGGTCAACCTGGACATGACACCATCGCATCTGCATACTATAAACAAATCAAGATCGTTATCAACTGCTCATACCACTGCGACCGTTTACTCGCCATTTTTTTTTATTGGAAAATAAAATATATACTTTGGGATCTACTTGCAATAAGGAAGGGGCCGTTTGTTATCATGATTTATCGATTTGGACCCATCTTTAGGATGAACGCCGAAATTTATAGTTTGGTATAGAGGTTTGGCATTTGAATAGTGTTCATGGCCCACCAAAAGTAAAGTAGAATAGTTGTTACGTTTTCTCTCACACACACTTATATTATTATGCCTCACTCTTTCTCTCTCACACATATATGCTTTCTTTTTTCTTAACTAATATTTTTTAAATCAAATATTATTATTAAATTAATAAAACAAATATAATTTCACTTTTCAAATCCTACACCAAACGCACCCTTAAATCAAATGAGAATCTGAATTATCTTTTTGTTGAAGCTCGAAATCCTTCATTATTTTGCCTATCCCGGAAATCAAATGAGAATCTGAAATATCAAATGTGAATAGTTTTAATTTTCATCTCTTAATAGCATATAAGTCAAGACAAGTATGGACGTATTTTATTCTTCTTTATATATGTACGTAACTGAAATTTTTCGCATGTGTTTAACAAAATTTAAATTTGTTACTCCTTTTGTTAAAGATTTTAGTTGAAGGTGTTTCATCTTTGTTTCAGCTTTATGTTGCTTCATGTCATTAATTAGCCATTAATAACCAGTATTTCAGTGTAAAAATCGTCATTTTCTTGCTTCTCTATATGGCTATATGTCACAATCGATATATAAAACCATATGGTCATTTTCCACCCACAGAGAATTACTTTGTGGCTCAAGGATGTTGGTTCTGGTCACGACACTAGTGAGAGTGTTTCACTGAATGATATCATTTGACATGCACATGCAACTTCTCAAACCCCTGATGACATGCACATAAAGCTAACGGTACATACAACTTCTCAAACCCCTGATCCACCAACAGGGGCGGACCCAAGCACAAAGATTGGGGGGCGGTGCCCTCCACGATTTGTCGAAAAAGTTAAGATTTTAGTGTAAAAAAAAAAAAAATTGGACCTTTTTATTAAAGTGCACCCCTCCAAAAACTCAAATTGCCCCCCACCTTGAAGCAAAAAATATAAAAACCTTAGGTTTTAGTGTAAAAAAAAAAAAAAAAAAAAAAAAAAAAAAAAAAAAACTTTTTTATTAAAGTGCATCACGATTTTATCAAAAAAAAATTTTTTGCGTCCTTTTGAAAAATCCTGAGTCCGCCCACTGTCCACCAAGAGGAGTGCTACACCCACTCATAGTTTACAAAATTTCTCCCACACGCTGATGTGGCAGAGAGATGATTGGTTGGTTTTCTGTGGATGATTGGTTGGTTTTCTGTGGCCCACAGAAAACCAACCAATCATCTCTCTGCCACATCAGCATGTGGGAGAAATTTTGTAAACTATGAGTTGATCTAGTATTGTCACTGTCACCAAATCTAATTCCCGTTATTCTAGGGCAGTATCGGTCCACTGTTTTGTCAAGTTGAGAACATGGTGTGTTAAGATTATATCAAAATTATACCCAACATATAAATATCATTTTATTTTTAGAGAAAGGTTCAAATTAAATTGCAAATTCTCTAAAGTTCAAATTGAGAAATCATAACTACTCATTTTTTCACCAAATTAAAAAAAAAAAAAATCACTTTTATCCTTCTTTTAAAAAATTAAATATCACACATATCATTAATCGTTACACCAAACGAATCATACCATTGACAGAAATTAAACTATCTTTTTATAAAGGAACACTTCTATATATACTTTCGGCGAATTTTTTTCGAGTTCTTTTGTGAGTGTTTAAATTTCCACCCTTAGAATTCATATGTGATTAGAAAAACCACGGTTGATTTGGTATTTTAAAAGTCACATATTATTTATGAAATTGTATGTGATTTATGAAATTACAAGAGATTTTTGAAGTAACAAATCACACATGATTTTATAAATCACATTTGATTTGTAAAATCACATGTGATTTTTAAAATAACAAACACGCATGATTTTTTTAGCAATCAAAAAAGCTCGAAAAATGTTTTTGTGAAAAATATATTGAAGTGCCTGTCAACTGGAAGACAAAAAAAATTCTCATCGTGAAATTGTATTTTTTGTTATTTAAGGATTTTCAATTTGCAAGATATTTTATTTTCAAAATGAATGTGTAAGCCGGGTTTCATTGTTTTAATGAAAAAATAAATGGTAAAGATATATTCATTTGATCTTTTGAAGAATTTACGATAGATATGGGATAATCACCCAAATAGACCGGGCAACCATGATGAATTCGGTTTCTACCCCTAGATCGGAAGTCTTTTTTAGACAGGGCAACTGATGAAGTGTCACTTTCTGCAAGTGACAAGTGTTGATTGTCTGTCAATTTTTTGAGCAATCTGTCAGTTTTTTGGGCAACAACCGCTAATTTTTGGGCAACTGGGGGTACTTGTCATCATATGGGTCGAGTTGCCAGTTGCCTTGTCTAAAAAAGACATTTTTTTATCTAGGAGCAGGAACCGAATTCATATTAGTTGCCCGGTGTATTTCGGTGATTATCCCTTGCAATATATATTAATCTCACCTATGCATCTGTATCAATAGATTATATGTCTGATAGACTAAAATGAACCTGATAAAGAGTTTTTATTTTTATTTATTTAATTACGACAAATTTGTACAAACATACAAGTTTATCTCTTCATCTTCCCATCACACTAAAATGAACCTAAATGAAATTGACTATCGAACAACAAAACCACTTATAGAAAGAGGCAATACATGACAAATCAATGTGAAAGCTCTTCCTAGTAAAAGGATCATAACGCATAAAACAAAACACACGCTACAACAAGTAGTGGAAAATATTGAAATATGTGCATTTTGTCGACAAACATTTTTCTTCAAAATTTATCATACTTGCAATTTGTAACTAACAGATAAACACATTTTGTCTTGCCATATTAATGTCACTTTCTTAATTAAACATTGTTGAATTGCGCGACTTTGATATTTGATATGATTGTGCAAATTTTGTGGGCGTTACAAATTGAAAATATAGTATATAAATAAAAATATAACTATTATTTTTAAAAAAAATATATTTACACTATCATCTTAACCGAGATAATCTGTTAAATCAAAAAAGTATTCAAAGGAGAAGAAAAGTGGATTTCAAATATTATCTTACACCTATCAGGAAGTAATTCATTTGAGATCATGTGATTCATGTAGTCATACTATCTCAAATAGATATGAGATTTAAAATGTTCAAGATTACAATTTGTGTATTTTTTCCGAAGTAGCTTGATAGCACTATTGTTAATTAATTAGTTTTGTCACGGGAAACACATCTTTTATTCAGCATTTTCTAATTTAACGTAGCTTTCTGAAAAATTCGAATTTAGATACCGACATGAATTTGTGTACTTATCTTCCGAATATATATATATATATATATATAGGGTGGGGTTATTCTAAAAATGGTCTTATAATAAAAAGTGTAGGAAGGATTGTGGGAGTGACATGTGTCACCCCCTTGCCACATCATTTGACACGTGTCACCCCCCCACCCCCCCCCCCCCCCCCACCCACCGAAAAAAAAAATTTCCCGCCAAAAAAAATTTTTTTGGGGGGGCAAAAAAAAAAATTTTTTTCCCGCCAAAATTTTTTAGTGCATCACAGTTATAAAGTTACTGCATCACGGTTATAAAGTTACTGCACCACGTTTACTGCATCACAATTATGATTTTACTGCATCACGGTTACTGCATTCATGGTTTTAATGTTACTGCATCATGGTTATAAAGTTACTGCATCATGGTTATAAAGAAACTGAATTATCATAAGTTTTATGCATCATATATTGTTAGTTTTAGTTTCTTTCTTATGTATCAAATAAAGCTCAACAACAGGATCTAAACATGCTCTTTTTTTTTAATAGGTAACTAGCATCGTACCGGATACTGCGGTGGTGGTGACATGTGTCATATGATGTGGCATAGGGGTGACACATGTCGCCATCACAATCCTTCCTACACTTTTTATCATAAGGCCATTTTTATTTTAACCCATATATATATATATATATATATATATATATATATATATATATATATATATATATATATATATATATATATATATATATATATAATATGTTAATAAAAAACATAATACTAAAATGCAAGTTGAAGGAATGTTCGATTAAATAGAGAAAAAAAAATCACATAACTCCAAAATAGAATGATGTGATCATGTGAAATATAATTCTTTTTTTCTCAATAAGCCAAGGATTAATCACGGGAAACAATTTTTACCATTTAATTTAGATATTAATAATTGATGACATATTTCATTTATCCAAGTTGCTTGGTCTTGTAGGACAGACAATAACGGATTTGCTTAGCATGCATGCATGTACAATATATACCTTAATTAATGCAAAATAAAACCTTGAAATGTACATAAACAATCATATATAGACTGATTATAATTGTTCCCAGTAAATAGGCGATCTAGCTTAGCCTTTGATCCTACAAAACAAACAATTATCGGGGGAAGGCTGGAAACGCTCTCGCATGAATTTAAGATTCTAGAATAGCTTTTCTTTACAAGGGACGCATCTTTTGTGACGTGACAGATAAACCACATAAGAAAAACTACAAAATACCAACGGCCACAATTCCATTTCACGATTTGTGTATCACCAATGACCATTGAGACTAGCAATGAAAGATTATCACTTACATAATTTACAGTTTACCAACACAATGTACTGACTTTAGCTTACAGAGGTACGTTCTAATGAATTGTATCTGTGCAGCCCTAAATGAGTTTATTAACGGAACTAGAGATTGTTTTGCCAATTGCTAAGAATCGTTGGATTTCTTGTAGTGTTTTGTAACGATTTGATACTTAAAATCTATCAGTTACGGTGCACATAAATAGCGGAATGGATCCAATGACGATACAACTGATTTTATACACAGGTTATATTGAATCCTTTTCTTTTTTATTTCTTTATATATATATATATATATATATATATATATATATATAGTGTATCTTTATTTTCAGAACCCTGTTAAGTGCGTGAACTGCGACAACTTCAATTTTGCATTAGAAAACATGCATGTTCATATAAAACATGTATGTTTTCTTACATACACCTTAATACATATACATGCGTAACATACATGTTCATATAAAACCTTGTTAAGTGCAACATATCAATGCAAAATGGTTTTATATGAACATGTATGTCACGCAGGTATTTGTATTAAGGTGTATGTAAGAAGACATACATGTTTTATATGAACATGCATGTTTTCTAATGCAAAATTAGAGTTCTCGCAGTTCCCGCACTTAACAGGATCTGAAAATAAAGCCCCCTACCTACCTATATATATATATATATATATATATATATATATATATATATATATATATATATATATATATATATATATATATATATTGTTAGTTTTAGTTTCTTTCTTATGTATCAAATAAAGCTCAACAACAGGATCTAAACATGCTCTTTTTTTTAATAGGTAACTAGCATCGTACCGGATACTGCGGTGGTGGTGACATGTGTCATATGATGTGGCATAGGGGTGACACATGTCGCCATCACAATCCTTCTTACACTTTTTATTATAAGGCCCTTTTTATTTTAACACATACCTATATATATATATATATATATATATATATATATATATATATATATATATATATATATATATATATATATATATATATATATATATATATATATATATATATATATATATATAAAACATAATACTAAAATGCAAGTTGAAGGAATGTTCGATTAAATAGAGAAAAAAAAATCACATAACTCCAAAATAGAATGATGTGATCATGTGAAATATAATTCTTTTTTTCTCAATAAGCCAAGGATTAATCACGGGAAACAATTTTTACCATTTAATTTAGATATTAATAATTGATGACATATTTCATTTATCCAAGTTGCTTGGTCTTGTAGGACAGACAATAACGGATTTGCTTAGCATGCATGCATGTACAATATATACCTTAATTAATGTAAAATAAAACCTTGAAATGTACATAAACAATCATATATAGACTGATTATAATTGTTCCCAGTAAATAGGCGATCTAGCTTAGCCTTTGATCCTACAAAACAAACAATTATCGGGGGAAGGCTGGAAACGCTCTCGCATGAATTTAAGATTCTAGAATAGCTTTTCTTTACAAGGGACGCATCTTTTGTGACGTGACAGATAAACCACATAAGAAAAACTACAAAATACCAACGGCCACAATTCCATTTCACGATTTGTGTATCACCAATGACCAATGAGACTAGCAATGAAAGATTATCACTTACATAATTTACAGTTTACCAACACAATGTACTGACTTTAGCTTACAGAGGTACGTTCTAATGAATTGTACCTGGGCAGCCCTAAATGAGTTTATTAACGGAACTAGAGATTGTTTTGCCAATTGCTAAGAATCGTTGGATTTCTTGTAGTGTTTTGTAACGATTTGATACTTAAAATCTATCAGTTACGGTGCACATAAATAGCGGAATGGATCCAATGACGATACAACTGATTTTATACACAGGTTATATTGACTCCTTTTTTTCTTTATATATATATATATATATATATATATATATATATATAGTGTATCTTTATTTTCAGAACCCTATTAAGTGCGTGAACTGCGACAACTCCAATTTTGCATTAGAAAACATGCATGTTCATATAAAACATGTATGTTTTCTTACATACACCTTAATACATATACATGCGTAACATACATGTTCATATAAAACCTTGTTAAGTGCAACATATCAATGCAAAATGGTTTTATATGAACATGTATGTCACGCAGGTATTTGTATTAAGGTGTATGTAAGAAAACATACATGTTTTATATGAACATGCATGTTTTCTAATGCAAAATTGGAGTTCTCGCAGTTCCCGCACTTAACAGGATCTGAAAATAAAGCCCCCTATATATATATATATATATATATATATATATATATATATATATATATATATATATATATATATATATATATATATATATATATATTGTTAGTTTTAGTTTCTTTCTTATGTATCAAATAAAGCTCAACTACAGGATCTAAACATGCTCTTTTTTTTTAATAGGTAACTTGCATCGTACCGGATACTGCGGTGGCAGGCAGTGAGTAATTGAAAATAGATTATTGGATTTTGGGATGTAATATTGCCCCTCAATTATAGGGATGTAATATGACTATGAGCAAGTCTTTAATAATAATAGGTAACTAGCTTTTTTTTTTTTTTTTTTTTTTTTTTTTTTTTTTTTTATAAATATTGCCCCTCAATTATAGGGATGTAATATGACTATCAGCAAGTTTTTAATAATAATAAGAACTTTTAATGTACAAAAATAGATTATTGGATTTTGGGATGTGATACCAAAATATTAAATAGTTTTGTACAAAAAAATTTTAAAAAAAAAATGTTTAAAAATGGTTGCACAAATGTAGCAAGTGGTTGTTTTTTTTAGAGTTGTATTAAAGTTACTAGAAGGGTACCCGCACAATGCGGCGGCGGGTACCCGGTGACTATGTTTGTGTCAAACAAATGTTTTTCATTTTAAACTTTCCTTCTTTAATATTGTCTCAAATACCTTAAAACGTAGTAAATATATATTTTTTAAAAGTAAAACATTTAAATTATTAATAGTGTAATGTGTGTTTAGAAGCTCAAATGAAACTGTGTTAGTTTGTGAGTTAGTTTGTAGGCTTTATATATATGAAATATGCATTAAAAGGTAGTTATCGTATATACGTTTCTTTTTTTTTAAATCATATTGCAGTTTATATATATATATATATATATATATATATATATATATATATATATATATATATATATATATATATATATTATTTTTTATTTTATTTTATTAATTGGATTGTTATATCAGATTCATTAAATGGGCTATTGCAAGTTAATGAAATTTATAAATATTAGTGGCTCCTACAATTAAATAGATTAAAATTCATAATGTTACTTAAATCCTATTCATATGTAGTTAAGACTAGTTTAAAATCCTTCCAATTAAATAAATATTTTTTGTCTTATTTTTTTAAGACTTCTTTTTTATGAATGGCCTAAATGCATTATAATGTAGTTAAAATTAACCAATAAATATAATTAAGATGAGAAGAATTATAAGAAGTCACATCTACAAATTTCATATAAATCTATAAAAATGGATGCATCTTCTCATTATTTTCCCTTTTGTATTTAACTATAATTTCTTCTATTTTTTTTTCCAGTAATTCTTCTTACCAAATCATTTATGTTGTATTATATGCATAAAAGTAATTCTAGTTATAATATAGTATGAATGTATGATAATAGGTGTCTTCATATGGTATACGAGATGATGTTTCACATGTTAAGTTATGCTCACTTGAAATATTGGGCAAGTGTAATTTCATTATTCAGTCACGGATTGTATTAATAATGCTACAAAATGTTATTAAAAAATCTTTACTATGTATACACTAGTACAAAAGGAACAATTGCCGAAGAAACTTTTTCCACAATTCCGACGTCAAGACGTCGGCAATTAGTTAATGCCGACGAAATTTAGTCGGCCTGCGTTCATCGACAATGCTCCGTCGGGACTTATTGTGCCGATGCCATTTCTCGACGCTGAGATGGGGCCCACAGCCATTTTCAGTCAAACGAAAAATTTATTCGACAAATAATATACCGACGCCTTGTCGTCGATATGTTAATTATAATTAACAAAAAATGATTAACAAATCAGTCAAATAGTCAACAAGTCAAATGGTTAATGTGTTAAAATACCGACACCATGTCGTCGGTATTGAAACATAAAAGTCAAAATTAAAAAAGTCAAACATAAGAAAGTCAAACAAGTCAAACGTAAAAGTCAAAATTATATCATAAAATACCGACGACATGTCGTCGGTATTTTTTGTATATGCAGGTGCACAGCAGCCTGCATAGCAGCCATTTTCCAGAATTTTTCTAGAATTTTTTTCGGAAAAAATCTACACAATCCAAACCTATATACACTATCTAAAGTTCTATACCAACATGCCAATATCCCTAAACAACTTGTAAGGCTAAAACACTTATATATAATCGCTAAACACCCTCAAATACATTAAAACGTTTCAAATTTTACAAAATGGGCGTTATCAAGCTGCCAATAGCACAAAACCTGCTATATCCGTAATGTTCAAGTTTCCAAAATGTTAACGTTTACAATAATAACATACGGATGAGGCAATAGCATACGGATGGACAAAGTCAAGGTGTTAAGTAATACGAATGAGGATCAAGCATAAGGATACAGAAAATGTTAACGTGTACAAAATAACCCATATAAATATACCTCACCGCCCCTCGTCATCACCGGAATCACTGTCACTCCCCGAGTCTGCCTCGCTACTCCCCGAGCCACTCCCACTCCCCAATCTTGCCTCGCCCTTACCCGAGCCACTCTCACTGCCAAACCCACTCCCCGATCCTGCCTCGCCCACGCCAGTCCCACTCCCCGATCCTACCTCGGTTTGAGACTCCATCTGGCTCATCAACTGGGTCCACAGATTGGGGCTAGTCTTCGTTACTTTCATAATTGCATCGAGTTGGAGCTTATTTTGCTTAGATTCTTCTTCAACTTCTTTGATCCTCTTATCTTTTTCAGCAAACATCTTGTCAATCTCGGGTGTGGTGTACGAATCAGAAGCTGGCGGCATGGGTAACCTTGTCTTGCCAATACCTGCTAACACCCTACCCCTACCGACTATATACCCCCGTTGCTTGCCCTTTAAAACCTTTGCAAGTATCTCTTCCTCTGTGTAGGCTCTCCCAATAGGCGTGTTGGCTCCCAGATCCCGCAGTGCGCACATCTCTTCCTATGTAGTTGAAAAAAATGATAAAATTAATATAAAATAAAAATACAAATAATATAAAATAAAACAAATAAAATAAAATAAAATAAAATAAAACGGTACTTATGTATTGAACACGAGCCTCGTCCTTCAACCATACACCTTTCTTGCAACGCTGTTCTTAAAAGCTCTGTATGAGGGAGGGGTACTGACGGTTCTCACTCCTCTGAAACTGTGTATGTATATTTACACATGCATATAAGGTGAAACAAATTAAAAACGACGAATCAAACACTATATATAATGAGCAATATGTAAAATAATCATAATGTGTCTTACGTATTCGTAGCGAGATGCGGCCAACGACTGAGATCCGTGGCGGCTAGTGTTGTTCTTCTGGGTGTTTTCCTTGTTGATTTTGGCCCTCTTGGCGTGCTTTTCACTGAGGTAGAGCTCAATATGCTTCTCCTACACAGACAACTCCATGTTTGGAAATAAGCAATCCCAAACATTAAATTACTAACCGCATGTTTGGAAAAAATAAACCAAAAATCAAAAATCCTACACCGCATTGTAACAATTCACAACTGTCAACTACTTATGTGTTTTCAAAAATCCTACAACGCATTCTAACAATCCACAAAAATCCTACAACGCATTACTAACTTATCCACATTCACAACTATCATGTTTGCCATGTTCAAAGTACCATGTTGCGCCTTTCTACTAACCAAACGCTACGGGATACCAAAACTAAACTACAACAAGCATAAAAATGAAAAAACAAAGAACATACTGTATGTCTCAGTCTCCGCTCACGGGCTGTGTAACCTCTCGTAAATTTCTCTTACGATTAGTAAATGCACACGAAGAAATAAAACGATGTTATGATAACTTAACACCACTTTTACGGGTAACAATTTTTTTTTTTTTTTTTTTTTTTTTTATGGCTTAATATTGGAACCACTACGATAACTGTGATTGACTGTTTACCCAGGAACGATGCTTACACACAACCTAGATAATCTATAATTATTGCGAACTATAAAGATATATAAAACGTTTATATTTATAACTATACGTTTCGTCTAAATACCATATATTATTTATATATTTCCCGAGCCTACGAAACTTCCTGAGAACGCTCATTAATATTTTTGAACCTCGACACGATATTTGAAACACACCATGTGGGCCCCCAACACCCAATGGGCCACGGATACAAATCACAAACCAAACGGACTCCTTTTTCTTTCTTTTCTTTCTTTGGGCCGACACAACCACAAGCCCACCAGGCTTCAAGCCCAAACGCACCCTATATATTTTCTTTCTTTGTTTCTGCCAGCTGCGACACACCCAAAACACACCCTTTTTCTTGCAAATTCGACACATAACACAATGATATTTTCACACCTCTTGATTTACCTTGTTGCCAAGAAACAGAAGTGATAAATATTACACTCCCTCTCGTTCGTTTACCACCCTAGAAATGACCAAAGCAAACCACAAAACGTCCCATGCAAAGATAAGACCAAAACGTGGCATATCATTCCTTATCACCACCCTTGCTCCCCAATGACAAGTAAATGAACAATGTACATCTCATGTGAAGTCAGGAATGAACATGGAACATATCTCACAAGATCTAAGCTTGTAACATCACGATTGGACAAGGGAGAAAGCGTTACTATTCGCTTAACATGCTTCATGTGAACCCAACTTGTTCTTATACTCAAAAGCTCACTATATAAGCCCTCACATGCAAACTAAATCGTTACATGCAATATATACGTACCACCACACAAAAATAATAACGAGGGGAGAAGTTATGAAGGACGAACGGATTGTCAAGTGTACCACGTCTCAAGTGAACCTAGGATGTCAAGCTTGTAGCCTCTTGAACCATTGGTGGAACGTGAAGTGAACCACGAAGCCCTTGTACCCTCACACGATCCCTACACGTCGTTTTACACCACCTTTGAAAGGTGAGGTGAGGCCTTGAAGCTTATTGCTATTTTTGGATATATATACGTTTATGTTTTGTGCACAAACACTTGATACTAATAAATCGTAAAATATAAACACAGCACATATGTTTTATACATCGTACCCATTGTTAGTTAAGTCCTTAACGAGGACCTATAAAAGATTTGAACTCATATTAACGTATACACAAGAATAATCACACGTTTCTAATGTAGTTTGAACCTATACGATATTATACTAAATGACTTAGAATTATTTTGAGTTTATATTGTTTTACGTATTGAGTTTTGGCCGTGTACTTTGTGCTCGTCATTTTAGAAATCGACACATGACCACTATATATTTAAACTCGATCTATATGACCAACTGGGATACTAACGAGAATGATAAATATTTCGACCTAACAACTTAATTTGATAGCCTAAACGACCCTAAAGCAAAACGTGATTTTCATAAGATTTTCATGAAACTTAAAATAAACTTGGGCCGTAAAGCCCAATAAGCTGTTTTTAGCTTATTCTAATAAGCTGGCCATAAAAACTCTTTTGAAATGTTTTTCTAACTTAAAATGATGGATTTTGATAAACCAAGTGTTCCCCCAAACCCTTTGGATCGAAAAACACTAACGGGCCCTTAATTTTGGATCGTAAGGCCCATTTAATGAAAAATAAGGAAATTAAGTAAATAAGCTATTGAAATAAGCAGTTTTAAATATTCTGAGCTTATTGGAATAATAAAAATGTTAAGTTTCAAGTTTGGTAACTTTTGGACTAATTTTGCAAAATTTCGTTAAATAGGGACTAAAATTGTCAAACATGTAAACTTTGGGTAAAAATTGTCAAAACAGTTTTCTAAGGGTATAAACTGTTAATATTGAAACTTGGGATTGAAAAATGTAAATATTGATATAATTGGACCTAAAACATAAATATATATAACTTTGGACTAACGACGTAAATATAATCCGTTAAGGGTAAAATGTGTAAATTGGAGAAACTTAAAGGATCGAATAGTAATATTGATTTTGAATAATAAATTATATATATATATATATATATATATATATATATTAAGATAATAGAAATTATAAACGTAACTTTTATATATATATATATATATATATATATATATATATATATATATATATATATATATATGTATATATATATTGATTCGCCTCAAACAGTCAGATAATATCAACCAAGTAATGGTCAACAAGTCAAACAGCTGAGGCAAATGCTTCCGTGAAATACAGTGTTTTCCCGGGTCGTAATGTCCCAACGAGGTTGTGATGATATTAAAAACGAATATGTGATTAGTGAATGTGAACAGGTAAGGGTATAAAAGTGTGTGTGTGTTTAAACTAGGGTTTTATAACTTAAAATAACTATTAAAACGATTACGTAAAACCTAGATATCTAAAACGTTAAAACGTTCACCAATTTAAAATCAGACGCGATTGCGTACTGAGAAAAAAGGTGAGTTTTAAGGAAAAATAAACTATAGGGGTTAAAAATGAAAATCCTATAAATTTAAACTTAAAATAAAATTAAATTAAAAAGAAAACTATTTTTTAGATTATTATATTATTTATTATTAATTATTTAATTAAAAACTATTTAACTATTTAATTAAAATCAAACTAAAAATGATAACTATTACAAATTAAACTAAAAACTTATAAAAATAATTTCTAAACTTAAAAATGAACTTGAAGAAAGTATAAAAAATAAAAATAAATCTTTTTGTCTTTTTATGAATTTTCTATTAATTAAAAACTATTTATCTTATTTATACTAATTAAACTATTTTAAATTACAAATAATACTAAATTAACTTAGAAAATTATGAAAAAAATTTATAAAACTATTTTATAATATTTAGAAGCTAGAAAAAATATAAAAACTAGGTGTTACTATATAAAAATTAATTATGCTATTTATAACTTAATTATTTATTAATTATTAATAAAACTATTTTTAATTCTAATAAATATCAAATGACAATATAAAAATCTAAGAAAATTATTTAAATTACTTTAACCTATAAGGAAATTAATAAAAATATAAAAACACAACTTACTTAATAAAAATGTAAAAATGAAAATTAAAATTAAATTATATTAAATAGAAACTATCACTTATTTTTATGTTGTATTTTCTGGATTTTTATTTTACAAATCTATTTTATATCTAAATATAACTAACTTTAATAAAGACAACTATTTTATAGCTTAATAATAAGCTAGTTATAAGCTAAAAACCCTAACAGTTGACCAAAGTTGACCAACTAAGCACATAAGCTCACCTGAGCTTGTGTGGGACCCATTATGGTAAAACTTGGTTCCTTAGAGTTATATGAACTATGTTGAGTAAGTTTTAACCAAATAAGCAGCCTGAATAAGTCACAAAACACAAATAAGCACTTTGCTTATTTCACTTCTGAGACAGAATAGGGACAAAGATCAAGGCCAAAACTAAGTGGGGTCCACTGGGTGCTAGGTCAAACTAGTGGTCAAACCTAAGAGTTTGGTAGGAGGGGGGTTGGGAAAAGCTAATTAGGAGGTGTGGGGCCCACTGTGGTGGTCACAAAACCACCACAAAGTGGGTGGTGTGGCTTGGTTATCTGCTGCACAGGGGAGCTTGTTGCCCTGCAGCTGTGTTTAGGGGTGAGTGGGGCCCAGTACAAAAATCTTAAAAATAAAATGGAACTGAGACCTTGAAGCTGAGGTGGTAGAGTAGCTATGGAAACAAGTTTCAGGGTCCCAATCCAATCACATAAATCAAAACAAATACTTGGATTTTTGGAAAAAACTGAGATGAGCAAATGTTGACTTTTTCTATAAAACCTAAACTTTGACTATTATGAACTTGAACCTAGATTATTTAACTGAATATGTTATTATAAGCTATACTAAGTTGAAATTAAGCTAGGTTATCCAATTATAAGCTAATATGATGGTTTGTGGATCACAAATCCTTGACAGTTAACAGTTAAATTCGTTAGAATAACGAATCTCCCCCCACACTTAGAACTGAATATTGTCCTCAATATTCAAAGTACCGGGTGTTAAACCGAACTTAGAACGTAAGAAGAAAATATTCCATAGCCTTTATTTATTTAAGATGTATATACATACAATTATTATTTTTTTAGATAAAACTTCTTAAATAGAAGCTATCACTATATGTACATTTTTTTTTGAGGATATATATATATATACAACATGTGGGGCATCTCCCCCACACTAGGGTGTTACACACGGGTGAAAACCCATGTTTTTGCTAATGTTTTTGATTCCCGAGTCACTAGCTTGACTCGACCCCGTATTTGATTCCTTTTCTCCCAAACTGTCAGGTTTATCACGCAAGCTAACCGCTTGTGAACGGTTAACTGTAATAAAGAGGTCCTGAACAGACCGAGAGAAAAAGCAATTTAAAAATCTATGGGGAAGTAAGTGGAAGAGACAATCTCAATCGGACTTTCATTCAAGATGTTTGGATAAACATTTGAAGCAGGTGAAAGTTCCACACCGATGAGATATAATGACACCCGGCTCAAAATTTATAAATGAGAATGCCGGGGTCAAAGATAGTGTCTTCATTCCCGAAGGAGTGAAGAATAGGAGGAATCACCTGGTAGGTGAAGGAAAGTAGGGAGATCTGAATAGCAATTAAGATAAGAACTTCCTCCTCAAGAAATGCATATTCAAGTGGAGGAGGCAAGTCCTTAAGCTTGATCTCAGGAAATTTATCAGTTTCCTCAACTGATTTGATTTCCTCATTATGAAGTTGTGGAAGAAGGGGAAATGGATCTTCTTTTAACAAACTTTCTAGAAAAAGAATGTCCCCCTCTGGATCAAGATAATTATCATCAACTTCGTATGAAATTGAACTATCTTCATTCATAAAAGCCTCGAATTCGTCCAAATCATTTTCACTTTCCGGAGGAAGTGGTTTGATCTGAGTGAGTTCAAACGCAGGATCATGAGTAGGTAAGAATTCTAACTCTCTCAAATCCGCTTCAAAGTCAAAGACTTCATTTTCATCCCTTGGTGGGATGGGATCCATATGAGATAGTTCATCAGCGAACTCTTCAAAAAGATAGTCATTATTAGACTCAGGAAGTGATGCATCAACAAATTCGATGTCTCCATAAGATAAACAATCATTACTGGAATCAGAGACAGTCTCAATTTGTTCATTTGGATTATCAGGGGTGAAAGGAATATCACACATAAGATCAAAAATTCCCTGTGACTCATTTGGGATTGGGACAAGGTTCTCAACACTAGACTTTATGAACTCGTCATATTCCTTTGCAGGAATTGTGTCAAGATGCTCGTCCCCCATGCTCAGAGAGTGAGTGGGAACCTCGGGTGTGATAACATCATACAGAGGGAGATGATGAGGACAGCAGTAATGGAGTCTACAAGTTCCATTATTTCTACTGCTGGTGATTCAGTTATATTATTTTCTCCCTGTATATGCATGGAAGGAGTCTCAACTGATGAACTTGATGATTCTTTTTGAATGATAACAATGTTATCATCATCATCACTGTCATCATCGTCCTCATAAAAAGCAGCATAGCGAATATTGGCACGTATTTTGGCTACTCTTTGCTCAGCAATTAAATCTTCCATGCTTTTCCCAGAATCTCGTTCTTCAGCAAGTAATTCTGCGATAGATTTATCACGAGAATTTTGAATGAGTGGAAATTGTGGAGGTGTGGATGTGTCAAAACCGGAAGGTTGACATTGATCATCATTATGAGGACCCCCACAATATACACAAAAAGAACTTGGATCATGGCGAAGCGACATATTAGCTAACTCCTCCCTAATGTTTTTAAGTTTTTCAAGAACCTCTAGACAAGGGTCTTGCTGGTTTTGAGGAGTTGCTTGGTTCATTTGGTATTGTGGAGGTGGGTCTTGAAACGAATAGTCGTAATTGTTACAAGGAAATGGATTCCTTGTTTGACAATCAGAGCTAAAATGTGGACCTCCACAGTACTCACAACAGTAAAACTGTTGAGTCTGGTTTGGTGTATTTTGATACGAAGCATCATTGATATTTGTATAATATGATTCTTGCTCGTATGAATGTGATGGGTAGTTTGAAAAATTTGAGGAGTTGTTGAATGAGTTTTGATTAGGATCATAAGCAAATAAATTACTCGACCCACAAAACAAACAACTCCCGTTTTGAATATCATTACCACATTGTACACATGTACACCAACGACATGGAAAACCGAAAAGAGGCTCACCACAACCGTCACAAGGAACAAAATCTGGAGGTGGGACAAGTGGTGTGCTCTGAGAGTTAGGAATTTCCACCACTTCCGTTATGGTCTCGGGTTTTTGTTTTTGATAATTGTGAAGATTGGGTAAGTCGTTGTTTTCAGTTACTGCCCTAAGCTCTGTACGTTTGCTTGACAAACTTTTAACCGTAAACCGTGAAAGGTTAGGATCAATTGTGAGCTCAGGTTTTTGGACAACCGTGGTTTGGACGTATTTAGCACCTCCATCGTCAGAGGAAAGTACAAGGTCCTTTGTCACCTCGGTTTCATGATCTCTTTCCCTCACCGGAGAGGGAATAGGAATCGAAGGTCCACCATAATCAACTTGACATCTCGATATCTTTGATAAGGCAATAAGTTTTTCGATGTTGCTCTCATAGGCCCTTTGTTCAAAGAAATTGTTATTGAGAGATGTCATTAGAATCAATTATGGGATAAGTGGAAGAAGGTAGAATCAAAGGGTTTTGGGGATGAGAAATGAAGAATCAAATAGGTAGGGGTGTAAAGGTGAATATTTTTGTGTTTTATTTTATAAAAATATGGATAAAAGATGGTAAATATACAATGGATGTATATCCAGAATCACTAATACGCAAAATCGTTTAAAATAAGCGCACAACCTCCCCGGCAACGGCGCCAAATTTTGATTCGCCTCAAACAGTCAGATAATATCAACCAAGTAATGGTCAACAAGTCAAACAGCTGAGGCAAATGCTTCCGTGAAATACAGTGTTTTCCCGGGTCGTAATGTCCCAACGAGGTTGTGATGATATTAAAAACGAATATGTGATTAGTGAATGTGAACAGGTAAGGGTATAAAAGTGTGTGTGTGTTTAAACTAGGGTTTTATAACTTAAAATAACTATTAAAACGATTACGTAAAACCTAGATATCTAAAACGTTAAAACGTTCACCAATTTAAAATCAGACGCGATTGCGTACTGAGAAAAAAGGTGAGTTTTAAGGAAAAATAAACTATAGGGGTTAAAAATGAAAATCCTATAAATTTAAACTTAAAATAAAATTAAATTAAAAAGAAAACTATTTTTTAGATTATTATATTATTTATTATTAATTATTTAATTAAAAACTATTTAACTATTTAATTAAAATCAAACTAAAAATGATAACTATTACAAATTAAACTAAAAACTTATAAAAATAATTTCTAAACTTAAAAATGAACTTGAAGAAAGTATAAAAAATAAAAATAAATCTTTTTGTCTTTTTATGAATTTTCTATTAATTAAAAACTATTTATCTTATTTATACTAATTAAACTATTTTAAATTACAAATAATACTAAATTAACTTAGAAAATTATGAAAAAAATTTATAAAACAATTTTATAATATTTAGAAGCTAGGAAAAATATAAAAACTAGGTGTTACTATATAAAAATTAATTATGCTATTTATAACTTAATTATTTATTAATTATTAATAAAACTATTTTTAATTCTAATAAATATCAAATGACAATATAAAAATCTAAGAAAATTATTTAAATTACTTTAACCTATAAGGAAATTAATAAAAATATAAAAACACAACTTACTTAATAAAAATGTAAAAATGAAAATTAAAATTAAATTATATTAAATAGAAACTATCACTTATTTTTATGTTGTATTTTCTGGATTTTTATTTTACAAATCTATTTTATATCTAAATATAACTAACCTTAATAAAGACAACTATTTTATAGCTTAATAATAAGCTAGTTATAAGCTAAAAACCCTAACAGTTGACCAAAGTTGACCAACTAAGCTAATAAGCTCACCTGAGCTTGTGTGGGACCCACTATGGTAAAACTTGGTTCCTTAGAGTTATATGAACTATGTTGAGTAAGTTTTAACCAAATAAGCAGCCTGAATAAGTCACAAAACACAAATAAGCACTTTGCTTATTTCACTTCTGAGACAGAATAGGGACAAAGATCAAGGCCAAAACTAAGTGGGGTCTACTGGGTGCTAGGTCAAACTAGTGGTCAAACCTAAGAGTCTGGTAGGAGGGGGGTTGGGAAAAGCTAATTAGGAGGTGTGGGGCCCACTGTGGTGGACACAAAACCACCACAAAGTGGGTGGTGTGGCTTGGTTATCTGCTGCACAGGGGAGCTTGTTGCCCTGCAGCTGTGTTTAGGGGTGAGTGGGGCCCAGTACAAAAATCTTAAAAATAAAATGGAACTGAGACCTTGAAGCTGAGGTGGTAGAGTAGCTACGGAAACAAGTTTCAGGGTCCCAATCTAATCACATAAATCAAAACAAATACTTGGATTTTTGGAAAAAACTGAGATGAGCAAATGTTGACTTTTTCTATAAAACCTAAACTTTGACTATTATGAACTTGAACCTAGATTATTTAACTGAATATGTTATTATAAGCTATACTAATTTGAAATTAAGCTAGGTTATCCAATTATAAGCTAATATGATGGTTTGTGGATCACAAATCCTTGACAGTTAACTGTCAAGGGATTTGGTATTGGATTTTGACTATTTAGTGTACACACACAAGTTTATATGGTTTGTCAGACCATATAAGACTTAGTATGACATAAACCAAGTAAAAATAACAACTCAAACAACTGATGACACAGATAAACAACTTGATCCAAACATACCTTTATAAATCAATTTTGGTGATTTCCAAAGCTAAACAAAGTTTTAATCCATGAAAATGATTCTAAATACTGTAATATGACTAATAAAGATCAAAGGAACATGAATCAATCACAACAAAAGCTTATAACTCAGATTTGTCACATGTGAGTTTTCCACTGTGAGTTTTTTGATTTTTTTAGAACAAATGAATCTAATGAACAAGCAAATTATATTATGAGGTATACTGATTAAATAACTTTAAATAAACATGTAGCAACTAGAAATAAGCAACATTAAGTAGTTTATAGTGAAAAGCAAAAATTGAAACTTAAACTTACAAATGGTGATAGACTTAGATGAATGAACCAAGACCAAGATCACAACCTAGTATCCCCCATAGGATTCTAAACCATAATCCAATCAGAATTAACCTGCTCCATCTTCTTCCTTCTTCTTTACAACTAATTTTCTATTTTATTGATTTTTCTTAAATTTATGAGTTTAATCACCAATCTGAATGTTGAGTTATCTAAGAGCTTTCAAAAGCTTTGTCAGAGCTTTATATGAGCTTAAGAGATCCTACAACAACAACAACTAACAACAGACAACTTTTGAGACTTTTGAAATATAAGAAACTTGCATAAACTGAGGCAGCAAAGGAAACTTGAAATTAACTTTAATTAAAGATTAAGGTACATGAAATTGACTGAGTACAAACTATTTTATTTGAAATTACAACTGAATTCATAAACTACACTACATATGACCTAATTAAACTAAACCTAAACTAATACTCTTTATCTTCTGCTTCATTCCTTCTTTATAACCATCTTCTGAGTTTGTGGGACCCACTGGGGTATTTCCCACCAATTCCCAGCCATTGATATGGTCTAATCAATCCTAACCGTTTAAAATGTTTTTTGGCGGCAAAAGTCTTGTGGGTACTGTAGCTTTGCGTGGAGAGGGTTTAGGGCATTAAATGCTCTTTGGGGGCATGTGTGAGGTGGAGGGTTTGCGTGGAGAGGTAGGTGATGAGGTGGAAGGTGGTTTTGGTAGCAGCGGTGGTGGTGGTATGGTTTGGGAGGGAAGGGTGACTGGGGTGGTTTTGTTGTTTGACCGAGGGTGTTGACCCCGGTTTATATTTAAGGTGTGGACTGGTTTGTAACTGGGCTTAGGGATTGGGCTTGGGAAAGTGGGGATGGGTTTGGGTAGTTTAGTTTAGTTTGGATTAGGTTTTATAATAGGGTCCGGTTGGTTTAAGTGTAATAAATCACAAGGACCTAAAATGTAATTAATTGAAAGATGAAGGGCTGGGTTTGGGATTTATTCAAAGGTTATCACAAGGACCAAACTTGACAAGGTTGAATAGTACAAGGGTATATTTGATATTTTTCACTTTTGAAATACCCGGGGGACTATTTTTGCCAATTCACCAAACTTCAGGGACTGATTATGCAATTTCACCAAACTTTACACCAAGGACCATTCCTGCAAAAGATTATTAGTACAAGGACAAAAATTGATTTTCTCAAAGTTTTTACATCCCAGGGACCTCTGTCAATTTTCAAACTTCAGGGACTAAACTTGTAATTTTGTGAAACTTTGCACCAAAGGACTAAATATGTAACTTTATGATTAAAAAGGACCTTTGATGACTTTTTCATGTTTTTTAGAATAACCAGGGACTAGTTTTGCCAATTTATGAAACTTGAGGGACTGAAACTGCCAATTATGCAAACTTTGTACGTTTTTCATTTGTTTTTGCATATTTTGTATTTGAAACATATAAAACACACTTATAAGATATTTTAAGTATTTTGATACGTATTTGAGTGTTTTTGTATGTTTTGGCAGCTCAGATTAGTATAAAATGATGAGTATTTAGACACTCATCATATATATATATATATATATATATATATATATATATATATATATATATATATATATATATATATACGTATAAAATTCATATTAAATTTTAGACAATAAAACAATACGTAAATTACTTTTTTTTTTTTTTTTTTTACATCTTTGACGTAACCCATCACCTATGCACATTATGGATTATTCATGACTAATAATAAATGTTCGCAATAAAACGAGACTTAGAAACTGAAAACTTGCCATATCTTTTAGGTTGTGTGTGAAGCCGTTGCCTTGCATCGTTGAGATTACGATTATTCTACTGTACTACTAAGGTGAGTTCATAGCCCACATTTAACTTGTTTTTGTGGGGGGATACATGCTCAAAAACCGAACACAAGTCTTTTCCTGATATTATTATTGCTTAAATAGCTATTGCCGAAAGTCCCTCGATCATGAACCTTAATCACTTGAAGGGTGAACGTAAATAATTGTGAATAGATCTATTAGGGATTGACAATCCCCATTTGGTTGCTAGAGGAAAGTTACCAAATGCACTTTATTTGATATCATAAGTTACTGGCAAATACCTATCTTGGGGGCAACTTATTTCACATCATTATTATGGATAATTTTGATGTCTGTTGAATCGTTTAGTGTCATGAGCTTAAGGCAATAATGAATGTCATTTCTAACTTGTTTATTTGTATCTATATACAATAAACACCTATCTCTTGTGTTCAAACTATTAATTATAAACCTATGAATTTCACTCAACTTTTGTTGACTTTTAGCATGTTTATCTCAGGTAACTAAATGGAATGGATGGCAAAGGCACGAAGTGGGCAAATAAAGAAACGTTTATTTCTCTTTGAATAAAAACTTGTTGTTGAATAATGAAACCTCTTGGAAACATGAATATTTGGTATTTTAAATAAAACTTAAAACGTTTCATTTGAGTTGTTTTCTATAATTGTGACAAAGATCCACGATATAATACCCCAAAAGTCTTTCGCTGTCAATATAAGTCTTCCGTTGTATTGTTCGTTTTTGGGGGTGTTATAAATTGGCATCAGAGCCACGGTTATAGTGAACCAAGTGTTTTTGGAACATTGGACTATAACTACACTTTTAACGGGACAAAACTTTTATAAAATACCATCCTACGCCTTTCGTGCCTGAGCATTACAATAATTGGTAAAAAGTATTATTTACTTTATAGCATTTTAAATTGATTATGATTATGCTTACATTTACTAATCAGGAAATTATTACAGTGTCATGTCTTCGAACACCCACCCTATCAGCGTGTCATCAAACTCAAGAACTGAAGATATTACTTCAGCCTATGCTACCTCACCTATGTCTATGTCTCCTGCAACTGACAGATACATGCAAAGCCAGCAATTTCTGCCAGCATCTGACACATAGGCTTCTCCTCTGGCATCATCTGGTCCGATTCGCCGAACTAGGCAAATTAGACAACTTCAGCCGTATGAAGCAAGTACTGCTGTACCAACACCAGCTCTTGTCATACCACCTGAATCAGTTGTGCCACCACCACCTGCACCACCTGTGATACCATCACTACCTACTATCTTCTACAGCCAAACTACTACTGTGCCACTAACACCATCACCCATAGCATCTCCTCCACTAGCATCACCACTTGCACCTTACCGAAGTGTCCCAATATCACCTCACTAGAGGACTTACCCAATCCGCCCAACAACCTCAGAATCTTGTGTTCACCGCACATGCCGAAGGACCCACAAGCGAGTGGATGCTCGTAAATGGTCATTCTTGTTGCCAATCATGCGATATTGGAGATCTCAAGAAGGAACACCAACAACAAGGAAACTTGGGGAAAGTTCTTACTCCACCTCACGAGTTCTTCCAGTTATTGGGGAACCCATACATCACACCATACCATTATTAGCTGTAAGAATGGTTCGCCACGAAGATCGGCTTGATTCCATCACTAGTATACTCAACAAGATCCCTCATGAGCATTTAGAAACCTTTGAAAATGATATGAACAGTCTCATAATTGGTCACCTTGCAATGGAAGATAAGGTTGAAAAGTTGGATTCTCTATTTTGGGAGTCAATGGAATTCATAGGTGCACTATGTGGGGCTAACACTTCAACAGAAATAATGATGGGAACTTTAGACCGAGAACTTGAAAAGATCAACAACGAGAACCTACACCTTAGGCAAGCCTTGCTAGAATCTCGAGAAAGGGAAAGGACTCGAGATCAAAGAATGGAAACCATGTCCACTCCCATTCAAGAACTCCAAAACCGCCTAGACAAAGCCTTAGGGAAACCATGAGACCATCGCCTTGTTAGTGTAATCAATGTATCACATCCCGTGATTTTCCATATAATTAAAAATGTTTAAATTATATATTAATCTTCGTCATTATTTTAATCATCATTTTTACAGGAAAATTTAAAATTTTCTTTATTATATTTGTCGTTACAAACATGTATTTTCAGGACATTTTTCAAATTTACTATTCACCAGTTACTATTCACCAAACACTATTCATCATTTCACTATTCATCATTTTTGGAGTCAGTTAGTAATATTGAGATGTTTTTCAAAAGTTTTACTATTCACGAAATACTATTCACGAAACACTATTCACTCCCGGACTCACGTAAACGTTTCACTAAATCTTAACTAAACTTCTATATTCATAATTAATATTTCCTAATCCTAATTACATCCAAACGGACCCTTAAATATTCCTAAGCCCAATCCGAGTCTGTTCCTATTCATCCAGCCCAAACCTCAAGCCCATTTCATTTTATTACATTCGACTAGACCAAGCAAAGAACACACCTCATACGCCCTATTCTTACACACGACACATACATATTTTCACACTTCCTCATTTCTCACCTAGCCAACTTTGAGTACGTCAATTTTCAGCTTCCCATGTCGAGCCTTACTATATTTTTACGGGACAAAGCATTTGATTCAAAAACAAGCCATCCGATTTGTAAATAATCCAAAACCAAACCGTTTTAATTCTCGTTTGTTTCTATGAAGTCCTAAAAATATTTCTAACACAATTTCAAGTCTAAATATTAAATTTGATCAATCATCACCAATCCTAGCCAAAATCTACAAATCGTTTACTTAATAAAATGGTTGTCGACATGTTGATTTAAAAACAAAGATGTACTCCCATAAATCATGCACTCACAAAGGTTATTTTATTATCCTAGGCGAGTACTACAAGCATTTTTAAATACAAACTCAAACGTACCATCTATTTTTATAATTGAAACCACACGTTTCTTTTGAACTTGGTGGATGTCGACTAACTAGAAAACAAAGGGGAGCATGTTACTTCTCATCCTACTACACACTACCGTCACATCTAATAATGTATAATGACTAAAACACTCCAAAAGCTTCATATATAAACCACCATGCATGCATACACTCGACTCATGCTTCCATGCAAATATCATCACCAAAAATACTAAGTCCTAGTTTAGTTTCTAGTTCAATTCGTTTTGGCACAAGCACAAGACTTTCAAATCGGGTTTAGGAGGAACCAATCCTTGTTTGTGAACCTTGGTCGAGTCAATTTTCACACTACACTCTCGTACCCTCTTTTCCTCGACTCTACGAATCATTTTACCCCACCATTTTGGTGTAGTAAGTCTCGTCTTCACTTTTCAATTTTTACTTAAAACGTATACATTGATTTTTACATGTATTATCACTTTCACTCGAACCTTATTACTCACAATCTACATAAACAACATATACGTATATTTATTTCAACTATATATTTGACACGCTAATTATCAAGACACATAAAGATTAAAGTCATAAAAGTCACGTATAAACTATTTTTGGATACCTTTCTAGCGTATAACAAACTAGTCACGAAACACTTACAAAATTCTAAGTCTTTTTAAATAACACTTCGTCCCATGCAACCCATGAAACGAACGTATATCTTTAAAATTTACGTAACGAGCCTACCCTTTTATTTCATAAGCTATTAGACAACCTAACAACCTATCGTTTTCATGTAGAAACCTTGTATTAATACTTACGTCTCGACCTTTTAAAAGATACAAACCACCACGACTTGAAACCATTTTCTGAAAACTAATAAATATCGATTGGGCCTTAAGGCCCAATCCGTTGGAAATAAACGAACAAAATAAGCAGTTGATATAAGCTGTTTCGAAATGTTTTTAGCCTACAAAAATAAGCCCAAAACCAAGCCCAAAGTTTTTGCAAGCCCAATGGATTTAATTTCCTTAACGGGCCTAGTATTTCGTTAAAAAGCCCGTTAAGCTAAAAATAAGGTCTTTCGACAAATAAGCAGTTTTGAAAAGTTAAATAAGGTTGTTTTAGCTTAACTAAGAAAATAAAAATACTAAGTTTCGAATTTGGTAAATTTTGGACGAAAATTGCAAATTTTATAACTTTTGGGTTAAAAGTGTCAAGTTTATAAAGTTGAAGTAAAAACTGTCATTTTACAAACTAAGGAGTGAAAAACTGATTTTATAAACTTTTGGGTGAAAAGGGTAATAATTGAAAGCTTTTTGATTTAAAATGTAAATATATTTAACTTTGGACTAACGGTGTAACGCTAACGCCGTTAGGCTAAAAAGTGTAAAATTGGAAAAAGGACAAGGATCCACATATTACATTTGACATACTTATTTTATTTTCTGTTTCTACGTCACCCCCTCACGTCACATACATTTCCATTTTATTTTCTTTACGTTAAAAATATATATAACAATACTTTAACTAATTAACTTTACGTATTATTATCATCAAGGATTAATAAAAGAAAACTTCAAACATAATAACGTATCTTATAAATATAAGAACATCACTCGTATATCATCCTTTCATCATAACGATTAATCATCATTCATTGATCGTTATTCTTTTACCAAATAGTATTTGGTTAAATTCTCAGATAAATTTATTTATCAGGTTCCGCACTAAGGACGCTTCCAAAAATCATTCTCATACTCTCACTCGCATTTACTTTCATCATTCCGAGTATCACTTAAGGTGAGTTCTTAGCCCCGATTTTATAAATGTTTTGGGGGAGATACATGCTCAACTACTACTTTTACTTTCATAAGTATTTTAAACTATTTACAAATTACTGTGAGTCATAGCCCCTACTTTTACTGGTTTTATAACTGTTTTATAAATGTTTTTGGGGGAGATACATGCTCAACTACTGTTTTCACTTTCATAAGTATTTCAAACTATTTACAAATTACTGTGGGACCATAGCCCACCATTTTTATACATTTTATATCTCATGGAGAGATAACTGCTATAAACATGTTTACAAGTAACTTTTCAACTGTATGCTATATCTGATTTCTATTGTGTAAGTTAGCTATTGCCAAAAAGTCCCTCATATCATGAGCCTTAGTCACCCGTAGGGTGAACGTAAATAATTGTGGATAGATCTATTAGGGATTGACAATCCCCGTTTGGTCGCTGGAGAAAGCTACCAAACGCACTTTATTTGAAATCTAATAGGTTACTGGCAAGAACCTATCCTGAGGGCCCTTGTTACTATTATCCATCATTTATGATGAGATCTGTTAATCGGATGAGTGTCATGAGGCTTAGGGAAATCAGGTTGTAGTGATGTGGGCGTATAACAACGTAGCTCATTATTTTTATCAAATCACTAATTTGTGTTCACTATATAGCAGAAAATCATTGTTTCTTGTCAAAAACAAACTATTTTGGTGTTGACCCAATTAGGGCAAACCAACAAAGTATTTCATGTTAACTTTGATTTTGATAAATCAACTGCTTTTGACTATAAACACTATGGATTTTTCTCACACTTTGATTTTGATAATAAATCGTTTATTACGAATAGTATAAACTCACAAACTCTTTTGATTCTTGGCAATCAACTACTATACTTATAAACTCTATGAACTCACCAACCTTTGTGTTGACACTTTTAGCATGTGTTTATCTCAGGTCCATAATGAGCAAGGATGGTACGGAGGAGCACGGATTCTTACAAAGGCTATAAATTTTACTATCATTCGAAAACTTATTTAAACTTTGAAACCACTGGGATCTCATTTTGAAAACTCTGATATTTATAAAATTCGAATGATAAATGTTTTAAAATGACTAAATTGATAATCATTTTCTACTGAAAAACTGTGAGCTATGAAGTAACACCCAATCTTTATTCCGCTGAAAATATTTTAAAATTGGGGGTGTTACAGATTGGCATCAGAGCTTTGGTTATAGCGAAACAGGTCTAATTTAGATCTGAACTATAACAACTTTTTACAAACAAAACATTTTATAGCCTTTACGCTCTCCGTACCTTCCACCTGCCATACGATTTTGGAACTTCTAGATAATTTATGCTACAAGCAACACTCTAGTATATTGATACATACTCATTAACTATTTCAAGTATTATACAAATCCTTCCTAATTGTCTTACTCCCATCTTTATAGATGCGTATGACATACTCTTTCCATTTCCCCAAAAATCCTCGCATGAATTACCTTGTCGATTAGTATGGATGTTAAGTCAGAATCTTAAGATGATTTACAATGTCTTAATTTGAATGGATTGGGACGCCCTTTTATTCAAATCAAGAAATTGTACATCATTGAACCATAAGTCTATATTTCCTTAGTTACATGGTTTGGGACACTTATCTATGTAAATAACGAAATATAGATAAACAGGTTTAATTATATCTGAAATAACATGCATATGAAACCAAGAACCACTAAATTTCATTAGAAACCCCGTATATCGATACACAACGATAAAAATAGCATTAGTAATGCTATTGTTACAAATACCACTAGGTAAGGCAGGGAATAACCAATTGGTTGGCCTGCCAAGCCGATGAAAAATACCACTATCTGTAAAACCTCGCAAAAATTCGTATAATTAACTTCGGTTAATTAAATAAATAATCTTCGTCATTATTGTAATTACCATTTTTACGGGGAAATTTAAAATTTTCTTTGTATATTAAAATGGTCACGATTACGATATTGCAAAATTCGTCAAACGACAAAACAAGTTCTCGACACAATTAACAAAATATAAATAATTCACTAATCTTAATTAACAATATTAATTACAAAATCAAACGGACCCTTAAACTTTCATAAGCCCAACCGGCCCAAATAATTAACCCATTTTATTTCTAAATTTTACATATAATTCAACCAAACATGCATCAAAACGTCTCTTTTATTTTCAATTCGTACACACGACATACGTATTTTATTGTTCCATCTATTTAACCTCCTAGCCGACTATTAGTGTGTCAAATTTCACGTTCATACGTTAAGATTTGATACATTTTTAAAAGGCTTTCCGTTTGGCCATCACTCGACCCAAACGATTCGTGAATTATTCATTTCTTATCCGTTTTTGTTCCCGTTCGTTCCTATGAGTTCCAAATATTATTTGTATCATGATTTCATGTATAAATATGTTGTATGATCGACTAAGACTCCATGATACTCAAATGAGCAATTCGTTTGGTAAGTAAACTTGGATGTCGACATAGGAATTTCACAAGGACAATTTCTAATTTGCTACTCTTCATAAAACCATTATAAAATGCTACTAGCTATCCTATAAATCGCTATTCCCTGGCTTCAAATAGTTGTCTTTGTTCCCTCATATAATTTGAGCCAAAAACATTTCATGCGTATATATATATGAACCGTTCGTCCCTTCCTTTCTTCACCATTACTTCTCAAATTCGTTTCTACTCTTTCTCCATTCTTACATAACTTAAAACTCTTAAGAAAATCATACTCGTGTAGTCTTGAAGCAAGAAGTTATAACTTTAAAAAGTTATACGATCCATAGTTATAGTTTTCATTCGAACGCATATCAAACTAATCTTTTCATCCGTTTCATTCGACCTTCTACCACCCTAGAGGTGTAGTAAGCCGTCCTCACTCTTCCTCATCTCATATTAATCATTACTTTCATATCATGCATCGCATACATTAAATTTCGAACGTATAAGTAATCTTATTTCTTTATATCATACGTATAGTTATATATTAAACGATACGTGACTAGCCTCTATCTTGGAAGGCCTAGGAGTCACGTATCATACTTATTTTACGTTTAAAGTTATCATACATGCATCATATTTACTTATTTTGCAAATCTAATATATACGTATAATACATGCATATAAAATTTTACTAAGTTTTCTTATATAAAAACAAGCCAAACACCCTTCAAAATCGACCTATATCTTTTTATTTTACGTAATAAGCATACCTTATTTTTACACGTACTAATAGACCTACTCACATACAACCAATTTCGTATATATCATTCGTAAAAATAAACACGTCTCGACACCTAAAAACAGCCAAAGCAAATCGACATGAAACTTATTTAAAACTTGTGATTTTATGCGCTTTGGGCCTAAAAGCCCAACAAGCTCAAAATAAGCTATTTAAATAAGCTAATCAGCTAAACCTTTTTGATATGATTTTATAATATGAAAAATGATATTTTAATGAGCCCAACTCATCTCACGACTTACGGGCCTTGTTAAACGTTAAAAGCCCATTTAAAGAAAAATAAGCTCTTTTTACAAATAAGCAGTTAAAATAAGCTTTTTATTTACTAAATAAGCTACGGAAATTTTCCTAATCATTTTTGTATTTTTGGACTAAAAATGTAACGCGACGACACCTAGGACTAAATATGAAAATTGTGAAATTTAAGGACTAAACCTGTAAAAACAGAATAATTAGGATGGAAAATGAATAATTATTAATTTCTAAGCTTAAAAATAAATATTAGATAATTAGAGGACTAAAAATGTAATATATTTATAAAAAGGACTAACGGCGTAACGCTAACGTCGTTAGTATAAAAACTGTAAAAACCTGAGAAGGACAAGGAATCACATGTAATATTTGACATTCTTATTTATTTTCTATATTTTTCAACACCCCATTTCGACATATGCATTTTCGTTTCATTTTTATATATATATTTATTTAATTTTTGTTACTAATATATATAACGTATATTAACTAATTTTTATTACGTATAATCATTATCATAATAAAAGTGGAAAACTTTATAAATAATAAAACTGGTCATATCATTTTAAACATAAGCATATCATTTGCATATCATTCATTCATCATAACGATTATTTATCAATCGTTATTCATTTCGTATTTGCCAAATTGTATTTGGACAAATTCTTAGATAAATTTATTTATCAGGTTCCTATTCAAAGACGTTTCCATAAATCGTTTCCATAATCTTATTCAAATTTACTCTTCGTCATCTCTTTATCAAATCCAGGTGAGTCATAGCCCCATTTCAAATAATTGTTTTTAACTCATTGGAGGAGATACATGCTTACATATACTTTGATAATTTGATAAGTATATGAAATAAAATAAAATATATGATTCAAATCAATTTCCTAATTGATATTAAAATAATATAATTTGTAATTTATAATATATTGATATTCCCAATGTGATTATTATGGTATGTGAAGAATTTATATTGATGAATTATTTGACTGAAATATTGATATTCATGTGAAAATTGTTCCCAATTCGATTATTGGGATATGTGATATAGATGTGTTACCGGCGATATATTCAAATTGAATTTCTGATACTCAAGCGATACTATTTTCAAACTGAATTTCTGATACTCAAAAGATGATATTTTCAAATTGAATTTCTGATACTCAAGCGATACTATTTTCAAACTGAATTTCTGATACTCAAAAGATGATATTTTCAAATTGAATTTCTGATACTCAAGCGATACTATTTTCAAACTGAATTTCTGATACTCAAACGATACTGTTTTCAAATTGATTTCTGTGATATGATACTTGATTTCATGATGTTATGCTAAATGAGCCCATAAGTCCTTGATATTGCCTAAGTTAGCTTATCGCCATAAAGCCCCTCTATCATGAGCCATTAATCACTGAAAAGTGAGCGCGAATATAGTGGACAGCTTCGAAACCTGTTTCGGGTTGACCTCCGATCCCACTAATGCTTGACAGAATGCCAATTGCAATTGGTTAGCCGCATTAGTCGTGATACACTATATTTGAGTAAAAATGGGAATTGGCAAATCACCTATTACACGAGGGCAAATTCATCATTGATTTGATGAACACCCGCCGTTTACGGTATTTGTTAACGTCTTGCGTGTCATGAGGCTTGGTGCAATATCTATAAAGGAATAGAATATATGTATTCAACATATATTTAGATACAGCTGTATAGGTTCGCCCATATGTGAATTGTTTATCTGATCGATTTAGTATCATGAGTTTCCAGCTCATGTTAAGATTATTGATTCTTCATTGAATGTGATTGAATATTTATATGATTTAATTGTGAATATATTCGATAATTGTTTCATTTCTGTTTGTATTTTAATAATACCAAATATTCCTGAAATCTAATAAAATAAAGGGTTTTTCCTAAAACTCTATGAACTCACCAACCTTTGTGTTGACACTTTTAAGCATGTGTATCTCATGTAATTTAACGGAGCAGGACAAGACATGGAGTGGGCATTTATTACTCTGATAAATTAAAATGGTGTAAAAAACAAATTTGTCATTTTTACAAGTCTTTATATCTTTTCATAAGATTTTAAATCAAATGGTTCATCTTTTATCAAAATTATTATTCAAATGACAAATGACTTTCAAAATGTTTCTTTTAAACCCTTTTATTGGTTAAAACTTCGATCCTCACCGTAACACCCAAATTTATTTTCCGCTGCGACAAACTTTAAAAATGAGGGTGTTACACTATCTCCTACCCCCATATTTCACCCACACTAACAGCCAAAATTAGCACGAGAATTGCTATAATCCAATCCAAAAACTCCAAATCTTCCTTTGGGATGTAGGCCAAGAAGATGGCTGACACCGCATAAAAAATTATGAGAAAAGTATAGGTGTAAGACATTTTAAAACCTTTGGGTAAAAGAAAAATGAGTAGTGAAGAGGAAAAAGTGGGATATGTAAGGCGGAAGCCGTAGACTACTATCCTACCCACAGACGTTCCCTATTCACTACACAAAGACAAAATGACTTTCATCATTCCCAAAGGCTGATAATCCGACAATTTTTCTCTACGTCCTTATCCAAAATTCTCTTTGTAAAAATCTGTATCAACAAAACTCTTTGTTTAACGGGTAGGTTACCCGCACAGATTTTTGCAATTATAATTCATGAGAAATACCAAAACGTGACAGCGTAATGAGTTCTCTTCCAAGTTGTGTTCACAACATAAATGTTCAAACACCATAACTTATAAATTATGTACACGCCACATATGAATAACACCACTCGTGCATTTTGACTCTTCAATCTCTAAAAGATTATGAATTTCCCAACAATCTCTCAAAACTCTTAGGCATTATACGAAATCTCGATGGCCTCAAAACTATCTTGTAACCGTATATGTCATGGAACGTGCGTTAAACATTTCTTACTCGTCAAACCGAACCCATCCTCTTAACTTTGGACCTTTGATCACAAATTGAGCCGACACTATTCAAGCCCAAGACTTAAGCTTTTTTTCCTAAGTTTAACCGACTCGTGCTCACTTACTTTGGATCATTCTCCGTGTTATCCTCTTAACAACCTATCGATATTTTTACACGTCTCGATTTAGCACACACCTATAAATCTTATGTGACAAGACTTTTTCATTTACTCTATCATTCGATGGCCAAATTATCAACACAGTTCAGCTCGATTGTCACCGCTCCAACTAAACAAAAGATCATAATTTTTGCCTAAATATTTTTCCATTCAAACTCCAAAACAATTTCAGCAAACTCTAACAAACTCCCACCTAGTTATTTGGTCTTAATTCACATTGATTGAGCCCTTTGTGGACTCAGCTATAATCAGAACAAACCAACTTCTCTGTTTTCAATCATCCCCAACAACTGCTATCAACCCCAAGAAACCAAATAAATTTTTAAACTATTACTCACCCCATCATAAGACAGATTGACTTTCCATACATATTTTTTTTACTAGAGAAATTTGGAACAAATCCTGTGTTGTCTCTTAAAATTTAATTAACAAGTTTTCCTTACAAAGATCGAAATTTTCACAAACTCTCTCTAAAAAAAATTTTCATTCACCTCCTGATAACAACAATCTTAGACCAGAATCCCGGGACGGGATTCAGTTTAATGGGTAGGTACTATCACATCCCGTGATTTTTCATATAATTAAAAACGTTTAAATTATATATTAATCTTCGTCATTATTTTAATCACCATTTTTACAGGAAAATTTAAAATTTTCTTTATTATATTTGTCGTTACAAACCTGTATTTTCAGGACATTTTTCAAATTTACTATTCACCGGTTACTATTCACCAAACACTATTCATCATTTCACTATTCATCGTTTTTGGAGTCGGTTAGTAATATTGAGATGTTTTTCAAAAGTTTTACTATTCACGAAATACTATTCACTCCCGGACTTACGTAAACATTTCACTAAATCTTAACTAAACTTCTATATTCATAATTAATATTTCCTAATCCTAATTACATCCAAACGGACCCTTAAATATTCCTAAGCCCAATCCGAGTCTGTTACTATTCATCCAGCCCAAACCTCAAGCCCATTTCATTTTATTACGTTCGACTAGACCAAGCAAAGAACACACCTCATACGCCCTATTCTTACACACGACACATACATATTTTTACACTTCCTCATTTCTCGCCTAGCCAACTTTGAGTACGTCAATTTTCAGCTTCCCATGTCGAGCCTTACTATATTTTTATGGGACAAAGCATTTGATTCAAAAACAAGCCATCCGATTTGTAAATAATCCAAAACCAAACCGTTTTAATTCTCGTTTGTTTCTATGAAGTCCTAAAAATATTTCTAACACAATTTCAAGTCTAAATATTAAATTTGATCAATCATCACCAATCCTAGCCAAAATCTACAAATCGTTTACTTAATAAAATGGTTGTCGACATGTTGATTTAAAAACAAAGATGTACTCCCACAAATCATGCACTCACAAAGGTTATTTTATTATCCTAGGCAAGTACTACAAGCATTTTTAAATACAAACTCAAACGTACCATCTATTTTTATAATTGAAACCACACGTTTCTTTTGAACTTGGTGGATGTCGACTAACTAGAAAACAAAGGGGAGCATGTTACTTCTCATCCTACTACACACTACCGTCACATCTAATAATGTATAATGACTAAAACACTCCAAAAGCTTCATATATAAACCACCATGCATGCATACACTCGACTCATGCTTCCATGCAAATATCATCACCAAAAATACTAAGTCCTAGTTTAGTTTCTAGTTCAATTCGTTTTGGCACAAGCACAAGACTTTCAAATCAGGTTTAGGAGGAACCAATCCTTGTTTGTGAACCTTGGTCGAGTCAATTTTCACACTACACTCTCGTACCCTCTTTTCCTCGACTCTACGAATCATTTTACGCCACCATTTTGGTGTAGTAAGCCTCGTCTTCACTTTTCCATTTTTACTTAAAACGTATACATTGATTTTTACGTGTATTATCACTTTCACTCGAACCTTATTACTCACAATCTACATAAACAACATATACGTATATTTATTTCAACTATATATTTGACACGCTAATTATCAAGACACATAAAGATTAAAGTCATAAAAGTCACGTATAAACTATTTTTGGATACCTTTCAAGCGTATAACAAACTAGTCACGAAACACTTACAAAATTCTAAGTCTTTTTAAATAACACTTCGTCCCATGCAACCCATGAAACGAACATATATCTTTAAAATTTACGTAACGAGCCTACCCTTTTATTTCATAAGCTATTAGACAACCTAACAACCTATCGTTTTCATGTAGAAACCTTGTATTAATACTTACTTCTCGACCTTTTAAATGATACAAACCACCACGACTTGAAACCATTTTCTGAAAACTAATAAATATCGATTGGGCCTTAAGGCCCAATCCGTTGGAAATAAGCGAACAAAATAAGCAGTTGATATAAGCTGTTTCGAAATGTTTTTAGCCTACAAAAATAAGCCCAAAACCAAGCCCAAAGTTTTTGCAAGCCCAATGGATTTAATTTCCTTAATGGGCCTAGTATTTCGTTAAAAAGCCCGTTAAGCTAAAAATAAGGTCTTTCGACAAATAAGCAGTTTTGAAAAGTTAAATAAGTTGTTTTTAGCTTAACTAAAAAAATAAAAATACTAAGTTTCGAACTTGGTAAATTTTGGACGAAAATTGCAAATTTTATAACTTTTGGGTGAAAAGTGTCAAGTTTATAAAGTTGAAGTAAAACCTGTCATTTTACAAACTAAGGAGTGAAAAATTGATTTTATAAACTTTTGGGTGAAAAGGGTAATAATTGAAAGCTTTTTGATTTAAAATGTAAATATATTTAACTTTGGACTAACGGTGTAACGCTAACGCCGTTAGGATAAAAAGTGTAAAATTGGAAAAAGGACAAGAATCCACATATTACATTTGACATACTTATTTTATTTTCTATTTCTACGTCACCCCCTTACGTCACATACATTTCTATTTTATTTTCTTTACGTTAAAAATATATATAACAATACTTTAACTAATTAACTTTACGTATTATTATCATCAAGGATTAATAAAAGAAAACTTCAAACATAATAACGTCTCTTATAAACATAAGAACATCACTCATATATCATCCTTTCATTATAACGATTAATCGTCATTCATTGATCGTTATTCTTTTACCAAATAGTATTTGGTTAGATTCTCAGATAAATTTATATATCAGGTTCCGCACTAAGGACACTTCCAAAAATCATTCTCATACTCTCACTCGCACTTACTTTCATCATTCCTAGTATCACTTAAGGTGAGTTCTTAGCCCCGATTTTATAAATGTTTTATAAATGTTTTGGGGGAGATACATGTTCAACTACTACTTTTACTTTCATAAGTATTTTAAACTATTTACAAATTACTGTGAGTCATAGCCCTACTTTTACTGGTTTTATAACTGTTTTATAAATATTTTTGGGGAAGATACATGCTCAACTACTGGTTTCACTTTCATAAGTATTTCAAACTATTTACAAATTACTGTGGGACCATAGCCTACCATTTTTATACATTTTATATCTCATGCAGAGATAACTGCTATAAACATGTTTACAAGTAACTTTTCAACTGTATGCTATATCTGATTTCTATTGTCTAAGTTAGCTATTGCCAAAAAGTCCCTCATATCACGAGCCATAGTCACCCGTAGGGTGAACATAAATAATTGTGGATAGATCTATTAGGGATTGACAATCCCCGTTTGGTCGCTGGAGAAAGCTACCAAACGCACTTTATTTGAAATCTAATAGGTTACTGGCAAGAACCTATCCCGAGGGCCCTTGTTACTATTATCCATCATTTATGATGAGATCTGTTAATCGGATGAGTGTCAGGAGGCTTAGGGAAATCAGGTTGTAGTGCTGTGGGCGTATAACAACGTAGCTCATTATTTTTATCAAATTACTAATTTGTGTTCACTATATAGCAGAAAATCATTATTTCTTGGCAAAAACAAACTATTTTGGTGTTGACCCAATTAGGGCAAACCAACAAACTATTTCATGTTAACTTTGATTTTGATAAATCAACTGCTTTTGACTATAAACACTATGGATTTTTCTCACACTTTGATTTTGATAATAAGTCGTTTATTACGAATAGTATAAACTCACAAACTCTTTTGATTCTTGGAAATCAACTACTATACTTATAAACTCTATGAACTCACCAACCTTTGTGTTGACACTTTTAGCATGTGTTTATCTCAGGTCCATAATGAGCAAGGATGGTACGGAGGAGCACGGATTCTTACAAAGGCTATAAATTTTACTATCATTCGAAAACTTATTTAAACTTTGAAACCACTAGGACCTCATTTTGAAAACTCTGATATTTATAAAATTCGAATGATAACTGTTTTAAAATGACTAAATTGATAATCATTTTCTACTGAAAAACTGTGAGCTATGAAGTAACACCCAATCTTTATTCCGCTGCAAATATTTTAAAATTGGGGGTGTTACACAATGTCCTACCAATAAAGGAATCTTGTCATGTTTTGTAAACATTTGCACAAGCATCAATAAGTGTTGTAACACCTTGACATTGATTTATGGAAATTTATTTTATCTTTATTTACGTTGCAAACCTTATACATTATATCGTATCGTAATATATTAGTTTATGCAGGTCAAACTTATTCGTAATTCCTATGTGTGTCATTCCAACATACGATAATTTCGACTTAAACCTTTTCAATGATCAAATCATTGTAACTATGACCCATATTTACTATTTATTACTCGATATATATTTCAATGTAATAGGACTATTATAAATGTTCTAATGATATACCTTCTTTTATAATAGCAACATGGCTAGAACTAGGAGAACAACCACGACCGCTACACCAATAAACCCTGAAGTCATGACCCCAGCAGCGATACATCAAGCAATTGCTGATGGTGTCAATGCCGTTTTAGCTGAACAAGCCCGCAATAGAGATAGAAATGCACCTACACCCAGCTACTGCACTTATAAGGACTTTATAGCGTGCCAACAAACATATTTCAAAGGAACTGAAGGAGTGTCGGAATTAGCTCAATGGTTTGAAAGAAGTGAAACAGTTTTCCAAAGAAGTGGATGCTCGGAAAACAACAAAGTTAGCTTTGCAACGGGAACACTAATGCAAGATGCTCTATCCTGGTGGAACTCTACCGTTCAAACATTAGGAACAGAGGAAGCACATCAACTTACATGGACTGAATTCAAGGTTAAAATACTAAAGAAGTATTGTCCCCGTTCCAAACTACGAAAACTCGAGGATGAGTTTCATGCCATAATGGTGAAAGGCGTTGATTTGAGAAGTTACAACAGGAGATTTCAAGAACTCAAAGTACTATGCCCTTCCATGGTACCCGATCATGAGAAGACCTTAGAGAAATATGTCGAAGGACTCCCTAGGAGTATTGAAGGAAATGTCACCTCAGCAAACCCGCCAACCTTGGAAGCAGCAATGGAACTTGCTCAGAAACTTCTAGACCGAGAAGTTAAATACAATGAGCTTAAAAGGAAATTGGACGATAAGAGAACCACCCACCATCACAACAACAACCAACAAAGTAACAACAGTCATCACCGCAACAACAACCACCGCAACAATAATCAGAACCACCAACAATATCACAACAATCGGAACACTCAACAGCAGAATCGAAGACAAGAGAACCCCCGAGTCTACGCCGCCACGGAAGGTGTAGGGTACAACGGACAGAAACCCCAATGTCAACGATACAAACTTGATCACGAGGGTCGTTGTACCGTCCAGTGTGACAAATGTCGTAAGATCCGTCATCAAACCAGAAACTGTAGGATTCCGGCTACAGGGAGCAACACACAGGCTGTATCACCCACTTGTTACGGATGCGGAGAAGTAGGACACATCCGGAGGAACTGCCCAAAAGGAAATGAACCAGCCAACGCCCAAGCTAGGGTATACCTTCTCGGAGATGGAAACGGACCTGATGTAGTCACCGGTACATTTCTACTGAACCATCATAATGCTAGAGTATTATTTGATTCGGGCGCAGATAAGAGTTTTATATCAGATACGTTTGCCCCTTTACTTAATGTTACCCCCTCTAAGCTGAACATCACTTACGAAGTCGAAATGGCTGACGGGAATTTAATAGATACCAATACTTTCATGAAAGATTGTACCCTAACCCTATCAGAAAAACCTTTTGCCATTGATCTTATGCCGGTTCAACTAGGTAGTTTTGATGCTATCGTAGGCATGGATTGGCTATCCCACCATCGTGCTAGAATTCACTGTGACGAAAAAGCCGTTCATATACCACTCAAGGATGAAACACTCATTGTCCAAGGCGACAAAAGTAAACCTCGATATGGAATTATCTCATGTATGCGAGTGATAAAATACATGAAGGAAGGATGTCAGGTATTCATGGCTCATGTTACGGAAAATAAGTCATCCAAAAAGCAGCTTGATGACGTTCCTATCGTTAGAGATTTTTCTGAAGTATTCCCCGAAGAATTACCTGGTATTCCACCCGCATGTCAAGTAGAATTTCAGATTGAACTAGTGCCTGGAGCGGCACCAGTGGCCAAAGCACCTTATAGGCTAGCGCCATCTGAAATGGAGGAATTGTCAGAACAATTAAAGGAATTGTCCGAAAAAGGATTTATTCGACCAAGCTCATCACCTTGGGGAGCTCCAATTTTATTTGTTAAGAAGAAGGATGGATCATTTCGGATGTGTATCGACTACCGGGAGTTGAATAAACTTACGGTAAAGAATCGATACCCATTGACTCGAATTGGTGATCTGTTTGATCAATTGCAAGGATCGAGTGTGTACTCAAAAATTGATCTGAGATCGGGATATCATCAATTAAGAGTTCGAGAAGAGGATATTCCGAAAACTGCATTCAGAACATGCTATGGTCACTACGAGTTTCAAGTAATGCCATTCAGATTGACCAATGCACCAGCAGTTTTCATGGACTTAATGAATCGAGTGTGCAAACCTTACTTGGATAAGTTTGTAATAGTATTTATCGACGATATTTTGATCTACTCTCGCAATGAAGAGGAACACGCAGAACATTTACGAATCATTCTAGAACTACTCAAGAAAGAAGAACTGTACGCTAAGTTCTCCAAATGCGACTTTTGGATTCGCACCGTGAAATTTTTAGGACACATCATAGATAGTCAAGGCATTCACGTAGACCCTGCAAAGATTGAGGCTGTAAAAGGTTGGTCGTCTCCTACAAACCCCACAGAGATACGTCAATTTTTAGGTCTCGCTGGTTACTACCGAAGATTTATTGAAGGATTCTCCAAGATTGCAAAACCTTTGACTAAGCTTACCCAAAAGAACGAGAAGTACATCTGGGAAGAAAAGGAAGAAGCAGCCTTCCATTTGTTAAAACGAAAGCTTTGTGAAGCTCCAATATTAGCCCTCCCAGAAGGAAATGAGGACTTCATAGTATATTGCGACGCATCTTATCATGGACTAGGAGCAGTTTTGATGCAAAGAAGCAAAGTGATAGCTTATGCATCTCGACAATTGAAGAAACATGAGGAAAACTACACGACTCATGACTTGGAGTTAGGAGCTGTAGTGTTTGCGCTCAAGTTATGGAGACACTACTTGTATGGCACCAAATGTACCGTGTACATCGACCACAAAAGTCTCCAGCATATTTTGGATCAAAAGGATTTAAATATAAGACAACGTCGCTGGCTAGAGCTACTCAGCGATTATGATTGCGAGATACGTTACCACCCAGGAAAGGCTAATGTAGTATCAGATGCGTTAAGCCGAAAAGAACGATTAAAACCACTCCGAGTTAGATCACTAGGGATGACTATTCATTCACCCCTTCCATCCCAAATCCTTACCGCACAGAATGAAGCTCTCAAAGAAGAAAACCGACCCAAGGAAAAGATTTACGGCATGCCCGAGAATAAGAATGGTTTCGTGAAGAAATCCGATGGAACACTATGTTTCAAGGACAGAAGTTGGATCCCTCTGGTTGGAGGTATTCGTGAGCTCATCATGCATGAGTCCCACAAGTCAAAATACTCCATTCACCCAGGTTCCGACAAGATGTATCAGGATTTAAAGAAACTATATTGGTGGCCAAACATGAAGACTGGCATCGCAGAATATGTCGGTAAATGTTTGGCGTGTTCAAGAGTAAAGGCAGAACATCAGAAACCTTCAGGTCTACTTGTACAACCTGAACTTCCTATGTGGAAATGGGAACGAATCACTATGGACTTCATCACCAAACTTCCAAGAACTTCATCCGGATACGACACGATATGGGTTATTGTTGATCGTCTCACAAAATTCGCTCATTTTCTACCCATAAAAGAAATCGATGAGATGAATACACTGGCTCAGTTGTATGTGAAGGAAATTGTCACTCAACATGGAGTACCAATTTCAATCATCTCGGATTGAGATATTTGTTTCACCTCTCATTTCTGGAATCATTACAAAAAGCCTTAGGAACTAAACTAGATATGAGCACCGCATACCACCCTCAAACTGATGGCCAATGTAACACCCCAACCCGACATGGGTCCGGAGCACTACAGTATGGTGACATATCAAAGCATACAACGCAAGCGGAAGACTTAAAACAAAAGGTTTCAAAGGTATTCTAAGGGTACAAAAAGAAATGCTAGCTTTTCATAAGAAGAATTACAAGTCCAAATAATCTAGCTGGATCAAAATCTAAGTCCAATGCAAATGGGCTTCTAATCATCGGGTAGTCCACTAAAGCTCCTATGCACTCTTCACCCAAACCCAGCTTCCAACCTAAAACCTGCCGCAGGAAAAGAAATGCGGCTGAGCTTAAAAAGCCCAGTGAACAGATATATAACAAAGCAAACGGATAAACAAAACGTATATAAGTATGAGAAACATGACATCATAAGCTTCTGCTGAAAGGAATATCATCTGTCAAATGCATAAGAGATCAACATATACTGAATGAATATCATAAGTCAAAGGGAAACGAAGTATCAAAGATATATCACATAAGCATAATCATAAGGAAAAGGTAAAGAGCACGTATCAACAAAGGCGTGTCTACCAGAGTCACTCGAATAGACACAAAGAACATACGGAAAGCCACGAGCCGACCTACCAGAGTCACTCGAATAGGTCTCAAATCACATATCATATATCCGTCAATTCATAGAGGTACGGAGAGGGGAGACCTCTAAGTACCAGAAGTGAAAGGGGTACAGGGCACGTACAGCCAGTCACTAAGCCATAACATATCATATCATATCATACAAATCCTAGGATGCATCCATACGCTCCCTGAAACAGAATACATATACAAGTGCAAGACTATGCATATATATAACAGAATGGCCATAAGTGATCACATATATCATATCATATTATAACAGAAGGGAACGCCGGGGACTAATCACACCGCCCCAGATAGTGTCATGCCACCGGTGCCTCGATGACACGCCCATGGTACCTCCATGAGTAGAATAAAAACTCGGGCATAAGAATCATACATATCAGAACAAAGCTATCCATAAACAACGCAATCATAGCATATCAATAATATCAACAGAATCTCATGTTAACGAGATAGTAATCAGATAATCATAACAGAATGGATAGCAAACGGAATCATATCAAATGATAATATCAAGTGGATCAACGAATCATATCAGAGGGATCATAGCAAAAGCTCATATCAAATGAATCATATCATAGCAAACGAATCAAAGTCAAAGGATCGAAAGTCATGAGATCGGAACCCTTACTGAGAAAGGGTAGAATATCTGTACCTTAAACCGCCAATGAAATCATAACATAACCATAGGAATAGGAAGTCACTCCTGCTTCAGCGAATCTACACGAATTAATGATCGGCTTAATATTAATGACTTATTTTAAATCAGATTGCTCATTTTTGTCGGCTTTCCATTTTTAGTAACTTTCCATTTATAGAAGCTTTCCACAAATAGTACTTTTCAGGATTAGTAACTTTTCCGATTTAGTATATTTTCTGATTTAATATGATTACATTAATGATAATAATTAACAATTAATTAAGTTAAATATTCAAATTAATCATCATTATAGACTAAGGTCCGATTATGTCAATTTATAATAGTTCAGGTAAAAGTGTCAATATTACAGAATGTAAGGTCCAAAGTGTAAATTATATAAACATATATCAATTTTCCTTATTATAAAACACATCTCGGGACACAAAAACGAATCCGATACACTCTTATATTATTTTATTTCGATTCTACATACAGAAACATATGCGTATATATACAATTCGAACTAATATATAGTATGATTACATCCGCTCTTGAAAACGATATTTCATGCCATCTTTCTATTATTTCATGCGACATTTATGTGTCAAGTTGTATAGTTTCATGCAAACGTTAAATTACATGCAAACAAGATCCACACTTATTTAAATCTTGGCATTCATGTACAATACTTTTGCATATTCATGTCCTGTTACATTTCATGCGACAATGCATAGGTTCTAACGTGCATCTGTTTCATCCTTGTTGGTTATCTAGTTTAATATATAGGGATAACATGATGACGTAGCATAGTATTGACAGTAGTGCATATGATTAGTAGTTCGAGATATACCTTACAAAACGGTAGATCGAAACCGTAATCGAAACAGAACACGGCACTATCAAAACTTACGACCGCTCATATACGAATAGATGAACCCATGAGTTCGGCCCTATCACGAACAATAACCATCAGCGAATGAACCAAGCTTTAAACCCAAACACGAGTCAATCGAACCACTCGAGTAGTTTCCAAACTCGAACAACCTCGGCATGAATCGTTCCCGAACCGACGAAGCCCATAACTTCAGCCCGTACACAAACACGACAACAACTCCAAACCCGGAACAAATGGGACCATAACTCCAACACAACCACGAATGAGGACTCTAATTAAAACTCGTGTGGCACTTGCCGAGACCAGCCTTTCAGCCTTTCTTCTTCTTCTTTTGATGGTGAAAAGGATGAATATGTGTATATGTTTTTTTTGGGTTGGGATCGGTGCAAGAGGATAGCCAGGCAGGGATGATATTCGGTTATATAAATGATATGGGCAAAGCGTTTCTCTTTATTATTATTTTTTTAAAGATGGTAAACCGTGTGGAAGATATGGAAAGGCGTAATACATGCAATCTCTTTTTTTTTTGATAAGGTTATTTGGCTTGCTGATTGTCGAAATTATAGGGGAGTCTCAACTTGGAAGGTGTTGTAAATCTTGGGTTGATTTTGACGAAAATTAGGGGGGATTGATAGTTGACTACCGAAATTTCTTTTAGAATCACAACACAAAATCGGGAGTTACAATGTTATATCCGTGTACTTAATTTGTCTAGATTAGGGAAGTCTTAAGTTTTGATGTAACACTTATTTATTTAGATAGATTATAACTTAGGTTAATAATTATAACTTTAAATGTAATGCATAACATATAGTTAAGGGTTAAAAGTAAATCATAATAACGTTAGGGAAAAATTCAAAATTAGACGTAAGTATTCGAATTTAAGGGTTTTACAACTCTTCCCCTCTAAAAAGAAAATTTCGTCCGCGAAATTGAAGTCACTAAAGTTATACGGGGTCGTAGCAAATCACAAAAGATCGTCACAAATAACCTCACGCTCGGGGAGGTTCTTCCAAAAATCCTCACAACGACATAGTTTCTCATGACTCGATCCAATAGAACATAATCATAACAAATTTAATCAATCGGATGCGAAGCAAATGTGTAGCAGAAGACAGATGATAGATAAAATTCTACAAGGAGGTACATGGAACATATAAACCTACGAAGCAAGCATAGAGATAGTACAAAACGACAAATCTTCCTCAACTCCTACCAAATTCTGAACGAACAAAGAAACTTGCCAAAGTCAAAGGAATACGAATCGAATCATCAAATGTATTAAGAGTCTCATAGGGAGGTGGGATAACACACTCATACCGATGTTCCAAATCATGAATCAGAGTATCAAAACGTATCATAAAGCATAACCAAATAGGTCGAATAATTCTTACGGATAGGAATGAAATCAAGATCTAAAGCGTCGCGAACCATAACTTCCTCCAATGCCAAGATGTCTAGTTCTTCTATACCTCTTCCGGCAGTGTGAACCAGAATTTGATTTCTTGTCACGATCATTGCAGGTACGTCATGTAGCTTGAATAATCTTCTGCCGATCTTTCAAGAAAACCGTCCTAGTCAATGCTCCACTGCAACTCTATTCGTGTTGTCCTTCCTTCTGTGCGTGGAAATCACCGATGTAGTCACCACCGTCTTCATACCATCCCGTTCAGCTCCTGCTTCGAGACTCTATACATATTAGTACAACTAAGATGAATAGAGTTGATAGAACTGTGTGCTTCACTCCATGCTGCTTCCTTTTATCTTCTATCATAGCTAATCTTTCACCGCCTTGCTCCTGAGCATCTTCATGCCTGGGTAGAAACAAATTTCTTTTCAGCTTCTCAACTTCTTCTCTCATCCCCTTCAACAAAATTACTCTTCAAGAAATATTACATAGAGCTTCTTCTAACGCAGAAATATCAACACAAAATACGAATATGATCCTCGTGTTTCTCTTTCGTCTCTGAATATACTAAAATGTCATAATATGACAAATTATCCAAGTATTCATGAAAAACACGATTTACCAAATCTATAGGAATAGTCACAAAGGTAACCAATACAATTGGCATCACACACACAAGTACGAAAAGAATTTCTAAGAGTATCCTGTTCCTCTCACAAAATAAGATACGATCCATTTCCCAACAATAAATACCATCATCATTCTCCTCCACGAATAAAACAGAAACACACAAAGATACACATCGAACATTCCAAACAAATCGAATAACTCTCGAGGCGAGTCTCACCAAACGAAGTATCATCACAACAGTAGGGAAATCAACGCACGGATTTCAGAACAAGGTGGTCATAAATGATTATCAGGTGAAGAGTCATGGTGTAGAATATGATCTTCACAAAACGTTAAAGGTGACAAACATAAAATGACAGTCGTCATCATCATAATACTCATGCAACAAATCAAAGTCTAGAATAACATCGAATCGAACATCTCCAATGTAAACAAATTAGCACCACAAAATCGTCTCCAAATATCTCCGAAACGCATCGGACAAATCGAATATACATGATGAAAAGTCACAAAAAGTTCATAAGGGCAGAATAGGCAAGGTCAAAATCAACACTGAAGAAAGAATTAAAAGCAAGGAGAAATCATAGAGTGTGTCAAACACGTAGGATTCATACATACGCGATTCTCCGAACGAGCGGAAGGCAACTAAAGGAATGTCAAGCGAATCAAGAATCAAAGTTCAAAAGGATAACTAAAGAGAAAGAACCTATGAGGCACACTACGAAGTCTAAAGGCATCCTAAACACATGTCGTGAATCCTGATAAGTCTTCTAAGTCTCCGAAACGATTGATCTTGTAAGAGCTTAACAAAAAGCAAAGGCATAAATCAGAGTAAAACGGAAGCAAGAAAACCGAAGTCTAATCATATATCTACCCAATCCTCACTGGTCATAATAAAGCTGTTAAGGGGAGAAACTTAAGGCAAAACCATCCAAAGTTATTCCTAAAGCTTCTAAGGTGCAAACCTAAGGGTCCAAAACTCACAGGCCATAACTTAGGTACAACAAGTCGCAACCTTAGCTCTGATACCATAATTGTAACACCCCAACCCGACATGGGTCCGGAGCACTACAGTATGGTGACATATCAAAGCATACAACGCAAGCGGAAGACTTAAAACAAAAGGTTTCAAAGGTATTCTAAGGGTACAAAAAGAAATGCTAGCTTTTCATAAGAAGAATTACAAGTCCAAATAATCTAGCTGGATCAAAATCTAAGTCCAATGCAAATGGGCTTCTAATCATCGGGTAGTCCACTAAAGCTCCTATGCACTCTTCACCCAAACCCAGCTTCCAACCTAAAACCTGCCGCAGGAAAAGAAATGCGGCTGAGCTTAAAAAGCCCAGTGAACAGATATATAACAAAGCAAACGGATAAACAAAACGTATATAAGTATGAGAAACATGACATCATAAGCTTCTGCTGAAAGGAATATCATCTGTCAAATGCATAAGAGATCAACATATACTGAATGAATATCATAAGTCAAAGGGAAACGAAGTATCAAAGATATATCACATAAGCATAATCATAAGGAAAAGGTAAAGAGCACGTATCAACAAAGGCGTGTCTACCAGAGTCACTCGAATAGACACAAAGAACATACGGAAAGCCACGAGCCGACCTACCAGAGTCACTCGAATAGGTCTCAAATCACATATCATATATCCGTCAATTCATAGAGGTACGGAGAGGGGAGACCTCTAAGTACCAGAAGTGAAAGGGGTACAGGGCACGTACAGCCAGTCACTAAGCCATAACATATCATATCATATCATACAAATCCTAGGATGCATCCATACGCTCCCTGAAACAGAATACATATACAAGTGCAAGACTATGCATATATATAACAGAATGGCCATAAGTGATCACATATATCATATCATATTATAACAGAAGGGAACGCCGGGGACTAATCACACCGCCCCAGATAGTGTCATGCCACCGGTGCCTCGATGACACGCCCATGGTACCTCCATGAGTAGAATAAAAACTCGGGCATAAGAATCATACATATCAGAACAAAGCTATCCATAAACAACGCAATCATAGCATATCAATAATATCAACAGAATCTCATGTTAACGAGATAGTAATCAGATAATCATAACAGAATGGATAGCAAACGGAATCATATCAAATGATAATATCAAGTGGATCAACGAATCATATCAGAGGGATCATAGCAAAAGCTCATATCAAATGAATCATATCATAGCAAACGAATCAAAGTCAAAGGATCGAAAGTCATGAGATCGGAACCCTTACTGAGAAAGGGTAGAATATCTGTACCTTAAACCGCCAATGAAATCATAACATAACCATAGGAATAGGAAGTCACTCCTGCTTCAGCGAATCTACACGAATTAATGATCGGCTTAATATTAATGACTTATTTTAAATCAGATTGCTCATTTTTGTCGGCTTTCCATTTTTAGTAACTTTCCATTTATAGAAGCTTTCCACAAATAGTACTTTTCAGGATTAGTAACTTTTCCGATTTAGTATATTTTCTGATTTAATATGATTACATTAATGATAATAATTAACAATTAATTAAGTTAAATATTCAAATTAATCATCATTATAGACTAAGGTCCGATTATGTCAATTTATAATAGTTCAGGTAAAAGTGTCAATATTACAGAATGTAAGGTCCAAAGTGTAAATTATATAAACATATATCAATTTTCCTTATTATAAAACACATCTCGGGACACAAAAACGAATCCGATACACTCTTATATTATTTTATTTCGATTCTACATACAGAAACATATGCGTATATATACAATTCGAACTAATATATAGTATGATTACATCCGCTCTTGAAAACGATATTTCATGCCATCTTTCTATTATTTCATGCGACATTTATGTGTCAAGTTGTATAGTTTCATGCAAACGTTAAATTACATGCAAACAAGATCCACACTTATTTAAATCTTGGCATTCATGTACAATACTTTTGCATATTCATGTCCTGTTACATTTCATGCGACAATGCATAGGTTCTAACGTGCATCTGTTTCATCCTTGTTGGTTATCTAGTTTAATATATAGGGATAACATGATGACGTAGCATAGTATTGACAGTAGTGCATATGATTAGTAGTTCGAGATATACCTTACAAAACGGTAGATCGAAACCGTAATCGAAACAGAACACGGCACTATCAAAACTTACGACCGCTCATATACGAATAGATGAACCCATGAGTTCGGCCCTATCACGAACAATAACCATCAGCGAATGAACCAAGCTTTAAACCCAAACACGAGTCAATCGAACCACTCGAGTAGTTTCCAAACTCGAACAACCTCGGCATGAATCGTTCCCGAACCGACGAAGCCCATAACTTCAGCCCGTACACAAACACGACAACAACTCCAAACCCGGAACAAATGGGACCATAACTCCAACACAACCACGAATGAGGACTCTAATTAAAACTCGTGTGGCACTTGCCGAGACCAGCCTTTCAGCCTTTCTTCTTCTTCTTTTGATGGTGAAAAGGATGAATATGTGTATATGTTTTTTTTTGGGTTGGGATCGGTGCAAGAGGATAGCCAGGCAGGGATGATATTCGGTTATATAAATGATATGGGCAAAGCGTTTCTCTTTATTATTATTTTTTTAAAGATGGTAAACCGTGTGGAAGATATGGAAAGGCGTAATACATGCAATCTCTTTTTTTTTTGATAAGGTTATTTGGCTTGCTGATTGTCGAAATTATAGGGGAGTCTCAACTTGGAAGGTGTTGTAAATCTTGGGTTGATTTTGACGAAAATTAGGGGGGATTGATAGTTGACTACCGAAATTTCTTTTAGAATCACAACACAAAATCGGGAGTTACAATGTTATATCCGTGTACTTAATTTGTCTAGATTAGGGAAGTCTTAAGTTTTGATGTAACACTTATTTATTTAGATAGATTATAACTTAGGTTAATAATTATAACTTTAAATGTAATGCATAACATATAGTTAAGGGTTAAAAGTAAATCATAATAACGTTAGGGAAAAATTCAAAATTAGACGTAAGTATTCGAATTTAAGGGTTTTACAGCCAAAGTGAAAGAACTATTCAAACCTTGGAAGACATGCTCTGAGCATGCGTTATTGATTTCGGAAAAGGTTGGGATAAGCACTTACCATTACCAGAGTTTTCATACAACAATAGTTACCACGCCAGCATAAAAGCAACACCATTCGAAGCACTGTACGGTAGAAAGTGCAGATCGCCCGTTTGTTGGGCAGAAGTTGGAGAAAGACAACTTATAGGACCAGACCTTGTTCGGGAAACTACTGAGAAAATCGTTAAGATTAAGCAACGCTTACAAGCATCCCGAGACCGACAAAAAAGCTACGCCGACATAAGAAGGAAACCCATGGAATTTCAAGTAGGAGATAGACTCTTATTGAAAGTATCTCCCTGGAACGGAATTGTACGATTTGGAAAACATGGAAAGTTGAACCGAAGATACATCGGTCCATTCAAAATCCTGGAAAGGATAGGACCCGTGGCTTATAAACTCGAACTACCCGAAGAACTTAGTCGGATTCACGACACCTTTCATGTGTCAAACCTTAAGAAGTGTTTATCCGATGAATCTCTCGTTATTCCGTTGAAAGAAATTCTACTAGATGACAACCTTGTCTTTACCGAGGAACCCATTGAAATCATGGATAGAGAAGTCAAACAACTCAAGCAAAACCGTATCCCTATTGTCAAAGTTCGTTGGGACTCCAAGCGAGGACCGGAAATCCGGAATATACTTGGGAGCGCGAGGATCAGATTCGCTCCAAGTACCCACATCTCTTCACCTAAGATACCCTTGACAACTATCTTAGACTAGAATTCCGGGACAGAATTCCCTGTAAGAGGTAGGTAATGTAACCTCTCGTAAATTTCTCTTACTATTAGTAAATGCACACGAAGAAATAAAACGATGTTATGATAACTTAACACCATTTTTACGGGTAACAAATTTTTTTTTTTAATTTATGGCTTAATATTGGAACCACTACGATAACTGTGATTGACTGTTTACCCAGGAACGATGCTTACACACAACCTAGATAATCTATAATTATTGTGAACTATAAAGATATATAAAACGTTTATATTTATAACTATACGTTTCGTCTAAATACCATATATTATTTATATATTTCCTGAGCCTACGAAACTTCCCGAGAACGCTCATTAATATTTTTGAACCTCGACACGATATTTGAAACACACCAAGTGGGCCCCCAACACCCAATGGGCCACGGATACACATCACAAACCAAACGGACTCCTTTTTCTTTCTTTTCTTTCTTTGGGCCGACACAACCACAAGCCCACCAGGCTTCAAGCCCAAACGCACCCTATATATTTTCTTTCTTTGTTTCTGCCAGCCGCGACACACCCAAAACACACCCTTTTTCTTTCAAATTAGACACATAACACAACTATATTTTCACACCTCTTGATTTACCTTGTTGCCAAGAAACAGAAGTGATAAATATTACACTCCCTCTCGTTCGTTTACCACCCTAGAAATGACCAAAGCAAATCACAAAACGTCCCATGCAAAGATAAGACCAAAACATGGCATATCATTCCTTATCACCACCCTTGCTCCCCAATGACAAGTAAATGAACAATGTACATCTCATGTGAAGTCAGGAATGAACATGGAACATATCTCACAAGATCTAAGCTTGTAACATCACGATTGGACAAGGGTAGAGGCGTTACTATTCGCTTAACATGCTTCATGTGAACCTAACTTGTTCTTATACTCAAAAGCTCACTATATAAGCCCTCACATGCAAACTAAATCGTTACATGCAATATATACGTACCACCACACAAAAATAATAACGAGAGCAGAAGTTGTGTAGGACGAACGGACTGTCAAGTGTACCACGTCTCAAGTGAACCTAGGATGTCAAGCTTGTAGCCTCTTGAACCATTGGTGGAACGTGAAGTGAACCACGAAGCCCTTGTACCCTCACACGATCCCCACACGTCGTTTTACACCACCTTTGAAAGGTGAGGTGAGGCCTTGAACCTTATTGCTATTTTTGGATATATATACGTTTATGTTTTGTGCACAAACACTTGATACTAATAAATCGTAAAATATAAACACAACACATATGTTTTATACATCGTACCCATTGCTAGTTAAGTCCTTAACGAGGACCTATAAAAGATTTGAACTCATATTAACGTATACACAAGAATAATCACACGTTTCTAATGTAGTTTGAACCTATACGATATTATACTAAAAGACTTAGAATTATTTTGAGTTTATATTGTTTTGCGTATTGAGTTTTGGCCGTGTACTTTGTGCTCGTCATTTTAAAAATCGACACATGACCACTATATATTTAAACTCGACCTATATGACCAACTGGGATACTAACGAGAATGATAAATATTTCGACCTAACAACTTAATTTGATAGCCTAAACGATCCTAAAGCAAAACGTGATTTTCATAAGATTTTCATGAAACTTAAAATAAACTTGGGCCGTAAAGCCCAATAAGCTGTTTTTAGCTTATTCTAATAAGCTGACCGTAAAAACTCTTTTGAAATGTTTTTGTAACTTAAAATGATGGATTTTGATAAACCAAGTGTTCCCCCAAACCCTTTGGATCGAAAAACACTAACGGGCCCTTAATTTTGGATCGTAAGGCCCATTTAATGAAAAATAAGGAAATTAAGCAAATAAGCTATTGAAATAAGCTGTTTTAAATATTCTGAGCTTATTGGAATAATAAAAATGTTAAGTTTCAAGTTTGGTAATTTTTGGACTAATTTTGCAAAATTTTGTTAACTAGGGACTAAAATTGTCAAACGTGTAAACTTTGGGTAAAAATTGTCAAAGCAGTTTTCTAAGGGTATAAACTGTTAATATTGAACCTAGGGATTGAAAAATGTAAATATTGATATAATTGGACCTAAAACGTAAATATATATAACTTTGGACTAACGACGTAAATATACTCCTTTAAGGGTAAAATGTGTAAATTGGAGAAACTTAAAGGATCGAATAGTAATATTGATTTTGAATAATAAATTATATATATATATATATATATATATATATATATATATATATATATATATATATATATATATATATATATATATATTGAGATAATAGAAATTATAAACGTAACTTATCTATATATATAATAAACGAAACATTTTTTGAAAGTAGACACGTCATTTAATCCACATGTGCACACTGCCATGTCATAAATGCCACGTGTAAAAGCCAGCTGGACATATTGTGGCATTCAAATTCTGCTAAATATTGAAAGTTTTTAAAGATTCACGTAAAATAAGCCAAGTCGTTTGCTTTATTGGAGGAAACTCGATCATCCCATTAAAATCTATACGATTGCATACCATTCTTTCTTTAATTGTCATGTTCATCTTCATCTCATAAGTATTATCATCACTATTAGTGTTTAAAATGTAACGTCAACGTGAGATATCTTGAAAAAGTTCGGATTGGAGATTGAATTTCAGTATGTCAACTTCGTGCTAACTCAGGTTTCGTTTGGTTTTTTCATTAACTTCATGTAAAGTAACTGTATCATTGTTTTTGAGATCTGGACTCATCTATTATAATTGAAATATTTGATGTTGTCGTTAATAGTTTGAATTCTTCTATGGGTGTAGAATAAGTCAAGTGAACTAAGGAGTGCATCTAACGTGTTCGATGAAATGTCATAAGGAATTGTAAGACAGTAATCTAAAAGTTTGGATTTGAAATTATGCGGTGACGAGTCGAATTTAAGTTTAACTATTGTTGCAGGGGTATGTATGTGACTCCAAGAATATTTTAGCGTCTATAGCGTTTAGCCAAAAATACAACTGGATCTTTTGTATTTGTGAGATGGGTCTCTTTATTAAAGCTTATCTTGAGGTTGCAATGTAGAGTAGTTGTGCAAAGTAGCAGTTAGTTTGGCGGTGGTTTAATGGTGTTGTTTTGGACTTATATTTGGATATCTCAATAAATTTATCTTATTTGGTAGCAATGTTAGATTAAGAAGTACCTTAAATGTTATCCACTGCAATGATGGTATAAGTGTGTTGTTTAGAAGATTGTAAATTGGCTATTTGTGGACCATAAAGAGTAGAAGTGTTCATGTTTATGCTATTGAAAGGTAGTGATTTGTTTACTTTGAAAGGATATAGTTTACCGAGCGCGAATTCAAGTCCAATACTTCTTTGTATTCTGTATATGTGATGTGGAAATCAAAATAGAATGGTTAATTATCACACATATCATATTTAAGTTTGGTTATTGACTTCTTATTTAGTTGTATCTTATAGGTCGTGGCTATTGCAATCACAAATGAATGATGTTTCGATCTTATTCATCACTATAGAGTTTTATTCATCGCCTCGTCAGGTGTACACTGTGTAGAGGAATAGGTTCATGGTAGCTAAATTTATTATAACATGAATTTTCATCAATTGTTCAAGAAATACCCTTCTAGGTGTATGTGAACTTGATTTTTTCTCTACTTACAGTCACACAGCTTGTGTATACGACACATTTACTATGTTTACTTAGACGAGGACGATTGACATTGCTTGTGATGAATCTCATATTCGGGTTATTTTAATTAAGCTATAGCCAATAGCTTTCCCTTAGCACTAAAATTTGAGTAATGTTGTTCTATTCTTTTTTGGTACTTACATAGTTATATATATTAATATATTATCATACCAGGTTGAGTTATTATAGCCTCAACAAGAAAACTTGCTGAAGTTATTGTCACTTCCACATGAAAACTTCATCTTGTCTGGGAAAGATTTTACAAAGGAATTAAATGTTTTAAAGTCATTAAGAAACTGGAAACTCGAAGGCAATCCTCTCTTAAAACTACTACAATAATCAAGTGTTCCTTTCAATTACTTGAGTCAAAACCTATTTCTTTTTGGTAAATATTAATTTGATATTTCTGAGATATATCATTTGTGTGTGCAGGTATATTCGTGCATTTGGCATAATGGGGCGGGGAAAGTACAAAATTAGGGCATTCGAAAATGTTGTGACCGGGGACCGCCTCCTACTTTTGGCGATGACTAATGAAGGTTATAAAAGATTCACCTTTAAAGATGTCATAATTGTCATCCAAGCTGATGAACCTCATCCGTTGATGTTATAGTATTTTTCTATGGTTGATGAACCCCATCAGCTAATTGTCATCCAAGCCTTATTGCCTTAGGCATTTGATCATCAAATGGTGATCTACTATGATAGTCCATAATTTTTTAGGTGATTTGTCATGTTGCAAAAATCACCTTTTTAGGTGATTTACCATGTTGCAAATATCTGCTTAAATTCGCTCATAAGCTTAATAACTCTTTATAATTTATTCGCTGACTCAAATGTAATTGAATAGGTTATGTCATGAATTAACTTTGTTGTATTAGTTCAGATATAGAACACCATTTACTATACTTCATTTTAGATTAGATATCTACCTCAGTGTTCATTACTTTTTTTTTTCTTCTTTATACTGCATACTTGAAAGACACAGTAATTTACTATACTTTTCTATTCAAAAGTTAACCCATGCTTTTATGAAATCTAACAATTATTTTGAACTTCTTATAAGTTAGCCCATGACTGTTATATGTTCATTCGATTTTATAGTATTTAACTATGTTTACAAATTTTATAAGCCACCCGTGATTTATCACGGGTTTATAGGCTAGTGTGTGTGTGTATATATATATATATATATATATATATATATATATATATATATATACACGTATAAAATTCATATTAAATTTTAGACGATAAAACAATACGTAAATTACTTTTTTTTTCCATCTATGACGTAACCCATCACCTATGCACATTATGGATTATTCATGACTAATAATAAATGTTCGCAATAAAACGAGACTTAGAAACTGAAAACTTGCCATATCTTTTAGGTTGTGTGTGAAGCCGTTTCCTTGCATCGTTGAGATTACGATTATTCTACTGTACTACTAAGGTGAGTTCATAGCCCACATTTAACTTGTTTTTGTGGGGGGGATGCATGCTCAAAAACCGAACACAAGTCTTTTCCTGATATTATTATTGCTTAAGTAGCTATTGCCGAAAGTCCCTCGATCATGAACCTGAACATGAATAATTGTGAATAGATCTATTAGGGATTGACAATCCTCATTTGGTTGCTAGAGGAAAGTTACCAAATGCACTTTATTTGATATCATAATACCTATCTTGGGGGCAACTTATTTCACATCATTATTATGGATAATTTTGATGTCTGTTGAATCGTTGAGTGTCATGAGCTTAAAGCAATAATGAATGTCATTTCTAACTTGTTTATTTGTATCTATATACAATAAACACCTATCTCTTGTGTTCAAACTATTAATTATAAACCTATGAATTTCACTCAACTTTTGTTGACTTTTAGCATGTTTATCTCAGGTAACTAAATGGAATGGATGGCAAAGGCACGAAGTGGGCAAATAAAGAAACGTTTTATTTCTCTTTCAATAAAAACTTGTTGTTGAATAATGAAACCTCTTGGAAACATGAATATTTGGTATTTTAAATAAAACTTAAAACGTCTCATTTGAGTTGTTTTCTATAATTGTGACAAAGATCCACGATATAATACCCTAAACGTTTTCCGTTGTCAATATAAGTCTTCCGATGTATTGTTCGTTTTTGGGGGTGTTATAGGCTGTGGTATAGGCTGTGGTCTCGGGCTCTGGTCCCGAGCTATGTTATCGAGCTTTGGACTCAGCTGTGGTCTCGGGCTTGGAATAACAAAAGTTAAATTAACAATCAACAAAAAATATTATGACCTAAAGTTAATAAAAATAAATAAAACGAGGCACATTACCTATGTTTTGGTTGTCTCGGCTCTCACCCTCATCTATGTTTGTACACGAGATGTTAAACAAATTATTTATTTAAATACCTTAGTTTAAATCGGAATATTTTTATTTAAATTAAAAAAATTATTTATTATAAATACTTTTATTTAATATATAATTAAAATTAAATACTTTATATTTTAAACTAAATACCTTAGTTTAAAAATAAATACTTTTATTTTAAATTAGATACTTTTAATTAATAATACTTTATATTTTAAATTAAAAAAATTATTTATTATAAATACATTTATTTAATTTATAATTAAAATTAAATACTTTATATTTTAAATTAAATACCTTAGTTTAAAATTAAATACTTTTATTTAAATTAGATACTTTTAATTAAAATTAAATACTTTTAATCCGAGATGCTATGGTTATACACGAGATGTTAAACGGATGAGTCGATATGATATGGTTGTACACGAGATGTTAAATGAACGAGCCGAGATGATATGGTTATACACGAGATGTTAAACGGATGAGTCGATATGCTATGGTTGTACACGAGATGTTAAACGAATGATCCGAGATGCTATGGTTATACATGAGATGTTAAACGGATGAGTCGATATGTTATGGTTGTACACGAGATGTTAAACGAACGAGCCGAGATGATATGGTTATACACGAGATGTTAAACGGATGAGTCGATATGCTATGGTTGTACACGAGATGTTAAACGACGAGATGTTAAACGGATGAGTCGATATGCTATGGTTGTACACGAGATGTTAAACGAACGAGCCGATATGATATCGTTATACATGAGATGTTAAACGGATTAGTCGATATGCTATGGTTGTACACGAGATGTTAAACGAACAAGTCGAGATGCTATGGTTATACACGAGATGTTAAACGAATGAGTCAATATGCTATGGTTGTACACGAGATGCTAAACGAACGATCCGAGATGCTATGATTATACACGAGATGTTAAACGAATGAGTCGATATGCTATGGTTGTACACGAGATGTTAAACGAACGAGTTGAGATGCTATGTGTTGAGTCTAATATTTGAGTTGATATGACAAAATACATGAAAGATGAAGGACTTAAGAAGACAAAGTGAACAATGAAGAGGATTCAAAAGACAATGGACTTGCTTTGCAAAGAAGTTATTACAATTTAGTCCTTTGTAGTATTTTGTAACCCTAGTATCTCTATTATATAAAGAGATACAGGGAATTAGGTTTTATATTAATATGTGTCAAGATGTAATATTAGGAAAGCGTGTGTGTAATTGACATCCTATTATTATTGATATACATAACATGTTAAACAGATTAGTCGAGTTGTTATGGATGACTCGAGATGCTATTGATATACATAACATGTTAAACAGATTAGTCGAGTTGTTATGGTTATCCATAGCATGTTAAACGGATGAGTCGAGTTGTTATGGATAGAGTCGAGTTGTTATGGATATACATAACATGTTAAACGGATGAGTTAAGTTGTTATGGATATACATAACATGTTAATCGGATGAGTCGAGTTGTTATGGATATACATAATATGTTAAACGGATGAGTCAAGATGTTATGAATATACATAACATGTTAATCGGATGAGTCGAGTTGTTATGGATATACATAACATGTTAAACGAATGAGTCGAGTTGTTATTGATATACATAACATGTTAATTGGATGAGTCGAGTTTTTATAGATATGTATAACTTGTTAAACGGATGAGTTGAGATGTTATGGATATTCATGACAAAGTTAAACGAATGATTTGAGGTGTTATTGATATCCATGGCATGTATATCCATGACATGTTAAACGGATGAGTCGATATGTTATATATACATAACATGTTAAACGGATGAGTCGACTTGTTATGGATATCCATGACAAGTTAAACGGATGAGTTGAGATGCTATGGATATTCATAACTTAAACGGATGAGTCGAGATATTATGAATATGCATGACATGTTAAGCGGATGAGTCGAGTTGTTATGATATCCATGACATGTTAAACGGATGAGTCGAGATGTTAAAGGAACGAGCCGAGATCATATGGTTGTACACGAGATGTTAAACGAACAAGCCGGGATCATATGGTTGTACACGAGATGTTAAACGAACGAGCCGAGATCATATGGTTGTACACGAGATGTTAAACGAACGAGCTGAGATCATATGGTTGTAAACGAGATTTTAAACAAACGAGCCGAGATCATATGGTTGTACACGAGATGTTAAATGAACGAGCCGATATCATATAGTTGTACACGAGATGTTAAACGAATGAGCCGAGATCATATGGTTGTACAGGATATGTTAAACGAATGAGCCGAGATGATATGGTTGTACACGAGATGTTAAACAAACGAGCGAAAATACTTCCCATGATGTTAAAACACGTTGTGACGACGACAAAGCAGCTAGGAGATATACACTTGCTTAAAGGACCTCTCATTGTGGTTATCTCATCTGCACCGCCACCGCTACCGGTTCCTATTGTGATTTTACCATGGAGCTGTCATCCAGCTATTACTATTTCCTTTACGTGTATTAAATAAAAGTTGAAGTTTATTCAGTTTACTTTATAATTTTCACCTAAACTAAAATAACTAACATAATATTTAAAACATGAATTACATTAAAAGTTAAAGTTAAAACACGGATTACATTAAACATTAAACTTAAAACATGATATACAAAGGCACGATTAATAGAAACTACGATACGGTAATTAAAATAAAACTACGAATTAAGAAAATGAATCATTTGAGACCCAACCATCCTCCTCACTCAAAGAAGACTCCGATGGTACAGGGCCAAGCCCCATGGCCCATCGGTATGGTAGTTCTCTGTTTATCCGCGCCGTACGAGCAGCTTCCCGAGCCCTACGAGCAGCTGCCACACGTTCTTCTTCTTCTTCAACCTCTCCAAAGACTTGCATATCTTGCTCGAAGAGTCCTTCATCAGTCAACCCAAATGTATTGGGTTGGTTTTCCACTGGTGGATTGTTTACCGGTTCATTCTCAGCTGGAGTGTTTTGTTGTTGATTTTCATTTTCTGCAGGTGGAGTGTTCACAATCACTGGTTCATTTGGAGGACTTGGGAATTGTTGTGAGAAATCTTTGTGAGGACTTGGGAATTGTTGCGAGAAATCTTTTCAAGAAATCGAGAATGGGACTTGGGAGTTTTGATTTTGTGAGTTTATGTGTGTTTTGCCGAGTTAAAGATTATTCGGTATATATAAAGTAAAAAATTGGCGGGACAAAGGGAAAATGAGGCGGGAAAATAAATCCCGACATCATGTCGTCGGTAAAAAATAGGCGGGAAAAAACCCCACCCAAATATTCGCTATTATTCGCAAGCGCGGGGAGACAAAAATGGTTTGATTAAATCCCGACGTCATGTCGTCGGGATTTTAACAAACAAAACGTGGTTAAACACTGATCAAACGTTAATCACAATAATTTTTTAATTTGTAAAATGCCGACGACATGTCGTCGGTATATTTTTGGCGGGACAAATTCCCGTCCAAGTTTTCCCAATTATTGGAAAAGTCAAAATTTGACCAAATAAATACCGACGAATTGGCGTCGGGATTTTAAAATCCTAAAAATTCAACGCGAGTTTGCTCGGTTAAGCGACTTTTTTTGTCGTTTAGCGTAAATACCGACGCCATGTGTGTCGTCAGGATTTTGTTCGTCGCCAGTTCTCCTTATTCTTGTAGTGATAGAATTTACTCCGCATGTAGAAAGTTAAGACTTCTAGCTAGATTTAAGAGGTCATATAATCATTACACCTCTTAAGTTAAAAGCTATTTGTTTTCCTTTTTACGACAAATTTTTATTAACATGATATCTAGCAAAGAGCTAGAAATAAGAGAAGTTACATATAGAAATCACATTAAGAGATTGGATTCGAGTTTACTCATATTGCAATTCCTTGAGTGAGATAGAGATTTTATCTCACTATCTAAGATGTCATTCTTTGAAAGGTTTTCGTTCTATTTAGTTCCAAGTGACCGACAAAGTTGTTTGAATTACCGCATCAAAACATAGCTTAGTCAAATGAGGAAGATATTACAAGGATTGCTGCTTTTAGCCACAACTAGCTAAAGAACTTTAGCCACGGTGACTTTTAGCCACGAAAGTCAACAACTTTCGCGTTGAATGTCAAAGCTAAAGCTTGCCAAACTCTTAGCGACGACAACAACACATTTAGACACGACTTTGTCGTCGCTAAAAGTGATTCCCCTCTGTCATTTCGTGGGTTTTTAGCCACGATTTTGGTCGTGACTAAAAGTTATCTGTGGCTAAAAGCCCCGGTTATAGTATTGAGAGTAGAGTTATATATCCGACCATCGGACTAAACAATAAACTACTTGCGAAATGTTTGCAAACTCATACACAATCATTGGCGCAGCTATATAGGGGCGGGGAGGGGCGCCCGACCCCCCGAAATTTTTTTTGCGATGTAGGGGGTATATAGTTTTCGTGTAGAAAAATTTCGGTATATTCGGTTTCCACCCCTCATTTTAATTGTGAAATTTCTTTTATATATTAAGCAATAAAATTGATCCATAACATTTTACATAAGCCCATCTCCCCAAACTAAAATCCATTAACAAACCAAATCTCAAACTAAAATTCATTACTTAGCCCATTAAAAAAAAAAAAAAAAAAAAAAAAAAAACGGAACAATCCCTAACAATTAACAAACCAATTAACCAAATCCCAAACCCTCCCCGTTCGACCCTCAGAATCTAAGTATGGTGATTTACATAGAAAAAGAAATTGCTAACAAGTTTGATGTGGAGTCCATAACTGAATAATTCAAGGATCTTAAAGGTCGAAAGACTGAACTCTAATTTCTTCAATGAATCGAACCAGGTACCAACCGTTTGTCTCCTTTTTAATGTTTAGCTGTCTTGGACAAATGCTTAGTTTTTTAGTGATTGAAACTTTTTTTTTATAATGATAGTATTTAATTTTGACCCGACCCGAATCGAATCACCGACCCGAACATATTACCCAAAAAATAGCGTTAGAAAAAAAAATTTAAATCCCGACCCCTCACTGAAAATTTTCTAGCTTCGCCACTGTACACAATCAAGCTTATGCCTACTTGATATACTATGGGAACCCTTTTAACAAACCATCTTAACTTGTGGCAATTATATATAATACATGTGTTTTATTTCATTGTTACATGCAATATATAAGTTTCCTATTATTCAAATGTACATTTAGGAATGTTGTTTTAAAAGAAGCGTTAGAGGATGCAAGTCGTGTCGATATAGATGGGAGAAGGTTGACACTTGCATGTGTTCATAAATATTTTCCAATTTCAGCACTTAGAAGTGTGCTGATTTGGGCAATTTAGCATAGCCTGTTACCCAACGCGATGAATTAGACAACATTATTTGTCACAACATACATATAGACACTCATTCACAATCTTCCAAACTTCTATGTGTGTCAATATATATGTGTCAAAAAAATTTACAGAATTGATAGGCGATTTTCCTTTATTTTTCCAGTGTAAATGATATTTTGTTGCCAATAGATGTGTGTTTAGCTTATAGCAGAAAATCTCGATATTATTCGTTCTTACATTTGATTGAAATCATTAGTGTTTGAGTTTTTCATAAAGAATTCACGTATGGATATAGTTACATCGACTGCCCAAGCAACTTGCAAGTTAAATGAAACAAACACAATGTAGAAATTAATCCAAGGTTACACAGAAATTAAATTGATTTCTTCCAATTGAAGATCAAATAGTAATCAAACACTCTCACAATCGAATACAAACACAAACAGCAGAATACATACGCGTGTGGTTAATGATTTAAGCACATTGGAAGTCCTTGGGCACTTTCTTGCTACAAACATTAAGAAGTAAACTCAGAGACAGTGGCACGTTCAGGTTGATTCCAAGAACATTAGCCCTGATAGCAGTACAAAGGCAAACGGCAGCCTCGAGATCAACAAGGCCTTCTATGAGGCTGCAGCACGGCTTAACTGGTGGGTCTCCAATGACAACACCAAGTAAACTGCCAAGTACATTGGCGCATACACCTAGTTTAAGAGCGTCTTTTGGACATGTTGCACCTGATGGCTTTGGTTTCGGGTTAGGGCTAGAACAAGTGGAGCAACCACTAGCTATTGCAAAGAAGAGAAGGTTAAGTGCTAGAAAGATAACTAGTGGAGTGTTGGTCTTTGAAGCCATTAGCTTGTATTGTGGGCTGTATTAGAAAGATGAGAGATTTAGGATGAGATGCACTTAAGAGGTTGTATTGTGAGGGTTTATATAGGGCAAATATTGAACAATCAAGATGTTTAATACTAAATAATCACGGGGTTTATTAAGTTGCTGTCAATTTGTTAATTGATTCAGATGCTTAACGTCAAATATAATATGGGTTGGCAACTTGGAACCTTGCTTAGTATACTTGTACCTGATTTTTTGGATCTTTTGGAATCCTTTTAATGCAACGGATCAGACTAATTTTTTAAGTCAAAACAAACTATTTACTATGACCAATTAATGTGTATTAATAAAATTTAACCTGGTCAATATCTGCAGTCCCTACTCTAGTTTTCAGAGATAAAAGCAAAAAGATGTGATATAATGTTTAAATTGGGATACAGAAATATTGGAGCTAAATGACCAACCAATGGGAATAAACTAGTGATAAACAAGTGACAGTTTCCATCTATAAATACCCAAAGAACCTTGTCTATCTTCACACAAAACAATCTAGCTACAACACTTGCAACTATCCAAAGCTATAAGCACTCAAAAATGGCTTCAAGGGCTTTGGCTAGAACTGCTTTTCTCCTTACCCTCAACCTTCTCTTTTTCACATTGGTAACTTCCAAGCATACCCCAAAAGCCTGTCCACCACCACCATCGCCGCCAAAACCATGTCCACCACCACCTTCGCCACCAAAATCCTGCCCACCACCACCGTCACCGAAACCTAGCCCTCCTTCACCTTCACACCCTCCAAAAGCAACTTGCCCGAAAGATACCCTCAAGTTGGGTGTATGCGCTAACTTGCTCAATGATCTTGTCCATCTAGTAGTAGGAACACCACCAAAGACTCCATGTTGTACACTCATCGGTGGCCTAGCCGATCTAGAGGCTGCTGTCTGCCTTTGTACTGCCATTAAGGCTAATATCTTGGGCATTAATCTCAATGTCCCGGTCTCACTCAATCTCTTGCTTAACTATTGTGGAAAGAAGGTCCCATCTGGCTTCCAATGCTCCTAGATTTATCATCTAGGATTGTAGAAGTTTGATAACTGAATTGCCTTTGCTCACAAGACATATACGGAGTATCTGAAAATTTCTATACTTGTAAAGAATCATGAACAATATGATTCTAGAATATATATTTGCGGTTTTTGTATGTAACTTTATGATTTTAAGAACCTTGGCTCTTAAATCTTACAATGTTCGGATTTGATTCTGAAAACAATTGTATATTACTGAGATTTCAAGTTTGATATTGTTTACCAAAAAATTGATCACACAAAATACAGTAAAGCTACCTAGCTACGATAATTCACTTTCAATTACTTATTTATAGTTTCTTAACTAATATTGAGTTACAAATTAGATGTTAGATTTAGGATCTAATGAGAAGAAAACTTAAAATGAGAAGGATGAGAAATAACTTTAATCATACATTTGAGATGCATCGACTTAAATTAGATGCATCCCTAATCTTTTAGATGTACCATAATATATTTTCTAGCAAAAAATTAGATGCATATACATATATTAGATGCATTTCATCAAGTTAGACAAATCCTATATAATTTTCGTCCTCTGCGGGTCAAATTTGTTGTTAGTACTACTTTGCATCGTTTTCACTTTAAATCACTTTTCGGAACTAATTGGGATGCATCTAAATGAATAGAGATGCATCTAAATCAAGTCGATGCATCTCAAATGTGTGGTTATAGTTATTTCTCATCCTTCTCATTTTAAGTTTTCTTCTCACTGGATCCTTACCCTTAGATGTTATATCACTAGCAGTACTAAAACGGTGGCTGCAAAATAGAACTATCCTGACACGTCCAGAGGCGGAGCCAATAGGGTGGCAGGTGGGTGTTGGGCCTCCCCCAACTGGTCCAACTGTCAGATCCAGCCCTGGCATCGAGCGAAGCGGGTGACAGCGAATAATGAAACGATGCCTAAATTTGGAAGAAGAATAGCAAATAAAGAGAGACAGTACTTGTGATAAAAAGATTTTGCCGGAAAAAATTACAGTGGATTCAAAAGGAAAAAAAAATGAGAGTGAGACGTTATGAAGAAGATGAAGACAAGGCGAAGACCTCCTTTCTAATTGGTTAAATATTCACGTGGGGGTTAAATAAAGTAAAATATGAAAGTTTATGCATGGAAAAATGAGAAAGCAGTTAATTTACATTTATCTATGAGTTAATTGCAAAAATCGTCTCTAAGGTTTGCTCAAATTGCAGATTTCGTCCCTAATAGTTTAAAATTGCAAAAATCGTCCCAAAATCAAACCTTTTGGCAAATTTTGGTCCCTAGCTTTAACTACCGTTAAGTACATTCTGTTAGAATTTGCACCGTTAGTCCTTTTTCACCGTGTACTTTGCACCGTTAGTCCTTTTTCACCGTGTATTTGCACAGTTAGTCCTTTTTTACGTTTTTTTTTTCCGTTTTTTTTCGTTTTCGTCCGTTTTTTTTTTACGTTTACGCCCGTTTTTTTTTACGTTTTCTTCCGTTTTTTTTTACGTTTTCTTCCGTTTTTTTACGTTTTCACCCGGTTTTGTCCGTTTTTTTACGTTTTCGTCCGTTTTTTTTACGTTTTTTTCCGTTTTTTTTATGTTTTCACCCGGTTTTTTACGTTTTTTTACGTTTTCGTCCGTTTTTTTTTACGTTTTCTTCCGTTTTTTTACGTTTTCACCCGGTTTTTTACGTTTTTTTACGTTTTCGTCCGTTTTTTTTACGTTTTCGTCCGTTTTTTTTACCTTTTCGTCCGTTTTTTTACGTTTACGACCGTTTTTTTACGTTTTCGTCAGTTTTTTTTACGTTTTCTTCCTTTTTTTACGTTTTCACCCGGTTGTTTACGTTTTTTTACGTTTTCGTCCGTTTTTTTTACGTTTTCATCCATTTTTTTACCTTTTCGTCCGTTTTTTTACGTTTACGCCCGTTTTTTTTACGTTTTCTTCCGTTTTTTTACATTTTCTTCCGATTTTTTACGTTTTTTTAACGTTTTCGTCCGTTTTTTTTACGTTTACTTCCGTTTTTTTACGTTTACGCCCGTTTTTTACGTTTTCACCCGGTTTTATACGTTTTTTTTACCTTTTCGTCCGTTTTTTTACGTTTACGCCCGTTTTTTTACGTTTTTGTCTGTTTTTTTTACGTTTTCTTCCGTTTTTTTACGTTTTCACCCGGTTTTCTTCGTTTTTTTACGTTTTCGTCCGTTTTTTTTACGTTTTCGTCCGTTTTTTTTCCCTTTTCGTCTGTTTTTTTTACGTTTACGCCCGGTTTTTTTTACGTTTTCTTCCATTTTTTTACGTTTTCACCCGGTTTTATACGTTTTTTTACGTTTTCGTATGTTTTTTTTTCGTTTTCTTCCGTTTTTTTTACATTTTCGTCCGTTTTTTTACGTTTACGCCCGGTTTTTTTTACGTATAAAAACGTAAAAAAAACGGACGAAAACGTAAAAAAAACGTATAAAAACCGGGTGAAAACGTAAAAAAGTGGACGAAAAGGTAAAAAAACGGACGAAAACATAAAAAAACGTAAAAAACCGGAAGAAAACGTAAAAAAACGGAAGAAAACGTAAAAAAACGGGCGTAAACGTAAAAAAACGGACGAAAAGGTAAAAAAACGAATGAAAACGTAAAAAAATGGACGAAAACGTAAAAAAATGGACAAAACCGGGTGAAAACATAAAAAAACGGAAGAAAACGTATAAAAACTGACGGAAACGTAAAAAAACGGGCGTAAACGTAAAAAAACGGACGAAAAGGTAAAAAAAACGGACGAAAACGTAAAAAAACAGACGAAAACGTAAAAAAACGGACGAAAACGTAAAAAACCGGGTGAAAACGTAAAAAAAACGGACGAAAACGTAAAAAAAAACGGACGAAAACGTAAAAAAACGGACGAAAACGTAAAAAAACGGACGAAAACGTAAAAAACCGGGTGAAAACGTAAAAAAAACGGAAGAAAACGTAAAAAAAATGGACGAAAACGTAAAAAAAACGGACGAAAACGTAAAAAAAACGGACGAAAACGTAAAAAAACGTAAAAAACCGGGTGAAAACGTAAAAAAACGGAAGAAAACGTAAAAAAAACGGAAGAAAACGTAAAAAAAAACGGGCGTAAACGTAAAAAAACGGACGAAAACGAAAAAAAACGGAAAAAAACGTAAAAAGGACTAACTGTGCAAATACACGGTGAAAAAGGACTAACGGTGCAAAGTACATGGTGGAAAAGGACTAACGGTGCAAATTCTAACGGAATGTACTTAACGGTAGTTAAAGCTAGGGACCAAAATTTGCCAAAAGGTTTGATTTTGGGACGATTTTTGCAATTTTAAACTATTAGGGACGAAATCTGCAATTTGAGCAAACCTTAGGGACGATTTTTGCAATTAACTCTTTATCTATTTATTGCTTATTAAGTTGTCATATGTTTACTATTAAAACAAGAAATGAATAATGATACTGATGTCTTGTAATTAGCATATCCTTTTAACTAAGTTAGCCAATTAGAGCTTAATACGGTTTGTTGTTGGCTTATGATTTATCGTTTTTATGTTTAACAAGTATGTGACCAATAATAATTGAGTTCTTATGAAACTGAAGCCTAGCTTCCCAACTTTTTTCTAAACCAAAAAAAAAAAAAAAAAAAAAATTGTTAATGAACATTAAAAACAACTAAAATAAACAATTGATTTGGCAAAGTTGATATTATTCTTCCATTTAAGATATTCTATAGCGTTCAAATGCAAAAGTTGTTGCGATGTGGCAAAAAAAATTAAAAAAAAAAAAAAAAAAAAAAAAAAAATCCGGCCCCTTTAACTTGAATTCCTGGCTCCGCCCCTGGACACGTCACTGTTACTTCACTACATTAGGTCAACTCAATGGTCAACCTCGACATGGCACCTTCGCATCTGCCTACCATAAAGAAATCAAAATCGTTATCGACTGCTCATACCACTGCGACCTTTTACTCCAGTAAGGATTAAATCAAATGAGAATCTGAAATATCCGTCTCCTGTTGAAGCTCAAAATCCTTCATTATTTTGCCTATCCCGGATATCAAATCTCGATATGATCAATTGTTTTAATTTTCATCTCTTAATATATAGCATATAAGTCAGGACAAGTATGGATATATTTTCTTCTTCTCTATATGTAACTGAAATCTTATAGCATGCATGTGCTTATTGCTTAACAAAACTTAAATTTGTTACTTCTTTGAGAGAATTGCAAAAATCGTCCCTAAAGTTTGGTCAAATTGCACTTTTCGTCCCTGAAGTTTGGAAAGTGCAAGGATCGTCCCTGTGGGAAACTTATGGGGCAAAAATTGTCCCTGGCCTATTTCAAATAACTAAAATACCCCTGCCAAACTTTAGGGACGATTTTTGCAACTCTCTTTTTCAGATTCTTACTCAAATGGTCCCTGTGCTTCGCTAGGCATTACAAATTTAGTCCTAACATTTTTTTTAATTTATTTATTTAACTATTAATATTAGTATTATTTTTTTTATACGATTTCGTCCGTTTTTGTCCGTTTTTCTTTCGTTTTTGTCCGTTTTTCTTACGTTTTTGTACGTTTTTCTCACGTTTTTTTTCGTTTTCATACGTTTTGTCTGTTTTTCTTACGTTTTTGTTCGTTTTTCTCACGTTTTTTTTCGTTTTCATACGTTTTTGTTAGTTTTTCTTACGTTTTTGTCCGTTTTTCTCACGTTTTTTCGTTTTCATACGTTTTTCTTACGTTTTTTTCCGCTTTCATACGTTTTTGTTCTTTTTTCTTACGTTTTTGTCCGTTTTTCTCACGTTTTTTCTGTTTTCATACGTTTTTGTTCGTTTTTCTTACGTTTTTGTCCGTTTTTCTCACGTTTTATCGTTTTCATACGTTTTTGTCCGTTTTTCTTACGTTTTTTTCCGCTTTCATACGTTTTTGTTCGTTTTTCTTACGTTTTTGTCCGTTCTTGTTACGTTTTTTTTCGTTTTCATACGTTTTTGTCCGTTTTTCTCACGCTTTTGTCCGTTTTCATATGTTTTTGTCCGTTTTTCTTACGTTTTTATCAGTTCTTCTTACGTTTTTTTCCGCTTTCATACATTTTTGTTCGTTTTTCTTACGTTTTTGTCCGTTCTTGTTACATTTTTTTTGTTTTCATACATTTTTGTCCGTTTTTCTCTATTTTTCTTACGTTTTTCTCCGTTCTTCTTACGTTTTTTTCCGTTTTGGATGAAGTCTAAAGATTTTTTCTTTTAAAAAATAAAATTCTTTTCGAATTTTTTTTTTCAAAATTTTTTTTTTCTTTTTTTTTTCAAAAAAAATTTTCCTACAACTTTTTAAAAAAATCGAATAAATATCTTTTAGAAAAAATATTTTTAAAAAATATTATTTAGAAGAAATATTTAAAAAAAAAATTTAGAAAAATTTTGGAGTTATTTAAATTTTTTTTTCGCAAACATGTTTTTTGAAATTTTAAAATTCAAAAACATTTTTTCAAATTTTTTTTCGGAAACCTTTTTTTATTTTATTTTTCTAAATTGTTTAATTGAAATTTTTTTTTGGAATTTTTTTGTTTGTGATGGACAGTGTAAACACAGACGAAAAAGTGGAAAAATGAAAGAAAAACGTATGAAAACGGAAAAAACGTAAGAAAAACTGATAAAAACGTATGAAAACGAAAAAACGTGAGAAAAACGGACAAAAACGTAAGAAAAACGAAGAAAAACGTATGAAAACGAAAAAAGTGAGAAAAACGGACAAAAACGTATAAAAACGAAAAAAAACGTAACAAGAACGGACAAAAACGTAAGAAAAACGAACAAAAACGTATGAAAACGGAAAAAAAGTGAGAAAAACGGATAAAAACGTAAGAGAAACGAACAAAAATGTATGAAAGCGGAAAAAACGTAAGAAAAACGGACAAAAACGTATGAAAACGAAAAAAATGTGAGAAAAACGGACAAAAAAGTAAGAAAAACGAACAAAAACGTATGAAAACGAAAAAAACGTGAGAAAAACGGACAAAAACGTAAGTAAAACGGACAAAAACGTATGAAAACGAAAAAAATGTGAGAAAAACGGACAAAAACGTAAGAAAAACGGACAAAAACGAAAGAAAAACGGACAAAAACGGACGAAATCGTATAAAAAAATAATACTAATATTAATAGTTAAATAAATTAATTAAAAAAAAAATTAGGACTAAATTTGTAATGCCCAGCTAAGCACAGGGACCATTTGAGTAAGAATATGAAAAAGAGAGAATTGCAAAAATCGTCCCTAAAGTTTGGCAGGGGTATTTTAGTCATTTTAAGTAGGCCAGGGACGATTTTTGCCCCAAAAGTTTCCCACAGGGACGATCCTTGCACTTTCGAAAGTTCAGGGACGAAACGTGCAATTTGGCCATACTTTAGGGACGATTTTTGCAATTCCCTCTACTTCTTTTATGCTAAAGATTTTAGTTGAAGGTGTTCCATCTTTTTTTAGAATCACTATTTCAGTGTAAAAATCTAGTCTTCATTTGAAATCCTTGTTTTAAACTTGCTTATATATAGAATCGTCATTTTCTTGCTTCTCTATATGGCTATATGTCACAACCGATATATAAAACCATATGGTCATTTTCTACACACAGTCTGACACAGAGAATTACTTTGTGGCTCAAGGATGTTGGTTCTGAATTCTGATCACAACTAGGGGCGGATTTACATGGTAGTTAGGGTATGCACTTGCATACCCTATGAAATCTTGGCTTAGTGTAAAAAAATTACATTTTGTGTTTTTGTTTGGTCATTTTCAACATAGTGCATACCCTATAAAAATAAGGTGCATACCCTTTTTGATATCAGCCAAAACAAATGAAAACAAAATCTTACGGTTGCAGGTAACAACAATGGAGGTTTTTAAAAACAACAAAGAAGACTGGTTTTAAGTAGGCCTGAGCATCGGGCCGGAACCGATCCCGTCCCGACCCGTCCCGACAAGCCCGATCCCGATTGTGGCCGGAATCTCAAACCGACTCCCGATCCCGATTGTGTTCGGTTAGTCGGTATCGGAATCGGTCGGTATCGGTTAGTCGGTATCGGGCCGGATTAGCTTGTTATTGATCGGAATCATCCCGTCCCGACCCGTCCCGTCCCGACCCGACTCCCGAGTTCGCCGGAATAGCAAACCGACTCCCGACCCGTTTGCTAGTCGGGATCGGAATCGGGCCGTCGGGTGGTCGGAATCGGGCCGGTAATCGGGGGTCGGTCGGTAATGCTCACCCTTAGTTTTAAGAGATAGTATATGTGAGATTGAAACGCGTGGTTAACAAGTTATGCTATTGATACAGGTTGGTGGAGCAGAGTGGGTCCCAATTGTATATATATTTCTCAATTCTTCTATACTAGTACTAGTTAGAAAAACATATCTTTACAACTTTTTTTTTTTTTTTTTTTTTTTTTTTTTAATTTTTTATTCTTATACTATTACACACAATAACATACTTCTCGTAGCTATATTTAATATTTATGTTAACTAAGGGGGTGCTTGGTGGGGGGTAAAGGGAGGGTGGGGAATGGGTAAGGAATTGGAAAGGGCCCACATCCCTTCAAATAAGGTGCTTGGTTAGAGAGGGGTAAGGTATTGATTACCCCGTAGTGGGTAATCAACCTTTATAGAGTAAATTGGGGGGTAAGGTATTGATTACCCACCCCACTCATTCCTTTGCATTCCTTTCCCTTTCCCTTTCCCTTTCCCTTTACTCACTTTGAACCAAGCGGACCCTAAGTTTTAGATTTTGATTCTAACTTCAAGCAGGAATGAAACCAATCAAGAAAAATATGGAAAAGAAAAGAAATCCAAACCGAAAAATTCACGAAAAAAATATCCGACCCGAAAAACTTGAACTGAATTTTTTCATTTCAATATGTGCACACCCTACAACGGATTCCTAGATCCGCCACTGATCACAACACGTACTAGTCAGGGTGTTTCACTGAATGGTTTGACATGCACATGCCAAGCTAACGGTGCATACAGCTTCTCAAACCCCTGATCTTACCAACGAGCACCGCCAAAATGTGTCGCCAAATCTAATTCCCGTCATTCTTTCTAGGGTGGTGCCAAAGTATCGGTCCACCATTATATCAAGTTGACAGAACAAGGTGTGTTAAGATTATATCAAAAATATATCCAACTTATAATACTTCGTATGATTGTATCTTTAGAGAAAAGATCACGTACAGATTCCTTAAAGAACAAACATAGAAATCATAGCCATTTATTTTTTCATCAAATTAAAAAACCCACGTTATTCTATTAATTTAAAAGGTTAAATATCACACATGCCGTTAATCGTTATACGAATCGAATCATACCATTAACGGAAATTTAAATCATCTTTATATATATAGATGGGCACTTCTATATACGTTCGGGGAACTTCTTTTTTTAAGTTTTTTTGTGAGTGCTTAAAATTCCGCCCTTAGAAATCACATGTGATTTGAAAAACCACAGTTGATTTGTTATTTTAAAAATCACATGTGATTTGTGAAATCACATTTAATTTTCCAGGGCAGAAATTTAGCACTAAAAAAGCTCAAAAAATATCGTTGAAAGTACATCGAAGTGACCGTCTACAAAAAGATAAATAAAATTCTCATAACGAATGTGTATTTTTTGTCGCTTGACGTTTTACCGTTTGCAAGATATTTTATTTTCAAAAATAAGGTGTAAAGTGGGTTTTTTGTTTTGATATAAACATAAATAATAAAGATTTGTTTATATAATCTTTAAAGAATTTGTGATTTATAATGATCGCTAGTTACCGTATCTTTGTATAATAGATTATTATGTGTGACAGACTAAATTGAATCTGATACAGTTTTTATTTATATGTTTTTAATTATGTAAAATTTGTACAAACACACAACTCTCGACAAACAAAACCACGGATACAGAGACATGAAACATCAATGTGAAAGCTCTTTCTAGTAAAAGGAACATAACACATAAAACAAAACATAGCCTACAGCAAGTAGTCGAAAATATTGAAATATGTCTTTTTGCATTCTTCAAAATTTATGATACTTGCATTCTGTAACTAAAATACAAATATATTTTTTCTTGCCATCTGTTATGTCACTTTCTTAAGTAAACGTTATGGAATATTGCGAGACTTTCATATTTGATATGATTGTGTAAATTCTGTCAACATTACATATTGAAAATGACAGTATATAATAAAAACAGGTGGGAAGGCGCCCGCTGCGTTGCAGCGGGTATTTTTGGGAATTTTTTGCGATAATCATTTGTGAACAATGTAGTTATCGTACAACGTTCTTTTTGAAATGAATGTTATGTCAGCAATCAGTGTGTTGCGGCGGGGCTAATTTTGACCCTTATATTTTTAAAAAAGTTAGGATAATTTTTTAAGTTATTTGATAGGTTAAGGGTGCATTTTGAAAGTTCTTTTATTTAAACTTCAACATTTTTTATAAAAGCGTACGTACGTCAAAAGTATATCAATATTGTGTCTTCGAGGCCGAGTGAGAAAAAAAAAAAAAAAAAAAAAAAAAAAAAAAAAAAAAAGGAAAACGTTATCTTTTTTGTTTAAACATTTTTGTGTATATAAAGCTAACACAAATTTTAAACTTATTTGATAGATTAAGGGTTTATTTTGAAAGTTCATTCATTTAAAAACAGTATATATATATATATATATATATATATATATATATATATATATATATATATATATATATATATATATATATATATATATATATATATATATATATATATATATATATATATATATATATATATATATTAAACTTAAACATTTTTTATTAAATCGTACGTGTGTCAAAAGCATATCAATATTGGGCTCATTTTGGACGTTATCGAGAGACCTTTTTGTTGGTATTTTTTTTTTGTTCAAGAAGTCGCGAGATATATGTTATATACTTGGTAAATAAAGTTTGTTGCATAAAAAATCGTAAATAGTAAGAAGTTGAAGGTGTGATTTGTATTTTTTTTTTTTTTTACTTGTCGAATGTTTGCTCAAACCGTATTTGTTTATTATTCATTTAGCCAAATATGTCGCTGCTTATTGATTTTTTTTTATTATTTTTTATTCGAATGTTCTCGGAATACGAAATCCCTTCAAATATTTAATTGCCAAAACAATTTTTTATAAGGCACGGGAACCAACTTCCCCCACTTTAGTATATAGATAGAATATAACTGTTATCTTTTAAAAAAATCTTCACGCTATCATCTTAACCATGACAATATGCTAAATCGAAGAAGTATATAAAAGAGAAGAAAAGTGGATTTCAAATGTTATCCTACACCTATCAAAAGGTAATTCATTTGAGATCATGTGATTCATGTAGTCATACTATCTCAAATGGATATGAGATTTAATTAATTAGTTTTGTCCCGGGAAAATACATCATTTATTAAGCATTTTCTAATTTTAACGTAGCTTTCAGAAAAATTCGAATTTAGAAACCGACATGAATTTGTTTACGTTAGAAAATCTTCCTAATATGTTAATAGAAAACATAAAAATAAATGCAAGTTGCAGTATGGAATGTTCGATTAAATACAGAAAAGAATCACATATGTCCAAAATAGTATGAGGTGATCGTGTGAAATATATATATTTTTTTTCTCAATAAACCAAGGATTAATCACGGGAAACATTTTTGACCATTTAATTTAGATATTAAGAATTGATGACATATTTCATTTATCCAAGTTGCTTGGTCTTGTAGGACAGACAATAACGGATTTGCTTTAGCATGCATGGACAATATATACCTTAATTGATGGGAAATAAAACCTTGAAATGACATAAACGATCATAGCATAGACTTTTTTATCAAGTCACAATCTCAGACATAGAAACAGATCATGAAGTAAATTACAAACTGATCCTAATTGTTCACAGTAAACATACGATCAAGCTTTAGCCTTGGAATCCTACACAACAAACAATTATAGGGGGAAGGCCGGAAACACATACTCTGGTATGAATTTATGATTCTAGAATAGCTTATCTTTACAAGGGAAGCATCTTTTGTGACGTGATAAACCACATAAGAAAAACTACAAAATATCAACCCCCAGAATTCCGTTTCACGATTTGTGTATCACCAATGAGACTAGCTATGAAAGATTATCACTTAATTAATTTATAGTTTACCAATGCGCGGAAACCGATTATGTTAGACGCTTTTACAAGCTAAATTTGTGCTGATTCATGGAGACGTATTAGCTTTGCTCGTGTTTTAGTGGAATTATCATTGGTTTCTGAATTAAAATGCGGAAGTTACTATGGCTATCCCCAAAAAGGATGATAATGGTTTTATTACAGCATGCATCAAGGTTGAGTATGAATGGAAGACTCCTCATTGTGAGGAGTGTAAAGTGTTTAGCCATGACCATATTAGTTGTCCTAATTGTGTTAAGGAGGTGGTTCGTAGTGACATTAATGTGGTTGCGGAAGCTTCTACTACTTTTGTAGAAGACGGATGATGGTTTCAGTGACGTGACAAATAAACCACATAAGAAAAACTACAAAATACCAACACCTATATATCCATTGCATGATTTATGTATCACCAATGAAAGATTCACTTAATAAATTTACGGTTTACCAACGCAATGTACTGGCTTTAGCTTACAGAGCTATGTTCTAATGAAATGTATCTATGAGGCCCTAAATGAGTTTACCAATGGAATTCGAGATTGTTTTGCCAATTGCTAATAATCATTGGATTTCTTATAGTGATTTCTAACGATTTGATACTTCAAATTTACCAGCTACAGTTCAGATGAACATCAGCGGAATGGAACCAATGAGGATACATCTTATTTAATACACTTGTTGTATTGAATCCTTTTCTTATATTGTTTATTTTAGTTTTTGATAGTGTATGGGAGATCTAGCCTAACTGACCCATACACTCAAAACAGGCCCAAGATAAATCCACCAAGGCTAGGCCCTGACATAACCTAGAAAGCACCTTCCTAGGTTGGGCACAACCGGAATCAGGTCTAATAAGCATGATCGGGCCACGACCCACCTGGCAATATAAGCCAGGACCATTACAACAGCTACTACATGTCACTACCTCATTCGAGTAGAGGTAGTGCTTCAAGCATTTTACTAATACGTGATATCGTACATGGGACAACCCATGAGCCATCCTAACCAAGGATGACACGCCGTGTGTCACCCTTGTCCCTTCCTCTAGAAGACCACCACATGGGCATCCCAAAAACCATTGGATTGCATTCATGGGTGACACACAACCCTAAATCCATCCCTATATATATCGAGCCATTTTCATAAAATGGACCAAGTCATTACCGACTAAAACTTCACACACACTAATCACCTCGTGAGTGTTACCCCAACTCGTGACTCCAATATTCCCTTGGAGTCCTTACTGAATGTGGGAAACTAAACGAGTTGCTATCCTCACCCCAATACATCCCACACGTAAACATTGGACCATCCATGCTATACACAATATAATAACAAGCAACTGTTTTAATTTTTCCATTCACCATAAAAAAATCACCAAAAAACTCTGTTTTGCTCGAAACACCATTGTTTGTTCATCAAATCCCTAAAGCAAAAGTTTTAACGCGAAAATACCTATTGTCTGGATCAATCTCGAACAGTTGTCATGAAATTCCACATTGTTAAGTCAAATTCCAGGTACAGCGTATTGTTCAGCAGAACATCAATAAGACAACTGTGTGTGAAGGTGTCAACGTTCAAGTCATATGTACAGTTCCCGACCATGTCAGGGCTGACCATAGTCAAAAGTGATTCCCCAGGCGTGGATGAAGAGCTAACAGCAGCAATGGAAAACATGATGATAATAGAGTGGGAAGCTCTACCTGGACACAATGAAAACGAAGAAAAGGTTGAAATGTCACTCGAAATTTAAAAAAAATGATGTCGAAATCAAAGATGATGATGACGAGGATGATTCCAACAATAACGATATAGTAGATTCATGGGATGATGATGTAAAGGATTGATGATGGCGATGAAAAAGAGTGAATTGAAGATTATAATTTCTCTAATTCCGTTATTGGTTGGACGCTTTTCATTTCTGATTGAACTTTGGATTTTGATTTTCTAATTATTCAGTTTTTGGCGGGGGCTCATGATTCTATGATCGAAGATGATCATGAAAATGATGATGTTGAAACTAGTGATGAAGACGATGATGCAATTTAGAGATGAATATGACTATGCAGATGATGCAAATTGAATATGCAAGGAGTAGATGACTATAATGATTGATGATGAGAATCTCATGATGATGATGCTAAAATGGATGATGATGATGCTTGTATGATCACTGAATAAATATATATTCAGGACCAATTTTGATGCAAGAATATGTTTTGTAAACACTTTTTGATGCAAAATGTTTGAATAACTATGTTGGACATTTTTTTTTTTTTTTTGAAACAAAAGAAGGCCGACGCCCAATAGAATTAGATCATATCACTCCTCACAACAGAGGTAATTTGTTCCGAAAACATTACATCCCAAAAGAAACGTTCATAGGAGTCAAACGACATTTTTGCGACCACGTGGGCTGCAATATTACAATTACGGCTAACCCAATAAAAACAAATGTATAGTCGGGATGCCCATGTTCTAATATCATCCACGATAGTTCCAGGGAGGTACCTGCTCCGTTGAAGCAAGAGAGATTGCTAACTTAGAGTCAGACTCAACTATAGCATTCTGCCGACCGTAATCAACAACCAAGCAACAAGCATTTCATATTGCACATAGCTCAGCCATAAGAGGAGACATGGCAGGAAAGGACTCTCCCGAATAAAATATTATGAAACCAAGATGATCTCGAGCAATAATACCCACGGCAGTGTGATTACATTTAAATGACGCGTCAAAATTAAGCTTCACAATATTAGTAGTGGGGGGATCCACCTGAGTGAACTTGCTTTTTATTCGTCATGAGGAGCCAAAGAGTTTGAATCTGCCATAGGAGAAACTGAAGCGAAATCATGTTCAATACGAGTGCACAAATGTATTGTACGAAGAGGAACTAATGGAGTATGCTCAAAAATGAATCCATTCCTTGACTTCCAAATCTGCCATGCAATAACGGCGATAGATGTATGCAATTTCATTTTATCTGACTTAGTTGGAACCGTTTTTAGAAGGGCTTGAACTCGTGTAACTATATATCCATTCATAGAATCAGCTCGAAGACAAATATAAGATAAGAACCACACCATTTTTATCCATGGGCACTCAAACAACATGTGTTCGATCGTTTCAACCTGAGAAAAACATATAGGACATAATGGCGTGCCAGAGCAATTTCTTCTAAACAAATTCTCACGAGTGGCTAAAGCATTGGAGCACACTCTCCACAAAAAAAAGATTTTGCTTTTTGGTAAAGTTTTGAGATGCTAAACTTGTCTCCAAACTTTTTTAACTAGAGGGAGCATTTCACATATATGTGATATCGTACATGGGACACCCCATAAACCCGTCCTAACCAAGGATGACACGCTACGTGTCACCCTTGTCCCCTCCTCAAGATGACCACCATATGGGCATCCCAAAAACCACCGGATCACATCCATGGGTTACAAGCAACCCTAAGTGCATCCTTATGAATATCAGGTCATTTCTTTGAAATGTACCAACTCATTCCCGACTAAAACTTTACACACCCTAGTCACCTCGTGAGTGTCACCCCAACTCGTGACAATGATCCAATTCAGGGTCCTTACCGAACGTGAGAAATCAAACGAGTGACTATCCTTGCCATCAATATGTACCATACGTAAACGGTTTCTTTCTTATTTATTTAATCAAGCTCAACAATGGGATCTAAACATGCCTTTTTTATAGGTAACTAGCATGGTACCGGGCCATTGCGGTGATAAGTACCATATAATTAAAATTTTCCTTGAATAATGTTTTTCGGTCATACCTTATTAATATTATGGCCAAATTTATTTGGATGTAATTTAACAATGAACAAGTTTTTAGTAATAATAGAGACTTTTTAATGTATAAGATAACTTATTTTTATTTTTGGGATGTATTACCTGAATCTTAAATGTTTTTGTATAACGTATGCTTATTTTGACTCAAAGACAACTATGTAGGGGTAGAATCAGAAATTTGACAGCAATGAGGGGGCTTAGCTCTGGATCCTGCCTGCTTGCAAAAAAGAATGGATCTGCAGGGGGTTGGATTCTCTATTTTAGGGTCGGGCGGGAGGTGAAGGCCCTAAAAAAATATTGCCCTCCCGGTAACGAATAGGGGAAAAGACGTTGTCATCTATCTCGACCAGTTTCCCGAGGTGTTGCAAATCGAGACCGGCTCAGAGAATCATTGGTGGTATTTAGCCCTACGTTTCGACAACAAAGAAGTCATCTTTGACGATTTCCCATTCCTTCCCTGCCAAGCTGCATCTCTTCACCATTCGATGTCCACTTGTCTTGATCGAAACGATTGAAGAAAGAAAGAGAATGGTGTCCCCTTTCGCCCAGGGGACATCGTCGGAGAACAATGTCGGGGACAGGGTGAGAAACTTCCGTTGCTTACACCCTTTAAGTGTTGGTTCTTCCGGGGATATGTCTAGTTTTAAGATCTATGAACAAGAGAGATCCCTAAATCTCCATTTGAAAAAAAGATATTAATAGATAAGACAAAGCCAGTTGAAGGAAGGGCGCTATTGTTAGTGCAAAAAGTGTGGATGGGTTAAGATTGGGCTTAGTCCGCTCTGGGCCGACCTTGATGGATCGTCCGTTGTATAGCTTATGCACTAATCCAAGTAATAGATTATTGAATCCCTGCACAAGTAAAAACACACCGTTAGCCTTATCGTGGGGACGGACCCACGATTAAGCTCCGGCATGAGAGTAAGTACTCATATTGTCAGATAAATATGTGTGTGTTTGAGTGAATGAGAAAGTCATACCTCGAGAGTGTGTACTGGGGTTACCTTTTATAGGTGGTTGAAATGCTAGGGTTCCCTAGTATTTCGCATATCGTTGTAGTGGCTGGTGTAGAACCCTTGTTGGGCAAGGGTCCGCAGCTTAATCGATATTTGTGGACGTAGGTCACTTTCCGGACCCGTACTTCGGGAGTGCCGCTTTAAGTGATCTGTACATGTCCGGATTGTGGCTTGCTCGGGGCCTGGGCTTTAGTCGTATCCGGTTTGTCGGGTTGTTAGGCCGGAGCCTCGTTTGTTTGTTGGGCCGGAGCCCGGTTATACGTGATACAGTTCAGGCCCTGTTCGTATAAAATAGTCTAGGCCCGTGTATATAATACAGTCCAGGCCCAGTAGACCTGCTATCCATACTACACGTCATCAGCTATCGAGTAAGAAAAGGATGCGCTAAAAAATATTGTGCAAAAATAATTGCACAAATGTAAACAAGAGATTTTTTTTTTTTTTCCTTTAAGGTTGTATTGTATGCATAAAATTAAGTATAGTTATTTTAAACTTATTTTAAGAAATGTTGAGAGTTAGAAAGTTGAAATTTTATAAAAGAGAGTCGTTTCTCTTTTTATATAATAGGGGTCTTTCTCGTATCTTTTTCGTATGTTATAGTAGATGTGATTTCACATGTTAAGTTATGCTCACTTAAAATATTGGGCAAGTGTAATTTGTTTATTTAGTCACGGATTGTACTAATAATGCTACAAAATGTTATAAAAAATCTTTACTCTATATAGAATTTACTCCGCATGTAGAAAGTTAATTCTAGGTTTAAAATAATGATTAATTTCATACATTCTTCTATTTTCCTAATTAATTTCATATATACTTAAAATGCAATCAATGAATGTATAATGTAAAGGGAGATATGAAATTGCCCCTAAAATAATTTACTATTTAATCTTTTTTAAGAGATCATATAATCATTTACACCTCTTAAGTTAAAAGCTATGGAGTATTTGTTTTCCTTTTTACGACAAATCTTTATAAAAATAAATCTAGCAAAGAGCTAGAAATAAGAGAAGTTGCATATAGATATCACATGAAGGGATTGGATTCGAGGTGTACGCATATTACAAATCCCCGAGTGAGATAGACATTTTATCTCACTCTCTAAGATGTCATTCCTCAGAGTGTTTTCGTTCTATTTAGTTACCACGTCAAAACATAGCTTGGCCAAAGGGGGAAGAGTAGAGCTATCCGACCATCAGGCTAAACAATCAACTACTTGCGAATTATGTTTGCAAACTCGACACAATCAAGCTTATGCATACTTGATATATACCATGCGAACCCTTTTAACAAACCATCTTAACTTGTGGCAATCATACATGTGTTTTAGTTCATTGTTACAATCAATATATAAGTTCCATGTTATTCAAATGTACATTTAGGAATGTTGTTTTAATAGAAGCATTAGACGATGCAAATCATGTCAATATATAGACGGGAGAAAGTTTACACTTGCATGTGTTCATAAACTATGTGATCAAAATATATTTTCCAATTCCAGCACTTAGAAGTGTACCATTATTTGGGCAATTTAACATAGCTTATTTCTCAATGTGATGAATTAGACCCATATTAATTTTTTTTTTTTTTTTATTATTATTATTATTATTTTTAGAAAAGCAACAATATCATATAACCTTTAAAAAAAAAAAAAAAAAAAAAAAAAAAAAAAAAAAAATCCACCACATTTAATCAATCAAATTAAATGGAGAAATGGACCCAAGAGTTCAACACTAAAAATACACCAAGGACCAAACATGATACAAACGAACATAGCTAATTCCTAAAACTGACACCTGAAACTACATAAACATAGTACCTGACTGACACATTGCTTTCACTAACTGACACAAACATATATTCTTTTCTTGACTTATGTTGCATATTACAAAAGCACACTGAATCCACGAAGCCTTATACCATGATGAATATACCACGAAGCCTTATATCGACTCTCATTCACAATCTTTGAAACTTCTATGTGTGTCAATATGTGTCAAAAAATGTACAGAATTGATAGGCGATTTTCCTTTATTTTTCTAGTGTAAATGCTATTTTGTTGCCAATAGATCTGTGTTTAATTAGCTTATAGCAGAAAATCTCAATATTATTCTCGTTTTTACATTTAATTGAAATCATTTTTGTTTTGGTTTTTCCTAAAGAATTCAGGCATGGATATAGTCATGTCGTCTTATTTATTTTGATGAATGGAAGATTTTATTTGCATATATATAATATTCGTGTTAGAACAAGTTACTGCCCAAGCAACTCGCAAACAAATGAAACAAACACAATGTAGTAATTATTCCAACGTTACAAAGAAATTAAAATGACACCTCCCAATTGGAGATCAAATAGTAATCAAACACTCTCACAATCGAATACAAACACAAACAGCATAATACATACACGTATGGTTAATGATTTAAGCACATTGGAAGTCCTTGGGCAGTTTCTTGCTACAAACATTAAGAAGCAAACTGAGAGACAGTGGCACGTTCAGATTGATTCCAAGAACGTTAGCCTTGATAGCAGTACAAAGGCAAACGGCAGCCTCGAGATCAACAAGGCCTTCTATGAGGCTGCAGCATGGCTTAACTGGTGGGTCTCCAACGACAACACCAAGTAAACTGCCAAGTACATTGGCGCATACACCTAGTTTAAGAGCGTCTTTTGGACATTTTGCACCTGATGGCTTTGGTTTCGGGGTAGGGCTAGAACAAGTGGAGCAACCACTAGCTATTGCAAAGAAGAGAAGGTTGAGTGCTAGAAAGATAACTAGTGGAGTGTTGGTCTTTGAAGCCATTAGCTTGTATTGTGGGCTGTATTAGAAAGATGAGAGATTTAGGATGAGATGCACTTAAGAGGTTGTATTGTGAGGGTTTATATAGGGCAAATATATATTGAACAGTCATGATTTTTAATAGTACTAATAATCACGAGGTTTATTAAGTTCATAAGTTGTTGTGCATTTGTTATTGGATTATGCTTAACGTCAAATATAACATGGGTTGCAACTTGGCACCTTGCTTAGTTGCTTGTACCTGATTTTTTGATCTTTTGGAATCTTTTTGTTAAATAATAAAGGCCTATCGGTGGCCTGTTGGTTTAAGCCCGTTTAGCATTTTGGTTAGACCCGTTGGTTTTTGGATCTAAATAATATATTTTTTAGTATTCTTAATTTTTACACATGGTATCAAGAGCTAAGGGGAAAAAAAAAAAAAAAAAAAAAAAAAAAAAAAAAAAGTAATGTGTTTACTTCGTTTTGTTGAACCTTGAAACTGCAGTAGTCGTTGTATGTCGAAGTCAAAGGTAGCAAAATATTATGTTTGAAGGAAATATTATTATATTGAAAATGCGGAAAATATGATTAGCAATTATCTTGCGGCTGAAACTTAAATTGGTACAGTAAGGTTTAAATATTTTTCAGTATTACTAGTATAAAATAAGCATGATGTAGATCAAATGAGAGTATTTGAATAAATTATATATTTGCTATTGGTATTGGTTTGACAGTTTTGTCAGCATCATTTAGAGTTGTGGAATTAATTCATAGATTGATAGTTTGGTTGCCGTTTGATTTTAACCGGAGTCCTACACGAATGGGTTTTATATTCTTTTTTTATTTTATCATATGGCATAATTTTGTTTGGTAATGATTGTGTCGCAAACAGTTTGATTCAGTCAGTGGATCAGTAGTTAGTTTTGTAGGATTCGACTTTTAGATTGGTAAACTAGGTTCGATTTCGGTTTCTAGTATGTTTGAGTTTTGATAGTTGATTGTTCGTGATTTGGATCTGTAATTGGTATTGATATTGGTACTCAGTATGTGTCAAGTTCCATATTATACAAGATTCGGGTGATCTAAGGGAGAAGTAGTCGAAACCTATGGTGGTTTCTTGTGAGAGAAAGTAGAAAGATGATGAAGAAAAGAAATGTTTATTAGATAATAAATTTACATAAATGTTTTCCCACACTCCTCATCGAGTGACATGAGGAGTATTTATATGTTTTACACATGACTACTTTGCCACTTAAATACTAATTGTCCTTGCTAGCAAAGTTATCAACATATCTAGTTCAATTCACTTATAAGACGCCAACTTCACAAAATAGTAAAGCTAACCATATGGTTTCATTGCAATTAGTTTGGTTTGTTTGATATTGATTGACTAATTTGTTTATTGTCTTCGGTATTAATATCGGTATCGGATTTTGAATTGAAAATTGGATTTGCGTTGGTGATGGTGATGTTATAGTCTTAACTAATCCGACAATGTCTTAAGTAGTTATATGTAACATCTCGACATCAACAACTTGTTTTGGTTTCACACGTGGTTTTGCATCTCGTTCCGCCTGGTTTCGCTCTGATTCTACCCGGTTCTGCATTTGGTTACATCTGGCTCTGCATATGTATGTCTGATTGTGATTTGCACCTATTTGGTTCCGTCTGATTATGCTACGCATCTGCCTGTCAGCATCCGTCTGCCCGAATCCGCTTTGTCTACACATGTCTGAATCTGCATCCCTCTGCCTGAATCAGCTCTCGTTCATCTCCGAAATTATGTTGCTCTGCTCTGATTTTTGAAAGCCTGCCTGAATCCACTCTCATTCATCTCCGTAATTATGTTGTTCTGCAATGACTTAGGTCCGTCTGGTTTAGACTTGACTATTGTCGCCTTATTACAGTTTGGATTGTATCGGACTGAGACTCCGTCTAGTACCGAGTTTGCACTCTAGGACACTCTGTTTTTCGTTTGTTTTTTAGTTTTAGTTTATTTTTTGTTTGGCAAACTCACAATATTTACCGCTAAAGTATTGCGAGTTTGAGAAGAAATGTCAAATAATAAATGCCCTATTGGCCCGTCCCATTGGTCTATGCCCGTTTAATATGTAACAATTCGCAATTTCAGGTTAATTACTATTCTCGGAAAATTTCACTATTCATTTTTCCCGAAATTTGATTTTTGTTTCTTGGCCTCGAGTGATAAATTATTTCCATAGCAAATTAAAAGTTTGACACTCATCAGATCATTTTCGCGAAAGTTATTAAGGAATTACACGTTTTAGGGTAAAACGTCATTCAAAAATTCTACGCACAACGAAACTCGACCGCGTTAATTTTCCCCGTATCAGAAAAATGTTTGATACACTCATGATTTATTTGAGAATAAATCATAACTGTGAAAAACATGACCAAATAAACCTCGGCCGTGAAAAACAGGAATTTTCCTTTTTAAGCGTTTTTACTCAGCCGTAACCTTAGCCTATACCTGCACCGCGTTTCTAAGACGATTTGAGTTTTCACATTTTTGGAAAAAGTCAACATATTTTTCCCTCCTCCTTTGACCAAAAATCATTCCTTGATTTTATAAATCATTCATTGATTTTTAGGCTTACGGTTTTATGTCTAAAAGACATTTAATACCAACCGACACTAGAATGAGCCTAGCCTAGACATTATAAGTCTTTTTAAATCATTTTTAGCCTATTAGAAAAGTAACATTTTACTTTTCTCAATTTTACACAATATTCGTACGTTTTACGTATTACGCGTTTTAGACCCGTGTTTCCAGTTTTAGCAGGGTTTTACCACCCCAATGGAACCTACCACTCATTTTATATTTTATTATGGAGTATTTGGACAAGTTTAATCATTCTTCCAAGTTTCGTATTTTTACGATACCCGGTTTTACGTATTATGGCTTAATTGTTTACAGTTAGCATTTTACGGAGTCAAAACTAGCTCCATAAGTAGGATAATATCACAAGGCCAAGTCATCCTATCCTTAGTCCATGTGAACCGCCTCTAGGGGGGGGGGGGGTGGATTCACCTTGTGTGGCTTGATCTTGACCCTTGATTCATTAGATGATTACATGTGTACAACTTTGGCTCCAAGTAAAACTTGGTCACCAAGTTTAGGAGATTTCCTAGTTGTTTCCTAACCTCCTCAACTCACTATAAAAGCCCTCCCCTCCTCCTTTCTTTGTAAGCCACACATACCAAACACCAACACCATTCCATTTGCTAGTTTACTTCAAGTTTTGTGCAAGAAATCAAGTGCTACAACAACATATAAACTCTAGTTTGGTTTTGATTCATCAAACTACTTCCAAACCCTAGAAACTTTGGTGATTTCTCTTGAGTTTGAATCTACTCAAGTCACCTCAACTTTCATCATCTCTCTTTCAAGAATACAAGAGTAGAAAGATTGCATGAAGTGAAGTAGGGTGAAGCTTAAGTCAATCAAAGTCCTTTTCCTTACATGCTACTTACCTTTCTTTGTAGAAAGCCAAAGTTGTAAGCAAACTCTAATACACTTCCTTGCTTAAATATCATTTTCATGCTATTTGTATTTCCTTCATACTATATATTGTCTTGTTATCATGTCCATGATGTATAAAAATGGGTAAAACAAGTTATTATAAATGATTGTTAAGTTAAGTTATTTAAACAAGTAAACTAGTGACTTTCTTGGTGAAATCTGATCAAAATGGTAAAATTATTGTTAGGTCACCATTTTTATAACATAATCACTAAGATAGATCTATAGAGGAAAAGAGAGTAGAGAGAGAGAGTGTGGAAGGAACCCTTGGATTGAAAATGAAAGAGATGAAATTCCTTAGAGAACCAACCTCTCTCAAAGGAGAGGTTACATAGTATTTATAGGTGAGGACTAGGGCAACACTCCCTTCCTCCCTATCTTGAAAATGAAATGGGCTTAAGGCCCATGGGCTTGCTACATAAGCCTTAAGATATAATAAACATACAAGCCTTAGCAACCTATTACAAGTAAATGACCGAGACTTGATAAATAGTAAAACTACGTTCCCAACAATCTCCCCCTAAGGGTCGGTCATCAAGGTTGCTTGACGTCTTCGTCTTAATCTTTGACTTTCAATGCTTTAGACGTCTTCTAAATCATTCATCGTTCTTTGTTCTTAGTTGATGTAGTAGTGATCATCTTATTACAAAATGTAATGACCGAGACTTGAATAAATATAAAAGTACGTTCCCAACAATCTCCCCCTAAGGGTCGGTCATTACGGTTGCTTGACGTCTTCTTCTTTGTCTTTGACTTTTTGACTCGTATAACTTAAGACGTCTTCAAAAGAGAGTGGGTGTTCTTTTGCTTCATTGTTCATTGTTCGTAATAGATGTGGTAGTGATCATCTTATGAAGTTATCTGCCATGCGTCACTTCTGCGTCTGTGGTGGTCGTCGTCCATTCTAACATGCTCATACATCTTTGAATTTTGACTTATACATGCACGTAGTTCCCTTTCTTAGACTTAAGATCTTTAGTCTTTATACTTTGTAGATTCTTCTTTTTGGCGTAGAGTCTTTCTTTGAACTTTGTGTTGCACAGATCTTTGAAGGAGCTTTTGATGACTTCAAGATGCATGTATGAGCATGTGGAATCCGTCTCCATGGAGATGATGTGTCCCTGTATGTAAACAGTTAGCAATAAAACATCCGGTACTTACAGATAAGGAATTAGAGATCGTCAACAGCATAGTGTGAAGACTCCTTCTAACCCTTATCAAGGCCGTTCCCATGTCAGATACCCCCGAAGGAGCTTACAAGACCTACCAAGTAGCTCAATGACTGGGTGAGTCGCTGGGGATCACTCCACGACTGTAGATCGCTAAAGAACCACCGCGAACACTAAGCGTAACCCTTGTGAGGTTACCGAGGTGACCTGCTGTCAGGGCTGTTTGATGTTGACCCTGGCAGGAATTTCCGTTCAATCATCGAGAAATACATTTGTAATTCTCTCATAAACGTTCTCGGCAGATTGCTCAGATCTGCGAAGGACTCGATAATTTACAGCTGGTGCCCATTGATGCAGAACACCAGTTGTAGAAATACTAAGTGTTCCTAAGAGATCTTTGATGTATCTCATGGCTCTAGACTCGATAAGTGCTCACTTAGGTTTCCTATACGGAGACTAGGGAGGGGTCTCCTACTTCAATATCAACTATCTCTAAGAGATAAGTCGATAGATTACACTGGTTCCCCGTGAGAATGAAACAAGCTCTTTTAAGAGAACTTGAGTGGTTAAGAAGGTTTAGTGCATTGCGTCACTGGGTCCATGATGACTTAATCTTCAATACCGGTGTTGTCTTTGCAACAGCCAGTAGCATATGAATTGAACCCGGTGTCTGCCCTAAGGTCGAATCACATGGAGGGCTATTTCTTTTCACCCTTTTCTTTACTTTTCTTTTTAATTCTTTAACCCTTTCTTTCTCCTTTCATTCTTTACTCCTTTTTTCGTATCATACCTAAGGACTTCTAGTTCTAACTATTGGTGATGTCCTTGGGTAGATCCCTCCGGCTTAGGCGGATCATAGGACGGTTTTTCCTATCTTAATCACCTTATAACTCCGTGATTATCCGACAATAGCCAAGAAACCTTTGAAAATCTCTCAAAGTGTTTGTGATTATCAAACATTTTGTTTAACACTTTGAGAGTTTTTGTGTTTATGAAGGGCTCCCCCTTCACATGTGCTCATATGTATTTAATAAATTTGCACATGCGGGAGGAGCGAGCACTTTTTGAATTGATCCACTTTCAGTGAACAAGACCGATTCGAGACACGCTTACATCACTAGTTAGACTAGCTTGAAGTTATTACCCGGCCTGGTCAAGTCCACAGAAAGTTTCTCGAAATGGTACATTTCTACTAAGACAAATCCTTTTCGAGACACGCTTACGTGGCTAGTTAAAGAGTTCCATTGTCAGCTTTTAGGTGACAACTAGCTCTAGTAACTAACTTGATGTTATTACCCGTCGAGGAAAAGTCTTTTCGAATTTACTAACTTTTATGTTTCGTCAATTCCTGGGTGAATCTGAGTCTAGCTCGCATGAGATTTGACATTTCAGCAACTTTTAACTTTCATATTTTAATCACTTTCCTTTTCTCCCCCTCAAAAATAGCATATACGATGTTGTTTTTGAGAAACATTTGATTAAAATATGCTTTTTGAGTCTTATGGGGAGATATCAACAAGAACTTTTGTTTTCCAAAATGATGAGTTTTCAAGTGCTCCCCCTCAACAAGTGAATACTCATTGAGGTGAAATACTTGTCTTTTGAGCAGAATTATGAAAATCAGAAAATTGATTAATTCTACTCAAAAGTAAGAAGCCTTCGCTCCTTATATAAGGATTGAGGCACTGAAGCGTACCTCAGGGTCCTTTAATTACAAGCACGGGTTGTACACTGTTATGTGTGCACAAACCATAAAACATGATTTTGACAAAGCATTTTGATTTCAAAATACTCCCCCTCAAAACGAGCATGTGTTTTGACATTTTTAAACTTTGTAGCCGATTGGGGAGTAAATGTTTTGAAACCTCTTGAGCAAAATTTTGAAAAACCTTTTGAAAAATTTTGAATAAATTTTGCTCAAGATTAAGAAGTTTTAGATAAGCTTTGCATGAAAACTTCTTCTTGTTTTTAAGGAAAAGTGCGCGTTTGGTTTTAAAGAATGGTTTAGCAAGGCACTTTCCTTTCTTTGAAACCCGAGTTGTACACTTACAAAATTAGTTTTCTATTAAACAAAACACTCCCCCTCAAATAATGAACATTATTCGAGAGATAGTCTTCTTGAGCAAAATTTAGAATCGTATTTAAGAAATACTTTTTGAAAATTCGTGAGATGATTCTGCTCAAGGTTTTAGAAAACACAATCAAGTATTATACAACAAAGAATGCTTGAAATTCAAAACTCTTTTACTGTTGAAAGTTGTTTGAGACCCGGAGTCTCGCTTTTGAGTTTTAAAATCTGAAAAAGATTTCCATCTAAAGTTGAACCTCATGGGTTCTTTTTGAAGATTCGTTTTTGTGATGCATGGAAAACATCCAGTATTTGGGATGATCAGATCAGAGACATTCTTTTATTGAAGCCAAAGCATTCCAGATTGTGAAAATTTGAAAGGTTTCGAATGACTTTGCTTTGGACTTCACACTTGCTTTACCGGTGTAAAACGAAAGTGTAGAGTTTGAAAAAATTTGTTTCTCACCATTTTGAATCCATTTACCAGTTTAGCCTTTAAACACATTTTGTCCTTTGACCTCAAAATGTGTTCCATAAGAAACATTTTGTCGAATGTTGAAATTTTGACTATCAATGGGAAGACATGTACTTACACACAGAGAAAAATGCATCAGGTACAAACAAGTATAAGATGAATCAAAAATCTCATTCTAAATCAACCTAAGTGCTCAGAATTCTCACATTAACACACACAATCACAGATTAATTCATTCTTTCACTCGAGATTTACCAATTATTGTCATGGTTTGGGGTTATGATTTGAGTCTATGCACACTTGTTAGCATCATAATGCCTGAATATTAAACAAACAAACGTCCTAGTAATAGCAGCAAAGACATCGACATCTTAAACCCTAAATCACATGATTCTAAACCTATGTTGTTCCTAATCGAGCAAGTACACCAATCGAGCATTCTTTAGCGTTCTCTAAAGCTATATAAACTAGTTAATTAGACTAAACACATAAAAAATGAAAGCCCTGATTGATAACCCTAGTTTCTGATTATGCCTTTTTTGACCGTTGAAAACACTTGAAATATTTAGGGAATGATTAGACAACAACAATGAAGAAATTAGAAACACACAATCGGGAACATTCGAGAAAAAAAATCGTTAGTCTGAATCGATGAGGTTTATCGATTATGTGTGATACTTTTGAGAGTATTTAAAGAAACATTTATTAGAGCTCGTTTTATTTTCCATGCAAGATCCTTTTTCCTAAGTTTAAGACATTTGTGAATCTTTACTCATTAAAGATTAATTACTTTTCCATTTGAAGTCCAAACAAGGTCAACTTGGAATCATTGCAAAAAGAATTTCCTTTCTCCCCCTCGAATTAGCATATATTACGTGAAACCTTTTTGTACATTTTAATTCGAGAGATCATAGAAGTTTTTGAAAATGAGATTTTAATCCGAATGATGAAGAAACATTTTATCCATGAAGAATTATGATAAGGTGTGCAAACTTCATGATAATGTGAAAAGTTTTCTCCCCCTCAAAACATGTTCCATTTTGACAGAAAAAAGCAAAATTGGTTTAAATGGAGGAACATAGTTTTGAAGATTTGAAGTTTGTACACAAAGAAAGAAGATTCTTTTTGTAATAAAAGTATTTACAGAAAGACTTTGATGTTTGACTCTTCTTAGGTTTTAAGAAAATTTTGCAAATCATCTGGAGTCAAACATCACATACCATTATAGTGAATTAAATCAACAAACCTTGATGGAGGTAATTATCTCGCATGTGAGCAGGATCCAAATTGCGTGTAGACGACTCAGTAAAGTCAGGAATGAGTTGAGCCGATGCAAACGGATTAAAGAACGCTTAAAGAACGCCTCTGGGTCATGCTCTGCGGTTTGTTGAACTGATTTAGGTATGGAGTCTTCAGCTGATTGTCGTGAGTTGGACCCGGTTTTGTTCTGTGGTTGTTGGAGATGCAATTGGAGGACCGTCTTTCCCAACAATTGTTGTTGTTTGTGAGGTGAATCAGGTACTTGATGGTGATCAAGATGTGCAGCGGAAATTGGTGAGACCTCAGAAAGACGGTTTTCAATCGTATCATCAAACAATGGAGCAAACAAGGTTTCCACTTCTTTACGGGTGAGAGACAATGGTTCAGCCGAAGAATCCGGAAAGTTCAGACGGTTGAATGTGGGTCCTAAGCTGTTGTACTCAAAAGCCATTGCTGAAGTGCGGGTCCGAAACTGATTTGTTCCGAAGCCATTAAATTAAGCTCGGGTCCGAAACTGAGTTGTTCTGAAGCCATTAAATTAAGCTCGGGTCCGAAACTGAGTTGTTCCGAAGCCATTCCTGTTGAATCTGTAGAGAAAGAAAGAAGAGAAAAAAAACAGAGAACATGGAGCCCCAAGTGTAACTGGGTTCCAGGTGTTAGAAGCATAAAGATGTAGTGTCAATTATCTTCTTGACACTCGAACATACAATTCTGATGGTTTTCATTCTAGTCTCAGAGGTAGAAGTTGTGGAGATCACATTAGTTTTGGTGCAAATGTCTAAAATCTTTTCTGTAGGAATCCACTTAAGACCAATTGATTTGAAAATTCTACCCGTGGGTACCCACCTAATGTTAGATCTAGGAGATGTTTTCCTTTTAGATGCAGTGGAGTGAAATGTGGGAGCATCACTTCGTTGAGAAAAACTACGTCCTATATTGATCCACTTCTTAGGTTTCTGACTTATGACTTTTGGTTCAACGGGTTTGTTTGTCTTAGTCGATTGAGCCTTTTCAATTGAGTTTCCCTTTTGAAGATATTTTAAAGCACAAACAACATGATTATTTACGCAACTACTCTTAGAAGCTATCCAATTCCTATTAGTTTGTTGATTACTCTTAGGTTTTGGTGTGCTACTACAAGCAGTGTTCTGTACTACAGTGGAAGGCATCACATGAGGTTTTGAACCTAGAATTCCATCCTTTTGAAGTAGTGCCTTTTTTCTAGCCTTTTCTAGATCATAGTTCTTGTACATGTCATATTCGCCATAAAACTCTTTACTTTTAATGCTCGTTTTAGACACTGTTTTCGAACTGATCCTAGATGAGCCAGGTATAATCACGTGTTGAGATTTAGCTGACACAGATGCATTTTCCTTAGGCCAAGAATGTGGAGTGATTGGTTTTGTCAAATTGTTATTCTCAACAACTTGGGAGGCAAACCGAGGTTTTGAAAATTTAGGTCGTTCAGATTTAAATGCAGTTGGTTGTCGAACCACTGATTGTTTTCTGTTTGTTTGAGAAGGTTGTTTCCCCAAGATTGATGGTTTTGCAAACTTAGTATCCACACTTTGGCCAGTCAGTCTTCTTAATTTGTTTTGTAATGCAGCATGTGCAAACACCTTTTCTTGAATTTGACCTTTTAAAAGCTCATTTTCTTTAACTAATGTATCCACACGTTTTCTTTGTTCATTCAAAAATTGACCATTGTTGCCCGAATTTATAGATTCGTTTTGCATTTGAAGTTCGAGTGAGATGCAATGTGCCTCTAGTTTTGAAAAATCTTTATGACACTGGGCAATGGTCTTTTTGAGAAGAAGGTTTTCAGACTCAAGAGTTTGGTATGATGTTTCAGTAATTGGATTATCAGGTAAGGACTCAGACACAGAATGTATTACTAGACATTGAACAACATCCTGGTCAACCTCTCCTTCATTACTGAAGTTAGGTTGCTCAGATTGTTGTTTCTCATATGCAGGCATAATATGATCAACAGTAGATTGTACCTCAGCCATTTGCTCTTTGTCAAAGTTCGGTTCTTTGTCATAGATGGGTATGACATCTTCCTCATCCATCTGTCCTTTGTCAAAGTTGGGCTCTGAGTCACAAAAGGGTCTGATCTCTACACAATATGCATCTTTATCATTCCCCAATCTGCTGTTGTCATCCTGCACTTCTGATTCTATCCCTTTGCATTTCATGGCAACCAAATTATCTTCCAATGTATCAGCTTTATGAACTTGCTCTTCTTGAATCTGCAACTTCTGTTCTTTGATAGCACTCAGATGAAGTGATCTTTTATTAAGCATAAATTCTAAGCGGTTTAGGCGTGAAACAAGTTGATCTCTAAAATCTTCAACCTTTATACTTGTGATGTTCTCTCTCCATACATTGCTTTCATAATTATAGTGTATGAGAGATTTAAAATGCAATGCCATGAACACATTGAACTGAGCCTTGAGCACTCTAAATCCTGCCATGCAATCGCTTCCCTGTTCAATTTGTTTTTCAATTTGAACAATGTTTTCTCGGAGTTTCCTTTGGAAGGTTAGACAATCCATTCCAGTTCCGAAGAATGCATTAAAGGTACCCCCCGTAGGAAACCATGCATCTGAGAGAATCTTGCATTGAGTCTTAACTGATTCAAAATGAGCTAAGCAATTTTCTGTAGAATTGATGGCTCTTATCTCATCTTCAGTCATCTTTCTCTCAAATGGGTCTTTAGAGTCATCAAAAGCATTTGTGTCGTATACTGGTTCAGTATCATCCATGACACCCGAATTATCTTCCAATATTTTAACCTCATTGCCTACATTAACTACATTTGCAGTATTCTCACCATTCCCAACCAGCCTTTGAGTAATACTTCCTTGTGTCACAACTCTTTCACCTTGCTTGATAGCTCGATTTCGGGAATTTTGGGAATTTGATAAAGCCTGACTCGTAAATTGTATGAAGTCTGAGATGATTCTGCTGTGACTTAGTTCATGCATTTGAGACCTTGATTGATACATTTTCTCACTGTTTAATCTCACAACTGGATCTACAGAATTATCAGACTCATACTCTGAGCCAGTATTATCCATGTGAAATTCCTGCATGTTTGCCATTAACATCACATCTGCTGTATCGGCTTCCAAATCTGCTGTATTGGATTCCAAATCTGCATATTCATCATCAGATGGAATATCTCCCATGACACTTTGCAAAACTGTATTGAGATTACCCCCTTCAACTTCCATTTGACTAAGTGTGGCATTGTATTCAACATTATCGTCAAAGACTGGAGTTGAATCATAATCCTGAGCTTCCTCATCTTCAATATTTTCTGTATATGCCAAGAATGCCATGCTTGGTTCGATAAGATCTTCTTCATCATCAGTATCTTTCATTGTGTTTAAGCATTCAGAAGTTGAAGTTATATCGCCATTGCCTTTCTTGGAAGATACTTGACTAATCTTCACTAGATTTTGCAGAAGAGATTGCACATTATTATGTAGTGTTGCAGGATGGTACTGTGGAATGAAGAAAGGCTCAGGTGCATTCGGAGGATTGAAGAAGAGACCATTTGAAGTGTAAATTAAGGATCCATGGTCAACAGCTGGAGATGGTGGAGCAGGGAGAATGGTCTTCAGAGGATTCATGCTTAAACGGGATTCAAGAATTTGCTTCATTCTGATGTGATGAAGTTCTTCTGTACGATGAATAGCTTCAAGATATTTCCGCATTTCATAAGCACTGGCTTGAAAGTCCATATTCATGTAAATTGAATTGGGAAGGGCTAATGTCATGAACCATGCAACCTGATGGTCAGCATCGTACTGAGCAAGTTCAGTAGCATTCAAATCTTCATCAGTTTGTAGTTTGATAATCCCTGTTGAGTCAGCAAGAGATATCATTTTGTATGGACCATCTTGAATGGATGTAAGCATGAGATCTGCAGCAGGACGATATGTGAGCCATTGTAGAAATCTCCGTTTCCAAACAGTATACGTTCCTGGTAGCAACATTGGAGGCCTTGATTCATTGCCAAAGAGCAGAACATGATCAATGAGGGAGCTGTGACTTTGTTGTTGATGATGCTGTTGCTGATGAGAATATTGGTGAGGAAGGTAGTTGGAAGAAGGTACTGTTGCTGATGACTGTTGCTGATGAGAATATTGGTGAGGAAGGTAGTTGGAAGAAGGTACTGTTGCTGATGAGAATATTGGTGAGGAAGGTAGTTGGAAGAAGGTGATTGAGACGTTGTAGATGACATTGCTCTCCCCCTTGATTGTTGCGACGTAATCGAAATAATCAAGCAAAATGTCACACGCAAGGTCGAAATAGTGAATTCAGATTTTCCCTCCAAAAATTATTTGAAAAAAATTTTCTTTCCCAAAATTTGAAAATCACTATGAAATGCAATTATAAGGTTGCAAGAAAAATTTGAGTTTCAAAAATTTTGCCGCCAAATTTCACCGAAAAAATTTGAATTTTGGCCTAAAAATTTGAATTTTGGGCCAAAATTTTCAACGTTATACCAAAATTTAAATTTCGCGTAAAAATTGAACGTTTAGTCTACTGTAGAAAATAATTTTTTTTTTTTTTTTTGAAATCAAGAAGAGAAAGATAGGAAGGAGAAACTTTGAAAAGAACGAGATGAAGTGATTATGTTAATTTGGATCGTAAAAGATAAATAAAGGTTGAAATTAGATTTGAAAAAATTTGATATCAAACTCGGTATGTAAAGATGTTGTTTTCAAACTCGGTATGTCAATTTGTCTTCAAACTCGGTATGTCAATTTGTCTTCAAACTCGATAAGTCAATTTGTCTTCAAACTCGGTATGTTCATTGTTAGCCTTGCTATTTTATAAAAGATAACGTCACACATAAATAAATGGACTAGATATCATACAAATAGTACTTTAGGGACTATTATTGTAATATAGGCAAACTAGTGATGTAATGAGCCTATAAATACCCCTCATGACTCTCCATGAGGGGTGTGGGAAAATAGTGTGTGTAACCAAACTTTTGTCATTTTAATAAACCATCTTTTTCTTTACCTTTCTCTCTCTACTTTCTCTCTCTAGAAACATGGTGTATTTCGATCAACCGCGACCTCCCGAACGTGTTTCTTGGTCATAACAAGTGGCATCAGAGCTAACCGGGGGCGAATCGTGGTGTTTTTGGGTGAAAAAATCGTGTTTTTGGGTGAAATAATGGATCTGGTACTGTTCATCGAAAGTTTGTCGTGTTTGAAAAAGTTTTCGAGTTAAGAAAATTTTATCGAGTTAGCATGTTGTCTATCGAGTTTGGATCCAATTTCTTATCAAGTTAGCATGTTTTTATCGAGTTAGGATCCAGTTTTATCGAGTTAGCATGATTGATTATCGAGTTAGGATCCTGAGTTTCAGAGCTTATCGAGTTTGGTGTCTGATTTATCGAGTTTGGTGGAAGGTGATCTTATCGAGTTTGGAGATCTGCTTATCGAGTTTGAGATATGCTTATCGAGTTTGAGATCATGTTATCGAGTTAGATGTGTTTTGCCGAGTTAGGCATGGCTCAACCTTATCGTTTTATCGAGTAAGGATATTATCGAGTTAGGGACAAACGAAACTCTGCCAAAATTTCATTGGACTTATCGAGTTAAGGGGCATTACCGAGTTAGGGGATTTATCGAGTTTGAGAAGGTTATCGAGTTAGGGATGTTTATCAAGTTAGGGATGGTTATCGAGTTAGGGATGGTTTATCGAGTTAGGGGAATTGCTTATCGAGTTTGGACCACTATCTGGGCTTATCGAGTTTGGGATTTGTAAGACATACCGAGTTAGGATCCAAGTATTATCAAGTTTGACCAAAAAAAAAAAAAAAAAAAAAAAAAAAAAAAAAAAAAAAAAAAAAAGTTTTTTGGCGGGAAAAGTTGAGTAAAATTTATTTTTCACACGAGACTTAACGTTCAATTTTTACGCGAGATTTTAATTTTGGTACAAGGTTGAAAATTTTGGCCCGAAATTCAAATTTTTTCGATGAAATTTTGCGTAAAAATTTCCAAAACTCAAATTTTTCTGGTAACCTTAGAATTGCATTTCATAGTGGTTTCCAAATTATGGGCGAGAAATTTTTCCAATTTTATTTTTGGAGGGAAAATACGAAATCACTACGAATCACCCGAAATAGAATGTCAAGCTTCACCAAAACACACCACGGATTGCTTAAACGATCCTGATCAAGAATCACAATCAAATGACAACGGCTAGTATCAGATTTTTGTGACTACGGAGTTTTTGTACGATATTGCTTATTTGGGTTTAAAGTTCATTTCACGGGCACGTGTACTTATTTATCTCAAAGTCTAGGGGTGGATGGATGCATGACTTTCGGAGATACTTGTTTGGGCAAACACTGGTAGAGATAGTGATTAAGACTTGGATTATCTAGTTATACCCGATGTAAGGAGTTACATTGTAGTACTCATGGGTTATAGCTATCACTTTAAGGAGTTACGTTGTAGTACTCAATGTCACACGAAGTTGTGGATAGTTCAAGAGGCGGAGATTTCATATACTGTTTACGCGTTTGGGTATATGGCACTACCTATGCTTAAAGGAGTTACGTTATAGTGCTCAGTATAGGTTCTTAGTCACACCTTCGTACAAGATTAAGTCACATATCTATGAGATGTTTACTTCATTCTCAAATTGGTTATATTGAGTTCTCTCCATACAGTGGTCATTTACTAGCTGGTTGGAATTTGAAGAGGTCGCTTAAAGGTTGAAGAGAAGAGAAGAGATTGTAGAATAAAGAGAGTCATACTTTTGCGACATATACTCACAACTTATGCTTACACGGTCTATCTACATTGCATCAGAAGTGTAAAGTACGGGTAATTTTGGCATGTACACACAATAGTATGATGCTTTCGATACATCGCAACCATTAGGAGGGAGAAGAACATGCCAAAAGAAGTTGTGTTTCATCTCTTGTACGTTGGTTGATCGAGGGAATTGTGCTTACACTGGAACCGAAGAAGTACTAATGATGTGTATATCGGAGCGTATTACCAACCTTCTGTGCAATACTATGTGAGTTATGCTATGATGCTCCCAGAACGACAACCATGGTGCAAACACATTAGTATCTACCTTATCCGCTGCGAGATGAGAAGAGAGTTGTCAGTTTAGGAGGGAGCAGAAGAAAAAGAATAAAGGCTCACTAGTTAGGAGGGAGTAATAACCTAACTAGACCATTACAGTTGAAGTTCAGAGCTACAAAGACCTTTGCCGTCTGTGTCAAAGATCATACGCCGAGATCGTCGGAAGAGAGAAGTTCAAGTCTGCCTCAGTATCTAGACTACAGAGACTCTGCGCTTCAACAACATCAACATAGTTTACTATTGTTGTAATTTACATGTTTATGTGTTTATAGGTCTCATTGTATCCATTCATGTGTGACGATATCTTGGAGGGAGATTGTTAGCCTTGCTATTTTATAAAAGATAACGTCACACATAAAGAAATGGACTAGATATCATACAAATAGTACTTTAGGGACTATTATTGTAATATAGGCAAACTAGTGATGTAATGAGCCTATAAATACCCCTCATGACTCTCCATGAGGGGTGTGGGAAAATAGTGTGTGTAACCAAACCTTTGTCATTTTAATAAACCACTTTTTCTTCACCTTTCTCTCTCTACTTTCTCTCTCTAAAACAATGTTGTATTTCCATCAACCTCGACCTCTGGAACGTGTTTCTTGATCATAACATTCACTTACGTTTCTAACTCGGTATGTTCAAATAGGGTTCTAACTCGATAAGCTTACTTAGGGTTTCTAACTCGATAAGTTCAAATAGGGTTCTAACTCGATAAGCTTACTTAGGGTTTCTAACTCGATAAGTTCAAATAGGGTTCTAACTCGATAAGCTTACTTAGGGTTTCTAACTCGATAAGTTAGGTAGGGTTCTAACTCGATTTGTTCTTTGGTTTCTAACTTGATAAGTTCTTTGGGTTTTAAACTCGATAAGTTAGGTATGTTGCTAACTCGATAAGTCCACTGGAGGTTCAAACTCGATAAGTTGTTAGGTTACTAACTCGATATGTTCTTAAGGTTTCTAACTTGATATGTATCCTAACTCGATAGATGGTCTTGATTTGGGCAGAGTATTCCCTTAGTTAGAGTCACAATTGTCCTAACTCGATAAACGATTAGGTAAACAAGGCTAACTCGCCAAAATCCAAAATCCAAACTCGATAGAAAACACTTAACTCGATAGATCTTTTAGCACCTAACTCGATAGAACTTGAAATAAACCCCTAACTCGATAGAATATGACACCTAACTCGATAAGTTAAAAATTAACCCCTAACTCGATAGGTGTGACACCTAACTCGATAGTATTTTAGCACTTAACTCAATAGAACCAAAGTGAACCCCTAACTCGAAAATAACTCGATGAACAGTACCAGTTTTGTAAGAAAATCACTTTAAAACCTAGTTTTTCTACCAAATCAAACCTAAATCAACCTATATTATCCCTTGGCGAATGATACCACTTGTTAGGTCACCATTTTTATAACATAATCTCTAAGATAGATCTAGAGAGAGAAAGAGAGTAGAGAGAGAGTGTGTGGAAGGAACCATTGGATTGAAAATGAAAGAGATGAAATTCCTTAGAGAACCAACCTCTCTCAAAGGAGAGGTTACATAGTATTTATAGGTGAGGACTAGGGCAACACTCCCTTCCTCCCTATCTTGAAAATGAAATGGGCTTAAGGCCCATGGGCTTGCTACATAAGCCTTAAGATATAATAAACATACAAGCCTTAGCAACCTATTACAAGTAAATGACCGAGACTTGATAAATAGTAAAACTACGTTCCCAACAATCTCCCCCTAAGGGTCGGTCATCAAGGTTGCTTGACGTCTTCATCTTAATCTTTGACTTTCAATGCTTTAGACGTCTTCTAAATCATTCATCGTTCTTTGTTCTTAGTTGATGTAGTAGTGATCATCTTATTACAAAATGTAATGACCGAGACTTGAATAAATATAAAAGTACGTTCCCAACAATTATGATATTGGATCATTACATATTGTAGTAGAGGACTTAACAAGGAAACCATAGCAACTTGAACCACTTAAAACGAGTACACGAGTCAAAAGTTATGACCATTTGAAGTTACCAAAACTTTGCGGCAAAACTGCCAAAATAGTTTCTGTGACAGAACATACATAAAACACGCAAAAAGAGGCCTTTCTGGTCCGTTTCAAGAAAAAGTCAAATCATGAAAGTTGTCCGGAATCACGTTTTCTTCAAAAACTCAGGTGCACGTCTCCAGAAAACCAATAACGAATGAGATTTTTCTCAGTTTCTTAACAGCTATTTACATATATATATAAGTCACTATATAATGGTTATGTTTTAATAAGACCAAGAGGTCTTATGACCTAGATTCAAGACCACAACCATGGCTAAAGCCGAGGTTGAGTCTCAATACCATAGAACAATGACCAAAGGTCATGGCAAGGCCATGACTAAATGACCATATAAACTTACTTAGGCGAAAACATGAGCTAAAGTATTGGCGATAACTTGAACATACAATTTGGATCTACTTCATCTAAAGAACCATGAGATATTACAAGTATTTGTCATACAAGTTATAAGAAACTTACCCTAATAACAATCTTCATGTAAAGATAAACTTTCCTAAGTTTATTCAAATATTAGACATGTAACTTTTCGGATCAAAACTTATATATATATATATATATATATATATATATATATATATATATATATATATATATATATATATATATATATATATATATATATATATATATATATTATCAACTACTACAATAGTAGGGAGCCTCATGTGAGGAGTTCATTATGTAAGCCGTCGAGATGAGTTGTGGATTTACGAATTAAAGTGTCCTGGCTCCTCGAACGTTTACTAACATGACTTCTGAATTATGTCGGCCCGAATGGTAGTAAATGATATATAAACTATACATGTTTCATGAACCATTTCTTTTCAAAGACTTACACTATACATCGTACCACATCATGGACTAAATGCAAGATATATATATATATATATATATATATATATATATATATATATATATATATATATATATATATATATATATATATATATATATATATATATATATATATATAGGCAATTCTTCATATTCTTTACTCCAATCCTAAGTCGCAACATTCTATTATAGGTTGCTCGTAGAAACCTTCGCGATTCGACCATCACATTCACTACTTACTACATAACTTAAGGTGAGTTCGTAGCCCCACTTTCTATTGTTTAACTATTTTACAAACCCATGGGGGGGATACATGCTATTATTTTTCTACTCGAACACAATGCTTTCTACTGTATGCTACCCGACTATGTTTTATTGTCACTAAGTAACGATTGCCATGTTCGAAGTCCCTATATCATGAACCATTAGTCACTAGCTATAGTGAGCGCGAATATTGTGAATAGATCTATTGGGATTGACGAATCCCATTTGTATTGAACAACTACGAGTTCAAACAAATGCACTATATTTGATAGTTTGAGGTATAATGGCAATATTACCTTGGTAGGGCTTCTATAATGCCAATTTTTGGTTCGATGTTAATGCTTTGGTTGCATGAGCTTAGTGCAATAATAACGATTTTGTTTTCTAACTATGAGTGTGAGTCTATAGCTCACACTACGATTATTGTGTTCAACGATTTAACTACAAACTCTACGAATTCCACTCAACCTTTGTGTTGACTGTTTTAAGCATGTATTTCAGGTCCATAATGAACGAAGCTGGCACGGAGGAGCACGGATTTTCAAGAGGGCTATAAATTTTATTATCATTCAAAAACTCATTTAATGTAAATTGTAAACATGAAACCATCTGGGACCTCATTTTGTAATCTATGATATTTATATAATTTGAATGATAAATATTTCAAAAATGACTCAATTAGAGTTCGTTTTCTATTATTGTGACTATTGTGCCGTCGAGTAACACCCAGTTTGAATTCCGCTGCATCCATGAATTGGGGGTGTTACAGATTGGTACCAGAGCCATGGTTATAGAGAAATGGGTCTAATTGAGACCTAAACTATAACCACACATACAAGCAAAAACATTTTTATAGCCTTCCGCTCTCCGTGTCTTCCATCCTCCAGTCGATTATGGACTTATTAAGCATTTTATACTACACAAACATGTTAGCACATGGATATATGTACCCTTAGCATAATTGAGCATTTCCCCGTAAGCATTTTATACTACATGAACCTATTAGTATATTGATATATACACACTAGGCATTCTACACCACACGAACATATATAAGTATATTAATATATACATTCGAGTTATTTTCAATCATTTTATCTAAACAATGGACTAAACATATCTGCACATGCCTATTCTAGGGCATTTCGACACAACCACATTCTCCTAATCATGTTTCTACTCCAACATTTTATGTCCAAGATATTGTAACTAATTACAATGGTCTTTTCTATTTACCGGACATTGTATGATACAATGGTCTTAACCATTTCTCAAATGTTTTGAGTCACACAATGGTCTAACCTACTTCCCAGACATTGTGTATTGCACAATGGTTTAATCTACTTCCGAGACATTGTGATTTGCGCAATGGTCTCTGGAATTATTCCATCACCTCACCAATATCATTTCATATGATATCAAAAACCTATCACAATCTATCGATTTCTAAATAGAAATATGAGATTTCTAAAGGACAAACAAATCCATCATCTACAAAAGCTGAAGTTTTTCTACATTCATCAAAGTTTTCTTCTGAAACCTTTATTATTAAAAGCTCGTGATCCTGGCCAAGTATGGACTATTTTAGAATTACTTAAAACTTCCTTTCCACACACGTATCTACCCGTACTATCTTCTATGCAATGGAATGTGAAAACATAGGTTACAAGTCTTGTATGCGGGACTTGCAACTGAATGGTTTGACATCGCCTTTGTTTAGTGGACAGTTTCTCAAAAGCAACGGACATATCACAAGTATACCTAATTTAGGTATTTGAAAATTTTATCGAACCTCGGCTAAATATAGACTAGTCACCTATATTTAACCTAGGGACAGTGGAACATAGTCTGACTAACTATGTTCGACTTAAAATTTTCACATACTGAGAATAGTTGTACTAGGGTTATGTTCAGATTAATTTCCTACTTGAACTCGATAAACCACCAAAATACTTTAAAACGATCTAGAGACACGATAGTGTCTTACCACTCAGCGAAATCTTAACACCTTATTTGTAGTACCTAATTTCATTCTTGAAAGTTTTCATTTATGAGATAATCCGAACTTCTATCTTGGGATAGTTATCAATCCTTCTCTTCATCCTGTAGAAGTAATATCCTGTTTAGGTCCTAAGGATACCATTCCGTCATAAACCTTAAAAATTTCTTAAAATTTTAAAGCAAACTCAACATCTATACCTAAGAATATTAATGTTAGGCATACACTACACACTTTTGTTCATCAATATATCACATCATTATCTTCACAACCGTTGAAACCACAAGCTCATTAACAGATCTTGAGGCACTTTTAAAGCTCAAATCATCATTAGCTACACCACAAGCACCCTCATCAGCTTTACAAGATTGAATATTCATCTTGTACTTTTGGAACACCAGTATCATCTCGTAATACACTACCTTGTAACTCACCGGCTAATTATGAATGTTGTGTTGAGAATTCTTAAGTAGGATGATTTATAATTATTTGAATGGATTGGGATGCCTTTTCATTTAAATAAAGAAATTGTAAATCACCGAACCATAAGTTTATATTCCCCTATTTACATTGTTTGGGATGCCTCTCTATGTAAATAAAGAATTATAAACAAGTGGGCTTATTTGTATCCAAAATAACATAAGTATGAAGTCAATAAACACTAGGTACAACAACAGATTACCTACTAGGCTATGATTGCAACTACTATCCCAATTTCTGTTTGATATTCAACAACTATATCAATTTCTGTACAACTACTATATCAATTTCTATTAATATTCGACTTCTATATCAATTTTCTTTGATATTCGACTATTATATGGATCTCTACTGATATTCAACTATATTATCAATCTCTATTGACACACCGTATTCTGTGACAAATCAAACTAAATCACTGGTAATCCCAAACTCTAGTCCTTATAAGTAACCACACATCTTCATCGACACCACTCCAACATATAACACACATAGAACTTCGGGACGAAGTTCCCCGTAAGGGGTAGAGACTGTAACAATTCGCAATTTCAGGTTAATTACTATTCCCGGAAAATTTCACTATTCACTTTTACTATTCATTTTCCCGAAATTTTCCTGAAATTTGATTTTTGTTTCTTGGCCTCGAGTGATAAATTATTTCCATAGCAAATTAAAAGTTTGACACTCATCAGATCATTTTCGCAAAAGTTATTAAGGAATTACACGTTTTAGGGTAAAACGTCATTCAAAAATTCTACGCACAACGAAACTCGACCGCGTTAATTTTTCCCGTATCAGAAAAATGTTTGATACACTCATAATTTATTTGAGAATAAATCATAACTGTGAAAAACATGACCAAATAAACCTAGGCCATGAAAAACAGGAATTTTCCTTTTTAAGCGTTTTTACTCAGCCGTAACCTTAGCCTATACCTGCACCGCGTTTCTAAGACGATTTGAGTTTTCACATTTTTGGAAAAAGTCAACATATTTTTCCCTCCTCCTTTGACCAAAAATCATTCCTTGATTTTATAAATCATTCCTTGATTTTTAGGCTTACAGTTTTATGTCTAAAAGACATTTAATACCAACCGACACTAGAATGAGCCCAGCCTAGACATTATAAGTCTTTTTAAATTATTTTTATCCTATTAGAAAAGTAACATTTTACTTTTCTCAATTTTACACAATATTCGTACGTTTTACGTATTACGCGTTTTAGACCCGTGTTTCCAGTTTTAGCAGGGTTTTAGCACCCCAATGGAACCTACCACTCATTTTATATTTTATTATGGAGTATTTGGACAAGTTTAATGATTCTTCCAAGTTTCGTATTTTTACGATACCCGGTTTTACGTATTATGGCTTAATCGTTTATGGTTAGCATTTTACGGAGTCAAAACTAGCTCCATAAGTAGGATAATAACAAAAAGACCAAGTCATCCTATCCTTAGTCCATGTGAACCGCCTCTAGGGGGGGGGGATTCACCTTGTGTGGCTTGATCTTGACCCTTGATTCATTAGATGATTACATGTGTACAACTTTGGCTCCAAGTAAAACTTGGTCACCAAGTTTAGGAGATTTCCTAGTTGTTTCCTAACCTCCTCAACTCACTATAAAAGCCCTCCCCTCCTCCTTTCTTTGTACGCCACACATACCACACACCAACACCATTCCATTTGCTAGTTTACTTCAAGTTTTGTGCAAGAAATCAAGTGCTACAACAACATATAAACTCTAGTTTGGTTTTGATTCATCAAACTACTTCTAAACCGTAGAAACTTTGGTGATTTCTCTTGAGTTTGAATCTACTCAAGTCACCTCAACTTTCATCATCTCTCTTTCAAGAATACAAGAGTAGAAAGATTGCATGAAGTGAAGTAGGGTGAAGCTTAAGTCAATTAAAGTCCTTTTCCTTACATGCTACTTACCTTTCTTTGTAGAAAGCCAAAGTTGTAAGCAAACTCTAATACACTTCCTTGCTTAAATATCATTTTCATGCTATTTGTATTTCCTTCATACTATATATTGTCTTGTTATCATGTCCATGATGTATAAAAATGGGTAAAACAAGTTATTATAAATGATTATTAAGTTAAGTTATTTAAACAAGTAAACTAGTGACTTTCTTGGTGAAATCTGATCAAAATGGTAAAATTATGATATTAGATCAATACATATTGTAGTAGAGGACTTAACAAGGAAACCATAGCAACTTGAACCACTTAAAACGAGTACACGAGTCAAAAGTTATGACCATTTGAAGTTACCAAAACTTTGCGGCAAAACTGCCAAAATAGTTTCTGTGACAGAACATAAAACACGCAAAAAGAGGCCTTTTTGGTCCGTTTTCATGAAAAAGTCAAAGCATGAAAGTTGTCCGGAATCACGTTTTCTTCAAAAACTCAGGAGAACGTCTCCAGAAAACCAATAACGAATGAGATTTTTCTCAGTTTCTTAACAGCTATTTACATATATATAAGTCACTATATAATGGTTATGTTTTAATAAGACCAAGAGGTCTTATGACCTAGATTCATGACCACAACTATGGCTAAAGCCGAGGTTGAGTCTCAATACCATGGAACAATGACCAAAAGTCATGGCAAGGCCATGACTAAATGACCATATAAACTTACTTAGGCGAAAACATGAGCTAAAGTATTGGCGATAACTTGAACATACAATTTGGATCTACTTCATCTAAAGAATCATGAGATATTACAAGTATTTGTCATACAAGTTATAAGAAACTTACCCTAATAACAATCTTCATGTAAAGATAAACTTTCCTAAGTTTATTCAAATATTAGACATGTAACTTTTCGGATCAAAACTTATATATATATATTTTATCAACTACTACAATAGTAGGGAGCCTCATGTGAGGAGTTCATTATGTAAGCCGTCGAGATGAGTTGTGGATTTACGAATTAAAGTGTCCTGGCTCCTCGAACGTTTACTAAGATGACTTCTGTTGGGTCACTGAATTCCCCAATCTTCTTCAAACAAGGATTTGAACGTAAAATAACCTAAGTATAAACAAGTCACTGAGTGAACAGTAACTCAGTGAGTCATCTTCAGGATGCTTACACCGAGCCTAAGAAGAAAGGTTCTCCATTCAGTGAGGCGGAAGTCAGTGAAGTGTGATCTAAGCCAAGAAGAAGGTGATGGGTTCAGTGAGGATGACAATAACTCACTGAACCCCATGACTCCTCAACAACTTCATGGTACTAAAGACTGATGACTAGAAGACTGAAGTTTTGGCGGGACTGGGCGGGAAAGTCTGAGCTGCATTATTAAAGTGCTTTATCACTTTAATGTCAAACTTTCCCAAAATGGTTAAAACCAGTCTGTCATCAGAAAGTGCCTTTTGAACTTAACTCAATGAAGGTTCCTTGCCAGAAGAATAATATCTTTCAAGATATTGTTAGGGAAGCTTTATGTCCAATGTATAACTAGTTGTTCTATACTTGTGTATAAATATGAAGCATAAGAGAGGAGTAAAAGTTGACAAGTTTGTGCAATTAATGCAAAGCATTCACAAACCACTTTTACTCCTCCAAATAACAACATAACCCCTGAGATAGCTCAGTGGGTCCTGAAAGTTGTTACTCAACACAGATTGAGTTTAGTGAGGAGTCTATACCATACTTGTCGTTTTCAATCCCAAGTGTTATTCCGCAAACACTTGGGTACGATTCTTTTTGATTAACTTCTAATAAAGAATTAAACGTTGGAAAATATTGTCTCTTATATTTACGTTACTTTATTGTTAATCATTTTATACATCTTTGTTTAAAGTCATACAACTTGGTTACTTTAGCTTTGTAGTTACTGTTAACCAAGTAAAAGGGACTAACAAGTGGTATCAGAGCCTCTGATTTGTAAAACTTAAACCTGTTTTCAAAACTTAAGAGTGCTCAAGTTTTTTAAATCAAGATCCCACTATGACTGACATAGATGTTCCCCAGCTTGTCGACAAAAAGGGTGGAAGTTATTCAGCAACTGCCCCTCGACTAGAAGCTGGCAAATTTAATAAGTGGAAAAAGCGAATGCTTTGCTACTTAACTGGGATGGAACCATATTACATTAAGTTGATTAATGATGGTCCATATGTCCCAACAACTGCCCAAGGTTTAATTAAACCTGAAGCTCAGTGGACCCCAGATGAAAGGAGGGTGGTCAATCAAGACCAGCGCCTGAAGAGCATCATTATATCATGCCTTCCCGATGATATAATGGAATCAGTGATCAACTGTCCCACTGCCCAGCAGACATGGACTGACCTGGTTCATAACTATGAAGGGCCTTCTGATACCAAAGAGAATAGAATCATGGACCTGAAGCTTGAATTCAATACCTTCAGGGCCAAGAATACTGAAAGTCTCTCTGAGACTTATACTCGGTATAAGACCCTCCTGAATGAGCTGACCAATGATGGTGTTATACTGTCAAAACATGAGATCAATGTTGTTTTTGTCAATAGTCTTCCTGAGAAGTGGTTAAACTTCTCTCAGGGATTGAGAAATGCAAACCACATTCAGAACCTTGAGCTCCCTGCTATCTATGGGAAGTTTGTCTATGAAGACAATCTTATCACCAGGAGATACCCTGGTAAAGCTCAGGAGACCAAAAAGGCCTTGACAATTTCACCCATATCAACTGCTTTCTATTCTAAAGGTGTTGTGCAGGATTTTCAGGATGGTTCTGATGATGAGTTTGACCAAAGAACCAGTGAGGAGTACCTGAATGATCTTCAAATTGAATTTCATGAAAGAGCACTCCTTGCTAATTCAAAAAGATTTTTTAAGAAAAACAAATTCCCTTCAAAAGCAAATGATAATACTGAATGTTTCAAATGTGGTAAAATGGGACATTTTGCTAAAAATTGTTTTTCAAAAACAACCTCAGAACCATCCTTCAAATTTTCAGGAAATAACTCTTTTTCAGGCCCCAGCAAATTTCAACCAAAAATGCTTCAGTCTAGTCAAAGATTTGAAAAAGTCCCTCAAATTGACTTTGAAGCCAAGTACAGAAAGGCAAAAGCTAAACTTGCCCTTCTTGAATCATCCTCAATAGTCTTTCAGCCTCCTCAGGCTCCAAAGCCTACTCAAGCCAAGAACAAAGGGCTTGTTGCTGAAACATATGACTGAAATGAGGTTGAAGTGTCCGCTGATGATGAAGTTCACATCAGTGCCCTGATGGCTCTGTCAGATGACAACAAGCTTGCTGTGGGGAAGAGTCATGCAAGAAATAGAGAATGGGTCAACATCACACTGAGGAAGGTAAATCTTTTACTTTCTATGGATGATGATGATGATTGGAAATCTTACTTAAATTATATTAATGTTGATCTTAAGTATGTTGAAGAGCAAAGATTGAACTTGTTTTCAAAATTTAACAAACTAAGTTTTGAATTAAATCATAGTAGAGATGAATTACTTGCTTTAAAACAAGCCAAGCCTGAAAGTGTTACACTTCAAATTCAAAACACTGAACTGGTAAAACAAAATCAAGCTCTTCAGGAAGAACTTAAGAAAGAAAAGAAAACTATTTGGAAATGGACTCAGAAAAACCCCAAACTTTATGAAACACTGAGTCTCTCACCCAGCTCCAAAAAGACTGGTTTGGGTGATGATCAACTCACTGAAGTTTCTGGGGAGAGCAGCCATTCAACAACTTTTCTGTCAACAAACATACTCTCTAGCAAAGAACTTGCTCCTAAACCCAGTGATTGGATTGAAAGAAACAATCCAGATAGTAAAATGCCAAATTTTAATACTGGAAGAATCCTGGAGCCTGAAAGTCAGGCTATTAAGGAGCTGCTAGGAGTCACTGGTGAACTTAGTCCTACTGAGTCCATCACTGAGTCTAAGTCTGATTCACCACTCCCTCCACTGAAACATCAGGGAGCAGAACCCAATTCTGACCTTGCACCATTAGTCTTTCAACCACATTCTCCTAAAGAGAAATCAGGGTTAGGAAGGACTATTCTGAAAAGACCTACTCCTGCACCCACTGAACACCAAAAACCTTCAGGAACCAATGAAGTGAAGCTTGAAAGCACTGATTCAAAGGTTGATCAGCTTGCTGAACTTGTCAGGATGCTGAGTGAGAAAATTGAGTATACTGAGAAAAACTCTGACTCAAAATCAACAAAGCCCTCAGTATCCTCAGGTTCTTCCAAACCAAAAACCACACCCAGACCCTCAGGGAGATGTAAACTATGCAATTATCCAAATCACAGCACTGATAAATGCTACAGAGTCCTGTTTTGTATGATATGCAAACAAGAGGACCACAGAACTTGTGATCACATCTCCCACACTGCTTCTTTAAAAGCAAGGGGTCGATACAAAAACCAAGGCTATCAGTATGCCACACCTTCCAAACAAAGACTGAAGGCTAAGCCTTTCTCACCATGTCCTCACTGTGGTTTCAATGATCATCTTCCTGATGATTGTATGATGAAAGATTGCTGTGACATATGTGGAGATCCCTCCCATGAAACCAGGGGACATGACAAAGTGATTCAGTCCAGAAGGAAAAACCAAACCAACACTTCTCAGTCACCTGAGGCATCAACTTCCACAAAATGTAAAACATGTGGAAGCTCAGGTCACACTACTTCAGACCATGATTCACTAACTGAGTTCAAAAAGTCCCTGAGGACTAAGCCCACTAGAAAGTGGGTCAACAAGAAAAACTAACCCAGTTTACTGTTTGTGCAGAAACACATCAAGGATCCTACTTGGCATCTAGACAGTGAATGCTCCAGAAGTATGACTGGTGTGAAAAGTTTTCTGCACAAATATGTGGAAGAACCAGGACCCAAAGTAGTATTTGGTGATAACTCATCAGCTCCCACTGAAGGTTATGGTTCAGTAAACTGCAATGGTATAGTTTTTACAAGAATAGCTTATGTTAATGGTCACAAGTATAACCTGATAAGTGTTTCCCGTCTATGTGATGCCAAATACATAGTTCAGTTTGATGACAATAGAGGGGCCATCTTTAATGCCAATAAGGAAGTTGTGTTGATTGCCCCTAGGAGGGATGATGTATATGTCCTTGACATGTCATCCCTGACTCAGAATGGGACTTGTCTATTCTCAAAGGCAAGTGAGACAATCAACTGGCTATGGCATAGGAGACTCTCTCATCTCAACTTCAAAAACATCAACAACCTGGCCAAACAGAACAAAGTTCTAGGCCTTCCATCCCTGGTGTATACCAAAGACAAGCCTTGTTCTGCTTGTGAAAAAGGAAAACACCACAGGGCATCATTCAAAACCAAACAAACCTTTTCCATCAAAAGCTGCCTACATCTTCTTCATATGGACCTTTTTGGACCTGTCAGTCCAATGTCCATTCACCATGAGAAGTATACTCTGGTCATTGTGGATGAATACTCAAGATATACTTGGGTTTACTTCCTGACCAAGAAGAGTCAGGCAGCTGAAACCATCATGTCATTTGTCAGGAACATTGAAAATCAAAATGATGTCAAAGTTAAACAGATCAGGACTGACAATGGCACTGAATTCAAAAACCAAGACCTTGAGTGTTTTTGTGATGAGAAAGGAATTTCTTAAAATTTCACTTCTCCCTATACTCCTGAACAAAATGGAGTAGCTGAAAGGAGAAATAGAACACTCATTGAGGCAGCAAGAACAATGTTGAATGGCTCAGTCCTCTTAAAACATTTTTGGACTGAGGCAGTTAAAACAGCCTGCTACACTCAAAATAGGTCAATCATTGTGAAAAGGCATAACAAGACTCTTTATGAAATATTCAAAGGAAGGACTCCTGACATCAGCTACTTTCATGTATTTGGGTGTCCTGTGTTTATACATAATCACAAGGATCACTTGGGTAAATTTGATGCCAAAGCTGATGATGGATACTTCCTGAGATATTCCCTGGTTTCTAAAGCCTTCAGGATGTTCAACACTAGGAGACAACAAACTGAGGAAACTTATCACATTACTGTTGATGAGAGCACTGAATCCATCAGGTTCTCAAATTCCTCAGTAGAAGAAATTGGTATTGATGACTCATCAAGATATCCTCCTGATGAGTATCATCCTGAGAACAATCCCTCAACCCAATACCAAGCTGATGCAGACGTCTCCTATTACATCATCCCTCACAACCTTCCCCAACCACCTATCAGTGAGTTCATTGAAACTCAGCCTGTCTAAAATGAGACTGACACCACTGAACAAATTGTTCAGGAACCCTCAGAACAAATTGTTCCTACAGTTGTCGCTGAAGCACATAATGATGAGTTACCTCATGTTCCTGAGTCTGAACCTAATCAGGCTCCTTCAAGCTCAAATTCTTATCCCAAACCTCAGGATAGCTGGACTAGATCCAAAATCATTGAGCTTGTGAACATCATTGGTGAACCCACTGAAGGCATGCTCACAAGAAGCAAGGCTGCTAAACTCAAGGCTGCCACTGCCAATATATGTCTTTATGCTGACTATCTCTCAGAGATTGAGCCTAAAAATGTTAAAGAAGCCCTGACTTATGAAAGCTGGGTTCAGGCCATGAGAGATGAATTGGAACAATTTGACAGAAATGATGTCATGACCCTTGTTGAATGCCCCCAGGGTGTTTTAGTCATTGGTATGAAATGGGTCTTTAAGAACAAGACTGATGAGAATGGCACAGTCATTAAAAACAAAGCAAGACTGGTTGCCAAAGGATACAATCAACAGGAAGGTATAGACTATGAGGAAACCTTTGCACCTGTTGCTAGAATGGAAGCGATCAGGATCTTCCTTGCCTATGCAACTTACATGAACTTTAAAGTTTACCAAATGGATGTTAAAAGTGCATTCCTGAATGGTAACATCAAAGAAGATGTTTATGTGCAACAGCCTCCTGGTTTCGAAAGTAGTGAATACCCTAACCATGTCTACAAACTTAACAAAGCCCTCTATGGACTGAAACAAGCACCCAGGGCAAGGTATGAAACTCTTTCAGCCTTCCTGATCCAAAACAAGTTTGTCAGAGGAAAGATTGACAACACACTGTTCATCTACAGAACAAAGGATGATGTCATTCTTGTCCAAGTATATGTTGATGACATCATCTTTGGCTCAACAAGTTACAAACTATGCAAACAGTTTGAGAAACTGGTGACCACAAAGTTTGAAATGAGCATGATGGGTGAACTCACATACTTTCTTGGACTCCAAATTAAACAAATTGAAAAAGGAATATCCATTTGCTAAGAGAAATACCTCAGGAACCTACTGAAGAAGTATGAGCTCACTGACTGCTCTTCAGTAAAAACTCCTATGGTTCCTCCAAACAACCTTGGTCCTGATCTCACTGGAAAGTCAGTGAATCAAACCCAATACAGAGGAATGATTGGCTCCCTGATGTACTTACTTGCCTCAAGGCCTGATATCCAATTCTCAGTCTGCCTGTGTGCCAGATACCAGGCTGACCCTAAAGAATCACATCTCACTGCTGTCAAGAGAATCATCAGGTACCTAAAGGGTACTCCAAACCTTGGTTTGTATTACCCAAAATGTTCAGGATTTGATCTCAAAGGGTACACTGACTCTGACTATGCAGGATGTAACATGGATATGAAAAGTACTTCAGGATCCTGCCAATTTCTTGGTGGTAAACTTGTGTGTTGGAGTACAAAGAAACAACAGTCAGTGGCCATGTCCTCAGCTGAAGCTGAATATATGGCTACTGCAGGATGTTGTGCAAATGTACTATGGATGAAAAGCCAACTGAGTGACTATGGCATTCAGTATAAGATGGTACCTATCTTTTGTGATAATACAAGTGCCATAGCCATCTCAAACAATCCAGTACTTCATCAAAGAACCAAACACATTGACATCAGATACCACTTCATCAGGGACCATATCTCTAATGGAGAAATTGAACTACATTTCATCCCCACTGAGTATCAGCTAGCTGATATCTTCACTAAACCTTTGGATGAACCCACTTTCACAAGATTGAAAGCTGAACTGGGCATGTTGGACATAGAATCAGGGAACTGATCAAAAGTGGTCCAACATTATGTAAATTCTCTAGGTCCCTGATCACACCCTTCCTGAAAATTTTTTTGAATGATAATTCATTCAGGGGGCTCAGGATGAAAAATGACATTGAATACCCTAACTAAATGATCTAAGTATTTATTTAGTTAATGTCCCAGGTAGGTAACTGAATCCTATTAAATATAGGAATATATGTCACTTACACAACTGGCATCCACTCCTTTGGCCCCCACATCTCTCTCACCAAACACCACTGAGCATTAAATGCTCCCCCACACACAAAAGTTGTGATGATTTCTACTCTGCAAAAGTGCATTATTTGCAGAGCCGCACAACTGTTCATCCACGATGTGAGAGAAAATAGGGTAATGGGAATCGTGATATTTAATGCGGATATCAAACCAAAATTATTATGCCGTTTCGGTTAAATAAATTAACCTTTGGTATCCGCAACATCACTACCCTAATTCTCACCCTATAAATACCCCCACAAAAAGGGAACACACACACACGCTTTTAAAATCATAACAAAACTCTTGCAAATCATTTTCAAAACTGCGTGTGTTTCCCTCACTGATACCCATTTTTTCAAAAAATAAACCAGGCTTTTATCTAAACCAAATGGTTCTTCTAAGGTCATAAAATACGCACCCAATGTGGATTTCCAAATGGAAAGCGTAGACCTTACCAAGAACAATGTGGTGGGGAACTTTGCCTACCCTGAATACAGGGATGTGGTGAAGTTCCTTCAGAACTGCTTCCTGACCACCTCATTCACAAAAACCCCCTCAGTCATCTATCATGACTATTTGAGGGAATTTTGGTGCACAGCGGTGGTTGAAAACCCTGATGCGCCAAAAGAGGCCAAAATAAAGTTTACAGTCAAGAATGGAACCAAGTCCCTAACTCTTGACTATAAAACTTTTGTCAACGCCACAGGCCTTGACTACACCACGACCTTCACTGCCCAACCCTCTGAGAAAGAGGTAAAGGAGGTCTTACTGGAACTGGGACCCTATGACAAAAATCACCCTGAGGTGACACCAGGGTCCCTATTATCCAAAGCCCCTATAATAAAGACCTGGTTCCCAGCTCCCTGGAGGATTCTAATGACTTTTGTCATTCAGGTTCTCTGGGGAAATAAATCCTCTACTGAGCAATTGAACACTACTCAGGCAATGATAGTGTTCTGTCTCATTGAGGGTAAAATGATTGACTTTGGAGAAATCATCTTCAGGGACCTCATAGCAAAGTTAGGGGGAAGTCTAGGCAAAAACATATGTCATATCCTAGATTCGTTTCCTGTGCCCTACAAGACTTGCTTGGGTCTGAGTATGTTAAGCCTGACATAGCAGGTTTTGAGCCTGATGTCCTACACAAGGCAAATTACTCTCGTGACCCTCTTGAGGTTACACCTGTCACCCTGACAATGTATATGCGTTCTGCTATCCAGGGTGACAATAAAGTTTCACCAGTTCCCTCTCCCACCAAGAAGGTAAAGAGGAAGAAGGAACAGGGGTCCAGGAAGGTGGCTCAACCCAAGTCACTCGACACTGAGACCTCTGATCCCAAGCCTACAATGAGGCAACCACAACCGCCCTTGACTGCTGACACCATGAGAATAATAACCCAGTCACTAGGCCTGCAACAAAAGCCAACGGAGGGCACTGAGACATCACACTCAGTGTCCTCGGGCATACCCATTCCCAAAGACTCTACTGTCATAAACAAGACTGTGGAGCCGGAACTAACCAAACCTTCACATCCTGCTAAAGGCTCTGGTAAATCACAACCAGAGTCTCAGGGAGTAAGGGATCCTAAATCCTCGGTGGGGCAGCACTACTCCACTGAGAAGGGGGTCCACAAACAATCACATCCCGTTAAACGCTCGGGTCAATCACAACCCAAGCATCAGGGAGTTCACGTTCCTAAATCTTCGACAGGCCAGAACAAGCCTGTTGGAAAGGGGGACATAACCACTCAAGTGCCTGATGAGGACATTCGCAAAACAACGCTTTTGTCCGAGGGCACAAAAACTCATCCCAAAGACTCAGAGGGAAACAAACAACCCACTGATAGGGACACAACATTCACGACTCCTCAGGATGACACTGAGAAAAACCCACCAATGTCTGAAGGGGTCACGGGGGACAAAGATTCAGAGGGATATAAACCACCCGCTGATATGGAACCCATAACCACTCCCGGAGGTACGCATAATTTGGGAACTGGCCTTAAAGACCAGGTAGGTAAAACCCAACCTACCGGATTTGAGGGGTCAGGACCTGGCCAAAACGAAGGCAAATCTTCTTTTGAAGAAGAGCCGGATAACCTCCACTTGTTGCAGATTACCTCCCTGGCAGATGCTCAGGCTGTCCTATTTTTCTGATGATGAATATAACAGTGACGAGGAAGTCTTCACGGCCGGAGATGAAATAGAGGTTGAGGAGACAGTCCCTGAACCTGTTACTCAGTCTCCTCAAGCCTCTAACCATGATGAAGATGAAACACATTCCGAGCCAGAAACCTCAGGAGACGATCAAACTCCTCTCACTGAAAAAGCCTTCACAAGATTCATCAAGAAAATGACCAGTGTTTTGTACAGGGGGGTCACTGAAGAGGTGTTTGACATGCATACTGAGCAAGCAGTCCACTATCACCTCCTCAAAGATGCTGTTGAAGAATACAACGATGATGTCAGGGAGCAAAATTCTACTGTCACCTACTCCCTGACACAAATGGCTTCTCACATCAACTCATTTTTGGAATCCCTTAAAGAGCTGACTAATGGGGTTAAGTCGGTTCAAGAATCAGTCAAGGATGATCCTGAGCTCAACAAAAAACTTCTTCAGGCATCTGAGACGTACCAGGTCAACTCGGTGGCTCTTACTGAGTTACTTGGATTGATCAAGGATTCCAATGTTCAGAATCTCAGCTCCACGGTGGAGTCTCTCAAGTCTTCCTTCACTCAGTTGGAAGCATCAGTGACAGCTCAATCCCTGAAGTCCACTTCTCTGGCATGGAGAATGGGATCCAGAATGACTGCCCTTGAAAACTCTCAGGCTGCACTTGACTCCAAGGTATCTATCATCCATCAGGATACTGCGGAGATCAAGTCAATGATGACGGAAATGTTTCAAGTCTTCAAGGGTACCTCTACTTCATCTTCAGTAACTCCAACACTTGCCATCACTGCAGCTCCGGCAATTGTTGAGGGGGAGAATGTTCCTGAAACCCCTATTACTGATGAACAAGAAGCTGGACAGCCCTCTCACACTGAGGGGGAGCATGTCACTGAAGCCACACCAATCACCGAAGTTCCACCTCAAGAGGAACCAGCCTCCTCCACTCTCATTCAGGACAGAGGAAAAAGTATTGCCACCACCTCTGAACCTACAACTGTGCTCCAGCCTGCCTCCACAATGATCAGAGTTGATCCTGATGAACCAATCAGGGTCCCGTATATAATCAATGGAAAAGTCTATGAACTCACCCACGACCAAATACAAGTCCACATGGAAAGAGTTGAGAAATTGGCAAAGGTAGCTGAAGAAGAGAGATTGAGCAAGCCTGAACTGATACAGGTTGTTCATGAGGAAGCTGAAAAGATTGGTCTAGATACTGAGGCACTAGCAAATGAGCAAGCTGGTGCAGCCTTTAAAAAGGCTCAGGAAGAAGAGATGAATGCTCTTAAAAGGGAAAGGGAAGCAAAGCTGAAAAGGGATGCTCAAATCAGAAAGACCAGGGTTGAAAGATATCATTGGGTGATGAAGGAAAGGTTGAAGCCTGAAACCATCACTGACATTAAAATCCACAGGAACACCAAACCCGCAGTGGTCACAGTCTTCAGGGGGGCTGATAAAAGAGTTATTGACATTCATAACTCATTCAAATTTGATGACTTTGGGATTACTGAACTTGATGAACTCCGTCCCATCATTGCCAAGAAAAACAATGTTGTAGTACATGACCTTCTCAAGTCACTGAAGGAAAGGTATGACAGACTGAGCGCAATGCCTGAAGCCCTCAATATTCCCTCCCTTCTTCTAGCTCCAACAACAGGAACTGCTCCATCAAAAGCCACCAGGAGAAAAAGGAAGCACATTGAATCCGAGCCTGAGATCAAGGTCCCAGGATTGGATTGTGACAGGTCTATTCCTGAAGGAATCTCCTTCATGAACAACGTTGTGTTTGAAAACCCTGAAAGAGGTCTATGCTTTATGGATGAATATGGAAGCCCTGCTTTCCAAAGATGGTCCGATATGGACAGGGCAGGGGTCAAGGCAATTTTAACGTACCTGATGATAGCTTCTCCTGTGAGAAGTGCTGAAAACCAAAGGTTCTGTCAGGACCTTAGGGGCATGATTGAGGAGCATCCTGAGAAACACCTGCTGAGATCAAAGAAAGCTAAGCTTGAGGCACTTGGCTATCATCTGAACATCTGATTTGCAACAACTATCTTTATTTTGTTTGTAATTTGTAGGATAATGTAATAGCTATGAATAAACTTTGAAGTTTTGTTTAAAAGTATGTGTCCTACTTAGAATTACAACAACATTCAGTAAGAGATGAAGACCCCTACCAACTCACACTGAATTAAGGAACACTTAGGCTATTTGTATGTTCAAATAGGGGGAGATTGTTGGGTCACTGAATTCCCCAATCTTCTTCAAACAAGGATTTGAACGTAAAATAACCTAAGTATAAACAAGTCACTGAGTGAACAGTAACTCAGTGAGTCATCTTCAGGATGCTTAGACCGAGCCTAAGAAGAAAGGTTCTCCATTCAGTGAGGCGGAACTCAGTGAAGTGTGATCTAAGCCAAGAATAAGGTGATAGGTTCAGTGAGGATGACAATAACTCACTGAACCCCATGACTCCTCAAGAACTTCATGGTACTGAAGACTGATGACTAGAAGACTGAAGTTTTGGTGGGACTGGGCGGGAAAGTCTGAGCTGCATTATTAAAGTGCTTTATCACTTTAATTTCAAACTTTCCCAAAATGGTTAAAACCAGTCTGTCATCAGAAAGTGCCTTTTGGACTTAACTCAATGAAGGTTCCTTGCCAGAAGAATAATATCTTTCAAGATATTGTTAGAGAAGCTTTATGTCCAATGTATAACTAGTTGTTCTATACTTGTGTATAAATAGGAAGCATAAGAGAGGAGTAAAAGTTGACAAGTTTGTGCAATTAATGCAAAGCATTCACAAACCACTTTTACTCCTCCAAATAACAACATAACCCCTAAGATAGCTCAGTGGGTCCTGAAAGTTGTTACTCAACACTGATTGAGTTTAGTGAGGAGTCTATACCATACTTGTCGTTTTCAATCCCAAGTGTTATTCCGCAAACACTTGGGTACGATTCTTTTTGATTAACTTCTAATAAAGAATTAAACGTTGGAAAATATTGTCTCTTATATTTACGTTACTTTATTGTTAATCATTTTATACATCTTTGTTTAAAGTCATACAACTTGGTTACTTTAGCTTTGTAGTTACTGTTAACCAAGTAAAAGGGACCAACAACTTCTGAATTATGTCTGCCCGAACGGTAGTAAACGATATATAAACTATACATGTTTCATGAACCATTTCTTTTCAAAGACTTACACTATACATCGTACCACATCATGGACTAAATGCAAGATATATATATAGGCAATTCTTTATATTCTTTAATCCAATCCTAAGTCGCAACATTCTATTATAGGTTGCTCGTAGAAACCTTCGCGATTCGACCATCACATTCACTACTTACTACATAACTTAAGGTGAGTTCGTAGCCCCACTTTCTATTGTTTAACTATTTTACAAACCCATGGGGGGGATACATGCTATTATTTTTCTACTCGAACACAATGCTTTCTACTGTATGCTACCCGACTATGTTTTATTGTCACTAAGTAACGATTGCCATGTTCGAAGTCCCTATATCATGAACCATTAGTCACTAGCTATAGTGAGCGCGAATATTGTGAATAGATCTATTGGGATTGACGAATCCCATTTGTATTGAACAACTACGAGTTCAAACAAATGCACTATATTTGATAGTTTGAGGTATAATGGCAATATTACCTTGGTAGGGCTTCTATAATGCCAATTTTTGGTTCGTTGTTAATGCTTTGGTTGCATGAGCTTAGTGCAATAATAACGATTTTGTTTTCTAACTATGAGTGTGAGTCTATAGCTCACACTACGATTATTGTGTTCAACGATTTAACTACAAACTCTACGAATTCCACTCAACCTTTGTGTTGACTGTTTTAAGCATGTATTTCAGGTCCATAATGAACGAGGCTGTAACGGAGGATCACGGATATTCAAGAGGGCTATAAATTTTATTATCATTCAAAAACTCATTTAATGTAAATTGTAAACATGGAACCATCTAGGACCTCATTTTATAATCTCTGATATTTATATAATTTGAATGATAAATCTTTCAAAACGACTCAATTAGAGTTCGTTTTCTATTATTGTGACTATTGTGCCGTCGAGTAACACCCAGTTTGAATTCCGCTGCATCCATGAATTGGGGGTGTTACATAATATTTAGGTTAGGTTAGTCCATTTTTATTTAATGTAATGTAATCTCTGTAATTTGATAATATACTTTTCAGTATTCCTGATTTCTACACTTTTAATGCAACAGATAAGACTAAATTATTAAGTCAAAACAAGGTTAATGTCTTGGTAAATATGTGTTCGCATTAGACCAAGCAAGTATTAAGGAGGTATATAGATTAGGTTAACTTTTGCATTGATATTTATTATAACTTTTGCATAATTTTAATTATGAGTTATAATACCAGTGCACGCACAGGGTTTTTAGAATTTCTTTTTGATTATGTCTTATTATCGATTAAAAAATGAATCACTTAACATGTTTCAAATGGTTTTACTTGGTGGACTAAAAATAAAAAATCACATGTATATATATTATAATCTACCTATTATTTTAGGATAATGCTTTTGGATTAAAAATAATATTTTATTATTCAAGCAAAATCACATGATGATACTTGACTTGCATAAGATGTTAGTGATATATGCTTTTATTTTGCAAACCCATGCTATCAATTTACGATGTGTTTTGTAAGTGCGGTATTTCTTTTACTTATATTTTCGTTAAAATATGTAGTATATTTAGATAGCTTTGAAGATTGATTCATTTCCTTGATTATGAATAATCATCATACTATGTTTACCAATGTACATTTTTGTTCGAAAATTTTACTTGCATAAGTAAATCATAAATGCATGAAAAAAATGACAAAGAGTATATTCGCAAGTCTTTTAGAATTATTTGAATCCTTACCAACCTTTCACGTTAGTGCAACTTTTTTCACAATTGGCCTAAATCATCAAGGTAAAAGACACCCATATTTTAGACCGTTGGTTGGCATCCATAGTGTTATCCAATGTTGCAAAAATCGCGAATCGGTAGTCGGGCGGTCGACCACCTTGTAGTTTGTAATCGGTCTAGGCGGGATTAATCAGTGATTAATCGGATTGGTATTACTGACAAATTTTGGTTATTTCCGAAAAGTTTTGTGTATTTTTGGTGAGTATTAGGTATTTCTGGCAAGGTATTTTCTAAAAAAACAACTTATAATAGATTTAAACAGTTACTATAAGTGATCAAAATAAGTTTATAGTGAGTTTTGGATACTTCCAGCAAGTTTGGCCACCATTGACCGCCGTTGACCACAGTTACATAAATTGGCAAGGTCGTTGACCTTGTAGCACCTAATCGGCAATTAATTGGCCTTGTAGACCTTTTTTTGCAACACTGGTGTTATCAATGACAGCAAATACCTGCTAAGTTTCATTAACTGATTCAAAGACAGCTGCTAAGAATTCCAACAATAAAATTCCCTATATAAGCACTAAAGCACATCTTTGGTACGTTAAAATACATTTATGTATTATCTAAATCAGCAACTCAACTTAATTAAACATTCATACCTTAAGCAGGCGTATAAAATCCTTCCACGACAATCATGTGTTAATACTTAATACTCCTTTAAAAAACGCACACAACAAATTGCATTACATTTTAGTGTGTGCGATAAGATCATAAAACTTCAAACACCACTAACATGTTGCATTATAGTGAGGATAACAACAAAGTTATTCCTAACATCAAATAAGAAAACTTCAGATTAGAACTAAAGGGGTGTTTGGCAATGCTTATTAAAGGTGCTTATTGGCTTATTAAATTACCATAACACAATAAGTTTATGATAAAGCTATAAGCTTTTTTGAGAAGCTTAATAAAAAAAACCCCTGAACTTACAACTAATTCTATCATAGCTTAGTGTATTTATAGTAAAAACACAAATATTAATTGTAGAAGTTTTCAATAAACCATTAAAAATAAGTTACTAAAAGTTGGTATGTATAAAAAAAAGAAAAAAAGTTAAACCATAAAAAAGGTTACTAAAACCTATCAACTAGATAAGGCATAAGTCAAAGTTCTGTTGAGGTCTCTTTCGGATACTATTCAAAAGAAAAAAGAGGTTAACGCATAAATCATAAGTATAGAAGAATGGTTGTATCCCACATCCGTGATTACGAACTCAATAACATTATCGTAATATAGTAACATAATAACCTGATTAAAAACTATATATACTTGCTTAATAATTCTCATGTACATACTTTTAATTCCTTTACAACAATCAGCTATTACGTTTTGTTTTTTTATTAAACATCACGTCAATTAATAAAGTTAGGTTATCACCTACATTTTTTTTAGGAGGTGATTGTTATCAAATAACAATTGTGAGGCGTACATACTTTAAAAAAAAAATAATTTAAGGAGAACATCTTCTAAATTAAACAATGACTATCTAACCCATGTGTTTTTTTTTTAAAGCTTTGTATAACGTTTTTAACTGCAGACATGTTGAGGTTGAGATTGATGTTGTTGTTTAACTTTAACTATTGATATCATATTATACAAAATGTGCGAGTTTAGTAGCACATAATGATCGTTGATAAAGTTAAAATATTCTCCATAAAGTTTTTAAAATGTTTTTATAAATATCCATATATAAATTTCAAATAACAATTTCATAAGTCGTTATAAGTAGAATCGCGTATATTTATTTTCATATCACACTAACTCGTGCTTACCATTTGATATTTATATTCTCATTACTAATAATTTAGCCGTATTTAATATTTAAACCCGTGTACGCATAAATTAAATTTTAAATAGAATAACATGAGTCCTTATTTAAAAAAATATTTTAGAAAAGTCTAAAACTAACATTAGTTTAAAAAATATTTAACGTGTATTAAAACTAATTCACATATTTACCAAATTTTGTAATTTTAATGAATGAAAGTCTAAAAACTAAACTAATACTCATGTAATTTTAAACAAAGTTAATATTATAAAGTATAAGGGGTAAAAAGTGTAAGGGGTTATTTGTTTTTTTTCTAAAGTTATTAAAAAACATGGAAAGTTATAATTTTACACTTAGCTCTATATAATTTATTTAAAATTCAACCACCAAAGTTTTATTAATTACTTCATCTTTTTTAAAAATTTTTGTTTTCATAAATTTGACACCTATATTTTTCTTAACCAAATTTCTCCACCAAATTTATTTAGTTTGACCAAAATTAATTTAATTTTGACTTTCTTTTGACCAATCATATTGCTCGATTTTGTATACGTGGCAAAATCGAGCTCTCCTATTGGTCTAATTTTTTTGCAATAAGAAGGGATTTGCAAAAACACTCCGAAATGATGTAATTCTTTTATTATATAAAAGATATACTTTTCAGTATTCCTGATTTCTACACTTTTAATGCAACAGATAAGACTAAATTATTAAGTCAAAACAAGGTTAATGTCTTGGTAAATATGTGTTCGCATTAGACCAAGCAAGTATTAAGGAGGTATATAGATTATGTTAACTTTTGCATTGATATTTATTATGAGATAAGATTAATATAGAACTCATATTTGTCATAAAATCAATAAATCTAGCCACTAGTTTTTTATCAAAATTAATAAAAAACCATTTTCCACCTTTTTTTAAACAACATGTCTTGCAAACAGTAAATCTTTATGCTAAAAAAAATCGCAACGAGAATTAAATTATCTTTATATAGATATGCATTGTTATATAATTTTGACGGACTTTTTTTTTTTTTTTTTTTTTTTTTTTTAATTTCTGCCCAGAAAAATCATATATGATTCGTAAAAATCACATATGATTTGATTTTTACAAATCACATATGATTCTTACGAATCTTATGTGATTTGTAAAAATCATATATGATTCGTAAAAATCACATATGATTTGATTTTAACGAATCACATATGATTTTTCTATGCGAAAATTTTGAAAAAAAATAAATAAAAAATAAATAAATAAAAAGTTCGTTGTAAACGAAATCGTCGAAAATATATAACAATGCATGTCTATAGAAAGATACTTGAATTCTCGTCACGATGGTATTTTTTTTTTCGCGTAACGATTTACGGTTTGCGAGATATTTAATTTCTAAAAAAAGGTGATTTTTTTTTTTTTTTTTTTTTTTTTTTTTTTTTTTTTTTGATAAAAAAAAATGAGTGGCTAAAAATGGTTTATTGTTTCTATGGCAAATATGAGTTCTACATTGATCTTTTGGCTATTTATCATTGGTCGTCTTTTTGACACAAACTAATTATCATCGACTATCTCAGTGTTGATAAAACTTGCATCCTAATGGATCTTATGATACTAAGGTGGTGTTTGATTTTCATTAAGAGGCTCTTAACAATCTCTTAATCTGAACCGTTCAGGCACGGTCAGATATTTTGGTCGTTCAAACCGTTTATTTTTTTGTCCCGATCAGACTTGTTCAGAGGCAGTAAGATCTTAATGGTCTAGACTTGAGAGGGGTGTCTCAATGTCTCTTGTTGCCTCTTACTGACACAAGAAAACCAAAAAAAATTAGTACAAGCAAGCAAATGCGCGGTTCAAACATGAGTTTTTTTTTCCGTTCAGATGCGGTCAGATTCAGACATTTATGCCTCAGATTCAGATTCAGATGTGCGGTTCAGATTCAGATGTGCGGTTCAGATTCAAATTCAGAGTCTCTTAAAAAAAACACTACCTAAGGTGGTGTTTGATAAAGAGGCTCTGAACCGTTCAGACACGGTCAGAAATTTTGGTTGTTCAGACCGTTTGTTTGTTTTTTTTTTTTTTCGTTCAGACACGTTCAGAGGCAGTAAGATCTTAAAAAAAGTACAAGCAAGCAAATGTGCGGTTCAAACATGAGTATTTTTTTCGTTCAAATGCAGTCAGATTCAGACACTTACGCTTCAAATTCAGATATGCGGTTCAGATTCAGAGCCTCCTAAAAAACAAACACTGCCTAAGAGTTTATGATTCTACTTGATCAAAACGTTTCAATCCTTCAGAGGATATATGTGCGTGCACAATATCTTTTAAATGATAGCGATCTTGAGAAATTTATCCAAAGCGATCGTGCTTGACTCAAATAATCCAACGATGAAACTACAAACGAGTTATGTATGACTTATGAGTGAACACTGTTAAACTATAGAACAAGAAAGTAAGAGGGTTTATCGAAGGAAAAAAATGATTCAATATAATTTACTATATATATAGATAACAAACTTTGGACTTTCTTTGGGCCAACCTCGTACCAGTCCGATTTCGTCTTTGGCCCAACTAAAACAGCTCAGCCCAATATGTTCCTAATGTATTATCGTACGTGCATGAAAGTGAACTAGTGAAGTGATACGCTTTCCATGTGTGTCAATGGGCTGATAATGTTATGCAATTTGTGGATTGCTATAAACTTAGGACAAAAATTTTTATTTATACCTAAGACGTATTCAAAATTGTAAAATAAATAATAATAATAATAATAATAATAATAATAATAATAATAATAATAATAATTAAAAATAAATAAATAAATAAATAAAGAGGTAAATGACTTTATTCTTTTTGTCCTAAGTTTCTTTAAAAATTGAACTGTACCTCTATAGTGGTCAAAAAATAGAAATTTATCTCTTTTTTTTTCAAACATTAGCCTTATGTTACTTTTTTAGGAAAGAGAAATTAATAGAGAAGTGAACAGAAACCGCACCGTAAAAAAATAGAAAATCCGCATCGCAAAAACTGATGGTGCGGTTCTTGAAATTAGAAAAACCGCATTTTGCGGTGCGGGTTGGGTTTTCACCGAAAAATCGCACCAAAATAACCGCACCGCACCACTACGTTATATTCAAATATATTTTTTTATTTTTTAGAATAACACACTAAAATTTATAGTTTTTTCATGATAATATGCATTTGTTTATACTTTTGTAATAAATTATTTCAAACGCATTTTAATTTTTAATTATTATCTGAGTTTTTAGGTAATATAACTTTATTTTTCTTTCAATTTATCATCGAAGTTTATTTAAAGTCTTCATCTCCTTCGACTTTTACTATTATATAGATTTATAATTTCATATAAATACACATCATTTTGAATATATGTTTCAACACATCATGCAATCTTATGAATTATGATACATTTATTCTACAATAAATATATACCAAAATTTATAATTTGAAGGAAAAAAAAGAAAAAAAACTTTGACCCAAAAGACCGCAAAAACCTGCAAAACCGAATAAACCGCTAAAACCAAAACCGTAAAACCGCGCAATTCTATTTTAAAAAAAAACCGCAATTATAGATGCGGGTTGGTTTTTACCAAAAACCGCACCAACTCGCACAATGCTCACCCCTGTATAACCTAAATTAACAAATTTGTTATTTTATATTATATCTCTTGTCAATTTACCCTTAGCAGAAGAATTATAATTTATTATCTAAAAAAAATATTCACTCAAATAAAAATAAAAATAAAAATAAAAATAAAATTAAATAAATAATAACACCTCAGCCAGCTGAATATAACTTTATAAAACAAAAGAACCGATTAGAGATGTCTTGTGATTTTATTTGATTATTACTGGACCTACATTTGGCAATCTAACTGGCACAACTAATACGGTCTTTCTGGGCATGTTCTTTTTATCAAATCAATACTTTTATAATTAAATTCTTTATTCATGTATGATTACACTTTCAGGGTCAAAAGTTGCACAACTCGTGTTTCTAGGTTGGTCTCCACTCCCTTTTCCAAACCAAAATTTGTTTATGTTAATAGTTTCCATTGAAAGTTGGAACAACATATGTCTCACTTGAGTGGATTGTTAAGAATAAAGAATTTGGAAATGGTAGAATAATACACCTTTTTTTGGGTAAAAAGTAGAATAATACACCTTGCTGGCGTCTTAAAATGATTATTCGAACTTTAGGACATCAAAATAAGATAAGTACAAATTGGTAATCTTTTAAATATTTTTATGTTCATTAAAAGTAATTAAGTTTTGTTGGCCGTTTTTTAAAAAGTGTTTTTCTATCTTGTGCCCTAGGGCACAAGATAAGAAATACAAAAAGTACATAAAAAGTACCAAATGACACAAAAAAAATACATATTTTATAAATCTTTAAGTTCATTTTTATGGGTCCATCGTATTTTTTATGTACCTTTTGTACTTCTTATCTTGTGCCCTAGGGCACATGATAGAAAACCCCAAAAAGCCTTTTAAAAATAAAGATTAATTTCATATATACCGAAAGTGCAAGTATTGAATACGTAATGTACAATATTTTTAATAAATGTTTTTGTATATATGAAATTTCCAACTAAATTAAGAAGATATAAAATTGCCAAAAATAAAATAAAGAGTAAACTTCAAAATACATCCCTGTGGTTTGCCCCATTTCGCACGATACATCCCTCTCAAAAAAGTTGCAACAAATACATCCCTCCGTTAGTAAAAGTCAAACAATATACATCCACGAGGACGAACGATGCAAATTTTTTGTAGTTAAGTTGGACACGTGGCTGTTATGTAAGGGTATATATGTCTTTTTACTTCCCCCTCTTCTCTTTTACACTCCTAATCCTACCTTCGACTCCAAATTCATTCGGCAACCAGAAAATACCAAGGCCAATTCATACTACAACCATGTTATAAACAAGAACATCAAGAATGTCATAATGCTAAAATAACAGCAAGAATAACAAAACCAGAACCTCAACAAGAAGAATCAACAACAACAAGAACAAAACATCACGAATACCGTGAGCATAGGCTCACGGTTTACTTCAACTCGACACACAACACACATTAGATACCATTTTAGTCATCAAAAACATTTTTATTCATCAAAATATTAAAACCCATTCGTTATTTACCACAAAAACCAAGAAATCACGAGTTTGACTCGTGACCGAGTCAACTCACGCGTATAAACGCGTTATCTCACCTTCTTGGACTATAAACTTCACGGGTCTACAAAAAGGAACAAAAATGGTGGCGGTTTGATGCTCGAATGATATGAATTCGTGGTGTTTAGGGTGATTTGGAGGCGCGTGCACCATATCAAAAGATGAAGGGGATGATGGTGATTCATTTTATGGTGGATATGAGGTGGTGAGAGTGGCGGTGGTGACAGGGTGGCCGACTATAGTTGGTGGCGGCTAGGGTTTTGAAAGGGGAGGAAGAAGATAGAGATGGTGAGGATAATGTGTTTGTTTGTCTGCTCATTGACCACAAGGACCACTTTATTTGCAATTAACTTTTATAAATATAAAAGAAAAGAGGGGAAAGTAAAAAGACATATATACCCTTACATAACAGCCACGTGTCCAACTTAACTACAAAAAATTTGCATCGTTCGTCCTCGTGGATGTATATTGTTTGACTTTTACTAACGGATGGATGTATTTGTTGCAACTTTTTCGAGAGGGATGTATCGTGCGAAATGGGGCAAACCACAGGGATGTATTTTGAAGTTTACTCTAAAATAAATTATTAGAGTAAGTTTTGCTGCTACAACCCTCAAATGTTTACTGCCGTCGAGTTAAGTTTGTCTGATTAATGTCGTCTAAAAAGTATCACAAAATCGATACTGGCTAACAAGGTTTTCCAAACATTTGAAAAATAAATAGTTGTAGCAATAAGTTTTGGGAATTGATTTGCACATTAATTTTTTTGATTCATACACACTCATCAGTGCTTTAGACAGTTGTACTGTATATACTTCTAGCTTTACCCGCTTGTACATATTGGTGTGCAAATCAAAAAAGAGTGTGTGCAAATCACTCTCCATAAGTTTTGGTGCTCACAGACCGGTGTACATTAAAAAACTCATTTATATATATATATATATATTTTTTTTTTCTATTTTCCCAAAAAGCAAAATGATTATACATTTTGATTTTTAAACAAAACATGCCTAGCGAGGAGTTACACATTTTGAAATTTGTCGTTTGATAATATAAGTATCTAATAATGCGAATGTTATGTTTGGCAAAAATAGCTGTGAGTAATAGCAGTGAACAGTAGCCACAGCTCACTGCTCACCACTCACAACTTCTTAAAGAATGATTGGAAAAATGAGCATTCCTAAAAAATAGGAAAGCTCACCGCTCTTATGCCAAATGAATACTTAATCAAAAAGCTCATTGTTTACCGCTCATTGCCCCAAAAAGCTCTGTGCCAAACATAACCAAAAAAAAAAAAAAAAGAAAAAAAAGAAAAAACTCTGTACGTTTTTGTTAATATCTCTCAAAATAAAACCTATGGAGTATGGACGTATGCATATAAATAGTTTAAATATCTTAAAATAAAGTCAGAGATCAATAAGATAATAGTTTTAGAAAACTAGCATGTTACCCGAGTAATGTTGCGGTGACGGCAGAAAAATATATAAGAAAAGAATAAGAAAAATGTTAAAACCTCCAACCTTTTTATCGTACAAAACTTCTTACTCACAGGATCGTGACAAATGTCAGAACCGACGATTTGTATGTAGATAGAGAATGAGTGAAAAAAAAACTATATAATATTATTGTAAAACCCGGTCTAGCAGATAACAGAGGCCTAAACCAAGTGGGTTCAGAAGTGTAGATGTGGTCCTATTATGCACTCATTGGGTTGTATTACCATCTGTGAATTAATACCAAACTGGGCCAATAACTCATGTTGGGCCTGGATTAAGGCCAACATTTCGGCCGGTGTGAGATGAGAAACAATTGAGCTCGGTCCAATAGAATTGGCTGTTGCATGAGAGGAATTGGACCACATAGACGAGGTGTGACTCGATTCAGCATTAAATGCGGAGTCTTGCACAAATTTGCAAGTATTACGAAAATGACAAAAGCCTTTAACAAAATTAAAACAAACACAGGACTCAAAGGACCGTTTTGAGACATGCGTTTATCTCAGCCATTCCCACGTCTAGAATTAGAATTTCTTTCGATCAAGGTAATAGTGGGAGAGGATGACGTGGTATCAATCATAGAGGCTTGGGTCTTAGACTTTAGTCTCATCTCTTCCGCGGTAACTATTGATCACACCGTGTTAAGGTCCAGAAAAGGATCCTTGTTGACATAAATTAATAATGTCTAAAAACATTGTTAACATATTAACAATGTCTCTATGTTTTGATAATTACAAAGCATAAACTCATTAATCTAAAACTTATGACGTAAACAAGTTTTTATTGCTTAACATTTGTCTTTACATCCAAATCACTTAAGGTATGAATAAACAAGGTGTTTATTGCATTCTATAATCAAAGGAACAATTTTCTTAAACACTAGACTTTTTATAAAATGTCACAAAACATTTTATATCTTTTACAAAACATTTTTGGAATTAAAGGAATATGTTTAATTCATTATAAATATATGAATTCAAATTTCCAACCAAAAATGGCAAATCTAATCCAGAAAAACCTTCCCCACAAAAAGACAAATAAACCCAACGTTCAGGAGGGCGGCCCCCTTAATTTTACTAGGCGGCCCCCTTAATCATTAAGGGGACCGGCCTACAATTAAGGGGACCGGCCACGCTCCAGAACAGTATTTCCCCCCCCCCCCCCTTTAAATACTGATTCATCCCTCAGATTTTTCTCACCTTTTGCACTTCTAAACTTTCTGATCTAGATCTATTTCTCTATTCTCTCATCCTTTGATCATAAGTGTATATATATTCTTTGTTTCAAAGGGATCCAATTTCCATCCTCTCAAGTGCAAGAGAAGAATACTTCTATCCTCCAAGATAAGAAGTATTACAACTTGTTGTGACCTCCACATCCAAGTTGTTGGTGCATCATCAAGAATACTTACATATATCTTTGTGTAGTGTGTTGTGAATATTTGATTGTAGATAGTTGTGTTAGGAATATAGATAGTGTGATTGGCTAGTAGATTGTAGTGAAGATAATTGGTGTGTAGAAGATAGGTGTGTAGTAGATTGGTGTGAAGTAGTTGTGAAGATAGGTGTGTAGTAGATTGGTGTGAAGTAGTTGTGAAGAAGGTGTGAAGGTGTGAAGATCACGTGGTGTGATATTTGGTGTGAGATTGGTTCTAGCTACGATTAGAACTCGACATTTAGCTTAGTGTCGTTAACTTGTGTAAGCCAAGGTGTGTAAGGTTTTCTCCGCCATAAGGGAGCTTGTTGATATAGTGAAGAAAACTCTCGAGTAGGTGACTCGAGGAGTGGAGTAGGGCAAGAAAGGTGTCCTTGTAGCCGAACCACTATAAATCCTTTGTCTCGCTGTTAGATCTTTCCATATCTTACTTATTATCTTGCTTATATCGTTATTACTTTTGTAGACGTAGACGTATATATATAGTTGCTCATATAGTGCTAGTATTGATTTTACTTAAAGATCAAACGAAAGTTTTATTCACAAAACAAAGTTTTTACAATCAAACTAAAAAGGTTACATACATATAATTGATCATTTCGATCAAGTATAGTTTTCATACAAAATACAACTAAGGATTATAAAATAAACGATTACGTACTTATCTCTCGTATATAGCTACAATTGTTTATATTTTGCATGTGTTGATTTCACATACTTAGCATACATTATTATTATTGTTTATACTTAGATATACTTGTTCATATTGTTCAAGATTTGAGTTCATATAAGATTGAATCAAAGTTTTAAAAGCAAACAAGGTTTTAAAACTAAACTAAGTTTTCAAAATAAAATTAAAAAGACGTAAAACTATTCAACCCCCCCTTCTAGTTTTCCACAATTGGTACCAGAGCCACGTCTAGCAAGATTTTTAAAATATATTGTATTTTAAAACTTGTAACGATCTATGGAATCTGAAAAATATTTAGAAGGGCAATCTATGCAAAGACCACCACTATTTGAAAGTGATGGATTTTTATATTGGAAAAATCGATTCGAAACTTATGTGAAATCAAAGGATCTTGATCTTTGGCATGTTATTACTAATGGTGATTTTTTACCTACTCAAAATAATCCCGAAACAAATAAAGATGAAATAGTACCTTTTGAAAAACAAAATGATGATTTAAAAAGAAGACTTACTAAAAACAATGAAGCAAAAATGGTTATTTACAATGCGTTACCACGTAAAGAATACGAAAGGATCTTTATGTGTGAAACCGCAAAAGAAATTTGGAATTCTTTACTAATAACTCACCAAGGTAATAGTCAAGTCAAGGATAACAAAATAGATCTACTTATGCAACAATATGAGCAATTTATGATTCCGGAAGAGGAATCAATTGATAATGCTTTTGCTAGGTTTAACACTATTATCACAAGTCTAAAAGCACTTGATGAGAATTTTTCTAGTAAGAATTTTGTCAGGAAATTTCTTAGGGCTCTTCATCCAAAATGGCGAGCTAAAGTCACGGCTATTGAAGAATCAAAGAATTTGTCAACTCTACAACTTGACGAATTGATCGGTAACTTAAAGGTCTACGAAGAAATAATAAAGAAAGACTCCGAGATGGTCAAAGGAAAAAGGGAGCAAAGCAAATCAATTGCGTTGAAAGCTAAAAAGGACTCTAGTGACGAAGAATGCTCAACCTCCAAAAGTGACGATGAAGAGTATGCTATGGCAGTACGAGACTTCAAGAAATTCTTCAAAAGACGAGGAAGATACATTAGGCAACCATATAATGATAGGAAGTGTTTTAAATGTGGCAATCCAAATCATCTCATCGGAAAGTGTCCAATGATGTCAAGAGATCAAAATCAAAAGGCGTTTATTGGAGGTGCTTGGAGTGATAGCGATGAGGACAAGAAAGAAACCACAAATGAAGAAAAGTGTCTTATGGCTAAGACATCAAGCGAGGTACGTTCCGAAACCGAATACTTTAGTGACGAAAATTTATCATTAGATGAAAAAGACCTAGATAGTGAATATAATAGGTTATGCAAATTAGGTCAAAAGGTTATAGCTAAAAATAAGTCACTAAAACATATTAATAATCAATTAGAAAATGAAGTACTCGAATTAAAAATTAAACTACAACATTTGGAAAAAGGAAAAGAAGTTTTTGTAAAATGTAAAACTTGCTTAGAGGTTAAAAATGAAAACGAAAAACTTAAAGATGAAATTTTCAAACTTGACAGGTTTAAAAATAGTAATAACCAACTTAAGAAAATACTAAGTGCTCAAGAAACTTCGGGAGATAAAACCGGTCTAGGATTAACTTCAACTAATGTTTCAACTAGTGAAAATAAAAGTATAAAGTTTGAATGTGAATCTAGTAAACAAAAATCATTAGAATCAAATCCTAAGTATATACTTACAAAAGATAGAAAAATACCCATTGCGAATGATGAAAAAGTAAAAACTTTTTATAAACCATCCTTAAAGACCGAAGTAGGATCCTCTAAACCTAAATTTAGATCTAAAACTCCACCACCAAGAAAACCTAAAAATCATCATCCAAGATCTAAAACATCTCAACCTAGAAGAAATCTAAATAGACAATATTACAATAACACTAGAAATCAAATGTGGAATTATCAACCAAGTTACAATCCTTGGGAAATATTACCACCATACATGCATCCTTGCCAAATGTTAAATATGTTTGGTCCAAACAACTTTGGACCAATGAGACAATGGGGACCAAGTGGCTAAATTGTCAGTCTTGGAAGAAGTTGGAATTTCATCTACAAATGACTTCTATAAGTCAACATGGTCATTTGAAGTGCTTGAAGATATTCCATTGAATACTAAAAGGTACGCGTTTCTTTTAAGTTCATTACTATAATTTGCATGCTTAGATAAATGATTAGTTAGATTAATGCTTAGTACTTAATTGATTATATTCTTATAACCTAGAAACATCATTGGTTGACTTTCCTAGGAATAAGATAAAATTGTTCATTGCCGAACAAAATAGAAAATGGAAATCTTCTATATCCACTATTAGGAAACTCATGGTGATGAAGTGAAATGAGTTAAGTGGATGAATCATTAATATAGAAGTAGGATTAGATCCCTCGCGTAAGAAAACTATGGATGAAACAAGCTCTCGTAGACTATGGCATTAAGTCAGATAAGCGTGCGAAAACAAAGGAACTATAGATGTTAGGTTATACCCCATTCAACACTCTCGCATCTAACATATAAATTATCGTCTTCATTTCCTTTAGGATCATAGGATATGTAGAAACGATAGCATGAGATAATAATAGGCTTAACCAATCCTCTTGAGCATGAGATCTTTAATAAACATTTTTTAAAATATTTGATTTATGATATTTGTTGTCAAAAATCTAATATCTCTAAAAATATGCAAAAACCTCACATTTTGGAAAAAAGTCTTTCAAATAACTATCCCACTTTTAAATAACATGTTTTCACTATCAATATCTACAATTTTGTTTTGATCAAAACTAAAGATTGGGAAAATATTCTTTACCGTTCATTCACACATTTTGAAGTAAAAACCCAATCTATTTTATTCAAATAACTCTCACATCCAAGTGAAAACTTACTTTCAAACATTGTTGAATAATGCTAAAAACGTCTCTTTTAAAATCATGCATGGTGATCTCATATTTGTCATCTATATTTATATAAATGACACTTATAAGTGAACTAAATCAAATCAAGAGGACCATGGTTTGTTCATTAAGACTTTGTTTGTAACAAGTCTAGAAATACATGCTATCATAACTACCCACTTATTGCACATTGATACACATTAGGATTAATCCTCATTGTTATGTAGTTATGAAATACTTGATGTTGCTTATTGTTTCCTAGCACTTATATTTTACTTGCTTGATGAGTATGTTTGCATGCTAGATGAAATTGCTTGTTTACTTAATCTCTTTGGTTAACATGCTTTGGCTACATAATTGCCTACATAATTAGTATATGCTTGATTGCCTCAAAGAGTTGGACTTGTTTGAAACCAAAAACACAACCTTTCTGCAATTCACTACCAAAAACCCTTTTCTGGCAATCTGGGAATCACCAGATGGGCGGCCCCCTTAAATCATAAGGCGGCCCCCTTAATTATTAAGGGGACCGGCCTCCAATTAAGGGGACCGGCCATCTGATGGTCGAAGGTGTTGTTTCCCTTTTCTATTTTTTTTTAGCCCATTTCATCCTACACTTCCCAAAATTCACAAACCTATTTTATCCTAAACCTTCCATCAATGTTTATCCATCCTTGATCCCACCAATCCTACTCTATAAACACTCTCATTCCTCTCAATCTCCACTCATCTCATCATTTCCTCTCCCATTAAACCAAAACCACCAAGAAACTTGTTTGGAGAAGAAAGCCTAACTTCCTTTAAAATTCCGTCAAATCAAATGACGTTGTCAAACATCCAACACCAAATTCCTCCTATGTTTTCAAACATTACTTACCTAACACCTCACTTTCCTTCTCACCAACATTACATATCAAAAACCTTTACTCACCCATATCCTTCTACATTACACTCAAACCTCATAATCTTTTCACAACTCAAGCGATGTTGTTCATAATCAACCAACACCTAAAACTCACTCTCACACAAATGATCCATTTAACAACAAATCATCCATTCGTGCTTCGACTAATGCTCCTTCTTATGATGAGCATGCACAATCCCAAAACAATAATCCCAACCTCATTACCAACACTTTACATGTTGCTCATTCAACAAAAACACCATCCACTCATGAAGGGTCTTTTCCACCCATATCATGTTTTCATGATTACCCAAGCTCAAACATGTCTCCACCACCAAGAGTATCACCACCACATCCTACAACTTCACATGCCATTCCTATGTTGCATGTTCAAACCATCACCCAAGACAACTATCATGCTCCACCACCATCACCTTCCTCCGAACACTTGAAGTTCGTTGAGGCGCTAAAAGAAGCCCATGAGCTTAGTGCTCTTTTAGCCTTACATCTTGCTCAACGCAATTTGGATCCACCTTCATCTAGATCACCCTCATCACCACACAACATAAATCAACTTGAGAAGCATGCCAACAATTGACCTTGTTGCATCTTTCTCCTAAAAACCATTGCATTCAATGAACACTTGGATTGAATATCTTCTCACTAGATCACATCCAATACCCTCACTTGAACAACATCCAAAACCTCAATCAACCTCTTCCGCTACAAACTCTCCACCACCAAACTATCCAACATTCATGACCCGAACATATACCCCCATTAATCCAACAACCTCCATTAATCCAATAACCTTATCCTAACTCAACCATCCTCATTCCAAACACTCCATCATCAACCATCTAAGCATACCATATGCTTATGATTTTCACTTTCAAATACGAATCAACAAACCTTTTGTTACAAGCAAGTCCGATGGCTCTCTTTGGCAAATTAGGATCTTTTAACATAATCACTTTGAATTAATTGTTATGTATCCTTAATATTTGCTTACTATGCTTGTTATTTGTATATTGCATATTCTTCTATATATGCTTGTGCTTCTAATATTTTTCTTGCGAGCATTCCATATCTCGATCCCTTGGTACCATCGAACAAGGGGGAGCACACATCAAGGGGGAGCTTTTATCCCGTCTAACTTCAGTTACGAAGCTAGTCGGCATAACCTTTTTGATTTTACAAAAAGGGGGAGAAGTGAATGTTAAACTCTAATACTTGTCTAAAAATTAATTTTTAGGTTTAAAGAGTTTAAGGTTTTGTAATCATCAAAAAGGGGGAGATTGTTGACATAAATTAATAATGTCTAAAAACATTGTTAACATATTAACAATGTCTCTATGTTTTGATAATTACAAAGCATAAACTCATTAATCTAAAACTTATGACGTAAACAAGTTTTTATTGCTTAACATTTGTCTTTACATCCAAATCACTTAAGGTATGAATAAACAAAGTGTTTATTGCATTCTATGATCAAAGGAACAATTTTCTTAAACACTAGACTTTTTATAAAATGTCACAAAACATTTTATATCTTTTACAAAACATTTTTGGAATTAAAGGAATATGTTTAATTCATTATAAATATATGAATTCAAATTTCCAACCAAAAATGGCAAATCTAATCCAGAAAAACCTTCCCCACAAAAAGACAAATAAACCCAACGTTCAGGAGGGCGGCCCCCTTAATTTTACTAGGCGGCCCCCTTAATCATTAAGGGGACCGGCCTACAATTAAGGGGACCGGCCACGCTCCAGAACAGTATTTCCCCCCCCCCCCTTAAATACTGATTCATCCCTCAGATTTTTCTCACCTTTTGCACTTCTAAACTTTCTGATCTAGATCTATTTCTCTATTCTCTCATCCTTTGATCATAAGTGTATATATATTCTTTGTTTCAAAGGGATCCAATTTCCATCCTCTCAAGTGCAAGAGAAGAATACTTCTATCCTCCAAGATAAGAAGTATTACAACTTGTTGTGACCTCCACATCCAAGTTGTTGGTGCATCATCAAGAATACTTACATATATCTTTGTGTAGTGTGTTGTGAATATTTGATTGTAGATAGTTGTGTTAGGAATATAGATAGTGTGATTGGCTAGTAGATTGTAGTGAAGATAATTGGTGTGTAGAAGATAGGTGTGTAGTAGATTGGTGTGAAGTAGTTGTGAAGATAGGTGTGTAGTAGATTGGTGTGAAGTAGTTGTGAAGAAGGTGTGAAGGTGTGAAGATCACGTGGTGTGATATTTGGTGTGAGATTGGTTCTAGCTACGATTAGAACTCGACATTTAGCTTAGTGTCGTTAACTTGTGTAAGCCAAGGTGTGTAAGGTTTTCTCCGCCATATGGGAGCTTGTTGATATAGTGAAGAAAACTCTCGAGTAGGTGACTCGAGGAGTGGAGTAGGGCAAGAAAGGTGTCCTTGTAGCCGAACCACTATAAATCCTTTGTCTCGCGGTTAGATCTTTCCATATCTTACTTATTATCTTGCTTATATCGTTATTACTTTTGTAGACGTAGACGTATATATATAGTTGCTCATATAGTGCTAGTATTGATTTTACTTAAAGATCAAACGAAAGTTTTATTCACAAAACAAAGTTTTTACAATCAAACTAAAAAGGTTACATACATATAATTGATCATTTCGATCAAGTATAGTTTTCATACAAAATACAACTAAGGATTATAAAATAAACGATTACGTACTTATCTCTCGTATATAGCTACAATTGTTTATATTATGCATGTGTTGATTTCACTTACTTAGCATACATTATTATTATTGTTTATACTTAGATATACTTGTTCATATTGTTCAAGATTTGAGTTCACATAAGATTGAATCAAAGTTTTAAAAGCAAACAAGGTTTTAAAACTAAACTAAGTTTTCCAAATAAAATTAAAAAGACGTAAAACTATTCAACCCCCCCTTCTAGTTTTCCACAATCCTTATGAGCAATAATTCTCCCAACATGATCGTACTTATCAATTAAGCCATTAATGGCATAGGTGACAACATCATCGTTGGACATAAGAGATCCAAGATTGGTCAACATGGTGGTAATGGATTCAATCTTGCAAAAGTTGGCATCCACGGTTAGGTATCAAAGTTGGAGCATCCTATCTCCCTTCAAAGAAATTGTCTTGGTACATTTGTTATCAAGAAAAATTTTCCCAATATAATCCCAAACATCATTAGCAGTTCTCGGATTAGCCACAATAAGACGTTCTTGGAGAGCATGGAAGAGAGTCAAGAAAATTCAAGACTTCACAATGGAGTCAGCTTTCAACGATTCAACAGTTGGAGGAGCAGCAACAACCCCACTATAGATTCACCCTCAATGTGTTTAAGAACCTCAAAACCTTCACAGTGGTTCTTAAAAAAATAAGACCAATACGGATAATTAAATTTTTCAATATCTAGTTTAACAGAGACAAGAGATGTGATCTTGTGGACATTTAGTAGTTTATCGGTTAGAAATAAGGTCGGAGGTGGTGGAGGTGGTGGAGTTGGACGTGTCATGATAAAGAGAAATAGGAGAAAATCGAGTTAAGGTTAGGGAAAAATTGGTTAGGTTTTTTGTTGAGAAAATGGAAAATGGTTTAAAAATACATTGAACTTGTCACACTTTCCTATTGTATACATTGAATTTGTTTTTTCCTATTATATGCACAAACTTTCTTAATCATCCTATTGTAGCCATATACTTTCTTAATCATCCTATTGCAACCATAAATCTGACGTGACAAGAATTAATTACATAAATTTACATAGATAGTCCCTGTGGGTCACCATTCGTCCTTTAGTTAATTACATAAAAGGTCCTTGTGGCTCTAAAATTTTCATACGTCGTCCTTGTGGATTTAATCAAGTTAAAAACAATCTTTAAATAATAATAATAATAATAATAATAATAATAATAATAATAATAATAATAATAATAATAATAATAATAATAATAATAATAATAATAATAATAATAATAATAATAATAATAATAATAATAATAATTTCATACGTTTTTATCCGTGTTCATAAGTTTTTATCCGTGTTCATACACTTTTATTTGTTTTCGTCTATTATTATACGTTTTTCTCTGTTTTTCTTATGTTTTATCCATTTTTATACATATAATATGTATGAAAACTTATAAGATTTACAAGAGTTTATAAGTATATAAGTTATAAATTTGGTCAAAAACTACATACGTTTTGATAGTAAACAATCATTGTTTTGCAATTTCAGGTTAAAATCTCGAAAGTCTTGATGTAAAACATTATTCTGGGCAACTTTCGTGTTTTACACTTTTGATGATTCAGATTAGAAAAGGGTCAAAATCGTGATTTAAAATCAAATATCAAGTTTTCATACGTCTTTATCTATTTTCATATATTTTTATCCGTTTTCATACATATTCTATGTATAAAAATGGATAAAACGGATAAAATATAAGTAAAAAATGAGAAAAACGTATAATAATAGATGAGCACGAATAAAAGTGTAGGAATACGGATAAAAACGTAAGAAATTATTATTATTATTATTATTATTATTATTATTATTATTATTATTATTATTATTATTATTATTATTATTATTACTATTACTATTACTATTACTATTACTATTACTATTACTTATAGTTTATTTTAAACTTGATTAAATCCACACAAGGATGATGGATGAAAATTTTAGAGCCACAGGGACCTTTTATGTAATTAACTATTGGACGAATGGTGTAATTTTTTAGAGCCACAGGGACGATTTATGTAATTAACTCTTGCCACGTCAGATTTATGGCTACAATAGGATGATTAAGAAAGTTTGTGCATACAATATGAAGAAAAAAAAAAGTTCAATGTTTACAATAGAAAAAAGTGGCAAGTTCGATTTACTTTTAAATAATTTTCCCTTGATAAAAAGGGGGGAAGAGGGAGGGGGACTGAAAAAAATAATTAAGGTGAAGATCAACGATGTAATACCATGTTGGAATGTGAATTATGATTACTGAATAAAATAATGTATCCATTCAAGAATTATGTGTATTATTATGATTACTAAATAAAATAATGTGTATTTAATACATTTGAATTATGTGAGATGTTTATAAAACTTAAAAAGGTTTATACATAGTAGGGACAGGGACGGAACCAGGAGTTGTCCCGGGGGTCCCAGGACACCCATGAATTTTTGTCTCGTAGTGTTAATTTTGTTATAAAACATCTATTTTTCTATAAATGCATCCAGTCCCAAAAAGTTATGCATGTAGTCTTGTTTGATTTCTCATAAATGCACCTGGTGACTTTGTCTTCTGGTTCCGTCCCTAAGTAGGGATATGTTTATAAAACAAAAAAGTTTATAAATTAATGTCAAAACACAATTATAAACCTTTTAAAAGGTCTACCATAGTGGATGCCCTAAGTCTCTTGTTAGCAATACAATAGGCCTAGTCTGATAGTAACACACTAACATTAATTATTCCCCTAATGGTGGATCAAAGTTCTTGCGCCAGTAGTTTAAACCCGTCTTGTGTGCAAGCCTGCCTCGTTATGGTAACGAATACTTAAGCTTTTGCTTGGCATGTGTTGGAATGATAAAACCCCGTAGGAGATACGTTTTATTGATACGATATATATAAAGGTAATACATAATGAAACCCTAATGACCCAACCCCACATACCGGGCTTGGGCCTTATTTATCATCTAATACTCCCCCGCAGTTCAGCGGCGAAATCGCGAAAGCTCGAACTGGAGTAGTAAACTGAGAAAGCAAATTAGAACAATAAACCAAAATAAAACTGGATAACCCAAAACCAAAATAAACCAATAAAAGTCGTCTCGGGAATTGATATATACCCTGGATTCGACACAAACAAAAGTCGTCTCGGGAATTGATACCCTGTATTCGACACTAACAAAAGTCGTCTCGGGAATTGATACCCTGGATTCGACACTAACCAAAGTCGTCTCGGGAATTTATACCCTGGATTCGACACCAACAAAAGTCGTCTCGTGAATTTATACCCTGGATTCGATACCAACAAAAGTCGTCTCGGGAATTTATACCCTGGATTCGACATAAAAAAAACAAACAATTAAATAAAAAACCTAAATAATAAAATCACTGTAACATATAACTTTTTTTTTCAAACAATAAAAGAAAAACATAATAAATCCTCAATAAAGATACTCCATGACATCAGCACCCGGTTTGGCAAAGATTTCATCACTGCTTTTCATGTTGGAAAGTGGCGGCTTGATGCAAGCTCTTTGTTCATTAGTAGCATTCTTTTGCTTTCCATCGGCGGCCTCTTCCTCAGCAGCGGGATTATCAGAAGCCAAATAAATTGGACTTTTTTTTTAATCGATGATTGAGGTGTTAGGGTTTGACGGGGTGGCTGGTGGCTCAACGTAGCCACCTAGGTCTGAGGATCAGACCCGCTCCGATACCATGTTAGAATGATAAAACCCCGTAGGAGATACGTTTTATTGATACGATATATATAGAGGTAATACATAATGAAACCCTAATGACCCAACCCCACATACCGGGCTTGGGCCTTATTTATCATCTAATAATTATTAAACAAGGGCTATCGGATTTTGTCTCATGACTAGAGTAAGATTTACTTTGCGGTTAAAGTCACTAAATTTAGCAATATCTAATATACATGTGTATGTTAAATTAGTTGCAAATATAATGCAAGTTTTTTAAACAACTACAGTAGAAATTACTAGTTTAAGACCTATTTAACAAAATCTTATTAGTTCAACAACCCGTTTGAGATTTTCCAAATGTAATCGTCCTAAACTCAAATCTCGCAAACAAATCCTTAGGATCGCTAGCTACATCTTAATGATCCTTAATATGTTGGTGATTTACCTCTCGATATGTCTTAAGAAGTGATACGCAAAATTGACAAGGTTTTAAATGTCATTTATTGTCATATCTTTAAATTAAAGAATACCAATCATTATTTTCTATTTTTACTATTTTATTTTGAAAAATTGTCAATACTTCATTTGTAATCTTCACTAATGCCACCTCATTAAATCCATGTGGCATTGCAATGTTACTAATTAGCCCCTTATGGAAAACTAGAAAGGGGGATTACATAGTTTTACGTCTTTTTAATTTATTATGAAAACCTTGTTTTTAAAACTTTTGATTCGATCTTATGTGAACTCAACACTTGGACAATATGAACTAATAAATCTAAATATGAAAATAATGAGTATGCAAGTAAAGTAATTAAATGAAAGATAAGGGATAGAAAGATCAAACCACAACACACGGATTTATAGTGGTTCGGTAACGAAGCACCTTTTCGCCCTACTCCACTCCTCGAGTCTCTTACTCGAGAGTTCACTTCATTATGTCAACAAACTCCCTTGTGGCGGAGAAAACCTTACACACCTTTGCTTATACCAATTTTTTGACACTAAGCAAAATGTTGAGTTCTAATCGTAGCTAGAACCAATTTCACGACTTTTCACGACTTATTCACTACTTCTTCACGACTTCTTCACCACTTCTTCACGACTACTCACGACTACTACACACCACAACTACTTCACAACTTCTCCTGACTTCTACACTACTTCTTTGCACCACAACTACTTCTTCACAACTTCACTATAATCTACTTACTTACACCTAGATCTACTTGTTACAAATATACCACACTTTACACAACTTCTAAACTATATCAACTAAACTATAATAATTCTTCTCTTGTAGTTGAAGGAGTATTCTTCTTTTACACTTGAAAGATTGAAGCTTGAATCACTTAAAAACAAAAGCTTATGATTATATGATCAAAAGATATAAAAGGATGTTTAAGATAGATTTGGACAGAAAGTTTGGAGTGCAAAAGGTGAGAAAAAATGCTAGAAACAATCCAGTATTTATAGGCAAAGCTGAGAGGCTGAGGAGCGTGGCCGGCCCCCTTAAAGAGTGGTCGGCCCCCTTAAAGTTTAAGGGGGCCGCCCATATATTTAAGGGGGCTGCCCTTCTGTAACGGCTCTCAGCTTTGTCATTTACTGGGGAAGGTTTTTCTTGAACACTTTTGCCATTTTTGATTGAAAATTTGAATTCAAATATTTATTGTAAATTAAACATTTTCCTTTATTTACCAAAAATAATTTTGTAAAATATATAAAATGTTTGTAACATTTTATAAAAAATCTAGTGATTAAGTAAAAGTTTCTTTGATCATAAAATGCATTTTAGTTTATTCATACCTTAAGTGATTATTTTGTTGAAATGAACATTTACGACTAAATATTTGTTTACATAACTATTTTACATTTAATGATTTTATATTTTGTGATTATCAAAACGTAAAGATATCGAAAAATATTAATAACTTTTTGGGAAAATGGCACAAAAAGGCATCAAAGTTAGGGTCAATATACAATCAAGGTATCAACTTTTTTTCTTGCATATAAAGGTTCTCAAAAATTGTTTTTTTGGCGGATTGGGGTTTTTTGCTAACACCCGTTACTAACTAACCCAAATATTAAACACCCCTAAAAAGTGATACATTTGTAAATTATTAAGGACCATATATGAACATTTTAAATCTCATTTTTATAATTACGATTACACACCATTTTCCCCCAAATTTTCCCCCACACATAAACCCTAAAAACGGTTAACAATACGATTCACAAAATTGAACCTTATTTTGTGTTCTTAAAGGTAATTAATACTAAATGTTGTTTTTAATTATGTTAATAACATCTAAGTTAAGCACAAATTGACTGTTTCTGTTAATTTTTTATGTTTAGCAGGATGGTTTCTTCATCCAAAGGTGGTACATTATCATTGGATGTTTATTATATTGGGTATTTCAGTCTGAAACCTTTAACCTATCATAATGCTGATATGCTTACAACCACTGTTGATGTGACCCCTTTAACCTCTAGTGAGTTGAAAAATATTGTTGGAAACAACATAGGTTCAGTAGTGTCTGGCTTGTATTACTTTAATAATGGGTTAAAATGTATTAATTATGATGATGATCTTAGGCTGTTTGTTGAAAAGTGGGAAAGTAGTGATGAAGGTATCATAGCATTATATGTTTCTCATAAGAATGAATCTTTAGTAGAATACACTGGTGATTATGTTGTTGTAATTTTAAACCCTGCTAGTTATTACAAAGACACAGATGATGAAAGTGATGTTGCATCACTTGATCATTTATCTGAGGGTGAAGAAGAGTTGAGACAAGTTAGGATAAAGGAAAGACAAATTTTAGATGAAAAGAAAAAAACAAGGGCAACAAATGAAATTGCTGTATTTGATGAAAGTAAGTTAGTGTTGGAAAATGAAAGTGATGAGAATGAGCATGAAGTAGATCCTTTATTTTCAGACCTAGGTGATGAATCTCAAAAAGAGAAACCTCATGTTGAACCAGAAGTTACACCAGATGAGGATTTGCCCATGAGTGATGAGGATGAGATTGTGTTTGACCCTAATAAAAGAGATTACCCTGTCTATGACCCAAACATACATTGGAAGTTAAAAAAACCTAGATTGGGTGAATTGTATGCAGACTTAGATCAACTAAAAGACTGTCTTACCTTTTATGCTGTTGCCAATGGATACCAACTTTGGTATGAAAAAAGTGATAATGAAAAGTTGCTGGTTAGGTGTGGGTTTGATGAAAAACAGAGAAGAAAGAAAAAAGTTCCTAGAGATCCTACTAAGCCTTGTTGTCCTTTTAGGTTAAGAGCTGTAAATATGCATGATGGTAATTCTTGGCATATAAGAACCCTAGTTAATGAGCACACTTGTAGTAGACAGTGTAATCTTGGTCATTTAATGACTTCAAAATGGATTGCAAGACAATTTGTAGACAAAATCAGGATGTATCCTGATATGAAAGTTTGATCTGCAAGAAATGGTGATGAAAAAATATAGGGTTAAGGCAACAAACAAGTAGTGTGGCAGAGCTAGAAGGATTGCAATATATAGTCTTAAGCAGAATGTTGGAGATCAGTATGACATGTTGGTTGATTATGCTAGTGAACTAAGACAAACCAACCCTGGTACCACAGTGCAGTTACGCATTGATCCTTTAATGGATGTGATGAGTGTGTAAATACTCATCATTTTTATCATATCTGAACTGCCAAAATATCCAAAAACACTCAAATACGCATCAAAATACAGAAATTATTCCAAAAGTGTGTTTTATATGTTTCTGATGCAAAATGTTTAAAAACAAATGAAAAATGAACAAAGTTTGCACAATTGGCAGTTTCAGTCCCTCAAGTTTCAAAAATTGACAAAACTAGTCCCTGAAGGTTTAAAATGAAAGAAAAGTCAACCCAAGTCCTTTGGAATTCAAAATTTGTCAAAACAAGTCCTTGGGTGAAAAGTTTGAGAAAATTACACTTTTGGTCCCTGAACTTTCAAAAATGGCAAAAGTAGTCCTTGGGTTTTAAAAATTGGAAATTTACATTTATAACCATTGTACTATTCACATGTTACAACTTTGCCCCTTTTGATAATTTATGGGAAATTACACTTACAGCCCTTCAAAGTTCAGCATTTACAAATATGGTCCTTGTACATATTATATAAATCAAATGGACCCTTTTTGTATCTTAATACCTAATCCAAACAAACACCAGCCCACTACCCCTTATATCTCCCAAACCCAACATCCCAATCCACCCCTACCAAGCCCAAGTTACCCAAAGCCCACTAAACCTATCAAACCATTTTAAATAAAAAGCCGGTCAACCATCCATTTGACCTCCACCTCCCCTCTCAAACCCGTGACCTCCCCCTGCAACCCTACTCCAAACACCATCATCACCTCCACCCTAATACCTCTGTCACACTCCACCCCCCTCCTACTCACCTCCAAACAAACACATCAGTCCAAATTAATACCACTTGCACCAATAATACAGGCTATAAGCCAAATCTCTATTTCTCGCCAAAAAGTGATTGAATGGCTAAGATCCAATTCTCTCATCCAACAGCCAAGAAGAGAGGTGGGAAAGAATAAATGGGTCCCACAGAAACCCTAAAGGAGCAGTATAAAAGAAAGAAGAAAGGAGCAGAGTGGAGTTAGTTTTTTTTGAGTAATTTCCAGCAGTTAATTTAGGTTTTAGCATAGTTTTCAAGCCATGTAATGTTTTAAATTGATGTTTTTTAGTTCAATCTTGTAATCTGTTCCTAAATTAATAAAAAGTATTTCACTTTCATTCAAAAACTTGTCTTAATTTTCAAGCTTCAGTCTTATTTTAAGCACCCTGTAGAAAGTTTGTGTATGCTTAATATATTGTTTTCCATTTCCTTTAGAAGCTCATTTAGGTTTTAAAAACATAAAAGATAACATGAAAAGAAGAACATGTTCACATGATCACCATTGATAATATTTGGTTTGACAAAATGGAGAGCTTATGGGGTGCTCAGAAATGGTTTGGGCAAGGTGAATACTCATCAGCTTATTCTATGAATAAGCAGGAGTTTGTAGCAGCATAAGGGTCTCCTTTGTTTAGCTTGAGGATAAGGTTTCATGTTCTATTTTATTTTCAGTTAAAATTTCATAAATTATTCTTGTTGAGTGTTGCTGTTATTTGTTGTTTATTTTTGCTTATCTATGCTTAATTTAGCTTAAAACTAGTTAATTTATTAATTTCATGGCTTAGATTAACCAATTGCTTCATATATCTCTCATGACAGTTAGTAAAACGGTGTTTGGTTTTGCTGTTTATTATATGCTCAAGTATGTTATTGTTATTGCATTGAGTTTCTACAACTCTCAGTAGGTCCATGTAGGTCACCAAAACCATAAAAACTCATAATCCTTTGATTGAACCAGAGTCCTGGCTCATTTTGAAGCTCTCCTAGCCAGCTTTTAGGATCATCCTTCACTTTGGACCTTGAGTCACTCCTGTAGGCCCCACCAAGGGCTGCACATTGACCAAATTGGACTGTGGGGTCTGTGGATTCACTTATCTGCTTTTTGTGCTTGTTTAGGATTGTTCCACTGTTTATTTGTCTCCAATTAGTTTATTTAGGATCCAGTGGTATACCTTTTGCATGTTTCCTAGTAGCTTGATTTGTTCTAGCTTTTAGCTTACTTGTTTATGCCCTGCTTCTTAACCCATTGTTCTTAGTTAAGCTTCTGTATATGCACTAAGTTTGTTGATTTCTTGTCCCAGTTTGAGTCTATGTTGGTTTGTTGTTGTTTTTAGTAAATGTTGGTTGCCTTAGTTTGCATTTGTCTAAGTTTGCCTTTAGCTCGAGCTTGTGTGTTTATCTGATCACCCCTCAGCTAATTGCCTCATCAGTTTTTGGTTCACCTTTCACAAGCCTCTCAACTGTTCAACACTTGAGCTTATACTGAGCTTGATGCAGTTTTGGATAGCCCATTGCACCCTATCACTATTTCTATGCTTATTTCCCATTTTCATGCTTATCCTACTGCTTATCTTGGTCCTTAAGTCTTGTCTCATCACAATCAAACACTGAGCAATCAGTGTGTATGGTACTTGTTTCACAAGCTCTTTCTGAGCTTGTCTGTGGGCCTCAGACCCCATCCATTTGCTTTTTGAAATGCCCATAAGCTCAGCTTATTGATGCAAGTTTCAATTCAGACCCCAATCCAACCCTCTGGGTCCCACAAGGCCTGCAATCAGCCCTTGGGTTTGTGTGGATTTGAGTGAATTTCAGATTTGCTTATTTCTTCATTTCACTTATTCAGTGTGTGAATCCTCTGTTGTTGTGGTTTATGTTGCTCACTTTTATTACATTTCAGCTTATTTTAGCTTTAGGAGTCAGTTGGTAGCTTATTCTAGCTCTCTCAAGCTCTTAATTTCATTTTAAGCTTGAAAAGCTCATCTGCTGTCTCATAAAGCTAAGCTTTTCCACTGCTTAATTTTAAGTTTTAAAAATTGTCATGTTTATTAAAGTTGCTTAGTATAGTTGTTAAAAGGTTTGTGTAAAGTCAGAATTCAAAAAGAAAAATAAAAAGAAAAAGTGCCAGTAGCAGGGATTGAACCCTGGACCTGGTGGTTTGACTGGTCAACATCAGAACAAAGCTGAGCACCAACTGCCCCATGTGAACCTTAGTGTTATTTCTTTCTTCTCTTATTTTTATACTTAACCTTTTCAGTTTTAGCTTATTAGCTTATTGGCTTAATTTTCCAGCTTATTTATAAGCTTTTCATAAGTTTTATATTTTTCCTAGTATGCTAATAGTATAAAGTAATTTTAGAAAAAGTTTCGTAATTTTCATAATTAGTTTAATATTTTTAATAATTAATTTTAGTTTAATTAGTATTTAATTAATAATAAATAATTAAAAAGTCTAAAAAATATTTTTCTTTTTCTCAAAATTTTCTTTTATCGTTAGGTTCGTAAAAATATAATTTTCATTTCCGTAGGGTTAGCGTAGCTCAAATTTACTTTTTATTTCGCGCACTCGCGTTTTTATTTAAATAACTTTCGCGTTTTTAAATTTAGGTTACGTTATTAAAAGTAGTTTGTTAAATAAAGAAAAAACCAAAAACATAAATAAAGTGATAGCTTCTATTTAAGCCGTTTGGCTTATTTTTCTGCTTATTTATAAGCAAATTCTAGTTTTAAATTTTTAGCTTACGTTTTAAGTTAACTAGGTTTCACGTTATTGTAGTTCGTTTAAATTGTTCTCATTTGTATTTTCTTAGTGTAATCATTCAAACTCACTTAAAACCCTTTCCTGTCCAAATTCACCCAATCACAATCTCGTTTTAAATACCATCCACACCTCGTCGGGACATAACGACCCGGGGAAACCCTATACTTCCACGGAGATTGATTCTAGGCAGTTTGACTTTGTTGACCATCACCTGGTCAATTAGGTTGACCGTTTGGAGCCAATCAAATTTTGGCGCCGTTGCCGGGGAGGTTGTGTGCGTTTTCTAAACAGTTTTTCTGATTACTGACTTTGGAATTCGTTCCATTGTACATTTATCCATCCTTTGTTCATATTTTCTATTTATCAAAACAAAACCGTTCACGAAAATATTTTAAATCAGTTTTCAACGAACACAAAAAATACAAAAACATTTTCTTTCCTATTTGTACAAAATGTCTTTCCAAAAACCCAAAAATATTCATCTTTACCCTCCTACCCTTTTAATTCTTCATTCCTACCCCTCCCAAACCTTTTGATTCTTTCTATGTCTCATCCACACTTTCTGGTTTGCCAGTGGTGTTGTAGTTCTTATAATGGTTGTAATTGCCCCGGTTGTGGCATGGTAGAGTCAGGAAACGAGTCTGTCTATAACCAAGATCCCTATTCCTACCATGACACGACTGATTTATTCCACCAGCTACCACACCATGATTCTCAGCAGTTTTACTGTTGTGAGTACTGTGGTGGTTCACACTATAGTTCTGATTGTCAATCGGGAAACACGCTTGTCTATGAGCAGTTTCCCGATAACAATTATGACTCTAGCACATACGACTCACAGCCTCAACAGTTTTACTGTTGTGATTACTGTGGAGGTCCACACTTCAGCTCAGATTGTCAAACGGGGAATCCATATCCTTGTGACAATTTTGACACACCTTATTACGACCAACCTCCACAGTACGATATGAATCAAGCACTTCTTCCAGAAATGCAAAATATGATGAAAATCGTTGATGAGCTTAAGGGTTTAGTTAAAGACTTTGCCCAAAGACATACTCATCAAAAGTCCATGGAAGAATTGCTTGCTGAAGAGCAGGCTGCTAGAATAAATTCCCAAGATGCCTATGAAAAATCTGTTCGGGAATCCATTGCAAGAGAAAAAGCAGCCAATTCTAGCTCTTTGTTCCATTTTATTCCTGATGACAGTGATGATGAGGATACACTTGATATCCTTGAATTTTATAAAACCTCATCAAGTTCATCAGTTGATATCCCAGCAGTTGAGATTCCATCTCAAACAACTGCTATCACACCCGAAGTTCACACTCACTCTCTGATCATGGGGGATGAGCATCTTAGCACTGTTCCTGATAAGGAATCGGACGAATTAATAAAGTCTAGTGTTGAGATCCTTGTCCCAATCCCGAGAGAGTCACAGGGAACTTTGGATCATGTGTGTGATTTACCTTTCCCCATTGAGTGTCCTAAAGATCAATTTGAGACTTTCTCCGATTGTAGCGATGATTGTACATCTTATGGAGACATCGAGTATGTTGAGGCGTCAGTTCCACATTCTGATGCTGATCATCTTCTTGAGGAGTTCGCTGATGAACTTGCTCACATCGATCCACTTTCATTGGAAAGTGATGATGGTCTCCTCGATTTCCAAGCCGATCTGGGAGAAATTGAAAGTCTCCTTTATCATGATCCGTCACTCACTTCTTATCCCGACAATCCAATAGAGAATATTAATCTCTTTGTTCCTGAAACATTCAATACGACTCTCACCAATCCTCTATTTGAATTCGAATCTGAATTCACTATGATCTCTAACAATCCAATCTTTGACGAGGATTGTGATGAGTCCACAATGGAACATGAATTCACAGATTCACATCTTGTGAATAATTCTCTTCATGAGGAGTTCTCCGATGAACTCACTCATCATATCATGACTCCTCCGGAGTTTGATAGCCCGGGGGGAGATGCTCTCAATCTTGAGAATTTGCAAATTCCCACCCACCCTCCCGGGTTGTTTACGAGCTTACCCTTTGAAATCCAAACTCAGGCTATTGAGCCTCCTCTCGAGGAAGAAGATCAACTCATGATTTTTATCATGGTTTTCTTCCTTTTCTTCACCTATAAGGTGACTTCTTCTCTTCTTCACTCCTTCGGGAGTGAGGACACTATATTTGATCCCGGCATTTTCATTTATCATTATCTGGAGCCGGATACTTATCTCATCGGTGTGGAACTTTCACGTGCTTCAAATGTTTGTCCAAACATCTTGAATGAAAGTCCGATTGAGATTCTTTCTTCCACATCATGCTTCCCCAAGGACAAATGAATTCGGGGTCGAGTCAAGCTAGCGACTCGGTAAACAAAAACAGTAGCATGCTTATAGGGTTTTCACCCTAAGTGTGGGGGAGTCCCCCATGCTATGATTGCAAAAGTGAAAAACAAAATGGTGTTTTCCACGCTTAGTTTGTAATGTTGCCCTTTTACGTTCAAAGAGTCGGCATAATAGCCGGGACTTTGAATATTGAGGACAATATTCATGCTAAGTGTGGGGGGGGGGGGGGGTATTCGCTATTCTAGCGAATTTTATCACATTTTACTATCTAGTACCCCCGTTTTTGACCAAAATTTTTCAAAATTTTTTCACTAAAGTTCAAAATTTTTTGTGGTAATCAGTCCGCCGTGTCTAAACGACAAATGGATTGGCTAGTCCAGGAGCAAACGGCTCTTGGTAAAAACATCTCAAATCCGTTTATGGCTTGCAATTTGCCCAAAATTGTATGGTTCCTCAACTCCCCAAAAACAAATAAGTTGGCTATCCCACAAGATTATAGCTTGTGGTAAAGGCCGTGGAAAATCCAAAATTGGTAATCAGCTCACCAAGATGTTGACTATTCCATAAAGAGTTGGCTAGTCCAGAAGCAAACGGCTTTTGGTAAAGACTAATCAAATCCGTTGACAGCTGGTGATTCGCTCAAAATCACACGGTTATCAGGTGTGCCACAGTTCTTACACCTGGCTACTCCAGAAGTGATGGCTTTTGGTAAAGAGTTTAAAATCCATTAAGTTTTTCTCAAAAGATTGCTAGGGACTAGCAATAGTTTAGTGTGGGGGATTGATGAGTGTGTAAATACTCATCATTTTTATCATATCTGAACTGCCAAAACATCCAAAAACACTCAAATACGCATCAAAATACAGAAATTATTCCAAAAGTGTGTTTTATATGTTTCTGATGCAAAATGTTTAAAAACAAATGAAAAACGAACAAAGTTTGCACAATTGGCAGTTTCAGTCCCTCAAGTTTCAAAATTTGACAAAACTAGTCCCTGAAGGTTTAAAATGAAAGAAAAGTCAACCCAAGTCCTTTGGAATTCAAAATTTTTTAAAACAAGTCCTTGGGTGAAAAGTTTGAGAAAATTACACTTTTGGTCCTCGAACTTTCAAAAATGGCAAAAGTAGTCCTTGGGTTTTAAAAATTGGAAATTTACATTTATAACCATTGTACTATTCACATGTTACAACTTTGCCCCTTTTGATAATTTATGGGAAATTACACTTACAGCCCTTCAAAGTTCAGCATTTACAAATATGGTCCTTGTACTTATTATATTAATCAAATGGACCCTTTTTGTATCTTAATACCTAATCCAAACAAACACCAGCCCACTACCCCTTATATCTCCCAAACCCAACATCCCAATCCACCCCTACCAAGCCCAAGTTACCCAAAGCCCACTAAACGTATCAAACCATTTTAAATAAAAAGCCGGTCAACCATCTATTTGACCTCCACCTCCCCTCTCAAACCCGTGACCTCCCCCTGCAACCCTACTCCAAACACCATCATCACCTCCACCCTAATACCTCTGTCACACTCTACCCCCTCCTACTCACCTCCAAACAAACACATCAGTCCAAATTAATACCACTTGCACCAATAATACAGGCTATAAGCCAAATCTCTATTTCCCGCCAAAAAGTGATTGAATGGCTAAGATCCAATTCTCTCATCCAACAGCCAAGAAGAGAGGTGGGAAAGAGTAAATGGGTCCTACAGAAACCCTAAAGGAGCAGTATAAAAGAAAGAAGAAAGGAGCAGAGTGGAGTTAGTTTTTTTTGAGTAATTTCTAGTAGTTAATTTAGGTTTTAGCATAGTTTTCAAGCCATGTAATGTTTTAAATTAATGTTGTTTAGTTCAATCTTGTAATCTGTTCCTAAATTAATAAAAAGTATTTCACTTTCATTCAAAAACTTGTCTTAATTTTCAAGCTTCAGTCTTATTTTAAGCACCCTGTAGAAAGTTTGTGTATGCTTAATATATTGTTTTCCATTTCCTTTAGAAGCTCATTTAGGTTTTAAAAACATAAAAGATAACATGAAAAGAAGAACAGGTTCACATGATCACCATTGATAATATTTGGTTTGACAAAATGGAGAGCTTATGGGGTGCTCAGAAATGGTTTGGGCAAGGTGAATACTCATCAGCTTATTCTATGAATAAGCAGGAGTTTGTAGCAGCATAAGGGTCTCCTTTGTTTAGCTTGAGGATAAGGTTTCATGTTCTATTTTATTTTCAGTTAAAATTTCATAAATTATTCTTGTTGAGTGTTGCTGTTATTTGTTGTTTATTTTTGCTTATCTATGCTTAATTTAGCTTAAAACTAGTTAATTTATTAATTTCATGGCTTAGATTAACCAATTGCTTCATATATCTCTCATGACATTTAGTAAAAGGGTGTTTGGTTTTGCTGTTTATTATATGCTCAAGTATGTTATTGTTATTGCATTGAGTTTCTACAACTCTCAGTAGGTCCATGTAGGTCACCAAAACCATAAAAACTCATAATCCTTTGATTGAAAGTCAAACTCATCTAGGACTTTAGGTTTATGCATAACAGTTAGGGTAATAGGCTACATTCTTATGTCACTAGGTGTACAAGTGATTTAGCCAATTTGATTCATGCATTTTACAGCTTATAAGCTCATATACATTCATTTAGATCAAATCCAAATCCATTTTAGTCAAACCTTTCTCAAAATCTAAAAAGTCAAAGTTTGCATAACTGATAAAATGGACAGGTTTTCTATAGCTTGCACAGTTTTCAATACAGATTGAGAATACAAAATTCTTGATGTTTCATGACATTTGGATGTTTATCTTTCAGTATCAAAAAGAAATTTTGAATTTGGAAACCATTTGGTCAGTTTGAATTGCCCTTGAAGTGGTCTGTTTGTTCATGTAATTGCCCTGCCCCAGCCACAACAAGTCAACTTCATAAGCTCAGTAAGAGCTTATTAGTGGGCTTTAGAACCTGAGTCCTGGCTCATTTTGAAGCTCTCCTAGCCAGCTTTTAGGATCATCCTTCACTTTGGACCTTGAGTCACTCCTGTGGGCCCCACCAAGGGCTGCACATTGACCAAATTGGACTGTGGGGTCTGTGGATTCACTTATCTGCTTTTTGTGCTTGTTTAGGATTGTTCCACTGTTTATTTGTCTCCAATTAGTTTATTTAGGATCCAGTAGTATACCTTTTGCATGTTTCCTAGTAGCTTGATTTGTTCTAGCTTTTAGCTTACTTGTTTATGCCCTGCTTCTTAACCCATTGTTCTTAGTTAAGCTTCTGTATATGCACTAAGTTTGTTGATTTCTTGTCCCAGTTTGAGTCTATGTTGGTTTGTTGTTGTTTTTAGTAAATGTTGGTTGCCTTAGTTTGCATTTGTCTAAGTTTGCCTTTAGCTCGAGCTTGTGTGTTTATCTGATCACCCCTCAGCTAATTGCCTCATCAGTTTTTGGTTCACCTTTCACAAGCCTCTCAACTGCTCAACACTTGAGCTTATACTGAGCTTGATGCAGTTTTGGATAGCCCATTGCACCCTATCACTATTTCTATGCTTATTTCCGATTTTCATGCTTATCCTACTGCTTATCTTGGTCCTTAAGTCTTGTCTCATCACAATCAAACACTGAGCAACAAGTGTGTATGGTGCTTGTTTCACAAGCTCTTTCTGAGCTTGACTGTGGGCCTCAGACCCCATCCATTTGCTTTTTGAAATGCCCATAAGCTCAGCTTATTGATGCAAGTTTCAATTCAGACCCCAATCCATCCCTCTGGGTCCCACAAGGCCTGCAATCAGCCCTTGGGTTTGTGTGGATTTGAGTGAATTTCAGATTTGCTTATTTCTTCATTTCACTTATTCAGTGTGTGAATCCTCTGTTGTTGTGGTTAATGTTGCTCACTTTTATTACATTTCAGCTTATTTTAGCTTTAGGAGTCAGTTGGTAGCTTATTCTAGCTCTCTCAAGCTCTTAATTTCATTTTAAGCTTGAAAAACTCATCTGCTGTCTCATAAAGCTTTTCCACTGCTTAATTTTAAGTTTTAAAAATTGTCATGTTTATTAAAGTTGCTTAGTATAGTTGTTAAAAGGTTTGTGTAAAGTCAGAATTCAAAAAGAAAAATAAAAAGAAAAAGTGCCAGTAGCAGGGATTGAACCCTGGACCTGGTGGTTTGACTGGTCAACATCAGAACAAAGCTGAGCACCAACTACCCCATGTGAACCTTAGTGTTATTTCTTTCTTCTCTTATTTTTATACTTAACCTTTTCAGTTTTAGCTTATTAGCTTATTGGCTTAATTTTCCAGCTTATTTATAAGCTTTTCATAAGTTTTATATTTTTCCTAGTATACTAATAGTATAAAGTAATTTTAGAAAAAGTTTCGTAATTTTCATAATTAGTTTAATATTTTTAATAATTAATTTTAGTTTAATTAGTATTTAATTAATAATAAATAATTAAAAAGTCTAAAAAATATTTTTCTTTTTCTCAAAATTTTCTTTTATCGTTAGGTTCGTAAAAATATAATTTTCATGTCCGTAGGGTTAGCGTAGCTCAAATTTCACTTTTTATTTCGCGCACTCGCGTTTTTATTTAAATAACTTTTGCGTTTTTAAATTTAGGTTACGTTATTAAAAGTAGTTTGTTAAATAAAGAAAAAACCAAAAACATAAATAAAGTGATAGCTTCTATTTAAGCCGTTTGGCTTATTTTTCTGCTTATTTATAAGCAAATTCTAGTTTTAATTTTTTAGCTTACGTTTTAAGTTAACTAGGTTTCACGTTATTGTAGTTCGTTTAAATTGTTCTCATTCGTATTTTCTTAGTGTAATCATTCAAACTCACTTAAAACCCTTTCCTGTCCAAATTCACCCGATCACAATCCCGTTTTAAATACGATCCACACCTCGTCGGGACATAACGACCCGGGGAAACCCTATACTTCCACGGAGATTGATTCTAGGCAGTTTGACTTTGTTGACCATCACCTGGTCAATTAGGTTGACCATTTGGAGCCAATCAGGATGGTACACACATGTTCAATAGTTTCTATATTTGTTTTCATAATTTGAAATAGGGTTGGAAAGCAGGATGTAGAAAGGTTATAGGTATGGATGGGTGTTTTTTGAAAGGGGTGTGCCAAGGTCAACTGTTGGCAGCTATTGGGAGGGATGGTAATAATCAAATATTCCCAATTGCATGGGCTGTTGTACAAGTTGAGAATACAGACACTTGGGAATGGTTTATTAAGTTGTTAGCAAAAGACCTTGAATTAAAAGATGGGAAAGGGGTCACATTTATATCTGATGGACACAAGGGACTTTACCATGCTGTTAAGAGAGTTGTCCCATTAGTAGAACATAGGTTATGTGCTAGGCATATTTATGCCAATTTTTCAAAGGTCTACCCTGGTGTTCTATTTAGACAACTGTTTTGGCAAGCATCAAAGTCTGCTAATCATCAGAGATTCTTAAATACAATGGAAGAAATCAAGAATGCCAGTGAAGCAGCTTATCAGTATTTGATGGATAAAGAACCATGGACATGGTCAAGATCATACTTCAACGAAGGTATAGTCTTTGTATTTGTTGCATCTTATTTCAATAATTACATGACCTCACCTAACTTATAATTTGTAATGTGTTTGACAGGAATAGATTGTGATGCTGTTGAAAATGGTCTGAGTGAATCTTTCAATTCTCATATAAAGAATGCAAGGAGAAAACCAATAATTGGAATGCTTGAAGACATCAGATCATATGTGATGACAAGGAATTACACCTTGATGAAGGAATGTGAAAACTGGACAAGTAATATTTGTCCTAACATCATCAAGGTTTTGGAGTTGAACAAGAAGATTCAAAGGTATATACTTATAAATGTATGCTGATATGAATAAATTCAACCTTTATGTTAACTTGTATTACACTAACAGGAAATGGAGTTTGAATCCAAGTGGATGGCAACAGTTTGAAATAAGGCAAGGGACCAAGAAGCCTATGGTGTGGACTTAGAAAATAGGGAATGCACTTGCAGGCAATGGCAGTTAACTGGCATACCATGCCCTCATGCAATCACAGGCATTTACTTCATAAACAAGCTGCCAGAAGAGTATGTGAGCAACTCATTCAAGGTAAGCACATACAAAAATATCTATAAGTTCAATATTTTGCCAGTGGGTGGTAGTGATATGTGGAAAAAAAGGAAGCATGTGCCCATGAAACCCCCATTAGAAAGAAGGATGCCAGGTAGACCCACTTTAAATAGGAGAAATGATAAGTCTGAGTTGAAAAATAATACACATGTAGCTAGGCCTCCAAGAACAATGACATGTCAAAACTGTGGTGGGATGGGTCATAACAAAAAAGGGTGTACTAAACCTAAGGAAACAGGTGAACCATCCACACAAACACCTAACCCAGAAGGTCAACCAGCAACACCAACACCAACACCTAATCCACCGAAAAAGAAAGGCAGACCTATGGTTAATGACCCAGTCAATTCCAGAGGAAGGGGAAGTGGTATTACATCAAATAGGGGAAGGGGAAGAGGAAGTGCAAACAGGGGAAGGGGTAGAGGAAGGGGAATTGCTAATGTATCAAACAGTGTAAGTTTCATGTTCTTTTTTTTTATTTTTTTGTTACTATGTTTTCACTGTTGTATATTAAAAGTAACACACCTATTTTGCAGAATGTCCAATACATGCTATTTGATGATGATGACTTGGTTGATGTACAACTTCAACAAGAAGATGATACAAGGGCAAATACATCCAGTGTTAATAATGAACCTACAAATGTTGATGATGCATTGGTTGATGTAGAATGTTAGCATTAAAAAATATGTATTTAGAAGTGATGGTAATTCTCATACATGTAAATTTGTAATGTGTCGTAGATTACAATAGAATAGTCAATGGGCTTATGGTTTGGACTAATCTAATAGGTTATAAGTTATGTATTACAACTAGTCCATACTTAATGTAAAAGTCCAATCCATGACCAAGCCCATCTAAGCCCATTAGGGCATTACATCTCTTACTATATAAATACCTCAAATGAGTCATTTGAGGTGTGTGCTTGTGTGTGTTTTGTATGTGCATCTCTTGAATAAAAGCTCTCATATTTTCATCTCTTTCTCTTCATCTTAACGCCATACCTATTCATACAAGTCACCATCTTTACTTCTTATACTTCTCATATTTGTGTAAAAGTTGATATATCTAAGGTCTTACAAGTGGTATCAATCGCCTAACAATGATTTAGGAGTGTTTTTATCAAGTTTTTTGTTAAAAAGTTACACTTTTCATTCATTTGTGTACTTTTTCTTCTAAAAAGGTTTGATTTTTACAAGTTTTGGTGTTAAAGTTGTTGTCTTTATTGAAGTTTTAGTGTTTCTAAGTGTTATGGGAAAGATTTGATCAAAAGAAACAAGTGGAAAAAGTGTTTTTGGTTGAAAAAATCGGATTTTTCAAGCTTTCTGGTCACTTTACGCGTAACTTGGGTGAATAGTACGAATCTACAGCTGTGAACAGTACTTTCTGTCCTTTTTACGCATAAATTTTGGCCTAAAACCCTTTTCCTACGCGTAACTAAGGTCAAAACCCTTTTCTTACGCGTAACTCTGGTCAAAACCCTGTTTTTACGCGTTACTTGGAAGTCTACGCCTTAAAACCTACGAGTAAAGTCACTTTCTACGCGTAAGTTGAAGTCTACGCACAAGATCCTACGCTTAAGATCAGTTTCTACGCAGAAGATCAGATCTTACGCATAAGATCATATCTTACGCGTAAGTTTCAGAGTTCTACGCATAAGCTTTATCACAGGTCTTCTCTTCGTGCTACAGTGACTCGGTATTTCCCTGACTTGGATAAGTTTGTGGAATACTTCGACAAGGGATATCTTTCAAGCTTGGACAAGTTTGAGAGATCAATTTGGTTGAAAAACCTTACGCGTAACTTTTCTTACGCATAAACTCAAAGTTTACGCGTAAAAATCAAAGCTTACGCATAAACACTTTGTTTACGCATAACCTTAATTTTTACGTATAACCTGAAAGTTTACGCATAACTTTTATTACGCGTAAGATTTGAAATTAACCATAAGATTTGAAGTTAAGCGTAAGAATCACTGTTTACGCATAAGTTTCTGGGTTTACGCGTAAGTTTTTGACTTTTGACAACCAAACTTCAAACGGCCATAACTTTTGAACCATAACTCCGTTTTCGACGAATCAGCTGTCAAAACGACCGCGAGACCGAGAAGAAGGACACGTTGAATAATCTAAAGATGATTCAAGCCAAGCTTCGAGGCCCAAATCCACTCCGAACGGAAGTTATTGAGGTTTTAAGGTTCCAGATCAAAATTTTCACCATAAAAACTTGCATCAACTTACACTAAACACAACTCCTACTTCGTTGGAACGATCCAAGAATCAACTTTATCAATCTACACTTCATCAATGGCTACTCAGCAAGATATTCATGCAGCCGGTGCGGAAAACCGACCTCCAATGCTTGAAAAAGGTAGATATCTCCCATGGACAAGCCGCATGCTTCGTTACATCAAAACAAAGCCTGATGGTAAACTAATGATCAACTCCATTACAAATGGTCCATTCAAGCCACGACAAGTTCAAATTGAAGGTAATCCAAATGCAACACCTCCTACTCAACCATTTGTGCGTGAACAAACAGAAGCAGATTACACAGAGGAAGACAAGAAGCAGATTGCCACTGATGATATGGCAATGCATTTAATCCAACTTGGATTACCACGGGAGATCTTTGCTGCGGTCGACAGCTGTGAAACTGCTTATGCTATGTGGGAACGTGTTAGAAGGATATGTCATGGAACAGAGATTGGACAACAGGATGTTGAGAACAAACTTCTTACTGAATAGGAGAACTTTACATCCACTAAAGGTGAACAGATTGAATCTTACTACACAAGGTTTTGCACTTTGATGAATGAGTTAATCAGAAACAAGTTGACACCTCGAACAATTGCAACAAACATCAAATTCATCAATAACCTTCCAGAAGAATGGGGTCGTTATGTTACAATTGTCAATCAAACAAAGGATTTACATAAGGTGAACTATGATCAACTCTATGACTTTTTGAAGCAAAACCAAGCTGAGGCTAATGAAGTAAGGAAAGAAAGATTGGCAAAGAATCATGATCCTCTCACATTAATTGCTACTACACCAACACCGCTACCAGTGAACACACAACAACCATCATCATCTTCCACTCACAACTACATGCAACCATCATACATTCAACAACCAACACCGGTCTACCAACAACAGTTCTACCCACAACAACAACAACATGTTATTCCACAACAACAATACCAACAATTCCAAGAACCAGAATTCACTGAAAATGATGAAGCTACTGCAGCATTGACCCAAGCGTTTGCTTTTCTGTCAAAGGCATTCCAAGGACGCTATTCTACACCAACAAACAACAACCAAAGAATTTCATCGAACACTCGCAATAAGCAGATTGCTCAGCCAAGTTTCAATATGGGCAACGGAGGCCAAATGGTTGGAGTTTATGGGAATCAGCAAGGATATGCTACTGGAATTAACATGGGGAATCAGAATATGCTGAATGCAGGGAATCAGAATGCAGCAAATCAATATGGTCAGTATGCAGGGAATCAGTTGGGTCAGTTTGTTGGAAATCAGAGAGGTCAGAATGTTGGTAATCAGGCAATGGGTAATCAGAATAGAAATGTTGCAGCTCCAGTAGTTGGGAATTTGGGAAATGTGAATCAGGGTAACCCGGTAAAGTGTTTCAACTGTCAGGGTGTAGGTCATATGGCAAGGAACTGTCCTACTAAGCCGAACAAGAAAGACACAACATATTTGCAGAAAGCATTACTGTTGGCACAAAAGAATGAGGCAGGGTTTCAGTTGAACGCAGAGGAGAATGATTTTATGGCTCTTATGGATGACATGGAAGATAGAGAGGATATCGATGCGAACTGCATATTCATGGCGAATCTTCAGGAAGCTAAGTATGACACGGATTCTGATACACTTTCTGTTTATGACACCAATGCACCATCTGAGGTACCAAATTTCAACACATGTCACAATAATGATATATTTGATATGTCTCCTCATGAGGAACAACATTCTGAGAAGCTAGCACCCACTTATGATACATACCTGGACACGCCAAGTAGTAGCAATACTCCTTCAGCAACTCCAGATGTGAATCATAATGGAGGCTTCGTTTCACAGCATGCTGAGAATGATGAGGAAACACGTGCTTTGTTTGAATCATTATTGAATAATTGTCGTATTGAAATTGAGAATGTGAAAAAGGTCAATCGCGATGTTAAGGCCACGAATGTTAAATTGACCGCTGAGCTTGAGAGTTACAAAGAAAACGTTAAAGCTTTTGAATTTCATAACAAAAGATTGTCTGAATTAGAAACTGGTTATCAAAATTCCGTTTCAAGGGAAAAACAATTGCAACTCAAGTTTGATGCACTTGATGTTAATTCTTTCAAGAAGATAAAAGCTTTAAACGCGGAAATTTCTGATTTGCAAAACCAACTTTCTAAACAAAAATCAGCTTATACCAATCTTGAAAAAGAAAGGGACGAGTTGAAAAAGGAATTTGCAAAGAAAGAAGACAAACTTTTGGCCGAAATCGTAGAGTCCGAACACATGATTGCACATTTAGAAGAATTGGTGGTTAAGTCGGGTCAGTCAAGTCAAACAATGAAAATGATTTCAAATCAAACTAATCCGGTTTACCATACGAAACATAAAGTGGCTCTTGGTAACAACACCCCCAGTAATCTCAAGAAAGCTCAGCAAGAACAGAATGTTTTGTATAATGGTAATATGATTTACACCAAACATGATCCTCCCGTTGTTCGGGATTCTGTGCAAATGATAGAACATGTCGAAGAGAGCATAAATAAAATGAAACAAAAGGATTTGAAACCCATTGATTATAACAAATTGAACAAACTTTCGGGAATTACTTTTGTTCCACAAAAAGAACCATCTGTGTTTTCCATAAAATGACCATTCTCAAAAATGTTTTCTAAGAAAGTAATTGTTTCCAAATCTCTTTCAAAAATGGAACAAATTTCTTCTAACAACACTTTTAATACAAGTGAGGCTAGAGAAATTTTGGATGACGTTAAAAAGAGAATTCAAGAACTTCAAAATATTGTTGCTTCTAAAACTACAATCGATATTAACAACTGGCATTCCAGTTTTCATATTGAGCAGAAAAAAGTTTTTGAAAACGAAATTACTATCCCACTGAATAACATCAGTGCGAGGGTAATCCATTTTGAACGTTCTTTCTTAAAAGAAACGGCCGACTTTGTCAAGGACCACAAATCCCTGGTAAACGAAACTAACGAAACTCGTGAAAACATGAATGTTTTGGAAAACCTAAATGATTCTCTCTTCGAAGCTGTTATGACCACTGACATTATGTCCATCATTTTACAAACATATTCTGTTCAAGACGATGAAAGACTGAGAGCTGAGACCTCCGAAATTGTTTCAAAATATGAAAATGCTCTTATAAAGCTTGAAAAAGAAAATGTGTCATATTTTAAACAACTTGATCGAAAAAAGGAAGAATGCAAGTATGACAAATTGTCGTATGAGCGTGCATTAAAAAATATGAAAGAGCAAAATGATCTTTTGAGGGCTCAGCTTGAAAGTCAAAAAGGAAAGGGTGAGGAAACTAAGTTTGCAAAACCATTGACTTCGGAGAAACCAAATGTTTCAAACACGGTTCAAAAACCAAAAATGTCAATTTCACGGTTTGCTCCAAAAGTCGATGAGAAAAAGGATTTGACAAAACCAGTCACTCCAACACCCTTGCCCAAGAAAAGTGAAAATGTTAAGATTGTTGATAAAGGAAAAGCGGTTGTCAAAACACCAAAAGTGATAGCACCTGGCCTTTTTAGGATTAGTCCCACTAATGCGTCTGCCTCCACATCTAAGACAAATGCGTGCAAAAAGGATAATTCTAAAAAGTCTAGTGATGCTAAAAAGGACAACAATATAAATCCTAACGTGTGTGCCTTACCTTCTACAAGATTAGAAAGCACCTCTAGGAGCAGCAGACTAAAGCCTAGGAGCAATACAAGGAACAATAGAGTCTCGCCTGTTTCTAAGAGTAGTTGCAAGAATAAAGCTGAAGAAGTAGAAGAACACCCTAGGAATTTATCGCTTTGTAATAAGAGACATGTTTCATCTGAATGTAATGTCACAAGTACTGTTTCTAATGCATGTAATGACTCTGTTTGTTTAATATGCAAGAAATGTTTAATTAATGATGTTCATGATGAATGTGTTTCTAAGAATGTGTATGTTACGCCTAAACAGAAGTATGTTCCAAAGGGAACTAGTGCCCGATCAAGATCTATAGAAAGATTAGTTGCACGCTTTAGGTCTACCACTAGTAGTCGAATGCCTAGGAACTACCTTAAGCTTTGTATGTGGATACCAATGGGTAGAGAGTTCACTCTTAAGGACGGCAAATTAGAAATAACTCAAGCTAAACAAGTAGCAACTGTCCATGAGTGTGATTCTGCTTTTACTCCTAACCCCATGGAACCCAATTCAACACGGTTTCCAAATACAAACTCTTCTGTTCTTGGCAGGTTATCGAAATATGTCTTTGGATCGTCAACTCGGGTTGCTCCAAGCACATGACCGGGAACTTAAAGCTGCTGATCAATTTCATTTGGAAATTCATGGGAACTGTACGCTTTGGAAATGATCATGTAGCAGCTATCCTGGGTTTTGGAGATCTTCAGTTTGGGAATTTTTTAATCACTCGGGTTTACTACGTCGAAGGATTGGGACACAACTTGTTTTCAGTCGGGCAGTTTTGTGATGCAGATTTAGAAGTTGCATTCAGGAGAAACACGGTTTTTATAAGAAATTTGGTTGGTGATGATCTCTTAACTGGTAATCGTGGTACAAATTTGTACGCTATTGACATCAACCAAATGGCTTCTACATCACCAATTTGTCTTATGACAAGGGCAACCGAAACTAAGTCCTGGCTGTGGCATAGACGTTTATCCCATCTCAATTTCGACACCATCAACAAGTTAGCCAAAGACAACATCGTCACCGGACTTCCTAAGTTCAAATACACCAAGGAACACCTATGTCCATCATGCGAACAAGGAAAAAGCAAAAGAGCATCATATAAACCCAAAACCGTACCTAGTTCGGAAGCAAGGTTACATATGTTGCACATGGACTTATGTGGCCCAATGAGAGTTGAAAGCATTAATGGGAAGAAGTATATTCTTGTTATTGTTGATGATTATTCAAGATATACTTGGGTAAAGTTTTTGAGATCAAAAGACGAAGCACCAGGCATAATCATCACCTTTCTGAAGCGTATTCAAGTTCTACTTCAAGCTCCAGTAAGGATTATAAGAACAGACAATGGCACAGAATTTACAAACCAGGAGTTAAGAACTTACCTCGAAGATGTTGGAATTACACATCAAACATCAGTTGTTAGAACTCCACAGCAGAATGGGGTAGTTGAAAGAAGAAACCGAACTCTTGTGGAAGCTGCTCGCACAATGCTGATTTTCTCTAGTGCACCTCTATTCTTATGGGCTGATGCTGTAGCCACTGCTTGTTTTACTCAAAACCGATCCCTAGTACATCCGAGATTCAATAAAACCCCATATGAGCTAGTGAACAACCGTAAACCTGACATCTCTTACCTTCACGTGTTTGGCGCTTTGTGCTATCCGACAAATGACAGAGAAGATCTAGGGAAGTTAAAAGCTAAGGGTGATATTGGAATCTTCATTGGATATTCAGAAAACTCGAGGGCATTCAGGGTCTATAATAGAAGAACGAAAAAGATAATGGAGACAATGAATGTGAAGTTTGACGAGATTTCACAAATGGCTTCTGAGAGACTCGCTCTAGAACCCGCGCTTAATCCGATGGCTTCTAATCAAAACGGATTAGGACCCGCACCAAACCAGCAGACTTCTGGACACATCAGTTCAGGACTCGTGCCTCAAGGAGCTCAGTCAACAAACACGGACAAACCTTCAGAACAAGAACTGGAAAATTTCTTCGAGTTAATGTTTGATGAATATTATGGTGGAACTTCGACAAATGCATCTCCACAACATTCCGCTGCACCCGCTCAAAACCATCAACCACCACCACCACCACAGGATGCATCTACCACAATCGAAGCTGAAGCACCAACTACATCAACATCATCTACATCTACTAAAGCAACTCCAGTTATTGAAACTGATCTACCAAGAGTTGATGAGCAAAACCAAAACACAAATTTTCAAGAAGAACCTACAAATAATTCAAACGATGTTGTGTTAGAAGAAGAAGAAGTATTTGAAAACCCGTTTGCAACAGACTCTGCTGAATCTTCTTCAAGGTTACAAGAACCATCTAACACACATTCGTTACACCCAAGGTACCCTTCTACGTTTCAATGGACAAAAGACCATCCGTTAGTACATGTTATTGGTGATCCTTCAAAGCCAATTCAGACAAGGAGACAACTTGCCACTGATCTTGAATTGTGCATTTACATTTGCTCAATCAACCTCAAAGAACCAAAGAACATTCGAGAAGCAATGGCAGAAAACCCTTGGATTGAAGCAATGCAGGAGGAATTTCTTCAATACCTGTTACATGATAGTTGGGAACTTGTTGAACGACCACTTGATAAGCGTGTTCTTGATCTCAAGTGGTTGTGGAAGAACAAACTGGATGAGGAAATGACTGTTATTCGCAACAAAGCTCGTCTCGTGGCTAAAGGTTATCCACAAGAAGAAGGGATAGATTTCGAGGAATCATTCGCGCCTGTAGCTAGACTTGAAGCAGTCCGGATTTTCTTAGCCTATGCAGCTCACAAAAACATCACAGTCTATCAGATGGACATTAAGACAGCTTTCTTGAATGGAACTCTGAAAGAAGAAGTGTATGTGAGTCAGCCAGAGGGATTCATCGACAAAGATCATCCAGACTACGTCTACAAGCTTAAGAAAGCAATTTATGGTTTAAAACAAGCTCCAAGAGCGTGGTATGACGAACTATCATCTTTCTTGCTCAAAAACAATTTCACAAAAGGAACGGTTGATGACACATTGTTTATCAAAAAATTCAAAGATGACATTTTGATCGTTCAAATTTACGTGGACGACATTATTTTTGGATCAACCAATCCTAACCATTCAAAATATTTTGAAAATCTCATGAAAAGTAAATTTGAAATGTCCATGATGGGGGAACTAAAATTCTTTCTTGGTTTACAAATACATCAATCCCCTCGTGGTATTTTTATCAATCAAGCTAAATATACAATAGAGATTTTGAAAAAACATGGAATGGAAAATTGTGATTCTGTTGGTACACCAATGGTCACTTCACCAAAAATAGGTGCTGATTTGTTTGGGAAACCTATCGATCCGAAGAAATATCGGAGCATGATCGGTTCTCTCATGTATCTAACTGCTAGTCGACCAGATATTCAATTTGTTGTATGTTTGTTAGCACGGTTTCAGGCAAAGCCTACCGAACTTCACCTCAAAGAGGTTAAACGGATCTTTCGGTACCTACGAAGCACCATTAACTTGGGACTTTGGTATCCGAAGGATTCGGAGTTCAATCTAACAGCATTTTCAGATGCAGACCATGCTGGTGATCAAGTTACAGCAAAGAGTACATCAGGTAGAGCACAATTTTTGGGTGAAAAGCTAGTAAGCTGGTCGTCAAAGAAACAGGATTGTACTGCGCTATCAACCGCCGAAGCCGAGTATGTGTCTCTATCTGCGTGTTGTTCCCAAGTTCTTTGGATGCGGACACAGCTCAAAGATTATGGCTTTACTTTTGACAGAATACCTATGTATTGTGACTCAAAAAGTGCCATAGCCATCTCGTGCAATCCCGTACACCACTCTAAGACGAAGCATATCAAAGTCCGCTACCATTTCATCAAAGAACACGTGGAAGAGGGTACTGTTGAATTATTTTTCATTAAGACTGATTACCAACTCGCCGATCTATTTACTAAAGCCCTTCCAAAAGAAAGGTTTGACTATTTAGTTCAACGAATTGGCATGCGAAGCCTAACTCCTGAGGAGCTAGAACGTCTTCTCGAATCTTCTTGAAAAATGTTTTCAAAATCGCTTCGCTGTAAATATTTTTGAAAAAACAAAATACAAAATTTGAAAAACCAACAAAAACAAAATACAAAAATATAAAATTTCAAAAAAAATACAAAAACAATATAAAATCCAAAAATATTCTTCTCACGACATGTCTCTCGTATAAATCAATATTCTGTACGTTTCTAGAAATGTCCTTCAACAATGATACGGACATGTACAGATGCTTGAGCGGGAGTTCTATTTAAATGTTTTTCTAAAACATGTCGTCTCTCAAAATTTTCTTCACTATGGCTTTCGTATACTTCAGTACGAAACCCGCACTTAAACGATGACTTCTGATTATTTTCAAATCAAGGACTCGTACGTTCAATGACGAACTCTTTTTCAAATAGTTCGAGTCTAAACAAACGAAAAAGATTTCAAGCAAAAACTCGTTTTCTAAACAGAATTCTTGAGCACTTTTTCAAGATTGTTCAAAAGATTTCTCAAAATCTCTCAAAATTAGTGCTCAAGATAACTCCCTCAAAACCCTTAAGTAATTTTAAATATGCTATCATTAAGGGGGAGTTCAAAAACAAAAATATTCCAAATTCATGCAAATCTGTCTTTCTCTCCAAAAAGCCTTTTATTAATCAGTTGATATCAAAAATATCACGATATGCTATTTTTGAGGGGGAGAAGACATGATTAAAATGTGATCAAAGATGTTTAAAGAATGTGACTGAATCTCAGAAGAGCTCGACTCAGATATAACCAATGAATTGATGAAGCTTAAAATGTCAGTAATCGAAAAGACTTGTCCTGGACGGGTAATAATTTCAAGCTAGTCTAACTAGTGATGTAAGCGTGTCTCGAATAGGACTTGTCTGAGTAGAATGTACCATATCGAGAGACTTTCTTTGGACTTGACCAGGACGGGTAATAATTTCAAGCTAGTCTAACTAGTGATGTAAGCGTGTCTCGAATCGGTCATGTTCACTGAAAGTGGATCAATTCAAAAAGTGTAAACTCCTCACGCATGTGCAAATTTCTTAAAAAATTCATGAGCACATGTGAAGGGGGAGTCCTTCAAAAGAAATGCAAAACTCTCGAAGTGTCAACAATGTGTTTTATTATCATAAACACTTTGAGAGATTTTCAATAAATGGTTTCATGGCAATTATAGGATAGTCATGGAGTTATAAGGTGACTAAGGTTAGGAAAAACCGTCCTATGATCCGCCAGAGCCGGAGGGATCTACCCAAGGACAAATCCAATAGATTAGAATTAGAAGTCCTTAGGTATGATTGAAAAAAGGAGAAAATGAGAAAGGAGAAAGAAGGGGTTGAAGAATTAAAAAGAAAAGTTATGAAAAGGGTGAAAAGAAATAGCCCTCCATATGTTCAACCTTAGGGCAGACACCGGGTTCAATTCATATGCTACTGGTTGTTACTAAGGTGACATCGGTATTGAAGATAAAGACGTCATGGACCTAGTGACGCACTGCACTAAACCTTCTTAGCCACTCAAGTTCTCTTAAAAGAGCTTGTTTCATTCTCACGGGGAACCGGTGTAATCTATCGATCTGTCTCTTAGAGATGGTTGATATTGAAGCAGGAGACCTCTCCCTAATCTCCGCATAGGAAACCAAATGTGCACTTATCGAGTATAGAGCCTCGAGATTCATCAAAAGATCTCATAGGAACACATGATACTTCTACACTGGTGGTCCAACAATAAGGATGCCAGATGTAAACTTAAGAGTCCTACGCAGATCTTAGCAATCTGCCAGAACATTTATGAGAGGATTCACTTTTGTGATTCTCAATGATTGAATGGAAATTCCTGCCAGGGTCAACATCAAGCAGCCCTGACAGCAGGTCACTTCGGTAATTCTTTATGGATTACGCTTAGTGTTCGCGGTGGTTTCAAACGGTCTACAATCGTGGAGTGATCCCCAGCGACTCACCCAGTCATTGAGCTACTAAGTAGGTCTTGTAAGCTCTCTCGAGAGTATCTGACATGGGAACGGCCTTGGTAAGGGTTAGAAGGAGTCTTCACACTATGCTGTTGACGATCTCTAATTCTTATCTGTAAGTACCGGATGTTTTATTGCTAACTGTTTATATGCAGGGACACTTCATCTCCATGGCGACAGATTCCACATGCTCATACATACATCTGGAAGTTAAAGAAAGCTCCCTCAAAGATCTATACAACACAAAGTTCAAAGAAAGATTCTACGCCAAAAAGAAGAATCTACAACGTATAAAGACTAAGGATCAAAGTGAAAGAAAGGGAACTACGTGCATATGAATATCAAAGTCCAAAGATGTATGAGCATGTTGGAATGGCAAACAACCACCACAGACGCAGAAGTGACGAAAGGCAGATAACTCCACATCTCTAAGGAACAAAGAACGATGAAAATCAGTCATCAAAGATCACAAAGCATGAAGGAACAAAGACTAAAGACTATTATACAACGACACACAAAGTTAAAGACAAAGAACACGGAAGACCCACTCACGTGGAGCATCATTCGAATGACCACCCCTTAGGGGGAGATTGTTAGCATTAAAAAATATGTATTTAGAAGTGATGGTCATTCTCATACATGTAACTTTGTAATGTGTCGTAGATTACAATAGAATAGTCAATGGGCTTATGGTTTGGACTAATCTAATAGGTTATAAGTTATGTATTACAACTAGTCCATACTTAATGTAAAAGTCCAATCCATGACCAAGCCCATTAGGGTGTTACATCTCTTACTATATAAACACCTCAAATGAGTCATTTGAGGTGTGTGCTTGTGTGTGTTTTGTATGTGCATCTCTTGAATAAAAGCTCTCATATTTTCATCTCTTTCTCTTCATCTTAACGCCATACCTATTCATACAAGTCACCATCTTTACTTCTTATACTTCTCATATTTGTGTAAAAGTTGATATATCTAAGGTCTTACATAGAACTTGGCCAAGCAAAAACAAAGGATATGAATGTTGATGCAGTTGAACAAGGGGATGCCATTAAAGATACAGCTGCAAATACAAGTACACCACCAAATGATGTTGATGCCAATACAGATACACCTGCAAATGTTGTTCCTGTCAATGAGGATGAAGTAAGGTTGAAAAGGAGGTATGATGAATTTTGGCAAGGTCAATATAATGCAGGATTCAGGCCCCCTAGAAGGACTTCTCAAAGATTGTCAATGAACAATTATAATAGGAAAGTCATCCATGATTATGAAGGTTAAGGACTCACACCAGATGAAGCATTTGATGTAGAATAAATGTAGTCTTTATGTTTGTAATGTAACTACTTATTACCTAAGTACTTGTAATAACTTATTAACTATTAATGACATCTGTTATGGTCCATATCATGATATCCATTGCATTTTAACTTAAAACATAAGCATGATATCCATTGCATTCATAATATTGTAACAGGATACAATAGATTTATTTAAAGGCATTAAGACATGCTTAAGCCATACATACTAAACTATGCCACATGCACTTGTAATTGCATCAGTTGACATTTAAGGGTCAAAACTTCTTTTTGCCCTTTTCTTTCTGACTAGCACTTGCTTCAGTTGACTTTTTAGGCTCAAATACCTTGATTCCATTTTCAGTACAAGTTTTCTTATTCCCCAAGCCTAACACCTTAGTTCTGTTAGCAAATTCTTGCTTTGCAGTCTCTTTGGGAGTTTGATTCATGACTGAATCAACCTCTGAGCTTGAGCTTGAGCTTGAGCTTGAGTAAGCAATTGGTGGAAAATAATTAGCCCATCCAGATGAATCACTGGAAATGGATATGGTTTCTGCACCAATTTTTTTTTTTAAATTTAAAAAGTTATGAGAAATGACATTTTGCAGTTAAATATGATACTTGGTTTCTTGTTTTTGCTCATTTTCTCACCTGTAGTTTTTCTTAAAAAGGTGAGTTGCAAATGTTGTGTTTATTATGCCTTTATATAATGTCTAGAATCATCAACACAGTCAATACCAACAACACTGTTAAACATGTGAGTTGAAAAAAATAGTGAAAATCTGCAAAAGTCCTTTATTCATTGTATGCAATGTATCACTGTCTTTTTCCTGTGCCCTGAACATGAAAAAGTTGTTTACTCATGCCTGCAATGTATCAGTGTGTAATTCATGGCTGCAATGTAAACCTGCAACACTTCTTTATTCAAGGCATTGGCATTTGTATCACTACCTTTTACTCATATCAGCAAAAGCATAACCTTTTCAAATATAAACATGTTACTGCACTTAAAATTAAAACATAAAATACATTCATATTCATTGATCAAAGTTAAACATACTTAATTCATCTTAGTTCATCAAAAGGAAACCTTTGCCCTACATTCATTGATCATACTAACCTAAAAAGCTTTCATAATAATAATGAAAAGCATTCCTAACAATACAAAGATAACCCTAGATTGCATATTCACTGTAGACTTCAACAATGTCACTTCTTCTTCCAAGCTCTTTTTTTTCACCTCAAATTGAACAGCTTCCTTCTTTATTTTTTTCCACCTCTGCCAGTTTTCCTTTGTAATGCTCAGTTGCTAAATCTGGATCCCACCAGTGAAAGAATTCACAATGCTTTATTGCCTATTTAATAAAAATAAAGTCAAAACATGTTTTCACAAACCATTAAAAGCAAATTAACCCTTCTATTTTACCTTATAGTTGGGACATCCCAAAAACCTTCTGCCTGGATTCTTTTCAGTCCAAGAAGTCCACTTGCCACTTTCATCACCACATTCGCACAAGACACAAACACGATTGATCAAATTGTCTTTTTCCCAACCTGCATTTCTTCGATTCCAGTACACCCAATTAGAATAGTTTGATGAATTTGATGAGTTTGTCATGGGCCTTTTACTTTTGGGGAAGAAATTAATTTTGCCCTAATTGAAATTAACCCTAATTTGGAATTTGGGGGAGAACGTTTTCCCCAAATCTGTTTATAAAAAAAAATAATTACAAATTAACCCTTCTATTCTTATAAAAGTTTTAAAATTATTTTAATTTTTAGTTAACAAAATATTTTTGTTAGTTAGTAACGGGTGTTATCAAAAAACCCCAATCCGCCAAAAAAAAATTGAGAACCTTTATATGCAAGAAAAAAAGTTGGATACCTTGATTGTATATTGACCCTAACTTTGATGTCTTTTTGTGCCATTTGCCCTAACTTTTTAGGCATTATTTATATCAACACCCCTCATTAAGAATTTTGTTTGACCAATGCTATATCAATTTATATCTTACATCTTCTTATTAAAGAATGTTTTAAATGTCATTTATTGTCATATCCATAAATTAAAGAATATGAATCATTATTTCCTATTTTTACTATTCTATTTTGAAAAATATCAATGCTTCATTTGTAATCTCCACTACAAAGTAAACTCTTGATTTTCAATTAGAGATCTCATTAGGAGAGAGAGAAAAAATTGCAACCTCCTACGGCTGCTCATTATTCATTCATTTTGTTTTTGAATGAAAACCTTAATCGATTAAGGATAATTGACCACAATGTTCGATTAATGTATCCTCACTATCTTGATAGGTTCATTGTGTTTACTTGTAAGACTTCACCTTTGATCCATGTATTCGAAATTGAATCTTTGTTCTATTCTCGAAACTCGAGTTTAGTTGTGATGTTTTTTATTTTTGTAAGGCTTAGTTATGACGCTTTGATCGGTTACGAATTTTATGATATCATATTTTGTTTGTAGAACACCCCCAAAGAAGATGCACATCATAAGTTTATTTACTCAAATGATTACTTTACATTGAGTTAAGGTAAAATCTAAACTTTTTCAATCATTTGACTAAATAGATTTTTAACATGATTCTTTGATCTCAAAGTTAACCTATGATCCATTAAGAATGTTAAATATTTCTTATATTACGGAGACGCCAACTAGAGGCAATGAGTATCCCACCTATTCAAAATAAAGTATGAGATGATAGCTAATTTAATACGTAGATCAGTACCAAGATTTCTTCTTATTGGCAAGGTGGTATGTTTTTACCTTTTATTTACTAATTGGATGTGATCAATGACCTTATTAGTTTGATTATTATGTAATTCTATTTAAATCAAAATTGAAAAGCTTACTTCTATCACGAAACAGGTATTTTAAGCAGTTATTGTGGGTGGCAAGTCTTGATCATAGCCATAACAATAATCATACTACATCACTATTGAAGGTAATACATCACACTTATTGGATAATCAGTTTAGCTACACATGTCAATTTCTATTCGTTTACTTGTATGCCCAGAATTTTGGTATGTTATATCTAATATACATGACATTTTTACTTGGATTGATCATGATGTATTATTTATATACTTTTCTAATATTTTAGGAAATGAAAGTCATTATGTTGTCATGATTTAGGTTAATTGTGATTCATTTGGATTGTTGATGGAAAATTTTTCTTTGATGTTTGAACTATTTATTTATTATAATTTAATGTTGTTTTGAAGTCTTTAACTTGTATTCGCGTTAGATTGTATGTTTGTAGTGGATCTTATGTCATCGGTATTGTATTTTTCATATTTAATGTATGTTTGGTATTGAATATTATAGGTTCTATATAGGTCTTTGGTAAGCCAAAATATTGATTATTTTTTTTTTTTTTTTTTAAATCAGCTGACATTTGACATGGTGGTGAACCGGTGACTCGACTTGGTTAATTAAAATCTTGTTTTTTAAGCATTTATACCTCAAGATTTTGAGTGTCAATTCGACCCACCAATTTATTAATCGGTCAATATGACCATGTTGTTATAGTCGAAAGGAACGAATGTACGCTTTCTTTAACAAAGTTTCTTAAAACTATTTAGATATCTATTCGCAATGTTAGTCATGCAAATTTTATTTTATAACTATGTAATGATTAAATGAGAGTTGCAACGATGATACGAGTCTTTTCTTTTGGATTTACTTAAACACTTGATTGAGGTGTTTATAATCAACACTGTAAGCACAACTGTTCCCGAAATTTACCACCAATACTTCTCGAAAAAACTACTTTTGAGTGGCAAGAACCACTACAAATTATTGTCATGAGACAAGAACCACACAGTTTAATAAAAGTGAAACCACTACAATTTTCAATCACTCAGATAGAATATTCTTTAACTATATTCCCTTTTTATTACTTAAAATAAGAAGTGGACAATTAATTTGAGACATCCCAAAAAAGAAATATGGACCATTATTTTGATACAGGGGAGTATTACTTAAGGAGAAAAATTCATTTAGGTACTAAGTTTTTGTTGCATACTAAGGGTAAAATCTCCACCATCCATCTAGTTTGATCTAATGGTGGGGATTAACCTAAAATTTAATATGGAAACTTAAGTCCATGCCTTTTTTTCCCGTTTTCTTTGTCTTTTTGTCTTTCTTATTTATTCACTTTTTTTAATTCACGTTTTTTTCACTTTATTATGTTTTCATACGTTTTCGTTCGTTTTTGTTTGTTTTCATATGTTTATATACGTTTTCGTCTGTTTTTTTTAGTTTTTCATCCATTTTAAGACGTTTTCATCTGTTTTCACACGTTTTCTCCATTTTTCTATGCTTTCGTCCGTTTTTAAACATTTTTGTCCACTTTCAGACGTTTTCGGCGGTTTTATACATTTTAGACGTTTTTGCCCGTTTTCTACGTTTCCGTCCGTTTTTTTACGTTTCCTTCTGTTTTTATACGTTTTCGTCCGTTTTCATACGCTTATATACGTTTTTGTCCATTTTCATACGTTTTCGTCCGTTTTTATATATTTCTGTCCGTTTTCAGACATCTTCATCCGTTTTCATACGTCTATATATGTTTTCATACGTTTTCGTCCATTTTTATACGTTTTCGTCTGTTTTCATACGTGTTTTTATTCAGAAAATCACTTGTGATATTAAGAATATCAATTGTGATATTTAGAAACGTATGAAAATGGACGAAAACGTATGAAAACGAACGAGAACAGACGAAAATGTATGAGTAGAGACAAAAATGTAAGCAAGTGAAAAAAAAGTGAAAATCACTTGTGATATTCTGAATATCACTTGTGATTTTCATGTTACAAAATAGTTGAAAATCACTTGTGATATTCTGAATATCACAAGTGATTTTCATGTTACAAAACATTAGTTGAAAATCACTTGTGATATTCAAAATATCACTTGTAATATTTAGAATATCACTTGTTTTAGAATATCACTTGTTTTAGAATATCACTTGTGATATTCTGTGATATTCTGAGTATAACAGAATATCAGAAACGTATGAAAATGACCGAAAGCATTTAAAAACAGACGAAATCGTATGAAAATAGACGAAAACGTAAGAAAACGGGCGAATATGTAGGGAAACGGACAAAAACATATGAAATCGGACGAAAATATAAGAAAACGAGCGAAAACATATAAAAAGCGTAAGAAAATGGACGAAATCAGATGAAACCGTATGAAAACGGACGAAATGGAAAGAAAATGGATGAATACGTATGAAAACGGACGAAAACGTATGAAAACGGACGCATATGTATGAAAACGGACGAAAACATAAGAAAACGTAAGAAAATGTATGAAAACGGACGAATGTGTATGAAAAAGAAAAAAACGTAAAATAAATAAAAAATGATAATAATAAAAACGTGGATTTAAAAAAAAATAAAAATAAACGTGAATTAAAAAAGGTGAACAAATAATAAAGACAAAAAAATGAACTTAGGTTTTCATATTAAATCTTATGTTAATCATCATAATTAGATCAAACTAGATGGATGGTGAAAATTTGTCTCTCGGTATCCAACAAAAACTTAGTGGCATTATCCACGGAGAAACTACCCCAAAGCCAAGTCACTATTGTATCTCCTACTACAGGTATAGCGCTAGCTAAGCTTGTAATTACTGTAGCCCCCCAAAAGCTCATCTGACCAAGTCACCTCATACTATATGTTTTACTTACAACTTGTTATTAGCAAACCTTTGACCGGGAAGCTTTTAGAGACTAAATGTAGGTCCTCGTAGGATTAGGGATTAGGGTGGGTAGTTGGAACGTAGGCTCGTTGACTGGTATGTGTTAATTCACATACCATTTTATGGCCAAATACCGACCCAAATTGACTAATTGAGCTAACAAATGCCAAGGAAACATGTGTTTTTATATTGTGAACATGCAGGTACGGATTTGTCACAAAATGACGAAAAATCAAGCAAATACCGAAAAAACGGGCACGAGAGTGGAAGATGGTCAAAAAGTCAAGCTGGAAATCATTTTTAGTCCCCAGAGTTTGATATTTGAGCAAAAGTGATCCTTGTGTGAAGTTTGAAGAATTGCCAAATTTGGTCCCTGCACTTTCAATTTTGACATATTCAGTCCCTTATGGAATTTATGAAGAAAAAGGACAAAGTCAACTCTTGGGAAATTATAATTGGCTTATTCAGTCCTTGTAAGATACTTTGGAACAATGGCAGAAAAGATCCTTAAAGTTTCAATTTTTACATTTTTGGTCCTTGACTTTATTTGGTAAAAATCTGAATTACCAAACCATTTTCAATTAGAGCCCAAAAGATAAACACCAAAAGCCAAAGTCCATTCTAATACCCAAAGCCCATTTACCCAAGCCCACATTACGGTCAAAAATATTAAAACTGAGTCAAAGAAAGGGTCAAAGAGTCAAACAAATATAAATAATTTTAACCCGTTTCTCACATTCACCCCCAATTCACTTTACCCAGGTCTCATAGAACCCTAGTTACTGTTCCGGTTATGTATTACCACAATTAAGGGTACAGACGTCAATTCAAGATCGTTTCTAGAAGCTCAGTGGTGTAAGGGTATCAAACAAGCACACGGGGGGCTACGTGGCTGCATATTATTGGGTGGAACGTGTTGTCAAAGCTGATCAAAGGGTTGATATTAGAGATGAAATGATTGGAAGTGATCCAAGGGTGCTCAGAGGACTTCAACAAACACAATTCACACGGATTGCCAGCTTGGCGATCCGTGAGCTCATCTCTCCTCACCTCCTATAAATAGAGGCACTTGTAAGCTTAGTGAGTGTGTAATTTTTAGAGTAGCGAAGCCATATTAAAATTTCCTTCGATTGTACGTTAGCTTAGTTTTTATGTAATTCAATTGAGCTTTTAATAAAATTTAGTTTTCTACAATTCAAATTTAGTTTGTTATCACTATTTTAGTTTATACATTTTAATTCATTGTTAATTTCAGCTTATTCTCTTATTGATTTCAGTATCATCAATCAGCTTATTTATACTAAACTTGTTAATTCAGCTTTAAATTCTCATAAAAAATATAAAAAAAAAAATAGAAAATAAAAAAAATATAAAAAAAATAAGTTTTCATACTTTTCATAAAAGTTTACAAATGAGTTGTACATTAGTCATATAATTCCTTTTAAGCTGTCTAGCTTATTGAGGAATAATTTCTAGTTTTGATCAAACATCAGTCAACAAAAGTCAAAAGTGAGGTGATCTATTGGTTCCTGTGATAATTTGGATAAGTTCGGACGGATTTGGAAGGTCCTGCCTATCCTAGAGATAGGCAAGCATAGTGAATCATCTCTATTCTTGCTGAGATGAACCGATTTGTAAGTTTTGTTCAAATTTCTGTTATAAAGTTTGATTTGAAGTAGCATAGTCTAGTTAGTTGTATTTTAGTTTAATTGATATACATTTGCTATTTTTTTGCTATAATTGTTTAGATAGAGTAGCTTAATCCATTGTTATAACTGATCTGTGTTGAATAGCTAGTATTGAATCTCTGAGTATTGTAGATCTGAGTTTGAATTGGATTGGTTTAGAGTTACTGTTTCAATTGGATATCATTGCTATAGTTGCATATATATTGAGTGTTGAGTTTTGGTTGATCTCTGATCTGTGTTGCTTAGTGTACATCTGTTAAATTGTGGATCTGTTGAGTTGCATTTCTTTGATCCTGTGGCTTTTGGTTTTTGAAATTAGTGTAATATAGTGATTTTATAGATAATTGAATCTATAGCTTGGAGATTTGTGGAGTTTAGCATGTACTTGTAGTGAAACTGTCACTAAGGGAGTGTTTGGATGAGATCATTGCTGAGTGGTGTAATTGATATTTTGCTTGATCACTGTTTCATTTAGGGACATTTAGTTTAATAAAAGTGAATTAGACAATATAATTCAGTAGAGTAGCTCTTAAGAGTCAAAGTTGTAGTTTATTGCATTACTGTGAGTTGTAGTGTTAAAACAGTTAGTATAGATAAGTTGTTAGTTGTATTTGTGGAAAACTAGAAGGGGTGTTGAATAGTTTTACGTCTTTTTACTTAGTTATAAAAAAATTAGTTTTAGAGTTTTGCTTAGCTTTTAAAAACTTAGATTCGAAAATATGTGATCTCAAGTCTTGTACAATATAAACAATTAATACTACACAAAGTATAATAATGATAAGTAATGAAATAAGTAAGAGATGGAAAGATCAAACCGCGAGACAAGAGATTTATAGTGGTTCGGCTACAAGGACACCTTCCTTGCCCTACTCCACTCCCCGAGCACCTAACTCGAGAGTTTTCTTTACTATATCAACAAGCTCCCTTATGGCGGAGAAAACCGTACACACCAATATACACACCAATCTACACACCGCTTTTCACACCACAACTTCGTCACACCTAAGTCACACCTTCTACACAACTTCTTCAAATCTATCTATTTCACAACTAACTACTCCACACCTATCTTCTTCGCACCAATCTAATACCTAGCTTATCTTCTTCACATCAAGCTATTAACTAATCACACAATCAATATCTAACACAACTATCTACAATCAAATATTCACAACAATCTTCACAAAGAATAATGTAAATGATCTTTGATGATACACCAACAACTTGGATGTGGAGATCACAACAAGTTGTAATACTTCTTGTCTTGAGGGATAGAAGTATTCTTCTCTTGCACTTGAGAGGATGAAGGTTGGATCACTTTGAAACAAAGAATTTATATACTTATGATCAAAGGATAAAAGAATGGAGAATTGGATCTAGATCAGAAAGTTTTGTAGTGCAAAAGGTGAGGAAAAGATTCAGGTTTAAGGTGGTATTTATAGGCAACAGAATCTGACAGAGGAGCGTGGCCGGTCCCCTTAAATTATGGTCGGCCCCCTTAAAATTAAGGGGACCGCCCTTTATAATTAAGGGGGCCGCCCAGCTGAAACGGCCAGATTCTTTGTCTTTTAGTGGGGAAAGTTTATTTGGTGAAAAACTAACTGATTTTGGTTAAAAATTTGAATTCATATATTTAGTATGAATAAAATATTTTTCTTTATTACCAAAAGTGTTTTTCAAAAATATATAATATGTTTATATAATTAAATAAACTTTGTAATGCTTAATTAAACTTTCCTTTGATCATAAGATACACTAAACACTTTGTTTATTCATACCTTAAGTGATTTGGATGTAAAGAGAAATATTAATCACTAAATACTTGTTTATGTCATAAGTTTTAGTTCTATGAGTTTATATTTTGTGATAATCAAAACATAGAGATATTGATAACATGTTAATAATGTTTTTAGGCATTATTTATGTCAACAATCTCCCCCATTTTGATTATTACAAAACCTTAAACTCAATATATCTAAAACTTGTTTTTAGACAAGTATTATGTAGTTTATATTTCTCTTCTTCCCCTTTTTGTATTAATTAAAAAGGTTAAGCCGAGTAAGCTCCGCGAGGGAAGTTTAAGCGGGTAGAAAGCTCCCCCTTAATGTTTGCTCCCCCTCATTTGAGAGCACCAAGGGAATGAGCAATGGAGATCTTTGCTACAAAAATATTTGAAGAGAGCAAGATACACATATATGCAAAGCAACAATTATGCAACTAAACATAGATTCATTCAAGCATTGTAGAAATGATAAACATTACAACATTCAATATGCTTGGAGCATATTAAAAAAATAACACAAAAGAAAAGACATAGTCCTATTTTGCCTAAGAGAGCACTTGGACTTGCTTGCAACCCATGGTTGATTGTTTTATTTGCTTGAAGAGAAACATAAGCATAAAGCTTAGATGTTTGATTGAGAGGGATATGGAGTGGAGTGTGGAACGGAAGAAGTGGATCTCACGATGTTGTATCGTGTTAAGGGTGGTATTGGATGATTGCGAGTGAGAAGATATTCAATCCAAGAAATATCTTCACTCAAGTAGAGGAGTTGTTTTTGAAGGAATATGCAACAAGGGCAAAAGTGAGTGTGATTTGTAACTTGATCCAAGTTAAGAGAGTAGGGAAGGCAATTTGCATAGGGTGATGATGGAGGTAGCCCTTTGTTGCATTGTGCAAGATGCATAGCAAGGAGATCACTAAGATCATGGATTTGGTTTATTTCATCACGAAACTTTTGTTTTTCCGTGGCAATGTGGAGGGGATCATAGGTTTGGTATGGATGAGTTGGGTTTGTGTAGTTTGATGGTTGATCAAACTTGCATGGATCATGATAAGTTGTTGGAGGTTGAGAGGTGTAGTTTGGCTTGAAGGAAGATGTTTGGCCAATATTGTATGGTTTGTAAAGTGGATCAAATGATTGACTTTGTTGGTTTGATGCAAAGTTTGGGAAATAAGAAGTTGGTGGTGAGGAATGATTTCCAACTTCATTTATGATGATGGATTTATTTCGAGGGCTTTTTCTTCGCCAAACGGGTTTTTCCGTCATCCTTGCTAGCCTTGAGGCTTTTGATTTTGGTTTGTTTGGAGAGTTCATGATGGGATGAATGGAGAGCTTTGAGGATTGGGGATATTTATAGTGTAAGATTTGTGTGTTTAAGGATGGATAAGGTTTGTTTGGAGGATTAGGACAAAATATGTTGGTGAAAAATAGGAAATGTAGGTTGAAATGGGCTAAAAAGCAGAAAAGATTCTGTAAACCCGACCATCAGATGGCCGGTCCCCTTAATTAGGGGGCGGTCCCCTTAATCATTAAGGGGGCCGCCCATCTGGTGATTTCCAGGTTGCCAGAATTGGGTTTTTGGCAGAAAATTTGCAGAAAGGTTATGTGTTTGGATTAGAATTCAAGCAAGTTCAATTGTCTTAGGCAATATAGAGTCTAATCTAATCAAGATATAGCATGCATGCAAAAACACATAAACACAAAAGCAAATAATCAACATATAATGATCAAGAGGAGGCAAATAAAGGTAAGCATAATTAAGCTTCCTAAGGCATCTATCTTAGATTAAAGGCAAGGATAATTAGTGAGTGAACAACTAATGATGGATCAAGATGACACCATTATTAATGAATTTGTCCTAGTAAGTGTCTATATGCAACACATGTGGAGTTGTGATTGTTTCGACTCCTAGAGGCAAAAAGAAATAACGATCCTAAGAAACAATCCAAATAATCTCCTTGATTCAATTTTTGCTCGATCATGAATGTCAAAGACATATATTACATTATATATCTTGACAATTTATGTGAGAATTTATGCATGATTTTGAAATAGAATGTTTTTAGGATTAGTCAACAATGCAAGGAAAATGATTTTCATGGGGTTCCTAGATTGTGAGAATAATTTTTAGAGAAAAGTGAATGAGTTTTACAAAACGGTTTATGCAAAGAAATTAGCTTTTCTCAATCTTTAGTTTTGTGCGAAACAGATTCCTAGACTCAGAATAGGTGAAATGGAAAAAAGATGAATTTCATGTAAGTATAAATTTGAAATAATTTAATATAATTTAGTCAACTTGTTCCATCATTCCTAATCCTAAACGCAAGTGGTTGAATAATTCACGCTTAAGGGGTTTTGTGAATATATCCGCAATGTTGTCTTCCGATGCAACCTTTTCTATAGATATATTTCCTTTTTGTACATTATCCCTAAGAAAATGGTGACGTATTTCTATGTGTTTAGTCCTAGAGTGTTGCACCGGATTTTTACTTAAATCTATCGCACCTTTGTTATCGCACATAATGGGGACATTTTCTAACCTAATGCCATAGTCTACGAGAGCTTGTTTCATCCATAGTGCTTGTTGACATGCCTTTCCGGCGCTTACATATTCGGTTTCGGTGGTAGAAATAGCAAGAGCGGTTTGCTTCTTCGAAAACCAAGACGTTAAACAACATCCCATAAACGTGCAAATACCGCTAGTGCTCTTTCTATCTACGTAGTCTCCCGCATGATCCGAATCTGCATAGACAATGGTTTCTATGCCGGATTCCTTAGGATACCATAATCCTAAGTGTATAGTGCCTTTAACGTATCGGAAGATACGCTTAACCACTTCTAGGTGAGAGGTTTTGGGATCCTCTTGAAAATGGGCACAAAGGCAGACACTAAACATGATATCGGGTCTACTTGCCGTCAAGTATAGTAAACTACCTATCATTCCTCTATACTTGGTGTTATCTACGGACTCACCTTCATCATCCTTTGTGAGCTTTACCTCCGTAGACATGGGAGTTTTTATGGGTTTTGAGTCTTCTAGGCCAAACTTCTTAAGCATTTCCTTAATGTACATAGATTGGTTAAAAAATATTCCATCTTCTAATTGTTTTATTTGTAATCCTAGGAAGAAGTTAAGTTCACCCATCATACTCATCTCAAACTCATCATGCATGATTTTGGCAAATTCATCACACATATCTTGACAAGTTGATCCAAATATAATGTCATCAACATATATTTGGACAATGATGAGATTTGGGTCTTTCCTTTTAGTGAAAAGAGTGTTATCTACCATTCCCATAGAATAATCATGTTTAATAAGAAAAGCTTTTAATCGATCATACCAAGCTTTAGGAGCTTGTTTGAGTCCATACAAAGCTTTCTTTAACTTATAAACATAATCAGGTTTTGCGAAGTCAAAGAATCCTGGAGGTTGTGCCACATATACCTCCTCATTGATAAAACCGTTAAGGAATGCACTTTTCACATCCATTTGGAATAACTTAAAATCTAGGGCGCAAGCATAGGCAAGTAATATCCTAATCGATTCTATTCTAGCTACAGGGGCATAAGTTTCGTCATAATCAATTCCTTCTTGTTGATTATAACCTTGGGCAACTAACCTAGCTTTATTCCTAGTAACTATTCCATTCTCGTCTAACTTGTTCCTATATACCCATTTGGTTCCTATGATGGTCATATCCTTTGGATTTGGAACTAATTCCCAAACATCATTCGCCTTATATTGATTTAATTCTTCTTGCATAGCTATAACCCAACTTTCATCCTTTAAAGCCTCGCTAATATTCTTAGGTTCTATTGATGAGAGGAAACAAAAGAAATTATTTTTATCTTGGGCTTGTGACCTAAGGGTTCTTTGGTTAAGATGTCCTATTATATTATCTAATGGATGAGATCTAGATTCTTTAATATTACTAGTTTCGTTATTTTCTAAGTGAATGTCTACATTATCATTTCCTATGGGTTTTGTTTTACTAACCTCAATAGCTTCATCTTCGATTAAATCATCATCTTCTAAAGGTAATGTTTTAGGAGGTGGTGGTGTTTCATCAAATGTTACATTTAGTGATTCCTCTACTTTCATGGAGTGTTTGTTAAGCATTATATATGCTTTGCTATTTTGTGAGTATCCAAAAAATATTCCTTCATATGATTTTGGATCAAACTTAGTGAGATAGTCCTTAGTGTTTAATATATAGCATTTACTTCCAAATACCTTAAAGTAGCTTAAGTTTGGTTTTCTACCTCTTAATAACTCATAAGGAGTTTTTCCTAGAATTCTTCTAATTGATACCCTATTTAAAATATAAGTTGATGTATCTACGGCGTGACACCAAAATTTTTGTGGGATGGATTGTTCATTTAACATAGTTCTACTCATTTCTTGTAGTGACCTATTTTTTCTTTCTACTACACCATTTGATTGAGGAGTACGAGGAGCGGAGAAATTGTGAGATATTCCATTTAACTCGCAATATTTTCCGAATTGTACTTCGTTATCAAATTCCCTACCAGGGTCCGTCCTAATGGCAACTATTGAGCATCCTAATTTATTTTGAATCATTCTACTAAATATTTCGAATTTTTCAAAGGCTTGGGTCTTGTCACTTAAAAACCTAGTCCACGTGTATCGTGAGTAGTCATCTACTATTACTAAGGTATATTTGTTTCCTCCATAGCTCCGCACAGCGGATGGACCAAAAAGATCCATATGTAATAATTCTAGGCATCTAGTAGTGGATACTATATTCTTGGCTTTGTGACTAGCATGAGCTTGTTTTCCAATTTTACATGCATCACAAAAATGCTTGTCATATTTTAGATTAGGCAAATTTCTAACTAATTCCTTAGAGGCCAACGATTGTATTTGTTGCATATTAGCATGTCCTAATCTCCTATGCCATAGTGTAGAGTTTTCATCTAGGGTCGTTAGGCATATCCTATCCTCGGGTTTGTTTCCTAGTTTCATAACATATATGCCACCTTTTCTAATTCCTCTACCTATAATTTTTTCATCCTTAACTATTTCGCTATCATCTTTGGGTAATGTGACTCTACATTTATTATCACATATTTGTCCTACACTAAGCAAGTTATATGTTAACTTATCTACATGCTCTACATTTTCAATAGTAAGTGAGTCTTGAGAGATCGTACCTTTGCCAATGATTTTTCCACGTAAGTCACTACCGAAAATAACCTTACCTCCATTGTATGCCTTGTATGTAGAGAATAGATTACGATTCCCCGTCATATGCCTCGAACATCCGCTATCTTTGATCCATTCGTCAGGTTCCAAGTCAATTCCTAAACATATTTCGTCGGTTTCTTTTGCCATGAAACACTTTTCGTCTCTTGGCTTTTCAACTTCTTCTTTGTCACTATCACTCCATGTTCCACTAACAAAAGCACCTTGACTTTCGTAACCCGGTGGCTTTAGACATTCGCCAACGAAATGATTTGGACTTCCACATCTAAAGCATTTTCTTTTCCCGTAGTTGTCACTTCTATTCCTTTGGAATACTTTTCTTTCGTCTCGTGATGATCTAATGAATGTTCCTCGTCTCTTGAAGAACTTCTTGAATTCTCTTACGGCCATTGCATATTCTTCGTCTTCACTTTCGTCACTTGAATCATCATCATCACTAGGTTCCTTTTTGGCTTTTAGAGCAATTGATTTGGTTTGTTCTTTCTTGACTTTGACCGTTTCCGAATCTCTTCTTATGATTTCTTCATGAACCTTCAAGTTGCCAATTAGTTCATCTAGAGATAACGTCATCAAGTTCTTTGATTCTTCGATTGTCGTGACCTTAGCTCGCCATTTTGGATGCAATGCCCTAAGAAATTTCCTAACACAATTTTTACTAGAAAATGTCTCATCAAGTGCTTTTAAACTTGTGATGATAGTGTTAAACTTAGCAAAAGCATTATCAATTGATTCCTCTTCCGGAATCATAAATTGTTCATATTGTTGTACAAGAAGATCTATTTTATTATCTTTGACTTGGCTATTACCTTGGTGAGTGATTAGTAAAGAATCCCAAATTTCTTTGGCGGTTTTACACATAAAAATTCTTTCATATTCTTTGCGTGGTAACGCATTATAAATTACCATTTTAGCCTCATTATTTTTACTAATTTCTTTTTCAAATCATCATTTTGTTTTTCAAAAGATACAATTTCATTCATTTTAGTTTCAACATTATATTGAATAGGAAGAAAATCACCAAAGGTAATAATATGCCAAAGATCAAGATCTTTTGATTTCACATACGTTTCGAATCTATTTTTCCAATATAAAAATCCATCACTTTCAAATAGTGGTGGTCTTTGCATAGATTGCCCTTCTAGATATTTTTCAGATTCCATAGATCGTTACAAGTTTTAAAATACAATATATTTTAAAAATCTTGCTAGACGTGGCTCTTGATACCAATTGTGGAAAAGTAGAAGGGGGGTTGAATAGTTTTACGTCTTTTTACTTAGTTATAAAAAAATTAGTTTTAGAGTTTTGCTTAGCTTTTAAAAACTTAGATTCGAAAATATGTGATCTCAAGTCTTGTACAATATAAACAATTAATACTACACAAAGTATAATAATGATAAGTAATGAAATAAGTAAGAGATGGAAAGATCGAACCGCGAGACAAGAGATTTATAGTGGTTCGGCTACAAGGACACCTTCCTTGCCCTACTCCACTCCCCGAGCACCTAACTCAAGAGTTTTCTTCACTATATCAACAAGCTCCGTTATGGCGGAGAAAACCGTACACACCAATATACACACCAATCTACACACCGCTTTTCACACCACAACTTCGTCACACCTAAGTCACACCTTCTACACAACTTCTTCAAATCTATCTATTTCACAACTAACTACTCCACACCTATCTTCTTCGCACCAATCTAATACCTAGCTTATCTTCTTCACATCAAGCTATTAACTAATCACACAATCAATATCTAACACAACTATCTACAATCAAATATTCACAACAATCTTCACAAAGAATAATGTAAATGATCTTTGATGATACACCAACAACTTGGATGTGGAGATCACAACAAGTTGTAATACTTCTTGTCTTGAGGGATAGAAGTATTCTTCTCTTGCACTTGAGAGGATGAAGGTTGGATCACTTTGAAACAAAGAATTTATATACTTATGATCAAAGGATAAAAGAATGGAGAATTGGATCTAGATCAGAAAGTTTTGTAGTGCAAAAGGTGAGGAAAAGATTCAGGTTTAAGGTGGTATTTATAGGCAACAGAATCTGACAGAGGAGCGTGGCCGGTCCCCTTAAATCATGGCCGACCCCCTTAAAATTAAGGGGACCGCCCTTTATAATTAAGGGGGCCGCCCAGCTGAAACGGCCAGATTCTTTGTCTTTTAGTGGGGAAAGTTTATTTGGTGAAAAACTAACTGATTTTGGTTAAAAATTTGAATTCATATATTTAGTATGAATAAAATATTTTTCTTTATTACCAAAAGTGTTTTTCAAAAATATATAATATGTTTATATAATTAAATAAACTTTGTAATGCTTAATTAAACTTTCCTTTGATCATAAGATACACTAAACACTTTGTTTATTCATACCTTAAGTGATTTGGATGTAAAGAGAAATATTAATCACTAAATACTTGTTTATGTCATAAGTTTTAGTTCTATGAGTTTATATTTTGTGATAATCAAAACATAGAGATATTGATAACATGTTAATAATGTTTTTAGGCATTATTTATGTCAACAGTATTACAATTAGAGTAGCTAAATTTAGATTACTCATAGTTTTATATTACCATTTAGAAGTAGATAATTGCTGATCAATTTGAATAAAGTAAACTAGTGTAGTTTCTCAATAGTCAACTGTCAAATTTAGTTGTAAGTTTCTAAGCTGCTGAACTTGAATGATTTAAGAGTAGTATCTTGTAATTTCTGAGTAAGCATTTTGAAGATTTTATATCTCAGTATAGCAGTGGTGATTTTGCCCCCTTAATTTCTTAGATTTGAGCCTCTCTGCATAGCTTATTGAACCTGTGAAGTTGACTGTCTGAGACAGTGGTCTGCTAGTTCATACAGGCCTGAAATTTTGTTTAAGTGTTTAAATTTGTGAATTGATTTATGTTCTGAGTTGTATCAGTGTAGTATTAGTGTTGTGCATAATCATTTTACAACTGTTTCTGCTTATGCTTGTTTTGCTTGCTGTTTGAGCTTATTGCTTAGCTTATTCCTTTTGTTTGCTAGTATCTGAGTTTCTGAGCTTTTAGAGAATTGTAATTGGTCATATCTGAGCATTTTGCATCAGTCAAAGTCTGTGTTTAAAGTTCCAAACATTTTGGATCACAAGTGCTTATAATTAAGCACTTGTGATAAGCAGTTTCTCCAAAATAAGTAGTTTAACTTTTCATTTTCACTTCAAATTTTTATTCTGAGTTCCTTTTAATATTTTTGATTTTCTGGAATTTTTCCAGATTTTTCCAAGCATTTTTACTATTTTTCTTAATTTCTTTTTGATTTTATCCAATTTTAAATAGATTTTAATTACCAAAAATCCATAAAAATTCAGAAAATGTTGTGAAAAATACAAAAATATTTTTAGAAATTCTTTTATAATATTTTAGAATTTTTAGAATTAAATTTTTCATTTTTCCACTTTAATTTTCTATTTTTCCTTATTTTTAATTCATTTTAAATTCCAAAAATCAATTTTAATTCATAGAAAATAAAAGAAAAGTAAAAAAAAAATATTTTTCTTTTTCTGGAAATTCATTTTATTAGTTTAAGATTTTTAGAAAATATTTTCAAGTTTGTAGGATTATTTTTCAATAAACGTTACGTTTTGAATTTTGTGGTTGCATTTCCGTTTTTACGTTTTTAAATTTGGTGCATAATTAGCTTGTACTCTTTGCATATTTCATAATTGTTTGTGATTACTTGAATATCTTGATTGCTATTTTCACTATTTCACTTTTCAAATCACGGTTTAACGAATCAATATTCTTGATTCCATTCGCCTTCACTGGGAAACGACTCGGGTGATCCGTATTTACGCAGATCATTTCGATACTATACTACTATATTATATAATTGGTTTTCACACGAATCATTGACCGGGAAGCTTTTAGAGCTTGGCGATGCCTTAAGGAGACATAAGGTTGATATAGCGTGCTTCCAAGAGACTAAATGGAAAGGATCTCACACGAGAGAGGGAAACGGCTACAAACTTTGGTATTCTGGCTCTAAGTCAGCGAGAAATAGAGTTTGTGGAAAACTAGAAGGGGGGTTGAATAGTTTTACGTCCGTTTTAAAATTTATAAAAACAAGTTTGTTTTAAAAACTTCGATTCGATCTTATGTGAACTCAAATCTTGAACAATATGAACAACTATATCTAAGTATAACAATAATAATAATGTAAACTAAGTATGTGAAATCATCACATGCATAATATAAACAATTATAGCCATATACGAGAGATAAGTAAGTAAACGTTTATTTTATGATCCTTAGTTATATTTTGTATGAAAACTATACTTGATCGAAATGATCAATTATATGTATGTTACCTTTTTTAGTTTGATTGTAAAAAACTTTGTTTTGTGAATGCAACTTTTGTTTGATCTTTAAGTAAAATCAATACTAGCACTATATGAGCAACTATATATATATATATATATACATATATACATATATATATATATATATATATATATTATATATATATATATATATATATATATATATATATACGTCTACGTCTACAAAAGTAATAGCGATATAAGCAAGATGATAAGTAAGATATGGAAAGATCTAACCGCGAGACAAAGGATTTATAGTGGTTCGGCTACAAGGACACCTTCCTTGCCCTACTCCACTCCTCGAGTCACCTACTCGAGAGTTTTCTTCACTATGTCAACAAGCTCCCTTATGGCGGAGAAAACCTTACACACCAATATACACACCACAACTTCGTCACAACTTATTCACACCTTCTACACAACTTCATCACACCTAGTCACTACTTAATCACAATTCTACTTCTTCACAACTATCTATCTTCACAACTATCTACTTCACAACAATCTACCTCCTAACAATCTTCTTCACACCACTACTTATATCTCACTACTTCTATTCACAACTTCTACTCCTAGATCTATCTAGTTACACTACTATCACACCTTTACAATGAATGTACACAACAACTAGACTATATACACAAATCTACAATACTTCACAACTTGATGTTGAAGAAGTATTCTTCTCTTGCACTTTGAGAGATGAGAGGTGAGGGAATGAATCACTTGAAACAAGGATTAACAATTATATGATCAAAGGGTTTTTAGGAGGATGTTTAGAGAGATTTGGATCTGAAAATTTTCGTGCAAGAGGTGGGAAAAATTCCAGATTTAAGGTGGTATTTATAGGGAAAATTTTCTAACAGAATCTGACAGGGGAGCGTGGCCGGTCCCCTTAATTGTGTGCCGGCCCTCTTAAAATTAACGGGGCCGCCATTATAATTAAGGGGGCCACCCAGACGAAAACTGCAGTTTTCTTGTCTTTTTCTGGGAAAAATTTATTTGGTGAAAAACTAACTGATTTTGGTTAAAATTTTGAATTCATATATTTATTATGAATAAAACATTTTCCTTTATTACCAAAAATGTTTTTCAAAAATATATAATAAGTTTATTTAATTTTATAAACTTTGTATTATTTAAATAAACATCCCTTTGATCATAAAATGTATTAGTCACTTGTTTATTCATACCTTAAGTGATTATGTTGGATGAGATGATATAAACTTGCTTAAAACTTGTTTACGTATTAACTTTGCATTTAATGTTCTTATATTTTGTGATCGTCAAAACTTAAGGATATCGAAAGATATTAATAACGTTTTTATACATTATTTATATCAACAATCTCCCCCTTTTTGATGATTACAAAATCTAAACTCATTAAACTAAAAATTAATATATATGCAAGTTTTTAGTGTGAGTTTATATCACCTCTCCCCCTTTTTGTTAACATCAAAAAGGTTATCCCGATGAATGTATAGCTCCCCCTTGAAGTATACTCCCCCTCGTTTTGAGGTCATAAGAAATCGAGATATGGAATGCTTGCAAAAATGTTTAGAGTACAAGCAATATATATATATATATATATATATATATATATATATATATATATATATATATATATATATATATATATATATATATATATATATATATATATATATATATATATATATATATATATATATATATATGCTTTTCTAGCAAATTACACTAGATAATACTAAGTTGCCAACTTGAGGTCTCTTGGACTTGCTTAGAACACAAAAGGTTTGAAATGATTTTATTTTTGGAGATGGGAAACATGGTAGTTGGATTTAGGAAATGTAGACTTTTGTGGGAATGGTTTTTGTAGAATTTGGAGAGTTTGGTGGTGAGTTTAGAGCGGAGGGATTTGCTTAAGGGTTGGTGTTCAGTGTTATGGATGATGTTGGAGAAGACCTAGTGAGGAGATACTCAATCCAAGTGAGGTGTTCATTTATGGCCATGTTTTGTTTTTGGAGAAAAATGCAGCAAGAACAATTGTTGACATGATTCTCAAGATGGATCAAGTTGTTGGGTGGTGATGAGTTGGTGGATGAAGGTTGTTGATCCAAATTGCTTTAAGCAAGATGTAAACCAAGAAGAGCACTAAGCTCATGTGCTTCTTTAAGTTCTTCAATGAACTTTTCATGTTCGGAAGATGGTGGAGTTGGATTGTGATTATTGATTGTGGATTGAACATGGAACATAGGTTTCATGTATGGATGAGTTTTGATGGTTTTTGTTTAAGGATTGAGTATGTTCCTCACAAGGGTCATTTTGAAGAAATGAGTTGGGTGAATGTGGAATTTCATTAGTGAGGGTGATTGTGAGATTGACTTGTTGAGACAAAAGAAAGGTTTCATTTGGGTAATTATGAATGGATGAAGATGAACGTATGGTAGAATGGGATGTTTCATGAGTGGAGGATGTTTTGTACAGTGGATTGGTAGTTTGACCAAAGTGTGAGGTGTTGGGAGTGAGATTGGGATTGTTGTTTTGAGATTGAGTATGCTCTTCATATGAATTATATGGGTGAGATGAAAGTGTGTTTTTGGGAGTAAGGATGAAACGAATGTGGATGGAGTAATTGTGTGAGGATGAGTGAGGTAAGTAATTTGAGTATGGTGAGGAAGGTGTGTGATGCAAATTGCGTTGTGCAAGGTGCATAGTATTGAGATCACGAAGATCATGGAGTTGGTCAAGTTCTTCACGAAACTTCAAGGTTTACAATGAAGATGATGATGAAGGAATTTTGTAATGTTGGTGGAAAAGAAAGTGAGGTGTAATATTGATTATTGTTTGGAGGTTGATATTTTTCAATAAAAGGATTGTTTCGAGGAGATAGATGAAATGTAGGTATGTAGATGGGAGCATAGGTAGATGCTTGACCATTATGAGGATTGAGAAAGGGTTCTTTTGAGTGAGCTTGAGGGTTGTGTGTATAGTTGGAGATATAGGAGGAATTTGGTGTTAGATGTTTGACAACATCATTTGGTTCGATGGGCTTTTTATGGAAGGATAATATGTGTTGTATTGGCTAGGTAAAATGTGTTTGTGTATTTGGGAAGTGGAGAATCAAAATAGGGTGATATGGGCTAAAGAGCATAAAGCAATCTGTGAGCCTCGTGCTTCAGGTGGCCGGCCCCCTTAATCATAGGCCGGTCCCCTTAATTTTAAGGGGGCCGCCCAAGGCCAGGTTCACAGAATGCCAGAGAAGTGTTTTTGGCAAGAGATTTTCAGAGAGGGGTTTGTTTAGAGGTTTGGTTTTAGGCAAGTACAACTCTTTAGGCAACAAGGCAAGTAATATCTTAATGAAATATGCATGAAAAAGTATATAGGCAAGCAAGTAAGCACATAAAATAGTCATAACTAAGCATGCATGCATAACCAATAAGACAAATAAGCAATTTAGCAAATCATTCAACCTAAAACTCCTATCTTAGTATAAGGCAACTAGTTAGTGAGAAACTAGGGATGGAACAAATGTGATAGTGTAATTCTTGGTTTTGTTCTAGTGTATGCCTATATGAAACAATTATGGAGTTAAGATCGTTTCGATTCCTAAGCAACTATTCCTAAGAAACGATCCTTGTTCTCCTTGATTTAGCTTTGCTCACTTCTAAGTGTCATGTATATGTATATATTGGATTTTTATATATATATATATATATATATATATATATATATATATATATATATATATATATATATATATAAACAACGAGAGTGAGACTATTGTGCATGATTTGAGAAAAACGTTTTTATCATTATTCAACAATGAGTATTCTAAACGTGAGAATAATTTCAAAATGAATTGAGATTTTATTTGAGAATATATTTATGCAAAACAAAATATCTCAATTCTTGATTTTGTGCAAAATAGAATCCTAGACTAAGATTTGAGAAGAAAGAAAACTTAAAATTTTATGCTCAGATAGCCGGCCCCCTTAAAATGAGGCCGGTCCCCTTAATTTTAATGGGGCCGCCCTTATAAATTAAGGGGTCCGCCCATATGACAAAGAAAATTTTTCAGAAATTTGATTTTTCAGAAGATGTTAAGTATTACAAGAATTTAATCAATTTGTTCCATCATTCCTAATCCTAAACGTAAGTAGTTAATAAATCTTGCTTAAGAGGCTTAGTGACTATATCGGCAATTTTACCTTCCGAAGCTACCTTCTCTATAGTTATATTTTCTTTTTGTATAATGTCCCTAAGAAAGTGATGACGTATTTCTATAGCACCTTTGTTATTGCACATAATAGGAATATTTTCTAACCTAATGCCATAGTCTTCGAGAGCTTGTTTCATCCATAGTTTTCTTACGCGAGGGATCTAGTCTTACTTCTATATTAACGATTAATCCACTTAACTCATTTCACTTCATCACCATGAGTTTTCTACTAGTGGACATAGAAGATTTCCATTTTCTATGTTATTCGACAACGAACAATTTTAATTTAAATCCTAGGAAAGCCAACTAAGAGGGGTTCATAATATGTGAGCAAGTAAGTATTACTAGCTATATAACTAAGCATTATTTTAACTAGTTATTAATCTAAGAATATAAATTTTAACGATAAACTTAAAAGAAATGCGTACCTTTTAGTCTTCAATAACTTTATAGAAGCCATTTGTAGATGAGATTCCAATAGTTTTGAAAAGTGACAACTTAGCCACTTGGTTCCCATGGTCTCATTGGTCCAAAGTTGTTTGAACCAAACATGATTTGCAATTGACTAGGATGCATGTATGGTGGAAGTATTCCCCATGGGCTAAAGCTTGGTTGATGTGGATAAATACACATTAGGTGACTATTATTAGAAAAGTTTTGTCTACCTTGATTTCTACTATGTTGAGGGGTTTTAGACCGAGGATGAGGATTATTTGGTCTATTTGGAGGTGGAGCTTTAGATCTTAATTTTAGTTTAGAAAATCCGGTTTTCGCTTTTAATGATGGTTTATAAAAACTTTTGACTTCCTCATCACTCGCAATAGGTATTTTTCTATCTTTTATAGGTACATACTTAGGTTTTGAGTCTAACGGTTTTTGTTTACTAGATTCATATTCAAACTTTTCATTTTTATTTTCACTAGTTGAAACATTAGTTAAGTTGAATGCTAGACCGGTTTTATCTCCCAAAGTTTCTTGAACACTTATCATTTTCTTAAGTGAGTTACTACTATTTTTAAACTTGTCAAGTTTGAAAATTTCATCTTTAAGTTTTTCGTTTTCATTTTTTACCTCTAAACATGTTTTACATTCTTTAAAAACTTCTTTTTCTTTTTCCAAATGTTGTAGTTTAGTTTTTAATTTGAGTACTTCATTTTCTAATTGATTATTAATATGTTTTAATGACTTATTTTTAGCTATAACCTTTTGACCTATTTTGCATAACCTATTATATCACTATTTAGGTCTTTTTCGTCTAATGATAAATTTTCGTCACTAAAGTATTCGGTTTCGGAACGTACCTCGCTTGATGTCTTAGCCATAAGACACTTCTCCTCATTTGTGATTTCTTTCTCATCGTCATCGCTATCACTCCAAGCTCCTCCAACAAAAGCCTTTTGATTTTGATCTCTTGGTATCATTGGACATTTTTCGATGAGATGATTTGGATCACCACATTTGAAGCACTTTCTCTCATTCTTGCTATACTTGTCATCTTTATTCTTTTGAGGTGCTCTCCTTTCATCATGTGGTTGTTTAACGAATCTTCCTCGCCTTTTGAAGAATTTCTTAAAATCTCTTACGGCATGGTGTATTCTTCGTCATCACTTTCGGAAGATGAGCTATCTTCGTTACTAGATTCCTTCCTAGCTTTCAACGCAATTGACTTGCTTTGCTCTCTTTTTCCATTGACCATCTCGGAGTCTTTCTTTATTATTGCTTCGTAGACTTTCAGGTTGCCGATCAACTCATCAAGTTGAAGAGTTGACAAGTTCTTCGATTCTTCAATCGTCGTAACTTTAGCTCGCCATTTTGGATGAAGAGCCCTAAGAAATTTCCTAACAAAATTCTTACTAGAAAAATTCTCATCAAGTGCTTTTAAACTTGTGATGATAGTGTTAAACCTAGCAAAAGCATTATCTATTGATTCCTCCTCCGAAATCGTAAATTGTTCATATTGTTGAACAAGAAGATCTATTTTATTATCTTTAACTTGACTATTACCTTGGTGAGTGATTAGTAAAGAATCCCAAATTTCTTTTGCGTTTTTACACATAAAAATTCTTTCATATTCTTTGCGTGGTAACGCATTATAAATAACCATTTTAGCCTCATTATTTTTTGCTAGTTTCCTTTTCAAATCATCATTTTGTTTTTCAAAAGATACAATTTCATTCATTTTAGTTTCAAAATTATATTGAATAGGGGGAAAATCACCAAAGGTAATGACATGCCAAAGATCAAGATCTTTCGATTTCACATAAGTTTCGAATCTATTTTTCCAATATAAAAATCCATCACTTTCAAATAGTGGTGGTCTTTGCATAGATTGTCATTCTAAATATTTTTCCGATTCCATAGATCGATACAAGTTTTAAAATACAGTATATTTTAAAAATCTTGTTTAACCTGGCTCTGATACCAATTGTGGAAAACTAGAAGGGGGGTTGAATAGTTTTACGTCCGTTTTAAAATTTATAAAAACAAGTTTGTTTTAAAAACTTCGATTCGATCTTATGTGAACTCAAATCTTGAACAATATGAACAACTATATCTAAGTATAACAATAATAATAATGTAAACTAAGTATGTGAAATCAACACATGCATAATATAAACAATTATAGCTATATACGAGAGATAAGTAAGTAAACGTTTATTTTATAATCCTTAGTTATATTTTGTATGAAAACTATACTTGATCGAAATGATTAATTATATGTATGTTACCTTTTTAGTTTGATTGTAAAACACTTTGTTTTGTGAATGAAACTTTTGTTTGATCTTTAAGTAAAATCAATACTAGCACTATATATATATATATATATATATATATATATATATATATATATATATATATATATATATATATATATATATATATATATATATATATATATATATATATACGTCTACGTCTACGTCTACAAAAGTAATAGCGATATAAGAAAGATGATAAGTAAGATATGGAAAAATCTAACCGCGAGACAAAGGATTTATAGTGGTTCGGCTACAAGGACACCTTCCTTGCCCTACTCCACTCCTCGAGTCACCTACTCGAGAGTTTTCTTCACTATGTCTTATGGCGGAGAAAACCTTACACACCAATATACACACCACAACTTCGTCACAACTTATTCACACCTTCTACACAACTTCTTCACACCTAGTCACTACTTAATCACAATTCTACTTCTTCACAACTATCTATCTTCACAACTATCTACTTCACAACAATCTACCTCCCAACAATCTTCTTCACACCACTACTTATATCTCACTACTTCTATTTTCAACTCCTACTCCTAGATCTATCTAGTTACACTACTATCACACCTTTACAATGAATGTACACAACAACTAGACTATATACACAAATCTACAATACTTCACAACTTGATGTTGAAGAAGTATTCTTCTCTTGCACTTTGAGAGATGAGAGGTGAGGGAATGAATCACTTGAAACAAGGATTAACAATTATATGATCAAAGGGTTTTTAGGAGGATGTTTAGAGAGATTTGGATCTGAAAATTTTCGTGCAAGAGGTGGGAAAAATTCCAGATTTAAGGTGGTATTTATAGGGAAAAATTTCTGACAGAATCTGACAGGGGAGCGTGGCCGGTCCCTGGTGAGTGCTTATTCACTCACCATTTTATGGCCAAATACCGACCCAAAATGACTTATTTGAGCTAACAAATGCCAAGAAAACACTTGTTTCTATGTTGTGAACATGCAGGTACGGATTAATCACAAAATGACGAATAATCAAACGAAAACCAGAAAAACGGGCACGAGAGTGGGAGATGGTCAGAAAGTCAAGCTGGAAATCATTTTAAGCTTATAAAGTCTTCAGAGATTGATTTATGGCAAAAGTGATCCTCGTGTGAAGATTGAAGAAAATACAGATTTGGTCCTTATATCTTTCAGAGTTTACATAATTAGTCCCTCATGGAAATTTATGAAGGAAAGGACAAATTGAACCCTTTGGGAATCAGAGAATTACATAAGAAGCCCTTGGATTAATTTTTGAATTTTGGCAGAACAGGTCCTTAGTTTTTCAAAATATTCACATTAGGCCCTTGAGATTTTACATATCAAAAGCTGAAAATAATACATGTTTGGGCCTGATCCAAAATTAAAACCAAAATACTAAACTCAAAAGCCCATTTTACCTATATCTAACCCGAGCCCATGATCTTTACCCGGTCAACCACTTACCCATCCGGTCAAACAAAAACAAACTAATAACCCCCAAATTCACACCCCGCCCCTTTTCACCCAAAATTCCCAGAACATCCCCAAACATGAACCCTAGTTCATGACCATGTCTCAATTGGCTCACACCCTTTATAATTAGCCATCATTAGCTAATAATTAGAGTTTCTAGAAGCCTGTCACATGCTCAGACATGTGTCAGAGAGAGTATTCAGATGCTACAAGTACACTTGGCTGCTAGTTATTGGGTGAGACGCGTCACCAATACTCCTTGGATTCTGCTGAGTCACATGTCAGAGAATGAGCACACGAATGGGGACAGATGGAAGCAAATGATTAGCCAAGCCACCTCACTGATTTGATCTAAAGGCTATTGTTGATTTGAAGAAACACAATTTCAATCAGAGGGCTGAGAGATAAGGTAAAGAAGCACAAAAGGTTGTGGATTGCCAGCGTGGAATTAGACCCCAACCCTCCTCACTTCTGCTATAAATAGGTCTAAATTAGAGTTCATTTGTGTGTAATTTTTAGTGTAGAGTTATGCTGCTCATTTTATTTTAGATTGTATTTAGATTAGCAATTGTAATTTTCATAAGAGTTTTAATAAAAGTGTTAGTTATCTCAAATAAATTTCAGCTTATTTTCTGTTCTTATCTCAGCTTATTTACTTTTTCATTCAGCTTATTATTAGTTTCATTTAGTCAAGTCTCATTTCAATATATTACTCTTATTTCAGTTTTTTTAAATTCATTTACATAAAATAAAATAAAAGAATAAAAAAATAAAAAAATCAGAAAAATTAAAAAAAAATAAATAAATAAAAAATAATATAAAAATTACTATTACAGCTTATCATAGAGCTTATTTTTACTTTTTATAAATTTCACTTTAGCTTTTTAGCTATTAGTGGAATTATTTGAGTCTGAGTAAGTATATAATCAAGATCAGAGTTGATTTTGAAGTTGCTGTGGTGATATTGGATAGACTGATACAGAAAGAGGTGACATCAGCCTATCTTAGAGATAGGCTTCTGTGAACTCCCTCTGTTCTTGCTGAGGGAGAGGTTTTGGTAATTCTTGTTTAATCTCTATTTTTAGAATCTGATTTGGATCCTTAGTAGTTGTAGTTGTTCTGTTTCATTGTTATTATTTGAGAATTTGTAGTTTGCTAATATTTAGTTAATGATTAATTAGTAGTTTGAATCTGTTTTGTGGATCTGAATTAGCATAATTTTTATGAGTTACTGTCTCATTTGGATGTTAATAGTATCTTAACTGAGTTTGATTTGTATCAGAGAGTATCTGTTTGTATAGATCTGTGTTTGAATTGTTTGGTTGAGATTCTGTTTTTAAGTATTCTAGTGATTGAGCATTACTGTTGTATCTAATGGTTTAAGGCTGTGTATTAGATTCATATAGTGATAAGAGAATGAATTGGATGCTTAAATGGGAGTTTTATTAACTGTTTCACTATGTTAATGTGTAACTGTTTCTATAAGAGGATGTTTGGATGAAAGTATTGCTATATAGAATAATTGTTAGATTGTTTGATCTCTGTCTCATTTAGTTCATTTAGAGTTAAAATAGTGTCTTAAAGCATTAATACAGTAGAGTAGTTAATTAAAAGTTAGAGTTATAAGTAATTGCATCAACAATTAATTTTAGTGGATTATAGATAGTGAGATTTAGTAAATAGATGTAATTCACTTAGAGATAGTTTAAAATAGATTTATAATAGTGTAATACATCATTTTAGTTGAAGAAATTAGCTGCTCAAATTCACTTTTATCAGAATTAAGTGTTCATTTGAAAGTCAACTGTTTCATTGAATTCAGTTCAAAAGTTGCTGAACTTGATAGAATTTAGAGAAGCAAATTGTAGTTTTTGATTAGGCAATTGGTTGTTATTGCTTCTCAGCTGTTCTATAGTGATTTTCCCCCCACAAGCTTGTAAATTAGAGCTTATTAGAGTTGATTTCTGAGCCTGTGAAGTTGACTGGTTGGAAGTAGTGTACTTCTATTGAGATTTAAGCCTGCAATTCTGTATTAGAGATAGAATTTGTGATTTAAGAGTTGATCTGAGTTGTATCAGTGTAGTATAATTGTTGTGCATAACCATCTTATTTCTGTTACTGCTTATGCGTGTTCTGCTCATATCTGTGAGATTAATTTGAGCTTATTGCATTGTATCTTGTATTTCTGTGGAATCTGAGCTTATTCTTGGTTATAATGTGCCACATCTGAGCTTATTGCATCATATTTAGCCTAAGTCTCAAGTTTCAAATTGACTGGATCTCAAGTGCTTAATAATAGGCACTTGAGATAAGCAGTTTCTCTTAAATAAGCACTTCTACTTTTCATTTTTATTTCAATTTTTTATTTTGAGTTCTTTTTATTATTTTAGAATTTATGGAATTTTTCCAGAATTTTTCAACCCTTTTTACTATTTTTCTTATTTTATTTTGATTTTTATTCAATTTTTAAATAGTTTTAAATAGCAAAAATCCATAAAAAATCAGAAAAAGTTGTGAAAAATACAAAAATATTTTTAGAAATTCTTTTATAATATTTTAGAATTTTCAGAATTTAATTTTCATTTTTCCACTTTAATTTTCTATTTTTCTTAATTTTTAATTCAATTTTAATTCCAAAAATCAATTTTAATTCATATAAAATAAATAAAAAGTAAAAAAATATTTTTTCTTTTTCTTAAAATTCTTTTTATTAGTTTAAGATTTTTAGAAAATATTCTCAAGTTGGTAGGATCATTTTTCATTAAACGTTACGTTTTAAATTTTACGGTTGCATTTCCGATTTCGCGTTTTTGACTTTGGTGCATTGTTAGCTTGTACTCTTTGCATATTTCATAGTTGTTAGTGATTACTTTATCTATTTGATTGCTATTTTCACTTTCTCACTTTTCAATTCACGATTTCACGAATCGATATTCTCGATTACATTCGCCTTCGTTGGGAAAACGACTCGGGTGATCCGTATTTAACGCGGATCACTTCGATACTATACTAAATAATATATAATTGGTTTTCACAACGAATCAATTTTTGGCGCCGCTGCCGGGGAAGGCCGAAGTGAATTTTTGAATATCTTTTTGAAAAATCGTGTTTTGTTAAGTCTTCCTCTACTTTGTATATATATCTCTATAAAAATTGAAAAATTCAAAACACTTTTCCTAAAGTGTTTACAAAATACCAAAAAAAATAATAAAAGTTACAGCCTCGACTCGATCGAAAGAAAGGGCGTTGTAAACCAAAAAAGTCTCACAATATAACGAAAACGTAATTTAGTTGTTTATCAGATTATTTCAATTACTACAACCGATTAAGCGGGAAATACGGAAGCTAAGACATTAAATTGCTAGCTGAAGAGAGATCCATTCTTCTCTCCCGTCCCGTCGCGCGTAGTTTTGAAAGAAACGGTTTTCGATTAACATTACGTATTAAGAAAAGAAAAACAAAAGAAATAAAAAGTTTTTGTGAAAAAAAAATGTTAGCCTCGCTATTTTATTAAGATAACGTCACACACGTGAAATGGACTAGATATGTAGTAAGTTGTGCCATTAGGGACTACTTATGTTAACTAGGCAAACTTGTAATGTGTAGAGCCTATAAATACCCCTCATGACTCTCCATGAGGGGTGTGGGAATTTGTGTATTCATTCATTCATCTTAATATTATCCATTTTCTTCACCCTCTCTCTACTTTCTCTCTCTAAAACTAAATATAGATTTCATCTATAATCATCAACCAAGACCTCCCGAATCACATAAATCTTCTATATTTTCGGTCCTACAATTGGCATCAGAGCTACGGTGTTGATTTTTGTGGTTCGAATATTGTTTTGAAGCTGTTTTCATACATTTTTTAAGATCTGGAAATTTTTTTTTCTCGTATCTTTATAAACAGCAGTTTCATACAATCTTTATTATGTATCCAAATGGTCTTAAACAACAAAAAGTGACAATCTTTTATCTGTTTCATACATTTGTTTCTAGCTCTATTCGTTACAAACAGATTTATGTGAACATTTTTGAGACTTTTTGTACCTACCGTGAATATTGTGGTCGGAATATAGGTCGAATCTCATTGACAACATCATCGGAATCTGCTGAATAATCGCCGGAATCCAACCGGAATTTCTTGTATAAGAAATCTCGATAAGTACCTGTTTTCGAAAACACCAAACCCTATCTATCGAAATTCTTGTATGAGAGTTCTCGCAAAATAGGTTCTCGATAAAAGAAGTTTTCGAAAAAGTAAAGTTTCGAAAATCAGGTTCTCGAAAATAAAACCTGTTCTCGATAAAGCCATTTTTTCAAAAGTTACATAATATTTTCGAAAACCTATTGGTCAAAATGTTTCGAAATGTGTTGAAAAATTTTCGAGAAATGCAGATTAAGTAAGACCTTGACCACAAAACCATCTACCATCTCATGACCTCAGTCCCATTATATCATCGGTCCAAGAATTTAGAAAAGGATGTCGAGCCTCAAACAACAACCTATACCCTCACCGTCTCTCATTCAACTCTCATACAACATCTCAGATCGATTCAACTTTAGTTCCAATCTTGTATAAGATTTTTTTTGTTGAATCTCTATCATCATAGACTCTCTCGATGCTAATCTTCTTTCTCCATATACGAATTTTAAAAGAACGAAATATAACATATAGGTTATACTCGTTTCTTTAATTCGTGTTACACAAGAACTCAAAACACAAATAACAAGTCGAACCTACCGTGACCCTCCAAAGGATCTTGACTTGCTCTTGATTCGGACTGTGAAGAAATTGATGACATCTTGTTCGGTTGTGTTCATGTTAATTGGGTTTGTGTTTGAATGTATCGGTGTTGATGGGTGAAGGTATGAGATTAGAAGAGCTTGATTAAGATGGGTGGGTTAACTGCGTGGGAGAGAAAGAGATAAGATGGGGGCGCTTTGGTGTAATGTATGTTATAGGTTTAGGTCTAATGATAATGCATGTTTCGTTATATCCTACCACAACAGGACATCTTTTGTGGTTTGGATCAGGTATCACTTTGTTGTGGGTTGATGAAGGATTTGGATCATGTTATCTTTCTTATTGGGCTTCTTTATTTTGGACTGAATGATGGGTCGATTAAACTGACAACAAAATTTGCCATCCGCATGATTTTTTGGCTACAAATAATATTGGATGCAATTTTTTAAATTTGGTTAAGAGTGTATTTTGGTATTGCAATTATTTTCACGGGGATACATTGTTCACGGCTAGAATTGTTATGTTCAACAAAAATGACTACGGGGTTTTTGCACGGTATTACTGATTTGACTTTGAAGTGACATTTCATCAAGTGTACTTATTTATCTCAAAGTCTAGGAGTGGTTGGATGCACGACTTTTGAAGATAACTTGTCTGCGCAAATTAAAAAATTCAGTCTTGACAATCTAGTTATTACTGATGTAAGGAGTTACGTTGTAGTGCTCACAGTAAAACTATCACTTAAAGGAGTTACATTGTAGTACTCAGTGTCACACGAAGTAGTGGATTGTTCAAGTGGTGAATATTTCGTGCAACCTCATACTTAAAGGAGTTACGTTGTAGTGCTCAGTATAGGTATTAAGTCACATCTATCGTACAAGCATTAAGTCACAAGATGAGATGATTACTTCTTTTTCAAGCTGGTCATATCGGGCAGTCTCCATATGTGGTCATTACTAGTAGCCGGTGAATTACAAGGAGGTTCGTTTAAAGGTTGATTTGAGAGAATAGTATTGAGAGTATATTTTTGCGACATATACTCACAAATTATGCTTACACGGTCTATCTATATTGCATCAGAAGTGTAAAGTACGGGTAATTTTGGCATGTACACATAATAGTATGATGATTTCGATACATCGCAACCATCAGGAGGGAGAAGAACATGCCAAAAGAAGTAGTGTTTCATCTCTAGTACATTGGTTGTTCGAGGGAATTGTGCTTACACTGGAACCGAAGAAGTACTAATGATGTGTACATCGGAGCGTATTACCAACCTTCTGTGCAATGCTATGTGAGTTATATTGTCATGATGCTCCCCGAACGACAACCATGTGCCTACACTTTTGAATCTACTTTATCCGCTGCGTGATGAAAAGAGAGTTGTCAGTTCAGGAGGGAGCAGGAAAAAGAATAAAGGCTCACTAGTTAGGAGGGAGTAATAACCTAACTAGACCATTACAGTTGAAGTTCAGAGCTACAAATTCCTTTGCCGTCAGTGTCAAAGACCATACGCCGAGATCGTCGGAAAAGAGAACTTCAAGTCTGCCTCAGTATCTAGACTACAGAGACTCTGCGCTTCAACAACGTCAACATAGTTTACTATTGTTGTAATTTTACATTGTTAATGTATTTATAGGTCTCATTGTAACCATTCACGTGTGACGATATCTTGGAGGGAGATTGTTAGCCTCGCTATTTTATTAAGATAACGTCACACACGTGAAATGGACTAGATATGTAGTAAGTTGTGCCATTAGGGACTACTTATGTTAACTAGGCAAACTTGTAATGTGTAGAGCCTATAAATACCCCTCATGACTCTCCATGAGGGGTGTGGGAATTTGTGTATTCATTCATTCATCTTAATATTATCTATTTTCTTCACCCTCTCTCTACTTTCTCTCTCTAAAACTAAATATGGATTTCATCTATAATCATCAACCAAGACCTCCCGAATCACATAAATCTTCTATATTTTCGGTCCTACAAAAAATATAAAAAACAAAAAGATTTTCTTTTCTCTTTTCTTTTTCATTTTCTTTTTGATTTTGCTCGTGGTGTATGCACACCCGATCTTCTTTTGAGAGTCTTACGCCTCCGTTCTCTAACCCTGAGCGGGTTTTACGACAAACGAGTCGGGTTCATTTCCTTGACGACGAGGAGAAGAACCAAAATGAACACAACGGACCCCCGCCGATGGGTGGTCCGCAGCACAATGTTATCCCGCCGATGGGACAACAACCGGCATTTGATCCACGTCCGATGGAAGAACAACTCCAATCAGCATTCAATAGTGTGAGGAGAGTTATTGTGATTCCGGACATCAATGCCAACTTTGAGATCAATCACGGATTACTCAATTTGATCACGGGTTCGATCACGAAGACCCTTATGCTCACATCCGAAATTTCACCGACATCGCTGAGAGGATTAGAATGAACCAAGTTCCTCACGATGTGGTGAAATTGAAGTTATTTCCTTTCTCCTTAAAAGGAGCAGCCCGGACTTGGCTGGAAAATGAACCGCCTAACTCGATTCACACTTGGAATGATCTCGCTTCCAAGTTTGTGAATTACTTCTATCCTCCCTCTAAAACTTCTAACCTACGTTCTCAAATCTTTCGGTTCCAACAAGCTTTTGATGAAACGTTTAGTGAAGCTTGGGACCGATTCAAAGATTTGAAGGAAAAATGTCCGAACCACGGGTTTACCGACCTTCAGCAGATTGATACGTTTTATAATGGGTTATGTCATGCTGATCAAGATTCGCTTAACTCTGCTGCGGGTGGTAACTTGTTGGCTAGGAACACGCATGATGCTTTCACGATAATTGAAAATAAGGCTCGTGTTAGAATGTCAAGAAATAAACCACAAGTGTCTAACAATGGTAAAAATAATGATGAATTGGTGAATATGATTGTGGCTTTAACAAAGAAAGTTGATGCAATGTCTATGGAAAAATCAAGTCAACAAGTCAATGTCGTTAATCAAGGTTGCATTACTTGTGGTGGTCCACACCCGTATTATGAATGTTCGACGACTGGCTCTTTTGCTCAAGAGAACGTGTATGCTGCAAATATGGGTGGCAACGGTTACCCACCTTTTCAAGGAGACCGTAATCTCCTCAGCTACCGTTCGAGCCATTTTCAAGGACCACCCGGGTTTAATCAACCTAATCAAGTGAATCAGAATAACAACGTGCAAAACCGTAATCATCAATTCAACAACAATCAAAATCACAACCGCGGAAATAATGGTTTTCAAGGACAAAATCAGAATTTTCAACAAAATCAAAACCGGGGAAATTACCACCAAGGCCCGTCTCAAGGGAATAATTTTCAAAACAACGGGAATTTTCAGAATAATAATCATGGAAATCAAAACAATGGCAATTTTCAAAACCGTGGGCAAAGTTTTAATAATCAAAATCAAGCTGCTATTCCAAATCCGTCGCCCACGGAAGAGTTGATTAAACAATTGATTCAGAGTCAACAAGCTTTAATTGCTAAACAAGATGAAACAACGAGATTGTTTGCGACTCAAATCAATGATATCAACAAGCGTTTAAATGATCGACCCTCGGGCTCTGGAACATTGCCAAGCAACACGATCGCTAACCCGAGGGGCGATGCAAAAGCGATCATAACAAGGAGTGGTGTTACTTATGATGGACCGATGGCTCCAACTACCTCTTCTTCTCTACCTCCCAAGGTAGTCGGCCGTGAACCCGAGGTGACAACGGATACGGAAATTCCTATTAATAATGGAAGGACCAAAGACATCCAACCTCCGGTGGTCCCCACGTCTAAAGGAAAGGAAAAGGTTGTTAATGATAATGAAAATGAAACACCGATTAAAACAAAGTTGCCATATCCGTCACGCTTAAATGAACAAAAGCACCGCGAGAAGGATAAAAACCAAATGGAGAAATTTTATCAGATTTTTCAAGAGTTACATTTTGATATAAGTCTCGCGGATGCTATACTTTTGATGCCCAAATTTGCTTTGATGCTAAAAGGTCTTTTGAATAATAAGGAAAAGCTTTTTGAAATGTCAAGGACTCAAATGAATGAGAATTGCTCAGCGGTTCTTCTTTAAAAGCTACCCGAAAAGCTTGAAGACCCTGGCAAGTTTCTTATACCGTGAAATTTTCCGGGTATGGTTCAATGCTTTGCTTTGGCCGATCTTGGTGCTAGCATTAACCTTATGCCAATGTCGATATGGAAAAAGTTGTCTCTTCCTAACTTGACACCGACGCTTATGACCCTCGAGCTTGCCGACCGATCTACGTCTCGTCCATTTGGCATAGCTGAGGATATTTTTGTCAATGTTGGGAAATTTCATTTCCCTGCGGATTTTGTGGTTGTTGATTTCGATGCCGATCCACGGGTTCCTCTCATTCTCGGGAGAGGTTTCCTAAGGACCGGTCGAGCTTTAATTGATGTTTATGACGAGGAGATTACTTTACGTGTTGGAAACGAAGCCGTCACTTTTAACCTTGATCAAACCGCGAGATACTCCTCCGATTATGATGTTTCTTCCGTCAACCGTATCGATGTTATTGATGAAACTACGGAGGAGTATGCTCAAGAATTTCTTGGTTTTACCGATAATGCTTCGAGTGGCAATCCCACTCCTTCTTTTGTACCGATCGTCTCCGATTCTTCCCCTTCCCTCACTCTGTTTGAGGGAAGTGATCTCGCTTGGGAAGAAATCAATGCTTGTCTTGCAAATGAATCATTTTTACCGGAATTTGATAATAATAACTTTGATCCGGAGGGGGACATTTTATTAATTGAAAAATTGTTAAATGAACAACCAATTGTTTCTTCCCCTCCGGTAGATTTAAAAATGGCAGACGTAAAAGAAGTTAAGCCGTCTATTGAGAATCCTCCGGAGCTCGAGCTCAAGGATTTGCCTCCTCATCTCGAATACGCATACTTAGAAAAAAAAATGATAAATTACCAGTTATAATATCAAAAGGCCTTAAAGATGAGGAGAAGATACGACTCTTAGATGTGCTTCGGAAGCATAAAAGTGCGATTGCTTGGCAAATATCCGACATTAAGGGAATCGACCCTCGATTTTGTACGCATAAGATTCTTCTTGAGGATAATCACAAAGCTTCCATCCAACAACAATGACGGGTTAATCCACAAATCCATGAAGTGATCAAAAAGGAAGTTATTAAACTCCTTGACGCTGGAATGATTTATTTGATCTCGGATAGTTCATGGGTTAGCCCGGTTCATTGTGTGCCAAAGAAGGGCGGAATCACTGTTGTGAAGAATGACGATAATGAGCTTATACCGACTCGACTTGTGACCGGATGGAGAGTTTGTATCGACTACCGCAAGTTGAATGATGCGACACGTAAAGACCATTTCCCGCTCCCTTTCACGGACCAAATGCTTGAACGTTTAGCGGGAAATGAGTTCTATTGTTTTCTGGATGGCTTTTCTGGGTACTTTCAAATTCCCATTGATCCCCAGGATCAAGAAAAGACCACTTTTACTTGGTATGGAACGTTTGCCTATCGTAGAATGCCCTTTGGCTTATGTAACGCTCCAGGCACGTTTCAACGGTGTATGGTGGCCATTTTTTCTGATATGATTGAAAAAACCATGGAAGTGTTCATGGACGACTTCTCCGTCTATGGAAATTCTTTTGACTCTTGCCTCTCCCATTTGGAAAGTATGCTAATTCGGTGTGAAAACACTAATTTAGTTCTAAATTGGGAGAAGTGCCACTTCATGGTTAAAGAGGGAATAGTCCTCGGCCATAAAATATCCAAATCTGGAATTGAGGTGGATCGGGCAAAAGTCGATGTTATAGCTAAATTACCATACCCGACTACCGTCAAAGGAATCCGAAGTTTCCTTGGTCATGCTGGCTTTTACCGACGTTTTATTCAAGACTTCTCCAAAATAGCCCGGCCTCTGACTCACCTTTTAGAAAAAGACGCTCCGTTTAACTTCATGAATGAATGCATCGATGCATTTAATGTCTTGAAGAAAAAGTTAACGGAGGCACCAATCTTAGTTGCCCCCGATTGGAACTTACCATTTGAGCTAATGTGTGATGCAAGCGATTATGCCATTGGTGCAGTTCTGGGGCAACATAAGAACAAATACTTTCAACCGATACACTATGCAAGCAAGACCATGAATAACGCCCAACATCACTATACAACTACCGAAAAAGAGATGTTAGCGGTTGTCTATGCTTTTGAGAAATTTAGACCGTATTTGCTGCTTAAAAAGTGCATAGTGTATACGGACCACTCAGCCCTAAAGTACTTAATGGCGAAGCAAGACGCTAAGCCACGTTTAATGCGGTGGGTTCTTTTGCTCCAAGAATTTGATGTCGAAATACGAGACAAGAAATGAGCTGAGAATCTTGCTGCCGACCATCTTTCACGACTTGAGAATCCCCATCAAAGTGTTCTCGAGAATAAGGAAATTACGGAAACATTTCCTCTCGAGACACTTGGGAGTGTGACCAAAATTGACCAAAGTACCCCATGGTTCGCCGATTTTGCGAATTACCATGCGGGGAAATTCATTAGGAAAGGGATGTCGTCCCAGCAAAAGAAGAAATTCTTTAAAGATGTCCAACATTATTTTTGGGACGACCCCTATTTGTTCAAAGTCTGTACGGATCAAGTGATCCGGCGGTGTGTTCACGGTACGGAAGCCGTTGAAATTCTTAAGGCATGTCATAGTGGACCCACGGGGGGACATCATGGTGCCAATTTCACCGCTAAGAAGGTTTTCGATTCCAGCTTTTATTGACCAACGATTTATCGGGATGCCCATGAATTGGTGAAAACATATGATTCTTGCCAACGTCAAGGAAAAATTTCTCAAAAAGATGAAATGCCGCAAAATGCGATTCAAGTTTGTGAGATTTTTGACGTTTGGGGCATCGATTTCATGGGGCCATTCCCGTCATCTAGGGGAAACAAATACATTCTCGTGGCCGTCGATTACTTATCAAAATGGGTTGAAGCAAAGGCGCTCCCCACCAATGACGCCCAGGTAGTTGTTAAGTTTTTAAAGAGTCTCTTTGCCCGATTTGGTGCACCTCGAGCCATCATAAGCGATCGTGGGACCCATTTTTGCAATGATCAATTTGCGAAAGTTATGCTTAAATATGGTGTCACACAACGTCTTTCCACGGCTTATCATCCACAAACAAGTGGTCAAGTTGAGGTCTCCAATCGTCGTTTAAAACGTATACTTGAAAGGACAGTAGGAGAGCACCGTGCCTCTTGGGCCGACAAATTAGAGGATGCACTTTGGGCTTTCCGGACCGCTTACAAAACTCCCATTGGGTGTACACCATATAAGCTGGTTTATGGGAAAGCTTGTCATTTGCCCATTGAACTAGAGCACAAGGCCTACTAGGCCTTAAAACATGCCAACTTTGACTTGAAAACCGCGGGTGATCATAGAAAGTTCAATTGAATGAGTTAGTCGAACTCCGTGATCAAGCTTACGAGAATTCTTTGATTTATAAAGAGAAAACAAAAAGAATTCATGATGCCAAGATCAAAGACCACGTTTTTAACGTTGGTGATCAAGTGCTACTTTTTAACTCTCGTTTAAAGATATTCTCGGGTAAGCTTAAAACCCGTTGGTCTGGACCATTCACAATAACACAAGTTTTCCCATATGGAACCATTGAGTTAGCTCAACAAGATGGTCCCAATTTTAAGGTGAATGGTCACCGATTGAAACACTACTTTGGAGGGGATGTACCGACTATGGAAGTCCCGGATCTCCAGACTTTCCCCAAGGACAATTGAATTCGGGGATCGAGTCAAGCTACGTGACTCAGAAATAAAAAACAAAGCGCTTCGTGGGTGGCAACCCATGCTTATCCAATTTCATCTTCTCATTTTCTATTTTTTAATAAATAATGTGAGGAGGGGGTGCCTCTTCTACTCTTGTGTTCCGTGGTTGTTTGTGATGTTTGTTAGGATTGTCCGCGATTTATGATGACTCTCGTGCTCGTTATCTTTTCTCCGCTCGAGTTTCATTCATCGGTGCTACTTGGAAATCCTATATCCGTGAATCTTATCGACTAACGTTTTCTTTGGCATAATTAATAAACGGCCTAGAATTTTGTTAGGATTACCTTAACCCGAAAAACATTGAGGACAATGTTTCATTCTAGTCTGGGGGAGGGTGAATCTTCGATTTGATTTTAACCTTGCATTTTTCACTACTCGTGCACTCTTGCAACTCTGTTTTTCCACCCAAAAAAATTAAAAAAATTGAAAATTTCAAAAATTTTGATGAAAAAAGCAATGAAAAAGTACAAAAAAATGAGAAAAGTTGAAAAAGTTGTGCAAAACTATAATAAAGTTTGAATAAGTGTTTTGACACCTTGTTGACTTTCTTGCTGGCGAGAGTAGGAATAAATATTTTGACTTGACCGGGCGTGTTGAGCCCTAGCTTGTTCCCTTAACCAATGATAATCACATAAGCTTGTGCTAGTCTTGTACACCAGGAGCTATAAAATGCGAATTCTTTCTTAAGAATCTGCAAGTTCCCGTACTTGACTTTATACATGCGCAACTTAAAAGCTTTCGCTAGTCTTTTACATCAGGAGCTAGAAAAGGCGAATTCTTCTTCTAGAATTTGCAAGTTTCCGTATCTGACTTTATATATGCGTGGCTGATTATCGGCTAAGTATTCGCTGGTTTCATTATTTGGAATCTTAAATTGCGAAGAGCGAGAAATGATAGAGTTTATTTAGAAGTTAGATGCTAAACGTGGAGTAGTGGTTCTCTTTAGAGCTCATGAGAGGTACTTGTGGCTTTTTACTCCCATCAGATACGTCACCCATATATAATAGATGTTCTAGGTTAATTAGTGGTATTTTGGTTTGAATAATATTCAGTCCTTTGTTTTCTTAAGAGAATTTTTGCTTTAAAAGTTGGGTACATATCAAGGAACATAAAAAATAAGAGCAAAAAAAGTGAAAAATCAAAAGTCAAAAGTTGATTATCTATGTGGTTTTGGAGCTACCCGATAAGCTTCCATTGATGTTGAGAAAAAAAAAAGTCAAGAAAGGAAAAAAGTGAAAAGTATGAAAAAATATGAGAAAAGTGGAAAAAGTGAAAAATGAAGAAAAGTGAAAGTTGAAAGTTGTATCGAATAAGAGCTTATGTATAAATAAGTTGTTGGCGCGTGAGGTGCATGTGTTTGATTAGTAATCAATTACATGAGGTGCACGTGTAGTACTCCGCAACTTATATGTTTATGATGTTGTATGTACCAAAAATTTCTTGATGTGGACCGAATTTCTATTGCAGTGGTTCTTAAGAGAAAATGAATAACTACTTATCGTTTTAACTTAGGTATCACTATCGGACTAAAAAATATTGAAACGAGAAAATATGAAGAAATTCATTTCTCAACAAAAATAAAATATTGAGATACAAAACCTAGGATATGGGAGTAAGAAGTTTCCACAAGTAACTTTTATGAGTAGTATTAGCATCTAATTTGTAGATAAGTTGTGATCTCATTTGTACGCTTAGTTTGGGGACTTGTGAAAAATCAAGGATGACGATTTTTATCCGTATGGTCGCTTCTTAAATAGAAGTGTTTCTACTCATTGACCTAATAATTATTGCAAAATAATGAAAGTTCAACATACCGTCACAAGTATGAAGTGAGAAAAGTACAAAAATAGTAAGTGTAAGTGGAATAAAGGTATGAAAAAAAAAATTGGAAAACGGAGAGTTTTCGGAAATAAATGATTTTATTACTTCTTTCGAACCTCCTTGCTACTTTACAAAGTTAGTAAAAAGAGTTGTGAAATTATTTATCTCTTAAGCGTGAATTGATCACATTGCGTGAGGACAGGACAATACCTTAGTCTGGGGGATTTTGGTGAGTGCTTATTCACTCACCATTTTATGGCCAAATGCCGACCCAAAATGACTTATTTGAGCTAACAAATGCCAAGAAAACACTTGTTTCTATGTTGTGAACATGCAGGTACGGATTAATCACAAAATGACGAATAATCAAACGAAAACCAGAAAAACGGGCACGAGAGTGGGAGATGGTCAGAAAGTCAAGCTGGAAATCATTTTGAGCTTATAAAGTCTTCAGAGATTGATTTATGGCAAAATTGATCCTCGTGTGAAGATTGAAGAAAATACAGATTTGGTCCTTATATCTTTCAGAGTTTACATAATTAGTCCCTCATGGATATTTATGAAGAAAAGGACAAATTGAACCCTTTGGGAATCAGAGAATTACATAAGAAGCCCTTGGATTAATTTTGGAATTTTGGCAGAACAGGTCCTTAGTTTTTCAAAATATTTACATTAGGTCCTTGTGATTTTACATATCAAAAGCTGAAAATAAAACAAGTTTGGGCCTGATCCAAAATTAAAACCAAAATACTAAACTCAAAAGCCCATTTTACCTATATCTAACCCGAGCCCACTATCTTTACCTGGTCAACCACTTACCCATCCGATCAAATAAAAACAAACTAATAACCTCCAAATTCACACCCCACCCCTTTTCACCCAAAATTCCCATAACATCCCTAAACATGAACCCTAGTTCATGACCATGTCTCAATTGGCTCACACCCTTTATAATTAGCCATCATTAGCTAATAATTAGAGTTTCTAGAAGCCTGTCACGTGCTCAGACATGTGTCAGAGAGAGTATTCAGATGCTACAAGTATACTTGGCTGCTAGTTATTGGGTGAGACGCGTCACCAATACTCCTTGGATTCTGCTGAATCACATGTCAGAGAATGAGCACACGAATGGGGACAGATGGAAGCAAATGATTGGCCAAGCCACCTCACTGATTTGATCTAAAGGCTATTGTTGATTTGAAGAAACACAATTTCAATCAGAGAGTTGAGAGATAAGGTAAAGAAGCACAAAAGGTTGTGGATTGCTAGCGTGGAATCAGACCCCAACCCTCCTCACTTCTGCTATAAATAGGTCTAAATTAGAGTTCATTTGTGTGTAATTTTTAGTGTAGAGTTATGCTGCTCATTTTATTTTAGATTGTACTTAGATTAGCAATTGTAATTTTCATAAGAGTTTTAATAAAAGTGTTAGTTATCTCAAATAAATTTCAGCTTATTTTCTGTTCTTATCTCAGCTTATTTACTTTTTCATTCAGCTTATTATTAGTTTCATTTAGTCAAGTCTCATTTCAATATATTACTCTTATTTCAGTTTTTTTAAATTTATTTACATAAAATAAAATAAAAGAATAAAAAAATTAGAAAAATAAAAAAAAATAAAAAAATAAAAAATAATATAAAAATTACTATTACAGCTTATCATAGAGCTTATTTTTACTTTTTATAAATTTCACTTTAGCTTTTTAGCTATTAGTGAAATTATTTGAGTCTGAGTAAGTATATAATCAAGATCAGAGTTGATTTTGAAGTTGCTGTGGTGATATTGGATAGACTGATACAGAAAGAGGTGACATCAGCCTATCTTAGAGATAGGCTTCTGTGAACTCCCTCTGTTCTTGCTGAGGGAGAGGTTTTGGTAATTCTTGTTTAATCTCTATTTTTAGAATCTGATTTGGATCCTTAGTAGTTGCAGTTGTTCTGTTTCATTGTTATTATTTGAGAATTTGTAGTTTGCTAATATTTAGTTAGTGATTAACTAGTAGTTTGAATCTGTTTTGTGGATCTGAATTAGCATAATATTTCTGAGTTACTGTCTCATTTGGATGTTAATAGTATCTTAACTGAGTTTGATTTGTATCAGAGAGTATCTGTTTATATAGATCTGTGTTTGAATTGTTTGGTTGAGATTCTGTTTTTAAGTATTCTAGTGATTGAGCATTACTGTTGTATCTAATGGTTTAAGGCTGTGTATTAGATTCATATAGTGATAAGAGAATGAATTGGATGCTTAAATGGGAGTTTTATTAACTGTTTCACTATGTTAATGTGTAACTGTTTCTATAAGAGGATGTTTGGATGAAAGTATTGCTATATAGAATAATTGTTAGATTGTTTGATCTCTGTCTCATTTAGTTCATTTAGAGTTAAAATAGTGTCTTAAAGCATTAATACAGTAGAGTAGTTAATTAAAAGTCAGAGTTATAAGTAATTGCATCAACAATTAATTTTAGTGGATTATAGATAGTGAGATTTAGTAAATAGATGTAATTCACTTAGAGATAGTTTAAAATAGATTTATAATAGTGTAATACATCATTTTAGTTGAAGAAATTAGCTGCTCAAATTCACTTTTGTCAGAATTAAGTGTTCATTTGAAAGTCAACTGTTTCATTGAATTTAGTTCAAAAGTTGCTGAACTTGATAGAATTTAGAGAAGCAAATTGTAGTTTTTGATTAGGCAATTGGTTGTTATTGCTTCTCAGCTATTCTATAGTGATTTTTCCCCCACAAGCTTGTAAATTAGAGCTTATTAGAGTTGATTTCTGAGCCTGTGAAGTTGACTGGTTGGAAGTAGTGTACTTCTATTGAGATTCAAGCCTGCAATTCTGTATTAGAGATAGAATTTGTGATTTAAGAGTTGATCTGAGTTGTATCAGTGTAGTATAATTGTTGTGCATAACCATCTTATTTATGTTATTGCTTATGCGTGTTATGCTTATATCTGTGAGCTTAATTTGAGTTTATTGCATTGTATCTTGTACTTCTGTGGAATCTGAGCTTATTCTTGGTTATAATGTGCCACATCTGAGCTTATTGCATCATATTTAGCCTAATTCTCAAGTTTCAAATTGACTGGATCTCAAGTGCTTAATAATAAGCACTTGAGATAAGCAGTTTCTCTTAAATAAGCACTTCTACTTTTCATTTTTATTTTAAATTTTTATTTTGAGTTCTTTTTATTATTTTAGAATTCCTGGAATTTTTCCAGAATTTTCCAACCCTTTTTACTATTTTTCTTATTTTATTTTGATTTTTATTCAATTTTTAAATAGTTTTAAATAGCAAAAATCCATAAAAAAATCAGAAAAAGCTGTGAAAAATACAAAAATATTTTTAGAAATTCTTTTATAATATTTTAGAATTTTTAGAATTTAATTTTCATTTTTCCACTTTAATTTTTCTATTTTTCTTAATTTTTAATTCAATTTTAATTCCAAAAATCAATTTTAATTCATAGAAAATAAATAAAAAGTAAAAAAAATATTTTTTCTTTTTCTTAAAATTCTTTTTATTAGTTTAAGATTTTTAAAAAATATTCTCAAGTTGGTAGGATCATTTTTCATTAAACGTTACGTTTTAAATTTTACGGTTGCATTTCCGATTTCGCGTTTTTGACTTTGGTGCATTGTTAGCTTGTACTCTTTGCATATTTCATAGTTGTTAGTGATTACTTGATCTATTTGATTGCTATTTTCACTTTCTCACTTTTTAATTCACGATTTCACGAATCGATATTCTCGATTCCATTCGCCTTCATTGGGAAAACGACTCGGGTGATCCGTATTTAACGCGGATCACTTCGATACTATACTAAATAATATATAATTGGTTTTCACGACGAATCAGTCCCCTTAATTGTGTGTCGGCCCCCTTAAAATTAAGGGGGCCGCCCTTATAATTAAGGGGGCTGCCCAGACGAAAACTGCAGTTTTCTTGTATTTTTCTGGGGAAAATTTATTTGGTAAAAAACTAACTGATTTTGGTTAAAATTTTGAATTCATATATTTATTATGAATAAAACATTTTCCTTTATTACCAAAAATGTTTTTCAAAAATATATAATAAGTTTATTTAATTTTATAAACTTTGTATTATTTAAATAAACATCCCTTTGATCATAAAATGTATTGGTCACTTGTTTATTTATACCTTAAGTGATTATGTTGGATGAGATGATATAAACTTGCTTAAAACTTATTTACGTATTAACTTTGCGTTTAATGTTCTTATATTTTGTGATCGTCAAAACTTAAGAATATCGAAAGATATTAATAACATTTTTATACATTATTTATATCAACAGAGTTGGAGTTATTTTGGCTGCAGACTTTAAGGACAACGTAGTGCAAGTTAACAGGTGCAGCGATAGGATCATGGCGATTACGTTGGTGATTGAGGAAGAGATAGTTAACATTATCAGTGCGTACGCACCACAGGTGGGCCTCAGCGATTCTGAGAAGAGGAGTTTCTGGGACTCCATTGACGAGCTAGTGAGAGAGTGCCCGTCGGATCAGCGTCTATTTATAGGGGGTGATCTGAATGGTCATATAGGAGCTACAGTGGATGGATACGCAGGGGTCCACAGAGGGTTTGGATATGGAGTGCGAAATGATGAAGGCCATGCGATTTTAGAGTTTGCAACGGCTCACGACTTAGTCGTTGTGAACTCCTTCTTCAAGAAGCGAGATGTCCACCTAGTAACCTTCCAGAATGGAGGGCACTGCACCCAGATTGACTATCTGATGGTGCACAGAGGGACCTTAGAGCATGCAGGGACTGCAGGGTCTTCCCTAGCGAGACATGCTCATCCCAACATAGATTGTTGACGATGGATGCACTTTTTGTGAGGCATCGACGCGGGAGGAAAGCGAGTGGGATGCCGAGGATTCTGTGGAAGAAATTGAACGGAAAAAAGATGGAGGAGTTTACAGCGAAAGCCTCAGAGGGACTTTCAGCACGGTCGGAGGACTTAATAGTTATGGAAGCAGATCAGATGTGGAACACCCTTGCCTGCATCATTAAAGATGCAGCTAAGGAGTCCCTAGGGGTGGCTAGTAGGACTACAAGAACACAGACTATCCGTAGGGAATCATGGTGGTTTAGTGAGGAGGTGCAAACTAAGGTTGCGGCAAAACAGTCTAGGTTTAGAGAGCTCCTTTTGAGTAGAGGGGGTAACCTAGCAGATAGGGTTGAGGCGGAGGAGAAGTATAAAGTAGCCAAAAGAGAAGCGAAGAAGGCAGTAGCTCAGGCAAAGGATAAAGCGTACGAAGTTCTTTATAAGAACTTGGACTCCAAAGAAGGGGTAAATGATATCTTTAGGATTGCTAAAGCCCGAGAGAAGAGAAGTAGGGATTTTGGTTTCATTAGATTCATCAAAGATGAAGATGTACGAAGCATTGTCAACGAAGAGGACATTAGGAAAAGATAGGGAGAATATTTCTCCTCACTTTTGAACGAGAGGGGCACGGAAGCAAGCGGAGAGAGTGAGATCCCTAGCCAAGATTTGCTTCCCGAGTGCGACTACCTGGATATCAGCCAAGGTGAAGTGAAAGTTGCATTACAGAAGATGGGAAGAAACAAAGCTGTAGGTCCAGACCAAATACCCATAGAAGCTTGGAGGTGCTTAGGAGATGAAGGATTAAGATGGTTGACTTCCCTCTTCAACAAGATCTTCTATAGCGATAAGATGCCAGAGGAATGGAGGCTCAGTGAAGTCATCCCCATCTACAAGAACAAGGGCGACATACAAGTGTGTAGCAACTATAGGGGTATTAAGCTCTTTAGCCACACTATGAAGCTCTGGGAGAGGGTTATCGAGAGAAGGCTGAGAAGGGAGACGAGGGTGTCAGAGAACCAGTTTGGTTTTATGCCAGGAAGGTCCTCGATTGAGACTATCCACCTCCTAAGAAGCCTCGTGGAGAATGATGAGGCGAAAAGTGAACCACTTTTAAGGGGTCATTTAAGCTCGGATTCGTGTTTATTTGATCAAATATTGCCCTAAATCATTCCTTCTGACATTTTAGGTACTTTTGGAGAGAAATCTGGAAAAGGAAGCATTTTGGACGTTTTGGAGCATAAAAGTGAAGAAAAAGGCAAAGTCTTAATTTTCCTTGCTGGGAACAGTACCTGATGGCGTCAAGAGTCTCCAAGTGATGGCGTCAAGAGTTACAAAAGAGGTGGAAGTGGAAGATACACGTGACGGTCCAGAGTGTTTTGTGCATTGGAGATTACGGCGTCACCTAGGCCGTCATGGTCCATTTGCTAGTGACGGCCCAGAAGAAATTCCTACATGACGGCGTTAAAATCAGATCTAGGCAATACGATTTCATTATAGGCGGCGAGTTGACGGCGTCACAGATTCCTTCTTGACGCCGTCACCCTGTAAAATCTATATATAGTTTTCCAAATTTCATTCATTAGTGTGCAACTTTGAGGGAAAAACCCTAGGTCGAATTTTCCAGCTTTTTCAAGGGTTTCAAACCTTTGAAACTTTCATGTTCAATTTGAGATAAGTACTCTTTCAATTCAATCAATATGTCTATGTGTTGTTTGAATATATCTTATGCTTGTCTTCAATTTAACATGCTCGGCTAGATCTCTTTTGTCTTTGCTTAGATGTAGTGAAACCTAGATGTTAACTATGGGTTGATTGTTTGTTTATAGTTATTATGGATGATTGTATTCGATGTTAGGCTTAAGAAAACTGGCAGACTTCCATTGGTAACTTGCTTGAACGTCTTAAAAAACATGATCGGAGGTGTACTACGATATTTGGTTGTATTTAATGCTTAGGAGAATTCTAATGATCCCATGTTAGGAGCTTCTAACGGCTCGACATAGGAGTGAAGTAGGATCCTATAGAGTTAGGGAATATTGTACACGGCCCTACGACTAGTATTAAGGAATATGACCCGTCATCCATGCAATTGTAACAAACTATCAACCTGTAAAAGATATCTAGGGAGTAATGAAACCTAAGTAAACACAACTTTCCCCATTATTGTTACACCACACAAGTTTAATTAGTTTCATTTCATTTTTGTTATTTAATTTTGATTGCATTAGTAGTTATTTGGGTTAGTTGACTAGCAACTAATTCCGCCCACTCTTCCAAAACCCGAGATTTTAATTGCTTTTATAAAAAACAAAAATAGAAAAAGAATCATCCCTCACCTCTAGACTTAGTTTAGGAGACTTTCTAATCCTAGCGACACTATTCCTGAGTTGAACGATCAATCCCCCGGTACTTGTCACTATACTATACTACAACGATCAGGTACACTGCCTGGTGGGGGTTGTAAGCTTCTCGAGATCCCTCGAGAGGTAAAGCCTGGTGCGATTCCCACGTATCAGAGAAGTATCGAGAAAGGCAAAGAGACTTGCATATGGCCTTCCTCGACCTAGAAAAGGCCTACGATAGTGTCCCACCTGAGTTGATTTGGAGAACCCTGATAGATAAGGGAACCCCTAGGAGATACTTAAGAGTCATTAAAGATATGTACGAGAGGGCGAAGACCCGTGTTCGGTCCACAGTGGGAACCTCAGAGTTTTTCCCCGTAAAAGTTGGACTACATCAGGGTTCAGCCATAAGCCCTTATCTATTCGCCTTGATCCTTGATGAGATATCATGAGGGATCCAAGAGGGTATCCCTTGGAGCATGATATTCGTCGATGATATTGTGTTGGTGGCAAAGTCAGCGGACGGATTAAACAACAGACTTGAGCACTGGAGGGAGGCCCTTGAGGACAATGGCCTTCGAGTAAGTAGGGAGAAGACTGAATACCTGAGATGTGTTTTCAGTAGGATTGAGATCGGGCACAACGATGAAACAGAAGTTTGTATTGGAGATCAGATTCTCTCACCTAAGGAGTCTTTTAGATACTTGGGTTCGGTGATCCACAACTCAGGGAGGATAGAAGAAGACGTAACCCACTGTACTGGAAGAGGATGGGCGAAATGGAGAGCGGCGTCTGGGGTTCTATGTGATAGGAAAGTACCCATTAAGTTAAAGGGTAAATTCTATAGGGTAGCAATTAGACCGGCTATGCTGTACGGGTCAGAGTGCTAAAAGCTCAAGCTAGCATGGTGGAAGTAGCGGAACTAAGAATGCTGAGGTGGACTTGTGGTAAAACCATGTCTGACATGATCCCGAACGAGGTGTATAGATCTGTACTTGGAGTAGAATCTATTATCTCAAAGATTAGAGAAGGTAGGTTGAGGTGGTTCGGTCATGTCAGGGAAAGACCACAAACAGCGCCAGTAAGGAGGGTTGAAACGCTTATAGTCGACGGTCTAAGAATGAGGGGTAGACCAAAACTTAGATGGGAGGATAGACTTAAGCTCGACATGGAGGAGCTTTACTTGTCCGAGGATATGACCTCAGATAGGAAGGCGTGGAGAGATAGGATTAGAATTTGTAGTTAGCCTTTGGGCTTGGCTAGTCGTGGGTTCAGGTTTGCTTGTGGCGTTTTAGGCTTTTTAGGTGCCTCTTGGTTGTCTTCTCTTTTTAAGTGTTTTAGATTTTTTGCTTGTGCCCGTTAGGCTTTAGGCCCCGTTGCTTGTTCTCATTTGCTTTGCCTTAGCTTGCTTTCTTTTGTCTTTGCTTGCTTTCTTTCCTGCTTTTGCTTGTTGTGTCTTTTTTGCTTTTTGTTTCCTTTCTCTGTATGCTTTTTGCTTGTATGCTGCTTTTTGCCTGTCGTGTCGTTTTTGCTTCGATGTTTCTTTCCTATTATTATTATTATTATTATTATTATTATTATTATTATTATTATTATTATTATTTCTATTATCTCTATTATTATTATTATTATTATTTATTTATTATTTATTTTTTTTTAATTTTATTATTATTATTGTTATTATTATTATTATTATTATTATTATTATTATTATTTATTTATATATATATATATATATATATATATATATATATATATATATATATATATATATATATATATATATATTATTTTTTATTCTTTATCTTTTTTTTATATATTCTATTTCATTTTTTTTAGTTTTTATTTACATATTTTTTTATCTATTAATTTTTATTTATTTTTTCTCGTCTTTCCTTTGAGATTTCACTGCACACATCAGCAGGAGGTCTTCATGGAAGCAGTCTCCTTACTTTCAGGTTTATTCTTGGGTAGGGGTAGGATATGTCTACATCTTATCTCTTTCATACCTCGCCCCGGCGAGATTGGGTATGTTGATGTTGATGTTGTTATTAGCAAATCACGGGTTTATTGGCTAGTACAATAATAGTTAATATAAGTAAAGATTAGTCTATTAATAATGACTATTTAGGAGATTGTTTACTTTGTTAGTTTCTAAAAATTCCCTTGATTGCTCTAATCACCTGAATCTATATTGCTTTCACAAAACGCAGTTCTTTATTGTCGGTAGGAAAAGACATAAATTCCCTCCTAAAATCACTACAAAAACTATAAAAATAAAAGGCCAATAACGTAAATTCACACCCCCTATTCTTTCACATAATTACAAAAACACCCTTTAAAATGACAGCTACAGAACAAGTGTTTGACTTCTGACCATCTTTGTTGTAAAACCATAACCCTCCCATCCCATAAGACTTTCACCAACTCATACAAACACATACATACACAAAAAGGGTTACTTTATATTCCTTGATCAGAACAACAGTTTTTATAAATCTTTTTTGTTTCTTGATATATACAAGCAGTTTGATAAAATCTTTTTATAAAAAAAAGAATATGGCAACATATGGTGGAACAACACAAAAGTGTAAGGCTTGTGAGAAGACAGTTTACTTGGTTGATGAATTAACTGTTGATAATAAAGTTTATCATAAGGCTTGTTTCAGATGTCATCATTGCAAGGGTACCCTTAAGGTTGTTGTTCATTTTTTATTCATTTCTTTTAATGGTTTTATTATTATGATCAAATCTTGTATTATGTGTTTTTGCTTGAGTTATGATGTTTGGTATGTTAGATGATTGTTTCTTGATATGGGTTTTGTTTTTAATGAATCTTTGTTATGTTTTATATATGGATTTTGTGTGATTAGTGGTTTATAGTCAAGAAGTTGATGCTTTTGTTAGTTTGATATAAGTTTCTTGATGATATAAGGGTTTTGATTTAGTCTTCTTCTCAGTTTTGATCTGTGTTATAGGGGTGTTTGCTTAAGCTTATATGTCGACTTACGAGCTTATTTGATTTCGAATTGTATTTCATAAGCCTCAATTTTCTGGCTTGTTTTGATACTATTAGCTTATTACGATTAACAAGCTTATATAAGTCCACGAGTCTCAAAATAAGCCAGAAAATTTGAGCTTATGAAATATAAGCCGAAATCAAATCAGCCCATAAGCCAACATAAGCTTAAACAAACACCCCCTATATGTGATTATTAAGATTTCATAATTATTTAAAGTGAATCTTTTTGCTATTTATGATCCGGCTATGCGCGATTATTGACAAAAAGTAATAGAAGCTGAAATTTTCGTTCATGTGATGGTGATTGTTCAACATTGACTATTGAGGTTTCTTTTTCTAATTCTACTGACTCTTTTGACATTTATGATTTAGGCTGTAGTTATTGATAGGAATTAACTAGATATCTAGAATGAGTGTATTAATTCATCTATGGAGTCTTTATTGTAAATTTTTGGGTGTTTAAAGTTCATAACTAGAGATTTATTCTGTTTGCGGTAGCTTAATATTTTGTCACACGATATAATAGTAATTGTAGGAAACTGTAAACTGATAAGAAAGTGTTGATATTGTATAACATTCTTCATATAGACTGTAGAATAACAGAAGTTTGTAACCACATGTTATTATTGCTAATTGCAGTTGAGTAATTACAGCTCGTTTGAAGGTGTTCTATACTGCCAGCCTCACTTTGATCAACTCTTCAAAATGACTGGCAGTTTGGATAAAAGTTTCGAAGGTTAGTCCATTTTACTTTTACTCTTTTCTACCATAATAAAACTACAACTAAAAATAGTAACGAAATGTCACTAAAACCCTTCAATCATGACGTAAAAATACTTGTCATTTCCTGATATCATAAGTTCTTTGTATGAATGGCTATGGGTAAGTAAAAGACTAAAAACGCACCTAATAACACAGTTCAAAATTTATGGGACGTCCCAGATTTTATGATTGTTGCAAGTTTTAGCGGAAGAGATGTTACTAACTTCGCCACTAATTATCTTTTTGGCATGTAGGTACCCCCAAAACTGCTAGATCTTATGAGCAGGTACTCAATTAGATTCTTAGAATTATACAGATATTAGTTTTTGATATTAGAAGAATGTATGCTCGTAACCATGTAACGGCTGTGCATATAGGCAGATTGTATAACCATTTAAATATCTACTATATCCTTTCATTATACAACATTATTATGGGTACCATTATTGATGCTGATACTTGTTATGTAAAACTTTTAGGGCCAATCTAACAGCAGAGTATCAAGTATGTTTGGTGGGACACAAGACAAGTGTGTTACTTGCACGAAAACCGTCTACCCTCTTGAAAAGGTAATACTGTAATACGTTTCACAAACGATAATTCACATGAAATTGTTGAGAAGAGGGAATGTTTGGGATTGCGATTTAAAGGTGGTTATGTGATCTAAGATAATCAGTTTTAACAAAAACAGGCTTCCAAAGATATTCTAGTATTTGAAGTTGTGATAATAAGAGTTTGTTCTGTTTTAGCTACTCTTAAACTGAATATCTGACCTCTAAAAATAATGAGATAATCATAGTATGTTTCAATACACAAGTTATCTGCAACTTTAATACGTATTAATCACATACGCTTGTGAAACACCCTAATCTCGATAAATTATAAGTAATCTAATGATTCAAACAATCAGATACCTCATAATATACATAAATATGTGTTATGTATACAAAAGGACCAAACGTTAACCATCTTGATGGTCGTTTCAGGTGGCTGTTGATGGAAACGCATACCATAAGTCCTGTTTCAGATGCAGCTATGGTGGGTGTCATATAACTTCATCAAATTACGTGGCACACGAGCATCAGCTATACTGTAAGCACCATCACGCACAACTCTTCATGGCTAAGGGAAATTTCAGCCAATTCGACAAGCAACATGAACCAAACAACAATGAGGTAACCAATGGGGTGACTGAGAACACAACAGAAGCTTAATAATATATGAGCCCAGAATTTTATAGTTTTTGCAGTTTTCGTTATGCTGGTCACAGAGGAATATTTCAAGATTTGATTTTTCTACGTGTGTTGAGTGAATAAATTGTCGCTTTTTTAATAATGCGTATTTTGTGAGTTGTAACTTGTAATATAAACGTTTGAGGATGTGTGGTTCTTGTGATTATTTGAGGCTTTGGTGTGATTTCCTGTGTTGTCTAATTGTCTCATGATTTTTCCGTTCGTTTCTCACTTTGTTACTGTGCTAATCTAAAATAGTTGTAAATCAACTCATCTAATGTCGAGTCAGCTTAACAGCATACTAGACTTAGTTGTCCTGGTATCCTATTCCATGATCATTGACCAATATAAAAATAGTTGATCATGTCCTGCTGGAAGAGCATACAATGCATGGACAGCTGATCAATGATGAGTCTTTAATATAAATTAAAGCAACTTATTCATGTCCTATTTACCAGTGTTCTGTTTTCATTTCTATACAAGTCATTACAAGATTGTTATTTGTCTCATTTCTAAACGAGTATCTAACTAGTGAAATATCTAATGTTTGTATATAAAATTTGTTCCAGGTTAAGGTCTATTAGTGTAGTTTCCTTCTAATTTGAGAACATCATTTCTCTCATTTTGTCATCACTTCCTCTTCCTATTTTTAAAACTCGAGAACACAAACAAATTTGCAAGAATTTTCTTTTCTTGTCCCTGCCGTATGTTCTCCTCCCCTTTCACATTCCTTGCTTTCAAATAAAATACTACAGTAGATAAAATAGTAAGGCTATGTTTGACACACAAGATTGTTGAGAGATTATGCTTATTTTTTCAAAAAATAAGCTACTTAAAATATAATCTTTGTTTGGCAGACATAACTTATAAGAGATTCTAAAACAAATAATCTTCCATAATCTCTTAAAACCAAAGGTTACTTCATGTAGCTTATAAAAATAATTTCTTTTTATAATCTTCAGCACCAGCACCATCTCCAATTCCAACAACAATTACTTTCGACAAACATACCCTAGTTGTGCTAGCTTAGTGCGTAATGTCTTCCCTTTTATCCAGAATGTCCCAAAGTTGAATAGCAAGTAATCTCCTCTTTTTTAATTCAACTTTCAACTTTTTATCTTTGCTTTATTGTTTAAAAAGTGAACAGCATTAACATACATTGTTGGTGCTGTGGGAAAAGGTGTGGTTCTTGTACCTTACTTCAGGGGCGGACTCAAGTGTGTTTACGGGATGTCGGGATTTGCAGAACCCCATGGAATTTTGCCCCGTAGTGTAGATTTTTGTCAAAATCTCAATTTATGAACTTGGTCCCAAATTTTGTGTCACGTGTGTTGTTTAGTTAGTCTTTAGTATTATCGTAATTTATTTCTTGCATCTCGTCACTTATAGACCTGAGTCCGTCCATGCCTTATTCAAAGTTGATATAATGTTATCCGAGTTATAAGTTGGCTCAAATTACACAAAACTCATATATTGCAAACGTAGAACTAAAAATACAATCAAACAAGATGTTTTAGATGAAAAAAGCTCAAGAATTCAAATTCGATAAAAGGAGAATTTCATACTGTCGTAACGCACGAGCAATGAAAACGTCGTCTTTATCAAATCTCATGCACATTGCCTAATCATGATAGTAGTCATTATATAACCCGCAATCTAAAGCAATCTTGCATATAATTTTAATATTCTTATGCACCAGTAAAAATTATCAGTTGTGTAAGTTGGTTTTTGGGTTACATGATGAAACACAGATAATTTTAGCAACTTTTACTAGCGATATTGTCTTTATCAAGAAACGGGAACTTTTTTTTTGTTACTTGGGTTTCCGACTCAATATTGCGAGCTGACTAATATGATGTTTTAACAGAGCAATCGTTAGACCGGGATCAACCTAAAGCCGCGCCACTAGCGCCATCCACATGTCGGAATTGCTACTTATCTCACTTACAAAAACTTAAAACTTTCTTCTCAAGCATTTCATCAAACACCTTTCATACGACCAATGACCCAACCAAGGATTCATCTCTACAATCTCTTAAAACACAAACCAACATTAAAACAAACTAAACAAATACATGCACAAATCATACTAACATCACTACTTAATAACAACAATTTAACTGGAACATTAATCCAATCATACACTGCTCATAATAAACTAAAATCGGCTCGAAAAGTATTCGAAAACTACCCATTTTTACAACCATCTTTTTTATGGAACTTAATAATACAATCATATTCAAAAACAATATATAACAAACAATCATTATATCTTTTTAAACAAATGGTTTGTAGTAAAGTATTGCCAGATGATTATACTTTAACTTTTACGATAACCGCGTGTTCGGGCCGAAACCGAACATTGTTCGGTTTCGGACAAAACTGTCATGCAATGGTGGTGAAAGTTGGGTATGGTTTGAGTGTGTGTGTGAGTAATGCTTTGGTGAGTTTTTATGTAGGGTGTTTGGAAATGGGGTTAGCGCGTAATGTGTTTGATGAAATGTCTCGACGAGATGTGGTGACGTGGACTAGTTTGGTTAAAGGGTATGTTGTGAGTGGTGAGATGAGGAAGGCGAGGGAGGTGTTTGATGGGATGCGTGAGAGGAACGAGGTGTCGTGGGCGGTTATGATTGCGGGGTATGTGGGGAATAAGATGTATAATGAGGGTTTACGGTGTTTTAATGAGATGTTGGGTGAGGGTGATATAGAGCCGAATGAAGCGATTTTTGTTAGTGTTTTATCGGCTTGTGCTCATCTTGGCCAAGTTAATCAAGGGAAGTGGATACATTTTTACATGGATAAAATCGGGTTCCGTAAAAGTGAGAATATTGCTACTGCTTTGATTGACATGTATGCAAAATGTGGGAAGATAGATTATGCGAAACAGGTTTTTAAGGAATGTGAAAAACGAGATCTTTTGACGTGGACAAGTTTGATTTCGGGGCTATCTATGCATGGGCTTGGTAAAGAAGCACTTGACGTTTTTGATGAAATGCTAGCAGAAGGTATAAAACCGGATAATGTCACACTTATTGGTGTCCTTAGCGCGTGTAGTCATTCAGGGAAAATTGATGAAGGGATATCGATCTTTAATAATATGGAGCGGTTATGGGGCATCTCACCAAAGATTGAACATTTCGGATGCTATCTAGACCTTTTAAGTCGTGCTGGTCGACTTGAAGATGCATTCAATGTTATCAAAAGAATGAAAATTGAGCCCGATGATGTTATCTGGAGATCCCTTTTAAGTTCTTGTAAAGTACATAAAAATGTACATCTTGCAGAAGAAATAACGAAACATTTTAGAAATACACATGGTGGAGGGCGTTTGCTTCTTTCAAATCTACACGCGTCATTTGGTCAATGGGACAATGTAAAGCAAATAAGGGAAACCAAGATTGACAAAAAAGATGATTCGAATCCGGGGTGTAGCTATATTGAAATTGACGGAGTTGTGCATGAATTTCTTGCGGCAGATAAGTTGCATCCGATGATCACAGATATAAATTTAAAGTTAATTGAAGTTATGAAAAGAATAAGTTTAGAAGGTGGTTATGTTCCTGTGACGAGAAATGTGCTGTTTGATTTGACTGAAGAGGAGAAAGAGTTGGCGATATCTTGGCATAGTGAGAAATTGGCTGTGGCGTTTGCGTTAATGACTAGTCCAGAGGGTACTCGGATTCAAATTGTGAAGAATTTAAGGATATGTGAAGATTGTCACTCTGCTATGAAGTGTATATCGCTAGTTTATAATCGGGAGATTGTTGTAAGAGATGGTTCACGTTTTCATACATTTAGAGATGGATATTGTTCGTGTGCAGATTATTGGTAAGATTTTATGTAATTTATTTGAATTTTGAAAGCAAGGTCCATGTGAAATTATGATGTCAATGGAAGATGAAATTAAGGTGATGTTACCTTGTTTCTGAGTAGGATGTTTGGGATTGCTTGTTTGTTTTTTTCCTAAACCAAATAAGCAATTTGAAGTGTTTGGATCAAAATAGTTTACTTAATTTAGAGTAGATAAGCACATTGTACCTGATTATTTCTTAAGCAATAAGCAGAGGAGTTTAGAATAAGCAATCCCAAACACCCTCTAAATGAGTATTGTCGATATTTGGTCAAATGGTCTAACAATTTATCAAGTAATATAAGTCAAACGTATATAGAGTATTGGAGCATGTAAATGTTAACAGCGCTATTAATCAGATCAGTAGTAAAATGATCAATACGATAATAAGGTTTCTATTACAAAAGTGGGATATAATGTTGTTAAGAAGTTGAAAGCAGCAAAACTAATTCTTTCTGCTTCAATTCCATCTTAAATCTTCCCATTAGATTTACATCAAAGAACGACTATTGGCAAATTTTTAAATAAATCATTCGAGTGAGATATGAATAACTTAAGATTAGATACATAATTGACTGAATAAGAGCAAAAGTTGTTTGCTACTTCATGTCCTTGATCAAACAGCTGGGAAGTATTTGTTTAGATTGAATGGCAATGAGTAGAATTCTTCAGATCTAGTGTCGGTGTGGAATGAACGGAACTTATCCCACCAATGCTTGCCTCTGTCTTTTCTTATCGCGCTATCGTTCTTTTTGTGAAGTGTGTTATCCAGAAAAAATGCCACAATTCCAGCCACAAAAGCTTCAGATGAAAATGGAACATTCACCATGTTGTTGAACTACAAAGTAGCAAACATGAATCAAGGTCAGTATGTTTGTTTGAAGTCAAGATTCAAACTTTATTATATGGGAATGGGACTCTCCCGAAATAGAAATCCAATATTCATAAGAACTCAACATCATTCTATGGGGGTGTTTGTAGGTATGCATTTTACTGTGATTATGTGATATGAATCAATCAATTCAATAATCTATATGAAAAAGCGGACAATTATGTTTGTATGTGTTCAAATAGATACGGCAGTTGATTAAATTTGCACATACCCATCTTCCAGATGTATGGACAGGACCATAACCGTTAATAGCTTCATATTCATTGAAATATTGAGGAACAGACAGCCCCAAAAAGAGCGAGAAGCCTAAGATGAACTTTGTTCTGAAGCTGTTAAGATTGCAGAACTGAAGGAAACTCAAACCCGCTGAACCTATACAAACATTGTAAAAAAGACATAATTACCCTCATATCCACCATAAAAGAGTGAGCAAAGGTTGATGTATTCATGTAAACTTACCCACGTAAGCAAAGAAAAGGCAATACAATGCAGCAACAATGGGTGCGGGAATTGAAGCAAAGACTGCTCCAAATTTACCTGCATGATCATTTGGAATTAGAAGTTGTAACTTTAGCATATTAAGAACGGATTGACTCAGGTTATATATATGCCTAGCGAGTCAAAAGGGTAAAACTGTATTAAAAAGATTAGTTAACGGGAAACTGGTCAATTAGATTGAAAGTTACCGAAAGCATATAACATCTTTAAATCGTTTTATTTAAGAAATTAAATTGTTATTGTTACTGCTCTAGCTTTTGTAGTAAAATTTAACAAGCCAAATATTTATAAATTTATATTAAATAAAATTTTGACACAGAGGTGTATTGGCCCCTAAAAATAATTACCCATTTTGACCCGTTACCCCACCCACCCATCCCTTTGCCAACTTCATTTGAAATATTAAGAAAATAAGTACAATCTATCTCCAAGTCATCAGAAGAAAAAAACATACCAAGAACAGAGAAGAAAATCATGAACCCTGCTGAGATTTGTACAACTCTTCGACTGCCTACACGAGTTACAGCCAAAAGGCCGGCATTCTCACTAGCAATACACAAGCCGCGTGTTAATGTTAAAGGAAAGCTTCTTTAAAAAAAATGTGGCTCAGAAAAAAACTGAACATTTGTTACTCACATAGATACTGAAGATCCATTCACAGTTCCAAACAAGCCAGACAACAAAATGCCAATTCCCTATCAACAAAACATATTGTACGCTATTAAACTATATCTTACAACATATCTTACAACATAACATTTATCATGTATTTCCTTATATATAAGTAGATCTTCAGCTTTTATTTCAATCTAAAATTTCATTTAAAGAATTAAAATAGTAATTACCCATAGTTTAAAACATTTTAAGTAGAAGTGTCAAATAGTACTAATTACCTGCCAACCGACACCACGGCTTAGAATAGATGGAGGCACAGGGGTTGCACTTGCATATCTCGAAACCGCAATGAAGCCACCAGTGGACTGATGATATAATTGCAACACATGTAAAAGATATTTAGAACAAATTTCAAAATTGAAAAGTGAATTTAATGATACTCTTGACTCTTGATAGATACTGAAAACAAAAAACACACCTCCACAAGAGCCACAAAAGCAGTCATCATCATTGCAAAAGCTTCACCAGCATCAAATGAAGGTGCTCCCCATTGAAATGGATATGGAACTCTTATCCTGATAAATTTAATAAACAAAACACATAAATCAAAATAATATGATAATTGTTTAGTAACCATATCTTAATAAATTTACGCTTGAAGTCATTAAAAGAATAGTGATATGTATTAACGTAAAAATTTCATATGCAATCAAATATACAATTCAACTGAATATTATGATGCGTATAACATCCTCTACTGACCATGGTGCAGCCTCGATTAGTCCAGAGCGATCAGTACGGCAACTTGTCTGTGTCTTTGGTGAAGTGTGATTGTAGGCCCCACCAACAGTAAGCAAATGAGCGTAAATCCAAACAATTGCAATTGATATCAGAACAGCAAACTTCTCAAATATCGACTTTCCAGAATGTAACATGTGAGCCACATACTGCACGCAAAACCAAACAACCCAAATACTTGAAATTAATTTATATGGATCATAAATTTTTGTAGGTCCCATTTATTTATATAACGTCAATATTACCTGCGACAAGACAACTACAATGATGAGCTGAGGCAACCCTATTTCAACGCATCTGGCAACCTAAAAAAGAAAGCAATATTTAGTCAGACATATAAGCAAACAAATGCCCATGAAATCAGTAATTTGTTGATTGTCTTCTACTTACACCAGGGAATCCAAATTCATAGAGACCAAAACCAGCAAGAGCAACCAGGGGAGTTGCCGAAAGGGGACTCAAGAATCTATTATGATATTTGAGAACACAATAATCAGTTTCAAAACACACATCCAAACACCCTCAAAATAACGTAAGCTTTAACAAAATTTAAATGGTTAAATGAATTTCAACGAACCTTGCGACATTTCGCCATAGGCCACTGAACCCTAAAACAATTTGAAGTGTTGAAGCAACAATCAGTGCACCTTGGATTGCACGCATTGTCTTCTTGAATTTCTGATAGAAATTTACACAAATTTACGGTTTAGTACATTTTAAAATGCATAATCAACAACCAAATAAAAACTCCAGGAGATCAAGATGGACTAACCTCAATTGGATCAGGATCATTCCATCGATTAGACAAGATGATTGATATTGTGGGTGCAACAAAAGTATATGAACCCCCAATGACAGTAGGTAACCTGGTACCGAACAAAGTTTGCAACAAAGTGTTCCACCCAGCAACGAAAAGTAGAGTTTGGATGACTTTAGCTTTCTCCTCCTGATACAATCATTAAAATAACTACCATCAGATTACAATATTTAATAACGTTAACATATATGTTTTAAGTTTAATGTCTTACATTTCCGCCACCCATTTGGGGAACAAGAGCTGTGGGAATCAAAACAGTTGTCCCAAGCATTACCAAGTAATGCTGGAAACCGAGCAAAATAGCCTCCGCTGCAATAAATTATCAAAGGTAATATTAATAAGTATGACATTTCCAGGATACGTAATTAAATCTCGTATAACATGTTAAATTATGTGTAAAGTTTAAAAATGCGGCTCTTCTTTCCGGGCATTCCTCTGAAAATGAAAGTACATCGGAAAGATTCTAAATACAACTTTTCACAATAGATCATGAAATACCAAATCAAATCAGCTAGAATCTTGACCTTTACAAAAGTATCTACTTTTAAGTGAAGGGTTTGGTTTAGTGAGATCAAAAGTGAGAACATGAGCTCAAAAGAGCTACCACTTGTACTCCTTCCGTCTTATCATAACCAAAGTTATATTTCCTTTCCAGCATACTTATTAAGCAAACAACCTATTTTACAAAAACTTTCATTACAAGTTATTAATCCTAGTTGATTTAGCAACCACTACTAAATTGTAATCTAGAAGATTAATCAATAACCAAACATTTTTATACAGATCAAGCACCGAGTTAAACTCCACAAATGTCATGTGACAGAGAGAAGATACATTACACGATAAAATGAACACGAAACTAACTTTTGTATCTAATAAAATTATTTAAGAATTTTTGTCTAAACTTATGAATTAAGAAAACTACAACCCTCAGAAATAGAAATTATATCAGTTTACAAATCCTGGTTTATCCATCACCGAACAAACAGATTTAAATAAAGCTAAACAACTGAAATTCTCACTTAAGTTGACTTAGTTTGACTAAAACTTGAAAAACCCAAATCAGATTTTTTTTTTACAGCAATTTATTGATTTATTCATAAAAAGAAAAGTAAATAAATAACATAATCTCAGTATCACTTAACAAAATGCAAAAAACAAAATTAAAACCAAGATACTAAGAACACAAAGAATCTTAGTATCACTCAACAAAAGTATATACCAAAAACCTTAAACTACAAAACACAACAAGAATCAGAATGAATATACACAATAACAACCTTAAGCAACAAAATAAAAAACCAAGATACCAAGAACACAAAGAATATTAGTATCATCACTCAAAAAAAAAAAAAAAAAAAGGTGTATACCAAACCTTAAAACCAAAACACAAAAAGATTCAACAAGAATAAAAATAAACCTTAAACAACAAAACCCTAAAAACAACCTTGTACTCCAAGAATCTTAAACCAAAAACTTTATATACATTTTTTAATAAAAAATTAAAAAAAAAAAATGAAAATACTCACGCCATGGTGGAGGACTAGTAATGCAGTAAGTAACACCAAGCAGCTGATCTTTTGGTGGATGTGGGGCCGGTTCATCTGACTTCCCACCACCACCTCCTCCTCCGGCCATTTTTGTTACTTTTCCGGTGAGCTTAAAAATTTACCTCTTAAATCTGCAAAAAGAAACAAAACCCAGATCGAAAGATAGGTTTTTAATAAAGATGAAGAAGAAGAATGACAAAGATTTTAGAGCAAATGAACCACTCACATGGGAAGGAAGAAAGTAGGAGTAATAGTAATGCTCACACACTAGTAGTGTGAGTGTGCGAGAGTACGACAAAGAAGGTAAATAATGCGTGTTTGTGAGTTTGGTGTCCGGGTAGTAATTTTTCCAAGACCCAATTGAATAAAAGTGATGTTTCTTTATTTATTTAGAGACCGAAATGTGAAAAGTTAACTCGCAAAACATTTTGTTAGAGCATCCACATCAATAACCTGAGTTATAATTTAACTCAGCGCCACTCAGCATCACATCAGCTTTAACACTTTAACTTTAACTCATAAAAAAACACCCACAACAATAACTCAACTTTAACTCAACTATTTTCAAATTCAACCCTCAACTAAAACTAATATTTCATTTAACTAAGAGAGGTGAGAGTGGGTGCCTGAAGGCACGTGAGGGATCCTTTCATCCACATGAACACCGCCGCTGGGGGTGGCTTCACGCACGGGATCAAGTTTTTGCCAGAAAGTTTCACGGCTATTTTTGGAAGTTGCTTTTTTTTTGGAAGTTGGAGCCTTCAACGGCTATTTTTGTTTGGAGAAAGAGTATATATTGCACACAGGAAAGAAGTGTACACATAGAAAAAAAAAAAAAAAAAAAAATCATACGATCTTTAAAAAAAAAAAAAAACAACCATATGGAGCATAAAAGAATAGGTTCGACGGTATGGTTAGACGAGTCGTTTGAGTTGTCTAACGATAGTAGTCTCGAATTTTTTGCTAACTCGATTGACGAAGATGAGGAAAATGATACTGCAAGGTCGACACGAAGATCAATAAAACGCGATCGGATCAAAGCTGCAGAAAGATTGCATCGTGATTATTTTTGTGAAGATCCGAAATACAACGATGAAGTGTTTGAAGATAGGTATCGTATGCCTAAAAGTTTATTTTTAAAAATCGCACAAGCTATTGAGTCTAGATTCGAGTATTTTCAAGAAGGTTACGATGCTAGAGCGAAAAATAAGTTTCACAGCCATACAAAAATGTTCGTTTGCCATTAAACAACTCGCAACCGGTAATCCACCGGATGAGTTTGACGAATATTTGGAAATGGCCCAAAGAACTTCACGTGAATGCCTTTAATTTTTTTGTGGGGCTATTATTCAGATATACGGACGAGATTTCCTACGGATGAGTTTGACGAATATTTGGAAATGGCCCAAACAATGATGTGAATGTTGTGATGCAATCTCCGCTAATCACCACTGAGCGTAATGGTACGGCACCTAAATGCCCATTTGTTGTGAACGGCCGTATGTTCAAGTGTGGCTACTATCTAACTGATGGCATATATCCTGCATGGGCTACTTTTGTTAACGCGTTCAAATATCCAACCGACCCGAAAGAGAAAAAGTTCAAGAAAGTACAAGAGTCGGCTCGAAAAGATGTTGAACGGTCATTTGGTGTTCTCAAGGGTAAATGGGGTATACTGAGACGATCCTTACGACCATACACGGTAGAGAGAATTAGTAAACTAGTTTATGCGTGTGTGATATTGCACAACATGATTATACATGACGCTGGTACCGCAATCTTCCCAGTTCATATTCGGGATCCTCCGATCCAACCAGCGTTTGACGAAGCAGCCTTAGCCGAGATACGGAATGAGGAAACACATTTTCATCTCCGATTTGATCTTATGGAGCATATTCACGCTCAACAATACCATACCTCGAGGTGGACGATGAAGACGATGAAGTTTAGTTTTTTAGAATTTGTAGTATTATGTAATGTTATTTTATGTTTTTTAGAAAATTTATGTAATGTTTTTATTTAAGTTTTAATGGAATTTTAGTTTTTTTAATAATTTTAATGGAATTTAAAAAAGAAAAAAAAAATAAGTGAGTGAAGGGTGAGTGAAGTGATGCCTCTAAAAAAAATGAGTGAGTGAAGGAAGAAGTGGGTGGATGATGTGGCATAAGGGGATTGGTTGGGAGTAAGTGATGGTGGTGTGGTGGATGAACCACTCCCTCCCCCTAACTAATAAAACACAACTTATATTAATACTTAAAATTTAAACATACATTAAACAACTACAATCCCGCCCACCAACTTTTGAATTTTAAATGTTTGAAAGATCCCGCTCGGTTTTCAAATTTGAATTTTGAAATTTGATTTTTATCCCGCTCGGTTTTCAAATTTGAATTTTAATTTTCAAATTTCAAAATTCAATCATCCCCTATAAATAACACACCAGACAATAGTGTTCTTCACAAACTCCTAAAGTATTTCACAATGAATAATCGTTGGTCAATGGAAGAAGAGGAGTTGCTAGGTAACGTATGGCTTGAAGTTCACGATTCTGGAGACCTTGTGAATGGACGTTCTTTTTGGAATGAAGTTATACAAAGGTTCAACGTTCAAGCTGATGGTGAGCACCGTAATAAAAATAGTATTATGGCTCACTGTAGTAGAATTAACATTGAATGTCGTAGGTATAACGATATTTACAAAGAGTTGTTGCTTACAAGTGAAGACCCTTGTCGTCTCAGCAATGCAAACCGAATTTATCATGAACGCTATGGGAGAGGGATATATTATCAACATGTGTGGTTCATTCTGAGAAACATGTGGGCATGGGACAGAGACTCTGTGTAATGGTGTTTTATGTTAAGTATTTCTGTATCGTGTCTTTCTATTTTCCGTATCGTGTGTATTTGTTTCCTGTATCGTTTGTAACTTGGTGTAATGTTGCTTTAAATTTGAAATTGAATAAAACGCTTAACGGCTACTTTCCAACAGCTATTTTGCTTAACGACTACTTTTCCCCCTATAAATGCCAGTTTATCCAAACGATATTTCCTCATACACATATCAATACTGTTAACACACACATAAAATGGCAAACGAACTAGCTGAGGTGCAAACATCTATTCTTTCCCGATTACGCAAAGAACAAGAGAAGGAACTCAAGTTGGTTAACAATTTGCTAGGTGAGATAACTCGTTTTATAATGCAGATGCATAATCGTGCTCCTGAGATCGAAAGGTTACGTGAGCTTCCTCAAGACCATCCAATTATCAGTGTCGGGCTAGAAACTCTATTAAGAAATGATGAAACGGATCTGCAACTTCAAATCGCCTTGAAAATGGTTAGGGAACAAGTGTTGCAAGTGTGGGAGGAGAAGTCAGATCTAATCGACAATTACAAATCTATATAAATTGTATCGTTATTTTACGTTTCGTATGTTTTCACTTTCGTGTATTATAATTGAAATTTAATGAATCGTGTCGTTATTTTACTATACCGTTTAAGAAATAAGGGGGGGGGGGGGGGGGGGGGTTTGTAATTTTCAATATCTTGATTTCAAAATATATAAAAGTTCATAGGAGTGAAAAGTGTCATTTTTTTTTTTTTTTTTTTTTTTTTTTTTTTTTTTAAGAAAACAAGCCTTAACGTGACGTTAAGGGGTTAACGTTTCGCGTTAACGTAGCCTTAACGCCACATGCTACAACGATTAACGCATCTTAACGTGCGTTAATCAGGCCTTAACGCCCCAACTCACGTTATTGATGCACATGCTCTTAGAGAGTTTCTCACAACATAAAGTATTATTAGGACACAAGTCTTTTTAATAAAGGAATTGATTTGCACACTTTTTTTTTTTTGGACACTTTAAGTACGAGCTTATAGAGTGAGTGTGTAAATAAAAAACAATAGTGTGCAAATCACTTCCCCTGAAATGTGAAAACAGTATTATAGACAAAAATGTCATTTATATTTCTATTTATATTTATAAATTTAACAATTAGGAATGAAAATTTGTATTCTAGTCAAGTTGATAATAGTTTGTTACTCTTAAAAAAAATAATAATAATAAATTAAAAAAAAGTTAAAAAAATATAATTGTCACAAGCTGAAATTATGTTTTACGTGAAAATTTTAAAATGTATTGGATGACTATGTTGGTTGGCACAACCTTAATGTAAGCTTATGGGTTTTTTTTTTTGTGAACAAACAAACTTATATAAAAGCTAGGAAGAATACACATCACACATCGCTAGCGAAGTAAGTTCAAGAGAAAAAAATGCATCCCAACTAAAAGGAAAAGTGGAATAAGATGCGAAACGAGTAGTACAATGAGCAACTTAGTTGTTATCTCGACTAGTCCACTAGAAAAACAAATCCATATTCTTCGACCACAAATGAATATCAACAACAATAGAAGTAATGCTCTATGATGAGACAGTTTCCGTCATATGTTTAAAGTTCAGAATATTTTTTCATTAAATTAAGTTTTTATTATAATTACACATGTTATTCTACTTGCTTAATCTCAAATACACAATTAGTCAATAATAACTCTTTTATGTTTTACAAAGTAGTCACATCTGCCTTCTCGAATGCAAGGCTATGATAGGTTTGAGTCTATGTGATGACGAGCTTAACTACCGATTAGTTGGTAAAAATCAAAAACCATGACAAAAAATAAAAAAGAACTAAATTTTAAAGTTTAGAAGATTTGTTTCATTCAATCATATGAAGAAATATTTCGAAAAATGATAGGTGATATAAATTGACTAAGGGTAATGTTTTATATGTTCTAGAAAGTGAAGTGAGATGAAATAAATCTTTGAACCATTTAAATATTACGCAATTTAGTGCAAGAAAGTTAGAGAGGTAGGTTTCACTGGTATAAGAGGGCCAGGGTATTAAAGTCTTGTGTCATAATGGCACTTCTTATTATGTGAGAGGATTGACATTCTTTCAATATGAACATGACCGATCATATTTTTTCACAAACAAAAGAAAGATTGGGCCCAAAGTAAACCTCACAATTTTGTTTGTGAGAGAACATGACCGGTCATGTACTTATGTTCATACAAACTTGAGAGAATCTCAAATCTTATGTTAAAAGCTTCTCAACTAAAATAATTGTGAATTCAAGTCCCACTTAAAACATGTGAGATTGTCTGTATGGTGTATATATTATGAAATAGTTTCTACTTGATTATCTTATTGTCGTAATTTGTATTCATTAATCATCACTATCACTTTACTGTGTTAACATTATACTATATATATAAAAGTGGGAACGCGGGCAGCATTTATGGGGTGGTTAAAAACATAATTAAACACAACTAATGACAATTTTTGTGGTCCAAAAGTTAGCATGTTACTGTTTTAAGCACTGTAGCTGTGTTAATGACACAGACTGCTACAGTGAATGGCAGAAAAATGTGGTGCACAACACAGCAATCTACTGTGTGGGCATCCGGGCAGCAAAACTGGGTAATTAAACACATAACTACACTAAATTTACATAACAAAATAAACAAAAAAATTTATATAACTTAATAACAAATCATAAAAAGAAATAGCATAATTCCGGCAGCACAACGCGACCACAATTTCTTCCCCGGCGTCAGACTGGTCGTTACAGCAGCAGGAAGCGGCGGCAAGTGGCATCACTACAAAAAAATAAATAAATAAATAAAAAACATGTTAGATCTAAAAAAATGTATGCATCTAAAAAATATATATATATATAAATAAAATTTTTTACGAAATTATATATATTTTTTTTACGAAAAATATATATATATATATATATATAAAAAAAAAAAAAAAAAAAAAAAAAAAAAAAAAAACAGATTTGTTAAAAAAATTATATAAGAAAACTTAGATTTATTAAAATAAATAAATAAATAAATAAATAAATAACCGAAACATATAAATATACACTAATAAAATAGACGGTGGTCGACATGATTTCTAACTCGACTCGCGAATTGACTCGGTGAGTCACGCAACTCGGACTGAGTCCAAACGAGTCAATGGTAAAAGTTTTAGATCCACACGGTTTCATATCAATACAAAAGGTTTTAAAAGAAGTTTTAATATAAAAATCGGTTTTATAAAAATTAGGGTTACGTTTCGGATTTAAAAAAAAATAAAGGGGTTAAGGAATCCGTGACTTACCAAAAGAGAGAAAGAAAATGGTGGTTGTGAACCGGTGTGATGGTGTTATACGGTGGTGCGGTGGTGTCTGAAATAACCACGGTTCCCACCACAAAAGTGTCATTAGAAGACACTCGGACGGTGGTGGTAGGGTCTCGGAGGTGGTGACAAAGCGCAGTGGTGGCGCATGGGTGAGTTGTGGTGGGAACCGTGAGCTCAAAAGCTCCAGAAGGGTTGTGGATTAACCTATCTATCGAATCGGCAAAGAAAATGGCTCGCCGGAAATTTTCCGGCAACGTCGGCTCCGGGATCTGCTGCTGCTTCGCCGGAAAATATGAAGATCCGACGGTGAGGCTAGAGAGAGAGAGAGAAGAGAGTTGTATGTGATTTATTTGAACAAAAATAAATAAAAAAGTATATAAATAGGGAAGGTTAGAAATGAAAATATAAAAGTGAGGGTAGGAAATGAAAGATAGGGGCGGAGGGACCTAATTTGTCACTTTCGCAATTCTTTTCACGAAATCAGTCCGAGACCCATTTGGTATAGCAAACAGACTCGAAAAATTACGAAACCTTCACCATTGTTCATGAATTAATTTTTCCAATGAAAACGCGTATAAATACGTATAAATTTTTCGAAGTTAATTTATTTGGCATAAAACTTGCAAACGATATATAAGCCCCGCCGCAACGCGCGGGCTTACCCCACTCGTTTCATATAGTAACAAAAAAAGTACTACCCGTATTTCGATTCATATTTTAGTAACAAATAAAATAAATCATGTTGGATCATGAGAATGATAGTAGTAATTAACATGTTTGATAATTTTTATTTGTGTAACAACAATCATATGAATTTTGTTTAAGCATAATATTGAAGGGCTTGTGTAATGGTATTTATGAGAAAGCTTTTGAGAAAGCTTTTGACTTTGAGAAAGCTTTTGACTCAGTTTCTTGGGACTTCCTCTTTCAAGTTATGGCATTTATGGGCTTTAGTTCCAAATGGATTTCTTGGATCAGTGGGTGTCTTTCTTCAGCAAAGGCTTCCGTTTTAGTTAACGGAAGCCCAACAGCTGAATTTCATTTACGTAGAGGCCTTCGACAAGGAGACCCTCTTTCTCCCTTTCTCTTCATTATGATTATGGAAGGGTTACACGTGGCTGTTGAAGACGCAATTCTTGCTGGATACTTTCGAGGTCTTACAGTTGGATCGCTTAATATATCTCATCTTCTCTTTGCGGACGATGTTTTATTCCTTGGTGAATGGTCCCGATCTAACGTCATTAATGTGGTTAATTTACTTCAATGTTTTTATCGTGCCTCTGGATTGAAGTTAAATCTCCACAAATCTAACCTTTATGGTGTGGGTGTATCGAATGATGAAGTTCAAAGACTAGCATTATTAACTGGATGTAACTCTCAACGGCTTCCTTTCGTCTATTTGGGTCTTCCTATAGCCGAAAACATGGCTAAACAAAAAGGATGGGAGCCTATAGTCGGCAAGTTCAATAACAGGTTGTCAAGGTGGAAGGCATCCATGCTGTCCATTGGCGGACGAACAACTCTACTCTCTTCGGTTCTTGGTGCTTTAGGTACGTATTACTTTTCATTATTTCCTCTTCCAAAATGCACCATCAAGACCCTGGAGTCCATTCGAGCTCAGTTTTTTTGGGGGTAACGATGGAAATACGTACAAAATTCCATGGATTGCTTGGAATTCCACTCTAGCTTCCAAAGCTAAAGGTGGTCTTGGTATTGGAAGCTTGGAATCGCTCAACCATGCCTTAATCCAGAGATGGCGTTGGAGATTCTTGAACACTCCTAACGCTCTATGGGTCATGACCATAAAAGCGATTCACGGTCTTAATGGAGATTCATCTATCGTTAACTGTTCAGTGAAAGGTAATGGTGTATGGGCCAGAATTGTGAAAGACGTCAATGCCATGAACGACCAAGGATTCATCCCTCACAACTTTATAAAGAGGAATGTCCGCGATGGTAGAACAACTCGATTTTGGAAAGACCATTGGATGGGTGTCGCTTCGCTTCAACATCAGTTCCCACGCTTATTTCGTTTAGAGGTGAACAAAGATTGTATGGTTCGTGATAGGTGGAATGACGGGTGGAATTGGATATGGTCTCGTCCTATACCTGGAGGTATTACCTCAACTCAGTTAAGTACGCTTACTACTTTACTTGATCCAATTATTCTTACCGAGGGTAGAGACGAATGGGTATGGCTTCTTGATCCCAATAACGGTTTCACTGTTAAAAAGACACGTATTCACTTAGATAATGCTTCTCTTCCGGATGCTTACATCTCAACTAGATGGTGTCGATTTATTCCGAAGAAAGTCAATATTTTTGTTTGGCGTGCTCTCCATGACCGTCTTCCTACTCGGTGGAATCTAAGCAATAAAGGTGTCGAGATTGAATCTATCCTTTGTCCCACTTGTTCGTCTTCGCCAGAAACTATACAACATTCGTTATGGACTTGTTCTCTTGCAACATGTGTTTGGCTTAAAGTTTTCTCATGGTTGGATTTGCCATACCCAACTCCTTCATCTCTTCAAGATGTATTTACATATGTTGATGAGTTGCATATACATAACGATAGGAAATTGATGCTCCAAGCTATTTTTGGTGTGGTGTTGTGGACTTTATGGAGCTTTCGAAACCATCTCATCTTCAACAGTCTTCCTATGGCCCGAAACGAGATATTTGACAAGGTTACGAGCACTTCATTTTTGTGGTACACAAATAGGAATAGGAAAGCTAATATTTCTTGGAACAATTGGCTCAAAACCCATTGATCCCTTATATTTTGTAATTCTCCTATTTGTTCTTTTCTAGCTTCTTGCTAGCTTTTATATAATTTTGCCGTTCAAAAAAAATGGTATTTATGTGCGAGAATGTTCTTCAATCAAATACTTGTGGGTTTAAGTGATGCTAAAGACGTAATGAGATTGATTTGTTATGTATATATTGGGGGTAGTTACTTGTTATAAGAAAAATGAACGCAAAAGTTGCCCTTCTTAATATGATTTCTAGATTTGGCCAACATGAGATGATGTACACGTATGGATAACTTACACTAACTATAATATAAAAAGTTGATTAAGACCATCCGTATGGTTTCACCAACTCTAATTTAAAAGGTTGATTAAGACCATCTATAATAGATGATCATGTGTGCGTCTCCCTTTGTTACACACCCCTCCAATGAAGGCGTTCAACCATGGTTTTTTGCAAGGATTCAGTTATATACTCGATTGACTCGTCTGAGTATGTTGTGCGTGTGAGCGGTTTTATTAAATAATTTTTGTAAGATATATTTGTGTTTAAATGGAGTATGTTTATTATTGTAACTGCGGTCACTTTATTTCACTAAGTTGGTTATACAGAAAGTTATAGAAAAAGAAAGCTAAGTTGAAACTGATATGACTAATGACCGCGGTCTTGTTACCTCACTATTACGCCGGTCTAATTAATTGATTTCTTCGTACATAAGCATTCGGTCACTATAATGTAACAAAGTCAAGAAACTCTAAAAATAAACAGTACCAAGCATGATTAAAAATCAAGAAAGTTACAAGAAGTCCAAAAGAAAGCGAGTATAGCACTAAAATCAACAAAATTACAAGACCCCGCAAGCAAACTTTTCCAAAAGTGTGTCCTTTATAATTATGGGATTGTCTAACTAGTGCCCTTAGGGCACTGGTTAAGAAGAAGGAAGGCCCACAAAATAGTATCAAAATATATTTTAAATACTCAGGGACCCACATCTTTTCAATAAAAAATATATTTTTTCGGTACTATTTTATGGGCCCTCCCTCTTCATAACTAGTGCCCTTCCCTAAGGGCACTAGTTAGACAATCCCATTAATTATTTGTCAACCATTTCTTTGCAAAAGTATAAAAGAAAGAGCAATTGTCATAGTAAAACTTTTGTGTAAAGGAATGTAGATTTACAGTGTTAATGTAACATTTAGTAAAGGTGACACACACCGAGAAATTTGTATCACAATAATGTATGTGAAAATGTGTTTATGCTTGTACTAAAATACATATAACGAGTAGGCATATGTGTTATGTGTCACTTAATCATAATTATTAGAGAAGTGATATCTCCACATATCATTTTACTTTATACACATAAATTTAGTAAAGCGCACATAAATTTATGTGAGTCTTACAAAATAAAATTTATGTAAACCCCACTAAATTTATGTGTATGAAGTAAAATGATATATGTGCATATCAATACCCTAACTAAATAACTATTACTAGAACTTCCTTTACATTTTGAATATTAATTATCAACTAAATGAATGTTTTAACTTTTAAATGTAAATACTAAATACCTTTCAAAATTACTTGTATTAAAAAAAATAAAAAATAAAAAAATAAAATAAAATAAAAATAAAAATTATTAAATTGCGATTGATTCAAAAAAGTTTTGTAAATAAAATGAGTTTGGATTGAACCTTCCTCCTATATATAATCATAAAACTAATTACCATTTTATAAACTTCTTTTGATTATTTGATAAGCTATTAAAAAAGTTGCAACAAATGTACGATACCGACAGAACATAAAATCATCAACGTTTAAGCAAATCAACGTTGATATAATGACATTTTTGTTTTGTTTGAAGTTTGAACGTCAAATATTTATATTTTTACCGTTTAGAAGTGTCTAATCCACTTAATTAATTACGGAGTATATTTTGTTTCAGGAATATACTCGATGCTAAAAAGGACTAACATTGATTAATTGATTGACTATTAGTCTAGCTGGTACACAAGAAATATTCCAAATAGATTTGGTTAATCCATATTCTTTAGTGATAACGACCGAAGACCATCTATAATATATGTGATAGTTTGTACGCTACCAAAGTTATTTAAAAGCTTACAAGAGTTAGAACTTTTACTCTGTGTTGCTAACATTGTATCCTTTTTGATGTATATATATAAATCTTGGTTCTATAGAAAAGTAAATAGATACAAGGTATGGCCTGATATCTACGACAAGGATAATCGTAGCAGTCCACAGGGTCAAACTAGAGAGATTATATTATTGAGTACACACACAAAAGATTAAATTTACAATTACAATGAAAATGATATATGATATGGGTTTTGCTAACAATAACCAATGAGTGTTGTTTAAGCTTACCTTAAATAACATTGTTTCTAAATATAAATTCATAATTTCTATAAATACATGAATACGTGAATTTAATAAGGTAAGTATTAATATAAGTGAGTTTATATTCGGAAACATTATTAATTATGGTAAGCTTAAACAGCACTAATTGGGTTGTTGTTAGCAACACAACACCCTATATTATAAGTGTGAAAACCCTTAACTCTAGCTTGCACCTAAAGATTGCATCTTAATAAAAGATTAAGTTTACAAGTACGTCACACTAACATCAAAGCTTATCGAAATCTACATTAGTCCCCACAACACAACAACTATAACTTGAGATTGAACTCAATGAGACTATTCTCCAAAAATCACACATAGAAACGATGTTCATAGGCACATCAGGCTTGTTTTTACTGCTCCCAAAACGGATCGGACCCTAATAACGCGTCTAGTACTGAAAAATAAAAAAGCGGTTAAAAAAATATATAATGTAGACCCAATAATTAAAGCAATAAAGCATATTGAATAAAAAGGAGCCCCAGATTCAACAAAGGTGTGCATTGGGGGTGAAAAACAATATCTACACTTTTTGCAATAACCAAATATTTAAAGAACATGACCGACAGACACATTCTTTTGTGGACTTATTGCATGTTTCTTAAAATTTTAGTAAATATATTCTCCACATTTTTTGTCTATACACATATACGTATAATGGATATTCAAGGATATAGCTATATACTCGGCACATGCACAAAATACATAAAGAGAATTTGTTGATACAAAACAAAATGAAATGCAACGTCCTTTCGAACGAAGTACATAAACCAAAAGTTAGGCACCTATATGGCCATATTCATACGAGACAAAAGGTAAGACTACATCTATCATTCTATTATAAATCAACCTTTTTCAAGTGCAAAGAGTATAAAAATAGATTATTTGTATAAGATGCATGCATTCATGGCAAGTAAAATATACACATATTATATACTTTCGAAATGTCAATAATCATCAACTTATTTTATTAATTGTGTCTCAATTTGGAAGAATATAATTTGAATTACTTTTGTTTACGTTAGAACGTGTCACTGAATCTTACAATAGCTTATAGAATTGTTTTAATAGGAGAGAAGAATATATGTTTTTCCTTATACTAAAATACGGAGTATACAATAATTCTTTTACAGCTGGCTTATTGCAACATGCGACTAGATGACACTATTTCCCCCACAACAAGGCGCCGGCAGTGGCCAATTAATTTGTTCCAATTATTTGTATTTGAACAAATGAGATTCTAATTGTTTATCTATAGATGGTATTTAAAGAGCTACTAAACTTAAAACATGGCTTGATTCATTTGATCCTTTCAATGGGGAAGTTTGTTAACACTGACGGGGTATATTTGGCCCGGACCATTCTAAAGGTATGTTTGCTTTCATCGAGTCGTACACGAGTAGAAGTGAACGAGTTTATACAAGCTTGCAAAGTTGCATAACGTAAAAACATACTTCACCAACACTACCTGTATTTCCTTACCGAAGGAAAAATTATACTACATGAGTTATGTATGTAATTACAATTTATGATAAAGATATTGTAGCTAGATTATATTAGGTAAGAGACGAGTTTATTATGGTTCAGCCTTACAAACGGGTAATCAAACTTGAATCTTTGGTTATAGCAAAATAATCAAGAATACCATTATACAATGATCGAGTACTATCTTGAAATTTGTCATGATGTGCAATCCGAGCTTGGACGTATCAAAGAAATAAATAAATACACGCGAGTCGTGTATTAATCTCATTCGGTTTTAAACCCCCCCCCCCCCCCCCCCCCCCCTTGTGCGATCCTAGTTTGTTTTATGCTTTAATCGTTAGGGTTCCAAATCAATTTCTAGGGTTTTCTTCTTCTCAAATTGTTCTTAGGGTTTTCTTATTAATATAACTGATCAATCTATTATTCTCTATCACTATTAAATTTTGGAGGTTTACGTTATGAGATTTTGGATTTACTCAAATCGTCTTAACGACTGTTTAGGTTCTGATTTATACCTACTTACTAATGTGGTTTTGTGCATCTGGCAACAGTGTTATACCCTGCCTAAACTTTTTATTTGTTAGGTGTGTATACTTGTTGGTTAGGGTTTCTTTGGTTTTCGGTTGGCGTAATTTACGAATGGTCTACATAATCTGATTATGGAGAAAGGCTTTTTAAGTTCGAAAGGGATAGGGAGAGGTGATTCGTTGTGTTTTTGGTGTGTGCAAACAACAATTATCAAAATATCAACAAACGTGAAGTCTAAGTTATCGTGAGAAAACTAGACGTGAAGTAGTACGAGTAAACCGTTTAGGAAAACGATTACCTCGCAAAACTTGTGAAAGTGATATTCAAATTGTGAGACCGGGAAGTGATTTCCAGGGTCGTACCCCAACGAGGTGTGAATGGAAAGCTTCGAATGAGATTGGGATTAAAATCTTGTATGATTGGAAAGGTTATTTGGTGTTACGATACTTTAAATTAACGAAATTGAAAATTAACGAACGAAGGTACAAATAAATTAACCTAAGGCAACTAACTAACTAGGAAAAACCTAAAACACTACGGGAAAACATAATTAGGTATTGGGAATCCTAAAAACGTAAACTAAATTAAAAACGCGAACGTTATTTAAAAATAATGCGAGAGCGCAAAATAAAACGCGAATTTTAAGTTCCAAATGTCCTACAGGGTTCTAATTAATTTTCCTACTTACTAAAATACAAAAGATAATTTTTGAAAAAAGAAAATTAATTTTTAAACAAAAATTCTATTTAATACGGATTAATTACTAATTTAATGAAATTAAATCGAAATAAATAGCTAAACCATTTAAATGATTCTAAGTTTTTTCTGGAAAATCTAATTAGTTAAATTAAACCTATGAAAAATAAAAAGCTAGGAATAAGTGGTTTCAATAAGCTGTAATAAGCATAAAAGCTAAAATAAGCTTAAGCAACTAAAGATGGTATAAAACTAAATTTTGTAAACTACTACATGAAAAAGACCCAAGGGCGGATGGTATTGATGTGGTGTGTGTTGTGTCGTGGGTGAACCAAATGACCAGGGTTCGAATCCCTGATACAACTTTTTTGCCTTTTTTGTTTTTTTTTTCTTTTCCGTTTTCTATGACAACCTCACCGGTAACAGGTTCAAACAACCAACAACATTAGATTTGAATGAAAATCTAATACTTTCAAAACAGATTCAACCAACATTTACAACTTAATCTTAAATTCAGATCTCAAAGTGGGTCAAAAATGATGAATGGTTGCAAACTTGTTTTCTCGTTTTTTTTTTCTTCTTCTTATGACAGCTAAGACTTAACCGTTAACCAAATTCATTTAAGCAACCTTGTTACTAGTATTCATGACATTAGCAAACAACAATAACAATGACAACTTTAAAACCAAAAGCTGTGATGAATAAAAATTTCAAGAACAACAACACCATGCAGCAGCAGTGTTCATGAACTACCCCAAAGAAGTGCTAATTATTGAGCAGTTGAATAGCACTTTTGTGAAAGCAAAGCCTAATCCTCAAATATTACCTAATGGGCTTCCCAAAACATCAAATATCATAACTTATTACCAAAAATTGAGTGATCTATTGCAACCTAAATTTTCCTAAAAGTCTGAGTGTAGTGGGGTATTTGTGTCAGACAGCCAACTTCATGGCCCAAGTTTGGTGATTCAATGATTTCCAAGTTACAATTTTTTTTCTTGATATAAGTTAACAAGCTGAAACAAAACTCAAATCCACAAACTCCTTTTAATTTCAAAAAGAGACGAACCCTACAAATCACTTGAAATATTTTTCCTAATACTGCAGTGTGCACCCTTTTTTTTTTTACTTTTGGATTATGAAACTTGTTTGACTTTTATTAGATTGCAATAGCTACTAATAACTGAGATTAATGTACTACACTATAAATAACCTAATCCAAGCTATGAGAGTAACTTCTAAGTCTAACCCAATCACAAAGATTACACTAGTTAACTATCAAATTATATGAAGTGCAAGTTTAAATTTTTACAAAAGAAATATCAAAACTAAACTTGAATTAGGCTGAACTATACCTAAGAGAAAAGTCTAAGCTGTTAATGACATCCATTAACACCTCAAGCTCGCTTAACTAACTTAATCCAAACACCCCTTCATGTACAGCTTTCAAAGATTTTTAAGACCACATATGCAATAAACAATTACCCTTGACTAACTACTGTTTAATAATCAACAAGCAACTCAAATAAATAGTGAAGCATAACATTTAGCTGTAATGAACAAGTAACATGAATTAAGTCCAACAAATGAGTTAACACCTACTTGACATCCAATTGCTAGGTATGCAGAGAACTAGGAACCAAAAGAATATTTCCTATGTGCTCCCCTGAGCTCTAAACCAACATAAATCCATCATCTCAGCCATAATTGCTACTGCTACTTCTTCCCTTCTTCAATCTTTTTTTTGTTTCTTTTGAGTTTTCTTTTGCATTTTTTTCTTTTTCTTTACTGAATTCTTGCTTTCTTTTGCTCAGAACATTTCAAAAGCTTTTAAAAACTATCTAACAATCAATAAAAACAACTTTTCAAATTAAATATAAGCACTTAGGGAATTCAAACAAGATTCAAATTTTGAAACAAACTTGGAACAAACTTTAATTAAACTGAAAATTCAGAGATACAATACTTAAATGAGAAAGAAAATAGATTTTTAAAACTAAACTGGGATGCCTTCATGGCTTACATAGGTGTCCTATTTATACTAGTATGGAGGTAGGTAGGAGTTCACCCTTCTTATGCTTGTTTGCTGAGAGGAAATAGTGCAAAATTCTTCCTTGTGCTTCCTGGATCAAATCCCCACCATTGGATTGAAGAGTGAGGGATCACAGCCTTTCAATTGGTTTTGGCGCCCATCATGAGGTGTGGATTGATGACCTGGAGGGGGTAGGTAAGGTTTTATGAAGATAGTGGGGGGTTGAGTGGGATTGGGATGCGGGGTGGTGGACAAAGGGAGAGGGTGATGGGTGGTTTGTTGTGTTGCAGGTTTAGGCGGGGGACAATTTGGGGAAGAAGACACAGCACTGTAGAAGTTTGACTCGTTTGACCCCCCCCCCCACCACTTTAGGTTTTAATAATAATCCGTATTATTCATTTGGGCTGGAAACAATTTTGGGCCAAGGGTATAAGTTGGGTTGGGAAGGGTTAAGTTTTTGTATAAGACTTTGGAAGTGGGCTAGGTTAGTAATAATATCAAAAGGGTCCGTTTGATTTGGTACTCATACTTTCACAAGGACCATTTTGCAATGAGTTGAAACTTCAAGGACCATTCATGCCATTTTCCAAAGTTACTTCAAGGGACTTAACCTGCCACACCATAATAACACAAGGACCAAAGTTTGCATTTTTCCAAAATTTTAAAGCACCAGGGACCAATTTTGCCAATTAGCCAAACTACAGGGACCAATTTTGCAATTTTCCAAATCTTTTTACCCAAAGATCATTTACGATTTATTTTGACTTTTAAAGAGCTTGGGTTGACTTTTCTTTGAAATGACTGACCAGGGACTAGTTTTGTCAAATTTTGAAAGTTGGGGGACTGAAACTGCCAATTATGCAAATTTTGTTTGTTTTTCATCTGTTTTCACTCGTTTTGCATCAGAAACATATAAAATACGATCTTTGGGATTTCCTTCGCATTTTGGTGCGTTTTTGAGTGTTTTTGATCGTTCTGCAGCTCAAATTTGACTAAAAATGATGAGTATTTACACACTCATCAATCCCCCACACTAAACTATTGCTAGTCCCTAGCAATATTTTTGAGAAAAATTAATGGATTTGATGTCTCTTTACCAAAAGCCATCACTTCTGGAGTAGCCGGATGCTTTGGGTTCAAGTAAGAGTTATGGTCCATCCGATGACCATGTGATTTTTAGCAAACCATCAGCTTTCAACGGTTTTGATTTATCTTTACCAGAAGCCGTTTGCTCCTGGACTAGCCAACTCTTGATGGAACGGTCAACATCTTGGTGAGCTGATTACCAATTATGGCTTTTCCACTGCCTTTACCACAAACCATAATCTTGCGGGCTAACCAACTCATTAGCTTTTGAGGATATGGGGAGTTGAGGAACCATATAATTTTTGGCAAATTGCAAGCAATCAACGGGTTTGAGTTATCTTTACCAAGAGCCGTTTGCTCCTGGATTAGCCAATCCTTTAGTCGTTTGGACACGGCGAATTGATAACCACAAAATTTTTTGAAATAAAGTGATTTTTTTTTTTTTTTTTTTTTTTTTTTTTAATTTTGGCCAAAAACGGGGGTACTAGACGGTATAATTTGATAAAATTCGCTAGAATTTTCCCCTCCCCCACACTTAGAATTGAATATTGTCCTCAATCTTCAAAGTCCCGGCTATTATGCCGAAAGTTTGAATGAAAGACGAGAATATTAAAAGCTAACTGTGGGAACGTCATTTTTCATTTTTCACTTTATTTATACAAACACACTTTTTTTTTTTTTTTTTTTTTTTTTTTTGAAAAGATATATACATCTCAAATAGCTGCGGGGGGTGGCCACTCCCCCACACTAGGGTATTAGAAAGTAGAAGAAAATCAGATACACGGGTGAAAACCCATGTTGTTGCTACTGTTTTTGTTTATCGAGTCGCTAGCTTGACTCGATCCCCAAATTCATTGGTCCATGGGGAAAGTTTGGAGGTCCGGGACAATAGGTGGTATGTCCCCTCCAAAATAATGTTTCAACCGATGCCCGTTTACTTTGAAATTAGGACCGTCGTCTTGAGATAACTCGACGGTGCCATAAGGAAAAACTTTGGCAACGGTGAAAGGTCCAGTCCAGCGGGTTTTAAGCTTACCCGAGAAGATCTTTAATCGAGAGTTAAAAAGAAGGACTCGGTCACCAACGTTGAAAACGCGGTTCTTGATTTTGGAGTCATGGATCTTCTTTGTTTTCTCTTTATAGATTAAAGAGTTTTCGTAAGCTTGATCACGAAGTTCATTTAGTTCATTGAGTTGAACTTTCCTGTGATCACCCGCAGACTTAAGATCAAAATTGGCATTCTTCAAAGCCCAATAAGCTTTGTGCTCGAGCTCAATCGGTAGATGACAAGCTTTTCCATACACGAGCTTATAAGGAGTACACCCGATGGGTGTTTTATAAGCTATGCGAAAAGCCCATAAAGCGTCATCTAACTTGTCCGACCAAGAGGCACGGTTTTCGCCTACAGTTCTTTCAAGAATTCTTTTTAAACCACGGTTTGAAACCTCCACTTGCCCACTTGTTTGTGGGTGATAAGCGGTAGCAAGTCGGTGAGTGACACCATACTTGAGCATGATTTTTGCAAATTGTTCGTTGCAAAAGTGAGAACCGCGATCGCTTATGATAGCGGGGAGTTCCAAACCTTGAGAATAACGATTTCAAAAATTTTATGACTACTCAGGCATCGTTGGTTGGGAGAGCTTTTGCTTCGACCCATTTTGACAAGTAGTCAACGGCCACTAGTATGTACTTGTTCCCTCGTGAAGACGGGAACGGCCCCATAAAGTCTGTGCCCCAAACATCAAAGATCTCACAAACTTGGATGACATTTTGTGGCATTTCATCATGTTGTGTGATCTTTCCTTGACATTGACACGAGTCGCAAGATTTGACTAGATCATGGGCGTCTTTGTAAATGGAGGGCCAACAAAAACCGGACTCAAATACTTTTCGAGCGGTGTAGTTCGGGCCATGATGTCCCCCGGTGGGTCCATTATGACAAGCCTTAAGGATTTCCATGGCTTCTTGGCCATGAACACACCTTCGAATAACCTGATCCGCACATATTTTAAATAGATAGGGATCGTCCCAAAAGTAGTGATTAACATCTTTGAAAAACTTGCTCTTTTGGTAGGACGACATCCCTTTAACAACGAAGTTACCCGCATGGTAGTTTGCAAAGTCGGCAAACCATGGGGTACTAGAATCACCACGAGAGGAAATCACATTAAGTGTCTCGAGAGGAAACGTTTCATTTATTTCCTTTTTCTCGAGAACACCTTGATGAGGATTCTCTAATCGGGAAAGATGGTCAGCAGCGAGGTTCTTGGCTCCCTTTTTATCACGAATGATGATATCAAATTCTTGTAGGAGGACAACCCAACGGAGCAATCTCGGCTTTGCGTCTTGCTTGGCAAAGATATATTTTAGAGCCGAGTGATCCGTGTACACTATGCATTTAGTCAAGATCAAATATGGCCGAAACTTCTCAAACGCATACACCACGGCAAGTAATTCTTTTTCCGTTGTGGTGTAGTGAGCTTGAGCTTCGGTCAAGGTTTTGCTTGCATAATGAATTGCCTGAAAATGTTTGGTTTTTCGTTGCCCCAAGACCGCACCTATTGCAAAGTCACTTGCATCACACATGAGTTCGAAAGGTAGGTCCCAATCGGGGGCAACTAGAATGGGTGCCTCGATAAGCTTTTTCTTGAGAATTTGAAAAGCTTCGATGCACTCATCACAAAAAAAAATGGAGTCTCTTTTTCAAGAAGTCGAGTCATAGGCCTAGCTATCTTCGAGAAATCTTGAATGAATCTACGATAGAAGCCGGCATGACCCAGGAAACTCCGAACACCTTTGACAGTAGTGGGAGGAGGAAGCTTAGCAATGACATCGATTTTAGCTTTATCAACCTCAATCCCACTTTTGGAAATCTTATGGCCAAGGACAATTCCTTCCTTGACCATGAAATGACTTTTCTCCCAGTTTAGACTAAGATTGGTGTCTTCACACCTTTGAAGCATTTTGTCTAAATTAGCGAGACATGATTCGAATGAATTCCCAACGGCCGAAAAATCATCCATGAAGACCTCCATTGTTTTCTCGATCATATCGTGAAAAATGGCCATCATGCATCTTTGAAACGTGCTCGGAGCATTGCACAAGCCAAAAGGCATGCGTCGATAAGCAAATGTTCCATATGGACACGTAAAAGTTGTTTTTTCTTGATCTTGAGGATCGATGGAAATTTGGAAATAACCCGAAAAACCGTCAAGGAAACAATAGTATTCATTTCCCGCCAATCTTTCGAGCATTTGATCCATGAAAGGTAATGGAAAGTGGTCTTTACGGGTGGCGTCGTTTAATTTTCGATAATCAATGCAAACGCGCCAACCCGTTACCAGTCGATGAATCTTAGGATTTACCCTTCTTTGTTGTTGAACCGCCGGTTTAAAGTTATCCTCCATCAAAATTTTGTGCATACAAAATTCCGGGTTAATACCCTTGATGTCGGAAAGTCTCCAAGCAATGGCTCGCTTGTGTGACTTTAAAACCTTGAGAAGAGCGGTTTGTTTTCCTCATTCAAGTCTTTAGCAATTATGACGGGAAACTTATCGTCACCCTCCAAAAATGCGTACTCGAGATGAGGCGGAAGTTCCTTGAGTTCGACCTCAGGAAAGTCATCAGTTTTTTCAACATTTTTGACTTCCAAGTTATGAAGTTCTTTTGGAGGAAGAGATGATGGATCATCATTTAGCAACTTCTCAAGTAGAAGTATGTCTTCCTCGGGATTGATTAAATCATTATCAACATGAGAATCACATGACAAACAAGCTTCAATTTCTTCCAAAATGAAGACACCTCCCAAAAATGGAGTAAGAGAGGGGGAAAGACATCAATGGAAGAATTGATTGATCTTTGCACATTTAACACTTCTTCAAAATGGTCATCGCATGCGAAATCGATGACATCAAGTCGGTTAATTTCTTCTCGTTCAAGGTCGAGAAGATCTTTTGAAGTGTTTTCAATGTTAATGACCAACTTTTCATCGCCAACTCTTAGAGTCATTTCTCCTTCGAAGACGTCGATTAATGCACGAGCCGTTTTTAAGAATGGCCTTCCCAAAATAAGGGGGACACGAGGATCGGCATCAAAATCAACGACTACGAAGTCGGCAGGAAAATGGAACTTCCCAACCTTCACAAAGACATCTTCAGCAATACCCTTCAGAATCGTAACCGAACGGGTTGCTAATTCGAGAGTCATTCGTGTTGGTGTAAGCTCGGGAAGTGAAAGTTTTTGCCAAATAGAGAAAGGCATGAGGTTTATGCTAGCGCCAAGATCAGCCAAGGCAAAGCATTCCTCAAGCTTTTGGAAATCACATGGAATGAAAAATTTGCCGGGGTCTCCTAATTTTTCGGGAAGTTTCTTAAGAAGGACCGCCCAACAATTCTCATTCAAACGAGTTTTGGTGAGTTCAAATAGTTTCTCTTTGTTACTTAGAAGACTCTTGAAAGTGGAAGCAAACTTGGGCATATAGAGAAGAGCATCCGCGAAACTAATGTCGAAGTGTAATTTTTGAAAATTTTCAAGAAACTTTTTCATTTGATCATTAGTTTGTTCGCGGAGTCTTTGATCATTTAAACGCGAAGGATATGGTATTGAAGCTTTTGGTTGAACGGGATTTTCCGAGGGTTCAAAAACAATTCCCGGTTTGGATTTGGGTTTTGGGACAACGTGAGGTTGGACGTGTGCGGTACTTCGTGAGCTTGTAATTTGCACTTTGTCCTTTGTGGCCTCATGTTCACGTTCCACTACCTCGGGAGGAGAAGAAGATGAGGTAGTAGGAATCGCGGGTCCATCATAAGAAACTCCACTACGGGTTGTGATCGCCTTTACATCGCCCTTCGTGTTGGCGATCGTGTTGCTTGGTAGCATTCCCGATCCCGAAGGTCGATCATTTAAAGACTTCTTTAGTTCAGAAATTTGACCGATCAACAACCTGTTAGTTTCTTCTTGGGCTTTCATAAATTGCTTCAACAATTCATCGGTTGATGATTGAGGTTGAGCAACGGTTTGATTTTGAGCTCGGTTGTTTTGATTGAAACCATGATTTTGAAAATTTCCATGGTTTTGATTACCATGAAAATTGTTTCCGTGATTGAAATTACCATAACCTTGGTTTCTATTCAAGTTTCGTTGATTTTGAGAACCTTTGTTGTAATTTCCCCTTGATTTTGATATTGGTTCATAGGGGTCTGAAATTGGTTTTGAACATTCGGGTTTCTTTGTTGTTGATTTTGATTGAATCGATTTGGATTATTGGGTTGAGAAAAACCGGGTGGACCACTTTGATTATTGGCACGGTAATTTGGTTCCATTTGAGGACGGTATTGGTTACCTCTTTGATTGGAACTACCGGCTATCGCATTGACTTCAAATGGATTGCCATCGGTGGCAGTACAATTGTAGTAAGCGTGTGGACCGCCACAAGTAACACAAACGTCAACCTTTTTGACTTCAGCAGGTTGAGAAGAAACTTTCTTTGTTTTGGTGAGAACCAAAGCATGAATAGCTTCCGTGAGCTTGTTAAGTCTAGCATCGGTGCTAGATTGAGCCACGGGTGATGAGGAAGAAGGACCAACATTAACTTGTGAAACTACCGATTTGCTTCGTGGAATGCGGACCTTAGACTTATTTTCAATGATCATCAAAGCATCTTTGGTGGTTCGATTCAAGAAATTACCTCCCGCGGAGGTATTAAGAGAGTCTTGATCGACTTGGCTCACACCATTATAGAAAGTGTCGAGTTGCATTAACTCGGAGAAACCGTGATGAGGACATTTACGAAGCATGTCCTTGTAACGATCCCATGCCTCACCGAATGATTCATCGAATTTCTGAGTGAATTTCATGATCTCATTCTTGAGGGCGGTGGTTTTAGAAGGAGGAAAGAACTCATTCACAAACTTCTTGACCAAATCTTCCCACGTTTCAATCGATCGAGGGGGTTGTTTCTCTAGCCAATTTTTGGCAGCCCCATCGAGGGAAAATGGGAAGAGAATAAGTTTGATAGCTTCCTCAGGTACATTTTTGCATTTGATGGTAGACGTGATTTTGTTAAACCATCGAATGTGATCTTGAGGATCGTCTCTCTCGAAACCATAGAATTGACGCGAGGTGACTAAATTAATCAACCCCGTCTTAAGCTCGAAATTGTCAGCCACGATGGCTGGAATGATGATAGCATCTCCGTAACCCTCGATGGGTGCTTGGAGAAGCTCATTCATAGTGGGCTCGGCCGCCATGATGGGAATAGTACGAATCTCGGGTTCGACTATTCGATTGGTATGTCATCGATTACGCCTTCTTCTTGGAATATTATTAAGCGATTGCAAAGGACTTGTTGACGTAGACGAACGTGTGCGCATGCACCACAAAAAATATCAATTAAAACAATGCCACTTTAAAGACAAGGGAACTTAAACCAATAATCAAGAACGCAAGGTTAACTTCTAAAGAAAAACGCACAAAGGAGCGGGAGAGAAGAATGGATCTCTCACTGGGCGAAGTTCGTTGGATCGTCACATACCGTTTCGACTCCTCTTAAAGTGTGTTTCTCGTTTAAAAGTTTTCCAAAACGCAAGTGATACAAAGGCAAGTTTTGATCTTTGGTTTGGGAACTTATTATGGTCACACCCCCAGTTGGTAGGTGTTCTGCCTTGGTTTGCGGTGGTAAGATTTTAATGTTGTAATTATTAAACAATGAAACGGGAAAATCTTTTTGTGTTTTTCTTAACTTTTATAGATATAATACATATACTAGAAACAAAAGAAAAATATTTTTGGTTTTTTATACGTTTTATAAAAGCGTAACTTCTTGCGAAAGTTCTACAAGACTAATCGTCTAAACCTTATCGAGACTTTCGACATACAGCCTCCCCGGCAGCGGCGCCATTTGATTCGTTGTGTTTTTGGTGTGTGCAAACAACAATTATCAAAATATCAACAAACATGAAGTCTAAGTTATCGTGAGAAATCTAGACGTGAAGTAGTACGAGTAAACCGTTTAGGAAAACGATTACCTCGCAAAACTTGTGAAAGTGATATTCAAATTGTGAGACCGGGAAGTGATTTCCAGGGTCGTACCCCAACGAGGTGTGAATGGAAAGCTTCGAATGAGATTGGGATTAAAATCTTGTATGATTGGAAAGGTTATTTGGTGTTACGATACGTTAAATTAACGAAATTAAAAATTAACGAACGAAGGTACAAATAAATTAACCTAAGGCAACTAACTAACTAGGAAAAACCTAAAACACTACGGGAAAACATAATTAGGTATTGGGAATCCTAAAACGTAAACTAAATTAAAAACGCGAACGTTATTTAAAAATAATGCGAGAGCGCAAAATAAAACGCGAATTTTAAGTTCCAAATGTCGTACGGGGTTCTAATTAATTTTCTTACTTACTAAAATACAAAAGATAATTTTTGAAAAAAGAAAATTAATTTTAAAACAAAAATTCTATTTAATAAGGATTAATTACTAATTTAATGAAATTAAATCGAAATAAATAGCTAAACCATTTAAATGATTCTAAGTTTTTTCTGGAAAATCTAATTAGTTAAATTAAACCTATGAAAAATAAAAAGCTAGGAATAAGTGGTTTCAATAAGCTGTAATAAACATAAAAGCTAAAGTAAGCTTAAGCAACTAAAGATGGTATAAAACTAAATTTTGTAAACTACTACATGAAAAAGGCCCAAGGGCGGATGGTATTGATGTGGTGTGTGTTGTGTCGTGGGTGAACCAAATGACCAGGATTCGAATCCCTGATACAACCTTTTTGCCTTTTTTTTTTTTCTTTTTTCTTTTCTGTTTTCTATGACAACCTCACCGGTAACAGGTTCAAACAACCAACAACATTAAATTTGAATGAAAATCTAATACTTTCAAAACAGATTCAACCAATATTTACAACTTAATCTTAAATTCAGATCTCAAAGTGGGTCAAAAATGATGAATGGTTGCAAACTTGTTTTCTCTTTTTTTTTTTTCTTCTTCTTCTTATGACAGCTAAGACTTAACCATTAACCAAATTCATTTAAGCAACCTTGTTACTAGTATTTATGACATTAGCAAACAACAATAACAATGACAACTTTAAAACCAAAAGCTGTGATGAATAAAAATTTCAAGAACAACAACACCACGCAGCAACAGTGTTCATGAACTACCCCAAAGAAGTGCTAATTATTGAGCAGTTGAATAGCACTTTTGTGAAAGCAAAGCCTAATCCTCAAATATTACCTAATGGGCTTCCCAAAACATCAAATATCATAACTTATTACCAAAAATTGAGTGATCTATTGCAACCTAAATTTTCCTAAAAGTCTGAGTGTAGTGGGGTATTTGTGTCAGACAGCCAACTTCATGGCCCAAGTTTGGTGATTCAATGATTTCCAAGTTACAATTTTTTTCTTGATATAAGTTAACAAGCTGAAACAAAACTCAAATCCACAAACTCCTTTTAATTTCAAAAAGAGACGAACCCTACAAATCACTTGAAATATTTGTCCTAATACTGCAGTGTGCACCTTTTTTTTTTTACTTTTGGATTATGAAACTTGTTTGACTTTTATTAGATTGCAATAGCTACTAATAACTGAGATTAATGTACTACACTATAAATAACCTAATCCAAGCTATGAGAGTAACTTCTAAGTCTAACCCAATCATAAAGATTACACTAGTTAACTATCAAATTATATGAAGTGCAAGTTTACATTTTTACAAAAGAAATATCAAAACTAAACTTGAATTAGGCTGAACTATACCTAAGAGAAAAGTCTAAGCTGTTAATGACATCCATTAACACCTCAAGCTCGCTTAACTAACTTAATCCAAACACCCCTTCATGTACGGCTTTCAAAGATTTTTAAGACCACATATGCAATAAACAATTACCCTTGACTAACTACTGTTTAATAATCAACAAGCAACTCAAATAAATAGTGAAGCATAACATTTAGCTGTAATGAACAAGTAACATGAATTAAGTCCAACAAATGAGTTAACACCTACTTGACATCCAATTGCTAGGTATGCAGAGAACTAGGAACCAAAAGAATATTTCCTATGTGCTCCCCTGAGCTCTAAACCAACATAAATCCATCATCTCAGCCATAATTGCTACTGCTACTTCTTCCCTTCTTCAATCTTTTTTTTGTTTCTTTTGCATTTTTTTCTTTTTCTTTACTGAATTCTTGCTTTCTTTTGCTCAGAACATTTCAAAAGCTTTTAAAAACTATGTAACAATCAACAAAAACAACTTTTCAAATTAAATATAAGCACTTAGGGAATTCAAACAAGATTCAAATTTTGAAACAAACTTGGAACAAACTTTAATTAAACTGAAAATTCAGAGATACAATACTTAAATGAGAAAGAAAATAGATTTTTAAAACTAAACTGGGATGCCTTCATGGCTTACATAGGTGTCCTATTTATACTAGTATGGAGGTAGGTAGGAGTTCACCCTTCTTGTGCTTGTTTGCTGAGAGGAAATAGTGCAAAATTCTTCCTTGTGCTTCCTGGATCAAATCCCCACCATTGGATTAAAGAGTGAGGGATCACAGCCTTTCAATTGGTTTTGGCGCCCATCATGAGGTGTGGATTGATGACCTGGAGGGGGTAGGTAAGGTTTTATGAAGATAGTGAGGGGTTGAGTGGGATTGGGATGCGGGGTGGTGGACAAAGGGAGAGGGTGATGGGTGGTTTGTTGTATTGCAGGTTTAGGCGGGGGACAATTTGGGGAAGAAGACACAGCACTGTAGAAGTTTGACTCGTTTGACCCCCCCCCCCCCCCCCCCCCACTTTGGGTTTTAATAATAATCCGTATTATTTATTTGGGCTGGAAACAATTTTGGGCCAAGGGTATAAGTTGGGTTGGGAAGGGTTAAGTTATTTAATAAGACTTTGGAAGTGGGCTAGGTTAGTAATAATATCAAAAGGGTCCGTTTGATTTGGTACTCATACTTTCACAAGGACCATTTTGCAATGAGTTGAAACTTCATGGACCATTCATGCCATTTTCCAAAGTTACTTCATGGGACTTAACCTGCCACACCATAATAACACAAGGACCAAAGTTTGCATTTTTCCAAAATTTTAAAGCACCAGGGACCAATTTTGCCAATTAGCCAAAGTACAGGGACCAATTTTGCAATTTTCCAAATCTTTTTACCCAAAGATCATTTACGATTTATTTTGACTTTTAAAGAGCTTGGGTTGACTTTTCTTTGAAATGACTGACCAGGGACTAGTTTTGTCAAATTTTGAAAGTTGGGGGACTGAAACTGCCAATTATGCAAATTTTGTTTGTTTTTCTTCTGTTTTCACTCGTTTTGCATCAGAAATATATAAAATACGATCTTTGGGACTTCCTTCGCATTTTGGTGCGTTTTTGAGTGTTTTTGATCGTTTTGCAGCTCAGATTTAACTAAAAATGATGAGTATTTACACACTCATCAAGAGGTAAGGGTGTTAAAGAGAAACAAAATTTGGTTGTTGATGATCCAGCAAGGGTGAATAACCAAGTTATGAAGGCGTCTTGTATTTCGTATGACGTGAACAAAAAATATATAGTTGAATTCGTTAAACATGGGTGATAACTCAGGTGGAAATAAAAACTCCTCGGCGTTAATACTGGAGATGGTAGTTCGACAAATTTGACCAATAACATAGAGCATAACTCTATCAATGATCTTGTAGTGAACGTGTTGGATAAGTCAAGTGGAACTTCATTGGTTGTTTTCGCATGACCTAGTTTGAAGAATAATAAGGATCAAAGTATGAGTTCGTCTACACCAACCAATGCATTAGCTAGTCCTACAGGGACTACTTTGAATGATAATACCAAAGACCATGTTTCGTATGCTAAGTTGGTTAAGGGTGTAACGAGTACACAAGCTGCAACTTTTGTCCATTGCTAGCACTTGTTGGCGACAGGGCAGATGTAGCAGTATCGATGGATTCGGTTTATGTTGTTCATGAAAGATTTAGTAATACATTCTATGGCTATTTTGTGGGCAAACGTGTGATGGACCCGATAGTCGAGAACTATGTAAAGTATACTTGGACTAAATTTGGTCTAGTTAAATAATGATGAATTCTAAAGGTGTATTTTTCTTCAAGTTTAATCCTAAAGACGGGATGGACGCAATGCTTAAATATGGACTATGGTTAATTCGCAACATGCCATTAATTCTGAAAAATGATCACCGAATGTGAATATTATGAAGGAGGATGTGTGTAATGTTCTGGTTTGGGTTAAGCGTCATGATATTTCTATTACTGCATTCACGAAAGATGGTTTGAGTGCTATTGCAACAAAACTAGGCACTCCATTGATGCTTGATTCTTACAGTTCTGCGCATGTAGTCTTTGGGGTAGGTCGAGTTATACACGTGCTATGATTGAGTTAAGAGTTAATGCGGAGTTGAAACACTCCCACATGGTGGCGGTGCTAAAAGTCAAGGGTGAGAGGTATACTATACACGTTATCTATATTGAGTGCGAGTGGATACCTCCAAGATGCTCAAGTTGTAAGGTATTTGGCACGTTCTTAATGAATGTACTAAGAAACTTGTTTCAGATGTTTCTAAGAATATGAAAGTGCCAAGGCAAGCTATCCGTGGGGTTTAAATTGGTTCGAAGACTAAGTTCGCGTAACAACCTAAGGCACCAAAGAAACCGAAAGTAACTAATGATAAAAATGATACTACGGTTCCTTCTACATTGAACTCGTTTGATGTATTAAGCTCTATGGTAGATGTGGAGAAGGAAGAGGGTCATCATGTTTCTAGTTCATAAGAGGAGACACAAGTAGAAGGTAATGGGAAACTAGATAAACACGCGAGTGCACCATCTTTGGCTGAAGGGTTAATGAACTAGAAAGTCAAATGCTTGATGGGAAGCTTGTGCTATTGGGTGATTATCGAAAGCTGCTAAAACCTTGTAGTTCAAAGCTTCCTATGCAAAAGAAGGATACTGTGACATCAGTATGTGGACCTAGTAATACTTTTGAAAAGCAAGTGGAAGATTCAGGTAGTGATGAAGTCAAGGATATTGATGATGACATGGCTCGATATATGGCTAACCCAAATCGTGTTGGCGGAGAAGCTAATCATGCAAGTCTCCTTGAGTATGAAGATTGTGATGGTTATGATGTTAATGAATTTACTGAGGAACAACTTGCTTTCTATGACGCGTGGGACATCTATATCCATGGTAGAGTTAGGAAGTAGTTAGGGACGGAGCCAGGAACAAATATGACCAGGTGCACGAATTTTTTTAACCGTAATATAATAGAGTTTAAGATGCTAACTAAATAAGACTAAAAACACATTTCGATAGACCAGGGTCATTTATGATTTATTTGGGAAAAATCGATGTTTTTTTTCTTAAAATTAACATTACATCGAAAAAATCCATAGGTGTCCGAGACACCCGCGGGACACCCCCTGGCTCCGTCCCTGGAAGTAGTTATAGTTTTGTTGTTGGCGTTTTATTTTGGTAGGTTCATAAAATTGGTTCATCTCTCTTATGATAGATTTTGTTTGAAGCGCAATAGGCGCGTTTGTGTGTCTGTAACGGACTAAGATGAGAGATTCACCCCTATCTTATGCACTTAATTGTTTTTTTGGAGTAATATATTTTACCAAAAACCCTTTACCCTTTACGGAAAAAAAAAATCTCACGGTTCATAAGAACTGAACATTGCATGCGGACCTTGAAAAATGGTTGTAACCGGCTCAAAAGAACTTAGAATTAAGATTATTCGTCTCATGAGGCAAATATAACATTCTAAGTTTTTCTAGAGCAAAAGTTATTGTGTGGCAGTAAAAGTGGGTTTAATGTCATATGGTTTTTAAGAAACTGAACATTGCTTGCGGACCTTGGAAAAAGGTTGTAGCAGCCAGCTCAAATGAATTCCAGATTAAGATCGTTCGTCAAATCAACTTCTTATAAATTTTCGCGGTGCTTGGATTATTATCACATTCTATATGTATGAATCGTATATTGTTTCCTTAAAAAACACATATGATCCAATCAAATAGACATTTGGTATAAAGTTAATACCTAATCTTAATCTAATATGCAACTACTAGGCAGCCTGTGATGGGTCTAACGAATGACATTGTTTTCCCACCTCACATTCATGCATGCGCCAATGGATATCGACACTTTAGGTGCCCAATTGTTTATGCATGAGGCACAAGTCATAAATTAATCATTTGATATATCTACATGTGATGAAGCAATCATGCCATTATACTTTTGTGTAACCATGCACATGCGACACAAGATACGCCAAGTATATTTGTACACAATGTGGTATCTGTATTAAGTTTTCAACTGGTCATTTAGATCCCTTTAATATACCATGTCGACAAAATATTACTGTAATAAACTTAAGGTATCATTTTTTTTGAACGACAACTTTTATAAAAACTAGCAAATTAACGTACCACCACTTTAAGAGCAATTAGCATTTAGCATTTAGGGTGTGTTTGGTAGCAAGCTTTTAATAGCAATTAGCATTTAGCATTTAGCATTTAACATTTTTATTTCAAAGCTCGTTTGGAAGGAAATAAATAGCATTTATAAATTTATAAAAATGCTAAATGCTATTTGAATAAGAATTTAGCATTTAACATTATGCCATTTTACATAATAAAATTTCATCTATAACTATTTTACCAACACTTTTATAAATTAAAATCCTACTGTTAAAAGCTTACTGCTAACTGCTACTGCTACTTCTAACTGCTGCTGCTAGTTTCAACAAATATACCCTAAGGGTATATGAATGCGAGAATAAGAATAACAATGATTTTATATGTTTGGGTACATGTATTGTTATGAGTAGAGGTGAAAACAAACCAAGCTTTTATCAAGCAACTCGAGCTCGAGCTTGAGCTTGACTCGATCGAGTCGAGCTTTTATCAAGCTCAAGCCCGAGCCCGAGCCCAAGCCCAATAAACATGCTCGAACACATAACGAGTCGAGCTCGAGCTCGAGCTTTTATCAAGCTTTTCGAGCTTTCAAGAACATATAAATTTTTGGGAAAATTACCAAAATGGCCCATTGCCCTGCGGTTTAGGCATATTTAGCTCGCTTTTCAAAAATTCCCGTTTTAGCACAGGTTGCCCTGGACAACTTTCGTATAGCCAACCGAAAGATGACAAGTGTCCTCAAGTTGCCCAAAATACAAAAAAGTTGTCCCGACGTGGCACTCTATAGTTGGTTACACGAAAGTTGTCCAGGGCAACCCGGGCTAAAACATGAATTTTTCAAAAAAGGGCTAAATATGCCTAGACCTAGGGCAACCATGCTATTTTACTAATTATCCCTAAATTTTTAGTATACATATTTATATGAACAACTCAAAACTAACGTGAACATCGGTATAATAATTAAATATTTGTAGGAGGACCATTTAAACTATAATTCTCCATCATCTTTCCACTCGAGTTCATCGAGTATTTTCTTGAATATATTAATGAGTTTGACTATCAAATTTAATGTTTATATATAAATTCAAGCTTTTCAAACCGAGCTCGAGTCTTACTCGAGCCGAGTTCAAGTCTTACTCGAGTCGAGCTCAAGCATAGATGATTAAAGCTCGTCAAGCTATCAAGCCAAGCTAAAGCCGACTTTATAAATTCCGAGACAAGCTCAAACCCTGTCAAATTCAAGCTCGACTTGACTCGATTACATCCCTGGCTTATAAGCATATCCAAAGATGGGAGTATTCTCATTCCACTTTAAATGAATGACTTTTTTCAAACCATTCCTCAATGGCTCTCTTTTTATTTATAAATGTTCTATCTTTTTCCAAAATTAATAAAAAGAGATGTTTATCTTCCATTCTTTCCACAAGTTCATAAGATCATCATTCTTATTAAAATGTTGGTTCACTCAGTTTCTCCTTCATCATCAATCCACCATCACATGTCTACTTGTAGTTTAGTTCAAGAATAAAAAACCATTTACTTTTTATATGTTTCTTAATCACTCTAACTAGGGATTAAAAGAAAATGATTTAGATACTTAAAAAAGATATGCTAATTATGTGCCGATGTGGTAATAAGTTATTGTTTTGTGAATAAGTGTGTCCTTTTGCTGTCCTCAACAGAATACTGACACATAAGTTTTGACATATAATTAGGTATACCAGTTAAGCATGTCAATCAATACTCGTGATTAAAATGATATGAATCTTGAATAGATTAGAAAACCTTTTTTTTTTTTTACAAAATCACCTACTTTCTTTTTTGTGGTGTTGTTTGTTCCTTTCATTTTTTTTAACAATTTAAATGATGAAAAAGAAATGATATTGGTTAAAAAATTATACCCCATCCTTATGAGTAAGGATCAAATGAGAAATAAAAGTAAAATGAGAAGAATGAGAAATAACTACAGCCGCACATTTCAGATGCACCTACAAAATAAGATGCATCTTTCATGAAATTCTCTTTCTTCATTTGAAATATGTGGTTACAAACATTTCTCATTCTTCTTATTTAATTTTCTCTTCTTAGTGGATCCATTCCCCCTTCCTTATAATCGATTCAAACAACAATTTAAAGAATGATATATTCATTGTCATTTCACTCCATACTAATACCTATACTCATTGTGATTTATGTCAACAAATCAAACGCACCGTTAATATTTTAGTTCAAATGTAACAAGACTATTGTATTATTGTATAGCTTCTGTCCAAAACTTGATCTACATCAAATACTGTATCAAAGATTTGCTTCTTCTAGAAATAAGAAAATAATTATTACGAATCTCGTGAAACTTCATTTTCATATTACTTGTATTCTTGGATGTAAAGCATTGTATTTTTGGTTGATTCAGCATTATTGACCTTGAAATTGAAATGTGACTTTATGGTCCATTTTTAAGTTGGAATTATACGTAAAATTAGCCTTTTTGCTTTATTCTTTTTATTAAAAATTATGGGCATGGGTCGAGCATGTCAATATCCCTTTCATGCACGGGAAAAGTGATTTTTACACAAGAATTTTCTCTAGCGGAGATAGTCTTGAAAAAAAAAAAAGAGAGTGAAGTACTTTATTGGTGGATAGGAGAGAGAGTTTATATTATTATTACGTAGTTGTTGTGTGTGAGTTGCATTTTAAAGGTATTTTTAAATGATATAAAATAGAAAAAAAAAAGTAATATGGTATAAGAGAGAGAAGGTGCTGCAATGGTTGATGTAAAGTTGAAGGAAAATGTTTTAAGAAGAGAGGAAAAAAAAAAAAAAAAAACTACTGATGTGACGAGGAAAAATGCATAACCACAACCTCCACCATTAACAAGTCGAATAAAATTGTCTCAATATTACATTCCTGTGTTGGCTTAGAAGGGCCAAAATATTTTGGTAATATGATAATTCGATCACTGTACAATGTAGTTAACCTTATGTTAAAAAATAATAAATATTCAACAATATTTTTACCTGAAAATAACTGGAGTAATAAAAAAATAACTAATGGAGCGTGGGGTGTTGCTTTCTAATTAATAAAGAAGGGACCAGCATGTCACATTGTCACCCACCAAAATTTATTTAACTTCATTGTTCAATCAAACATACCAAGTAACCACAACAAACATATTTTAATATAGTCAAGTATTTTAGTACGTTGATTCGTACTATATATATTTTGTTTGAATTTTGTTAACGTCATTAGCCGTTTACGAGTCATTATCTCTAAAGTTCGCTAGTAGTTGATGCACAATTTATTTGGTACTCACTGAGCCAAATCTTCGTGTAAAACCAACTTGGTTTTCTAATTTTATGATTACCTGTTTACACTATAATGATCGACTTATTCAAATGCAAGGGAAGCTAATTCTGGTAGCCAAATACATATTCATAAATGACAAACTGGCTAAAATGTTCGCGTGTTATGATAAAATAAATCTGACTTTGTGGACAACTTACGGACGTATGAATATAACTTTGTGGCTGGTTCACAGGTCTGGCTTTTGGTATGCAAGGTCCCTTGTGTAAATTCATGGTTAGTTTTATGTATATAAAATTATCTGGTTAATTGATTAAAGCCAAATGAAGATTTGGCAACTTTGTCCCAAACTACCAATTCTCTTTGTAGAATACATAACTGCCAAAGTGCAAAATATAGCATTCTTGAATGAGAAGTGATTTGCACACTCCTAAAAATGATTGGCACACTCAAATTTTGAGTGTCTTAACATTTATATCCTCACATTGTTTGGACTTATTCTTATCCTGTAAAGGTATAAATGTCAACACACTCACATTTTGAGTATACCAATCATTTTTGAGAGTGTGCAAATCACCTCCATGATTGAAATTATTAAATGAGAAGAAAGTCAGAAAGACACCATTTCAATTTTCAAATCAGTAGTACTAGATTGTGCCTTGTGGCCCATACATTTGAGGCCTTCATGTGCTGGGCTTGGGCAATTGAACACATTACATTTTTGGGCCGAAAAAAACAAATTCTCTAAAACTTAAAACATTAGTTGTTTTTATTAAAAATAAATGATTATCCGCATATAGCAGCGGCAAATTATAATAGCATAAATTTGTTTGTGTACGTATTTATTTTACTTTTTTATATATACGGGTGTAAGTGAGAGTGGAGAAATTTTGTAGCTTAAATTATAATTAATATAATTGTATTGTCTTTCATAAATAAAGATACTTTATTCAAACAAGATTACTTATTTTTTCAGTTTTTAACCAAACTATAAAATATTTTTAAAGAAACCGTGTACGGCAAATAGTACTAAATAAAAAAAAGGAGCAATAACGCCCTCTTGATAAAACAAGAGGAAAGCTATTGCTCCTTTTTCAGTTCAAAAACTACTCCTATACAATCAGACCAAAGTCTTATCCATTTGTAGATGGAGCTTCAATAGCAGCTAAGTCTAGAGTTTAACTATTTTCTCTTTATAAATACGTAGTATAAGATTACTTATAAAATGCAATCCAATCTATAGTGTAACAGATAATCATAAGTAATGTTGGGCTTAGACTTGTAGCTTTTTATCATCGAATGATATGAAAATACGTCACATTAAACTCAAAGATATTCAATGATTTTATTTATTCATCCATTATATTTTCAAATATTTAAGTAGTTAGATTAACTATAATGTCTACAAAATTTAAAAAGAAAAGACCAAGATAACTTTTAATGAGAAATTTGTATTTATGACTAAAGATGATATTTATTTTCAATTTGACTCACTTTTTTGATATTTTGCAAAAACTATAACCTTATTTTTTATTATTATTATTATTTTTTTTCAATATTCTAAGATGAGGAGTGCTCAACCCACAAAAACACTTTCACAAAAACATCCGCAAAATGAGTTGTCATGATTTGATTGGTGTGTGTGCGCGCACACACACACACACACACACATATATATATATATATATATATATATATATATATATATATATATATATATATATATATATATATATATATATATATTTTCTTTAAGCTAATTAAAAAATGACAACTCATTTTGTGGATGTGTTTTGTGAAAGTATTTTTGTGAGTCTAGAAATTCTCTTCCAAGATTACTCCTAGCATTGTGTAGTTGAATATTTTAAATACGTATGTTTTGTCTGTTTAATGTATGGCGCCTAACTGCAGCTACATTAGTAGCTTTTGCAGCTACCCATAAGGTACCAAATCTATCATATTTCATCTCGAATATCATTGTGAAGCTAGAACGATGGATGTGATATACTACGATTATATTATGAACATAATGTGAATTCGATACGCATGAAATACTCGTATAACATATCAGTCGGTGTTGATTACCTGGCTTAATATGTTTGCTTGCTACATACGAATGAGTTGCGAATTAGTTAAAATAGATCTTTCTGATTGAAATCAGTTAAAATCTACCAATAACAAGGTATGTGGGTTGAATTACTAATAGCACAAGTACAACAGATGTGGATTAAATTACTAGAACACATAAGCAATAGATTTTTTTTTGAACGGTAATTTTTTTTAACGGAGAAGTACACAGATTATACACGACTTTTTATTAAATAGAAGAAAGACTAAATTACACCGTTCGTCCTTATGGTTTACGTTGACCAACAAGTTTCGTCCTTTGACCAAAAAAGGTTTACCGTCCATCCTTAACTGGCAAACCTTATGTATCGTTAGTCCTCCAATCAAACGGCATGGACTAACTGGCGTTAGTCACCCTTCAAATGAGGGTAATTCAGTCTTTTCCAATCCCACTAGTTTCCCACTCATTTCTTTCTTCTCACCTCATGATTGAAGCTAAACCACCAACTTATATTGACCAAGGAATGGTCAACAAGGTCAAAGGCCTAGAGTCAATGCTCCGCGGAATATAGTGTTTCCCCGGGTCGTTATGTCCCGACGAGGTGTGGATTGTATTCAAACGGCTTGTGTGATCGGGTGAATTTGGACAAGAAAAGGGTTTGTGTGTGATTAAGCTAAGGAATATACGAAGAGAATTAACAAGACTGGAAAGTCAGAAAAACCAGAAACGATTCAAACCTAAAAACGCGTACGTTACGTTTAAATAAAACGTAAACGTATGAAATAAAAAGATAAAACGGAAATCTGAAAACCACCAGGGGGTGAAATTGACTTTTTTACAAACCTAAAGTTAAAAGAAAATTTTTAGAAAATTAAAATTAATTTTTACACTAATTAATTATTTAATATTAATTAAATACTAATTATTACTTAATTATTAATATTTAAAATACTTAAATATAATACAATATTAATTAAATACTAGAAAAATGAAAATAAAATTTCTAAAATTATAAAATAACTGAAAACAAGTTTTAAAAATAAAAATAAGTGTTTTTGTCTTTTTGTGATTTTTCTATTAATTAATTACTAATTAAATACTAATTACCTAATTAAACTATTTTAAATTAAGAAAAATAGCAAATGAACAGTAAAAATTCTAATAAAATTTCTAAAATTATTTTATAACATATAAAAGCTACAAAAAATATAAAAACTAGATTTTACTTAATAAAAACTAAATATGCTATTTAATACTAATTATTAATTAATTATTAAGAAAACTAAGATTAATTCTAATAAATACTAAAAGATAAAATAAAAATCTGAGAAAATTAATATAAATACTTTAATATAATAGGAAATTAATAAAAATATAAAAATGACAAGTACTTAATTAAAATCTAAAAATGAAAAATAAAATTTAAATTAAATTAAATAGAAACTATTACTTAAAATAAAACTTGGATTTTCTGGATTTTTATTTTACAAACTTATTTTACATCTAAAAACAGCAAACTTTTACTAAAACAACTTTTGTGAAAATCAAAAATAAGCACTTGAGGTGCTTATTTGGTCAACAGTTGACTTTTGTTGACCAAGGGGCAAAATAAGCTAAATTTAGCTTAGGTGGGACCCACTCTGGTTGAATCTGGTTTAAATGAGTTAATGAAACAGGTGTAAGCTGGAAAAAGCACAATTGGACCTCAGAATAAGCTATAATCCACAAAATAAGCACTTGGCTTATTGAAACTCTACTGAAACTGGGACAGACTTGGGGAGGGTAAACAGATGGGGTCCACTAGGTCCTAGGTCAAATGGTTGGTCAATATTGAAAGCCTGGTAGGAGGTGAGTTCAAAGAAACCAATATGGGTGGCTGTGGACCACCATGGTGGCCAGAAGACCACCACAAAGTGGGTGGTGTGGAGTGGTAACTGATGCAGCAGGGCAGATGCTTGCCCTGCAAGTGTCTTTGGGACGATGGTGGGCCCCACACAAAATTACCAAAAATAAAAGGAAGTTGGGAATTGAAAGTTGAGCTGGTAGACAAATAATAGAAACAAGTTTCACATCATGAAAGTAAACACATAAATCAAATAAAATCTTGCAACTTTTGAGAAAAACTGATTAATGCAAGTTTGACTTTTGTAAAAAAACTTGAACTCTTGACTTTTATGAACTTTGGATCACTCCTACTTATTTAATATGATATTATAAGCTACTAGAAAATGAAATTAAGTTAGAACACCAACTAGTGAAAGGACTTGGGTGGGTTTGAGGTCTCAAAGCTCCAACAGTTAACTGTTGGAGACTTTGGAGATGGTTTTTGACTTTGGTAGCTTGAAACTTGTATTTTAAGGTTTACTAAGTCTCACTACACCTAGTGTGGTATGTCTAAACTAAAACAACATCAAAACAACAACTAGAACTCAGCTAGATAGGCAGATCCAAACACCCCCTTAACAGATTGACATAAAGAGAATCATGCAACAACTCCTTAAATTAAACCTCCAATCCACTAAACTAGCTTATATTAACATAAATTAAACTAGATTGAACTAAAATAAACAACAAATGACAACTTCATTTGAATGAAACAGATTATACTTAAAAAAAATGGCAAATAGCTTACAGTTGGATCCAATGCCAAGAACTGAGGTACCTAGGACTCCACATGCAATCCTATTACTCCCCAAGGAGTCCTAAACCAGAATCCATCTACAATCTACCAAGCTCCATTGCATCTTTCTTCTTTTCTCTTTTTCTTTTGAATTTTTCTTTGAATTTTTGGAATTTTTGAGACTTTGAATGAAACTAGCTTAAGACTCACTGGAACTTATACATAACTTGATAATAAGCTCAGGTGAGCTTGTTTGGACAATAAACAACAGTTTTTAACACTTAACAATAATTTGAAATTTTTAATGGAAATTACTAAAAACTTAATTATAAAGATCAAACCTGAATTTAAATGTTATAAAGTTACAAATCACTAGCAGAGTGAATTACAAACTTGTAAATTGGAAATTACAACTTGAAAAAGCCAAATTTAACCTAATTCGACATTAATTCTACACTACAACTATTCTAAACTAAAACTACTACTTCTTTCTCTCTTTTTCTTTTCTTTTTATAGTTCTGGAGCGTCCACTTGACTTTCCCACTTCCATCTTGGCCTTAGGATAGCTTCATTTGATCTCAGCCATTGAATGGCATTTTGGCGGGAAAACTGAGTGGGTAATTTTGAGTGGGGTTTGGTGGGGCAGTTGGTGTAATAAATGAGGAGGGGGACTTGGAGTGGTGTGGTTGAGTGTTTGGTGGAGTTTGGAGAGGAGGGGGGAACATGGTTACTGGAAATTAGGGAGGGTGTTGGGAGGTTAGGGATGAAGGTGGAGCGGGGTTGGTTTGTTTGACCGGGTCAACGCCAGGGAAACTATTAAAAGGTGGGAGTGGGCCGGGTTAAGTGGTGATGGGCTGGGGTTGTTTGCTGGATCAGACCAGGTTTGGACAAAAGGGTGGTTTGGTTAGTTTATTTAGGGTCCATTTGGTTTAGGTATATAATCACAAGGACCATTTTTGTAATTTGGAAAATTACAAGGACTGAAAATGTAAATGTTCTAAAGTTATCACAAGGATGAAAATTGACAACTTTAATAACCCAGGGATCCAAAATGTGTTTTTTCAGTATTAAATTTCCCGGGGACCATTTATGTAATTTTCCAAACATCAGGGACCAAACATGTAATTTCCACAAAACTTTCACCCAGGGATCATTTTTGATAATTTATGATTTTTAAGGACCAAAAATGATTTTTCTTTCAAAATTATCCCACCAGGGACTAAATCTGCCAAAGTTTGAAACTCCAGGGACTGATTTTGTAAATTTCCAAAACTTTTCCAATTTTTCACCAAAGGACAAAATATGACAACTTATGATTGTAAAAGGACCTTTGGTGATAATTTTCTATATTTTGAATATCCAGGGACTAGTTTTGTAATTTTATGAAAGTTGGGGGACTGAAACTGCCAATTTTGCAAACTTTGTGCGTTTTTCATTTGTTTTTGCTCATTTTGCATCTAAAACATATTAAACACAATTTTGAAATATTTTTGGTATTTTGATGCATTTCTGAGTGTTTTTGTATGTTTTGCAGTTCAGATTAGACAAAAAATGATGAGTGTTTGAGCACTCATCAATCCCCCACACTAAACTATTGCTAGTCCCTAGCAATACTGTCTTGAAAACTTGATGGATTTTAAACTCTTTACCAAAAGCCATCACTTTTGGAGTAGCCAGGTGTAAGAACTGTGGCACACCTGATAACCTTGTGATTTTGAGCAAACCACCAGTTGTCAACGGATTTGAGTAGTCTTTACCAAAAGCCGTTTGCTTCTGGACTAGCCAGCTCTTGATGGAATAGTCAACATCTTGGTGAGCTGATTACCAATTATGGATTTTCCACGGCCTTTACCACAAGCCATAATCTTGCGGGCTAGCCAACTCATTTGTTTTTGGGGAGTTGAGGAACCATACAATTTTGGGCAAATTGCAAGCCATAAACGGATTTGAGATGTCTTTACCAAGAGCCGTTTGCTCCTGGACTAGCCAATCCCTCTTGTCGTTTAGACAAGGCGGACTGATTACCACAAAAATTTTGAAGCACCAGTGAAAAAATTTTAAATTTTTTGAAATTTTGGCAAAAACGGGGGTATTATATAGTAAAATGTGATAAAATTCGCTAGAATAGCGAATACCCCCCCCCCCCCCCCACACTTAGCATGAATATTGTCCTCAATATTCAAAGTCCCGGCTATTATGCCGACATTTTGAACGTTAAAGGGCAACATTACAAGCTAAGCGTGGAAAACACCATTTTGTTTTTTCACTCTATTTTGTAACCATAGCATGGGGGACTCCCCCACACTTAGGGTGAAAACCCTATAAGCATGCTATTATTTTTGTTTACCGAGTCGCTAGCTTGACTCGACCCCGAATTCATTTGTCCTTGGGGAAGCATGATGTGGAAGAAACAATCTCAATCGGACTTTCATTCAAGATGTTTGGACAAACATTTGAAGCACGTGAAAGTTCCACACCGATGAGATAAGTATCCGGCTCAAGATAATGATATATGAAAATGCCGGGGTCAAATATAGTGTCTTCATTCCCGAAGGAGTGAAGAACAAGAGAAGTCACCTTATAGGTGAAGAAAAGGAAGAAAATCATGATAAAAAGCATGATTTGATCTTCTTCCTCAAGAGGAGGCTCAATAGCCTGAATTTGGATTTCAAAGGGTATGCTCGTAAACAACCCAGGAGGGTGGGTGGGAATTTGCAAATGATTGAGAGCATCTCCCCCCGGGATATCAAACTGATGAGCGAGTTCACCGGAGAACTCCTCATGAAGAGAATCATTCACAAGATGTGAATCTGGGCACTCATGTTCCAGAATAGACTCATCACAATCCTCAATCTGAGTACCAAATAGTGGATTATCATAAATCAAAGTGAATTCAGATTCGAATTCAAATAGAGGATTAGTGAGAGTGGTATTGAATGTTTCGGGAACAAAGTGAATATTATTCTCTGTTGGATTGTCGGGATTAGAAGTGAGTGACGGATCATGATATAGGAGACTTTCAATTTCTCCCAGATCGGCTTGGAAGTCAAGGAGACCATCATCACTTTCCAAGGAAAGTGGATTGATGTGAGCAAGTTCATCAGCGAACTCCTCGAGAAGAGGATCAACATCAGAATGAGGCAGTGGTGCCTCAACATACTCAATGTCTCCATGAGATGTACAATCATCGCTAAAATCTGAGAAAGTCTCAAATTGATCTTTTGAACACTCAAGAGGTGAAGGAATATCACACATGTTATCCAAAGTTCCCTGTGACTCTCTCGGGATTGGGATAAGGATCTCAATACTAGACTTTATTAATTCGTCCGATTCCTTGTCAGGAACAGTGCAAAGATGCTCATCCCCCATGATCAGAGAGTGAGTGTGAACTTTGGGTGTGATAACAACAGGCTGAGGGATATGAGAGGAGCTAGCATTCATGGATTGTACAAGTTCCATTTGATCTTCTGCCAGTAATTTCTCCGTCTCATTATTTTCTCCCTGATTTTCAATGGAAGGAATCACAAATGATGAATCAGACGAACCCTTATAAAATTGAAGGATATCAAGGGTGTCTTCATTATCACTATCATCATCATAGTCTAGAAGAGCAGCTTTACGAAATTTGGCACGTGTTATAGCTGCTTGTTCTAAGACAAGTAATTCTTCCCTACTCAATTCGTTTCTAGCCTCTCGTTCTTTAGCAAGTAATTCTGCCATAGATTTCTCACGAGAGTCTTGAAACGGTGTAGTAACCAACTCCTCCTTAAGCTCATTCAATATATCAAGAGCCTTTAGTAAAAGGTCTTGCTCAGTATCATGAGGAGTTGTGTGAATCATATGGTACTGTGGAGGTGGGTCTAAAAACGAATAGTCGTAATTGTTACAAGGAAATGGATTCCTTGTTTGACAATCCGAGCTAGAGTGTGGACCTCCACAGTAATCACAACAGTAAAACTGATGTGGCTGTGGGTTGTATGTGCCAGAATTACAATTGCTATCAGGAGACTACTCATAGACAAGCGTGTTTCCCGATTGACAATCATAACTGTAGTGTGAACCACCACAGTACTCACAACAGTAAAACTGCTGAGTCTCATGGTGTGGTAACTGATGGAATGAATCAGTCGTGTCATGGTAAGAATAAGGATTCTGGTTATAGACAGACTCGTTTCCCGACTCTACCATGCCACAGCTGGGGCAATTGCCACCATTATAAGGATTACCACACCACTGGCAAATCAGAAAGTGTGGATGAGACATAGAAAGAATCAAATGTGTATAGAGGGTGAGGAATGTAGAATCAAAAGGGTAGGAGGGTAAAGATGAATATTTTTGGGTTTTTGGAAATACATTTTGTACAAATGAGAAAGAAAATCTTTTTGTCTTTTTGTGTTCGTTGATAACTGAGTTTAAAATGTTTTCGGGAACGGTTTTGTTTTTATAAGAAAATAAGAAGATGATATGAACAAGGGTGGTAAATATACAATGGATGTATATCCCGATTCACCAATACGCAAAACCGTTTAGAATAGCGCGCACACCTCCCCGGCAACGGCACCAAAAATTGATTGAAGCTAAACCACCAACTTATATTGACCAAGGAATGGTCAACAAGGTCAAAGGCCTAGAGTCAATGCTCCGCGGAATATAGTGTTTCCCCGGGTCGTTATGTCCCGACGAGGTGTGGATTGTATTCAAACGGCTTGTGTGATCGGGTGAATTTGGACAAGAAAAGGGTTTGGGTGTGATTAAGCTAAGGAATATACGAAGAGAATTAACAAGACTGGAAAGTCAGAAAAACCAGAAACGATTCAAACCTAAAAACGCGTACGTTACGTTTAAATAAAACGTAAACGTACGAAATAAAAAGTGAAAACGGAAATCTGAAAACCCCCAGGGGGTGAAATTGACTTTTTTACAAACCTAAAGTTAAAAGAAAATTTTTAGAAAATTAAAATTAATTTTTACACTAATTAATTATTTAATATTAATTAAATACTAATTATTACTTAATTATTAATATTTAAAATACTTAAATATAATACAATATTAATTAAATACTAGAAAAATGAAAATAAAATTTCTAAAATTATAAAATAACTGAAAACAAGTTTTAAAAATAAAAATAACTATTTTTGTCTTTTTGTGATTTTTCTATTAATTAATTACTAATTAAATACTAATTACCTAATTAAACTATTTTAAATTAAGAAAAATAGCAAATGAACAGTAAGAATTCTAATAAAATTTCTAAAATTATTTTATAACATATAAAAGCTACAAAAAATATAAAAACTAGATTTTACTTAATAAAAACTAAATATGCTATTTAATACTAATTATTAATTAATTATTAAGAAAACTAAGATTAATTCTAATAAATACTAAAAATAAAATAAAAATCTGAGAAAATTAATATAAATACTTTAATATAATAGTAAATTAATAAAAATATAAAAATGACAAGTACTTAATTAAAATCTAAAAATGAAAAATAAAATTTAAATTAAATTAAATAGAAACTATCACTTAAAATAAAACTTGGATTTTCTGGATTTTTATTTTACAAACTTATTTTACATCTAAAAACAGCAAACTTTTACAAAAACAACTTTTGTGAAAATCAAAAATAAGCACTTGAGGTGCTTATTTGGTCAACAGTTGACTTTTGTTGACCAAGTGGCAAAATAAGCTAAATTCAGCTTAGGTGGGACCCACTCTGGTTGAATCTGGTTTAAATGAGTTAATGAAACAGGTGTAAGCTGGAAAAAGCACAATTGGACCTCAGAATAAGCTATAATCCACAAAATAAGCACTTGGCTTATTGAAACTCTACTGAAACTGGGACAGACTTGGGGAGGGTAAACAGATGGGGTCCACTAGGTCCTAGGTCAAATGGTTGGTCAATATTGAAAGCCTGGTAGGAGGTGAGTTCAAAGAAACCAATATGGGTGGCTGTGGACCACCATGGTGGCCAGAAGACCACCACAAAGTGGGTGGTGTGGAGTGGTAACTGATGCAGCAGGGCAGATGCTTGCCCTGCAAGTGTCTTTGGGACGATGGTGGGCCCCACACAAAATTACCAAAAATAAAAGGAAGTTGGGAATTGAAAGTTGAGCTGGTAGACAAATAATAGAAACAAGTTTCACATCATGAAAGTAAACACATAAATCAAATAAAATCTTGCAACTTTTGAGAAAAACTGATTAATGCAAGTTTGACTTTTGTAAAAAAACTTGAACTCTTGACTTTTATGAACTTTGGATCACTCCTACTTATTTAATATGATATTATAAGCTACTAGAAAATGAAATTAAGTTAGAACACCAACTAGTGAAAGGACTTGGGTGGGTTTGAGGTCTCAAAGCTCCAACAGTTAACTGTTGGAGACTTTGGAGATGGTTTTTGACTTTGGTAGCTTGAAACTTGTATTTTAAGGTTTACTAAGTCTCACTACACCTAGTGTGGTATGTCTAAACTAAAACAACATCAAAACAACAACTAGAACTCAGCTAGATAGGCAGATCCAAACACCCCCTTAACAGATTGACATAAAGAGAATCATGCAACAACTCCTTAAATTAAACCTCCAATCCACTAAACTAGCTTATATTAACATAAATTAAACTAGATTGAACTAAAATAAACAACAAATGACAACTTCATTTGAATGAAACAGATTATACTTAAAAAAAATGGCAAATAGCTTACAGTTGGATCCAATGCCAAGAACTGAGGTACCTAGGACTCCACATGCAATCCTATTACTCCCCAAGGAGTCCTAAACCAGAATCCATCTACAATCTACCAAGCTCCATTGCATCTTTCTTCTTTTCTCTTTTTCTTTTGAATTTTTCTTTGAATTTTTGGAATTTTTGAGACTTTGAATGAAACTAGCTTAAGACTCACTGGAACTTATACATAACTTGATAATAAGCTCAGGTGAGCTTGTTTGGACAATAAACAACAGTTTTTAACACTTAACAATAATTTGAAATTTTTAATGGAAATTACTAAAAACTTAATTATAAAGATCAAACCTGAATTTAAATGTTATAAAGTTACAAATCACTAGCAGAGTGAATTACAAACTTGTAAATTGGAAATTACAACTTGAAAAAGCCAAATTTAACCTAATTCGACATTAATTCTACACTACAACTATTCTAAACTAAAACTACTACTTCTTTCTCTCTTTTTCTTTTCTTTTTATAGTCCTGGAGCTTCCACTTGACTTTCCCACTTCCATCTTGGCCTTAGGATAGCTTCATTTGATCTCAGCCATTGAATGGCATTTTGGCGGGAAAACTGAGTGGGTAATTTTGAGTGGGGTTTGGTGGGCAGTTGGTGTAATAAATGGGGAGGGGGACTTGGAGTGGTGTGGTTGAGTGTTTGTTGGAGTTTGGAGAGGAGAGGGGAACATGGTTACTGGAAATTAGGGAGGGTGTTGGGAGGTTAGGGATGAAGGTGGAGCGGGGTTGGTTTGTTTGACCGGGTCAACGCCAGGGAAACTATTAAAAGGTGGGAGTGGGCCGGGTTAAGTGGTGATGGGCTGGGGTTGTTTGCTGGATCAGACCAGGTTTGGACAAAAGGGTGGTTTGGTTAGTTTATTTAGGGTCCATTTGGTTTAGGTATATAATCACAAGGACCATTTTTGTAATTTGGAAAATTACAAGGACTGAAAATGTAAATGTTCTAAAGTTATCACAAGGATGAAAATTGACAACTTTAATAACCCAGGGATCCAAAATGTGTTTTTTCAATATTAAATTTCCCGGGGACCATTTATGTAATTTTCCAAACATGAGGGACCAAACATGTAATTTCCACAAAACTTTCACCCAGGGATCATTTTTGATAATTTATGATTTTTAAGGACCAAAAATGATTTTTCTTTCAAAATTATCCCACCAGGGACTAAATCTGCCAAAGTTTGAAACTCCAGGGACTGATTTTGTAAATTTCCAAAACTTTTCCAATTTTTCACCAAAGGACAAAATATGACAACTTATGATTGTAAAAGGACCTTTGGTGATAATTTTCTATATTTTGAATATCCAGGGACTAGTTTTGTAATTTTATGAAAGTTGGGGGACTGAAACTGCCAATTTTGCAAACTTTGTGCGTTTTTCATTTGTTTTTGCTCATTTTGCATCTAAAACATATAAAACACAATTTTGAAATATTTTTGGTATTTTGATGCATTTCTGAGTGTTTTTGTATGTTTTGCAATTCAGATTAGACCAAAAATGATGAATGTTTGAGCACTCATCACCTCACCTTGAATAAATACCCCCACCTCTTTTTACTTTTTCATTAACCCTAATTTTATTCTCTCTCTCCTTTTCAATAAAATCCCAAATCAAAACCCTAAATCTAAACCTACAAATTAAACCAAGAAAACAAAAAATGGTCAGATGTCACTGTGGTGCTCAAGCTGTTGTGAAAACATCATGGAATGGACAACTCCTCTGCTCAACATTGATAACACATTGGTCATGGAATGGACCACTTACCTGGTAATAGATACGTGATGCGTGGGAATTGCACCAGGCTTTACCTCTCGAGGGATCTCGAGAAGCTTACAACCCCCACCAGGCAGTGTACCTGATCATTATAGTATAGTATAGTGACAAGTACCGGAGGATTGATAGTTCAACTCACGAATAGTGTCGCTAGGATTATAAAGCTTAAAAACTAGGTCTAGAGGTGAGAGATGATTCTTTTTGTATTTTTAATATTTTATAAAAGCAATTAAAATCTCCGGTTTTTGGAAGAGTGGGCGGAATTAGTTGCTAGTCAACTAACCCAATAACTAAAGATGCAATCAAAATAAAATAACAAAAATGAAAATAAATCTAATTAAACTAGTGGTGTGAATAATAATAGGGAAAATTGTGTTTACTTAGATTTCATTATTCCATAGATATCTTTTACAGGTTGATAGTTTGTTACAATTGCGTGGATGACGGGTTATATTCCTTAATACCATTCGTGGGGTGGCGTACGTACTTCCCCAACTCTATAAACTCGTACTTCACTCCTATGTCGAGCCTGCAAGAAGCTCCCAACATGTGATCATTAGAATTCGTTCATGTATTAAATACAATCATAATAACATAGTACGCATTGGTTCATGTTTCTTAAGACGTTCAAGCATGTTACCCTATGGAAGTCTGCCAGTTTTCTTAAGCCTGACATCGAAATCATTCATCTGTAACAACTATAAACAAACAATCAACCCATAATCAACATCTAGATTTCACTACATCTAAGCAAACACACAAGAGATCTAGCCTAGCATGTTAAATTCAAGACAAGCGTAAGATATATTCAAACAACACATAGACATATAGAATGAATTGAAAGGATACTTATCTTAATTGAACATGAAAGGTTTCAAAGGGTAAAAACCCTTGAAAGAACAGTAAAATTCGTGCTAGGGTTTCTCCAAGTTATCCCTCTTAAGTTATCTCCTTAATGAATGAAAATTGCAAAAATATATATAGATTATACAAGGTGATGGCGTCAAGAAGAAATGTCTGACGCCGTCAACTCGCCGCCTACAATGATATCGGATTGCCTAGATCCAGATTTGACGCCGTCATGTGTAATTTAGTTGTAGGCTGTCACCATGTCATGAACCATGACGGCCAAGCTTGACGCCGTCACGATTTCTCTGGACCGTCACCACTTCCACCTCTTGTTTATTCTTGACGCCGTCACATGAAGCCACTTGACTCCGTCAAGTACTGTTCCCAACAAGAAAAATTAAGACTTTGTCGTTTTCTTCACTTTTATGCTCCAAAAACGTCCAAAATGCTTCCTTTTCCAGAATTCACTCCAAAAGTACCTAAAATCACAAAAGGAACGATTTAGGGCAATATTTGATCAAATAAATTCAAATCCGGGCTTAAATGACCCCCTAAAAATGGCTCATTTTTTGTCTCATCATATACCCTTACACTTGAGATTTGCTTGTCCTCAAGCAAATGCGCTTTTATTCTAATCAAAATACAAGTTAGGGGTCATTTAACACTAATATAAAAGTAATTATAACAAATAATCGTTCCACTAAAGACCAAAGACAAGCACGGAGGTCTTACACTAGCACCTCACAAATAGTGTTTAGATACTCACATCTCTCGGGTGTAATAAAGTATATATCACAATATGGAAATAGAAAATATCTCTCACTACCTGTCATAGCAAAATAGATTACCATAGGCTTGGGAAAGGATCAAACCTCCACCACATGGCGTAAGCACCTATGATAAACTATCAAAGAGGTCTTTTAAAGGGTTATAACGTTAGGTGTAAGGATATGGAATACACGGTTTTGTTGGATATAGGCAATCTTTACTGGTGGCGAGTTAATCATCTTGGTTAATTACATGTACAATATGGCGTTGCTAAGCCAAGACTAGACTCGACTTAAGCTAATAAATGAAAAATAACAAAAACATAAAATAAACATAGAATGAAACGGGATGGTAGTCCGTATATTTTTTTTTCCTTTTTTTTTTTTCTTTTTATTATATTTTTTTTTCTTTTTCTTGATTTTTTTTTCAATTTTTTTTTTTTTTTTTTTTTTTTTTTTTTTTTTTTGCATACACTCTTACCCTACCATCCAAAATAATACATCATAGGGAATGTACATTCCCCTTACACTTGAATTTTTTACATACTTTACGATAAACTAATCTAATAACTAGAATTAAGATAATAAAAACACTTGGAGTACTTTTAAGATTAACGCACATATGGGGATAATAAATGATGTTCTTGCCCATTACTCTATAACACAAGTACTTTACCCATGAGTCCCAATCGTCCCAAAACAATATGTACAAGGATATGACTCGACTTAGCAACCATGTAATCAATTAGATAATTAACTAACGGTTTAAACATATAACAATAATGCACTAAAGATGAGTGCATACACGGAAGGCTAAGGCGATTTGGGTGTACATTTAAGTGGGTTGTAACAAATTTTTCCTTTAAATAAGATGCTTAAAGTTAGAAACGAAAAGATAGGCTCGGAGGGGTGTACTAGGGGTTTCGTGTACTAAAAATGAGTACAACGCTAAGGTGTGGGAAAAATTAGTTGACTTTACTAGCCAAGTAATATGACTTAAATGGTCAAGTAATTATGATACGGGTTTAACACAAGGGTGATCCTAATGCCTCTTATCATGTAGTAAATCCTACTACACGAATGTAGTCTCACTAGCGGTCTCGGGATGCATCACTAACGCAAGTTCTAGAATCTAAATGCTACCGGTACACTCATAAGCAATAATAGTAAATGCTTTTCCTATCAAATCTAAAGGCGAACCTCACATATATGGGTGGAAAATTTTTCTGAATGGTACGGTTTTGTGCTAGTCATACGACTCCTATCCATGAGACGCTTGCTAAGGCTAAAGTTTCACTCCTAAATGTTGTAAAAAAATTTAAATTTGACGCTAAAATTACACTAACCAGTATGTCTCATAGTTTTATTACACACCTACCCTCAAACAAACAAACTCAAGTGCAAGTGTATCCTATAAGGTATCATCATTTACCCTCCCCTTACACTTAGGATGAACATTGTCCCCAATGTTCAATTAAAGGATGTAAAAGTGAAATAGGTAAAAGAATGAAATCAAATACTCCCCTGATTCGTTCGGTGTGGATAGTGTGGTAACAAGGTTAGATCTTCCTCCAAGAAAATGAACAATCAAAGCTTCCCTTCCAGAAATATAAATCATCTTCTTGTCATATGTAACCTGTTAAACCTGAGAAAACAAACAAGGCAACCTCGTGTAAAATCAGCGGCAATCTATATATACTAATAAATCCTAGAAAGCAAATTAAGATATAATGCTTGTGGAATGAATGTTTGCAGATTTCCTGGAGTTTATAAAACTAAAGAATTAACAAAAACCTTAAGACTCCGTTAGAAAAACAAAACTAGCAAAATTTCCAGAATTTTACACATGACGCCGTCAGGAGTTAACTCCTGACGCCGTCAGAAGTGACCTGCAGAAATCTTTACGTTAAGTTTCCGGAAAATTTCTGGAAAAACTTATGTCCTACTTCTTGGAAAATCCTGCAAAACATCATTATGACTCGATACATGCATTTGACTCTAACAATTACTAATACACATGTTCATTTATTATTGTGGAGAATCATGATCAATTTCGTTCTTAAAAACAAATTTGGGGTTTCCCCTTAGACTTATCTTTTTGCAAAATACCTTTATATGAAGTTAAGACGAAGTTAAACGACAAAATAAAGCATTTTCACAATTTTAGTTTGAAACATGATCTACCAACAGTAAAAATAAAGCATGCATACGGAAACAAATAAAATCAAATAAACAAACAAACAAACAAATAAATAAAGCTTGGGTTGCCTCCCAATAAGCGCTTGTTTTTGTTCGAGTCACGAGCCTGACTCTACCCTTATTTAACGGAAATATGGGAGGTTTTCCCTACACTTAGGATTAAGTGCGGGTGGAAGTAGCGATACACACCCTTAGGGTGGAAATATGCCTAGTGAGGAAAGTGTGGTGGATGAATTATATGCTCAAAGGGGTGTACTCCTATAATCATAACCTTACCAAATTCAATCGGGTTAATGGGTGGATTAAGATTTTCTCCTAGAAAGGGATCCTTTTCTATCAACTTCAAGAGACTACTATTTGGGGATCCATCTTGACCTAATAAACCCGGTTTAAACCCATAATGTTTCTTGTGATCAATCATAAATGGGTGATGTAAGCATGTAAGGTCATTTTCCACTCCTATATTGGCTTCCTCTCTACAAGGCTTAGAGTCCACTACCTTTATCCTAAGACTACCCGGACTATATGGGTTGATGGGTGGGTCGGCTCCTCTTTTGTCTCCTAGATGTATATCTAAGGATGGAAAGTTGTGTGAAGATTGAGGTTCCGGTTCATCAACACTAGGTAATTCCCTAGAACTAAGAGTAAGGTTATCACTACAAGTATTCAAACCTATATCCTCTAGTGGTGTTTGGTACAAGGGTTCTACCTCTATTGGGGCTCCTATAGTCTCTTCTACTTCTTCCGGGTAAGTCACGGGTGGTGTGTATTCCTCAAGTGATGGTGGGAGCTGTGGGGTACTTTGTAGGTTTGTGTTATTTACCTCATCCTTCCTTTTCTCAACATCACCTATATCCTCATCACGTGTTTTAGTACAATCTAACCTAAACATGTTCCTAAGTATCTCAAATCCTTCTCTAGCCATTTCAAGTTCTAAGTCTGATTCATAAGAACCTTCCTCAATAACTTGATTAAAATGTTCAATTTGCCTAAAGGATTCATCTTTTTGCTCAATATGATCATGTTCGGCTAAATCCTCCTTAATTGTTTCCTCAAGTTGTGATGTATACAAACCCATCAATTCAATGAACTCATGGTTCACGGTTAGGAGGCTTACCTCAAATTTTTTCCAAAGGGTCTTACTAAAAGGAATTGATCCTAACAATGATTGTTTAATATAGGCCACACATGCGCATAACTCATCAAACCTATCAAACTTTACACCCATCTCCTCTTGTATATAGCTAAGATCACTTAAAAATTCATTGGAACAACAGGAAGCAAATCTATCCGAGTAAACTAATTGTTTCTCTATTGTTAATGATCTAAATGGAATCTCATCCGCCATGAAGACAAATGAAAATGGTTTTACAAACAAAGGGAACAAAGAAAAAGATAGACTAAATGAATCCTATAAAAATAAAAATAAAAATCTCACTAGAAAGGATTTTAGTAAGTAGACCTAAAAAAAAGAAATTCTAACCTACACAATAACTATTTCCCAGGCTGGCGGTGCCAAAAACTTGATGCGTAGGAATTGCACCAGGCTTTACCTCTCGAGGGATCTCGAGAAACTTACAACCCCCACCAGGCAGTGTACCTGATCGTTGTAGTATAGTATAGTGACAAGTACCGGGGGATTGATCGTTCAACTCAGGAATAGTGTCGCTAGGATTAGAAAGCCTAAAAACTAGGTCTAGAGGTGAGAGATGATTCTTTTTGTATTTTTTATATTTTATAAAAGCAATTAAAATCTCGGGTTTTTGGAAGAGTGGGCGGAATTAGTTGCTAGTCAACTAACCCAATAACTAAAGATGCAATCAAAATAAAATAACAAAAATGAAAATAAATCTAATTAAACTAGTGGTGTGAACAATAATAGGGAAAATTGTGTTTACTTAGATTTCATTACTCCCTAGATATCTTTTACAGGTTGATAGTTTGTTACAATTGCGTGGATGACGGGTTATATTCCTTAATACCATTCGTGGGGTGGCGTACGTACTTCCCCAACTCTATAAACTCCTACTTCACTTCTATGTCGAGCCTGCAAGAAGCTCCTAACATGGGATCATTAGAATTCTTTCATGCATTAAATACAACCATAATAACCTAGTACGCATTGGTTCATGTTTCTTAAGACGTTCAAGCATGTTACCCTATGGAAGTCTGTCAGTTTTCTTAAGCCTAACATCGAAATCATTCATCCGTAACAACTATAAACAAACAATCAACCCATAATCAACATCTAGGTTTCACTACATCTAAGCAAACACACAAGAGATCTAGCCTAGCATGTTAAATTCAAGACAAGCGTAAGATATATTCAAACAACACATAGACATATTGAATGAATTGAAAGGATACTTATCTTAATTGAACATGAAAGGTTTCAAAGGGTAAAAACCCTTGAAAGAACAGTAAAATTCGTGCTAGGGTTTCTCCAAGTTATCCCTCTTAAGTTATCTCCTTAATGAATGAAAATTGCAAAACTATATTTAGATTATACAAGGTGACGGCGTCAAGAAGAAATGTCTGACGCCGTCAACTCGCCGCCCACAATGATATCGGATTGCCTAGATCCAGATTTGACGCCGTCATGTGTAATTTAGTTGTAGGCCGTCACCATGTCATGAACCATGAGTCCATGACGGCCAAGCTTGACGCCGTCACGATTTCTCTGGACAGTTACCATTTCCACCTCTTGTTTACTCTTGACGCCGTCGCATGAAGCCACTTGACGCCGTCAGGTACTGTTCCCAGCAAGGAAAATTAAGACTTTGCCGTTTTCTTCACTTTTATGCTCCAAAAACGTTCAAAATGCTTCCTTTTCCAGAATTCACTCCAAAAGTACCTAAAATCACAAAAGGAACGATTTAGGGCAATATTTGATCAAATAAATTCAAATCCGGGCTTAAATGACCCCCTAAAAACGGCTCATTTTTCGCCTCATCAATACCTCCTCCCCAACTGATTTTGTACTTGGTTGCTTCATCACAGCTGTGTTTCAAAAGCTTGGTAGCAGTGGGTGTGAGTGGACCATCACATCTAGCAATCATCTTATTGACATTGACAATTCTCTTCATAAGATATTCTCTTGTAAATTCTAAAGTCCCAATGATTGCCTTGTCTCTACCACCAACCAGTTTTCCATTAAATACTTCACACATATTGTTGACCAACACATCTGACTTACATCTCCCTATTTAATACATAAGTGTTACTCAGCACAAGTAGAACTCATACAATACCTGAGAAATGTGATTTTGCCCAATGCTGAGGTGGAATCTTCAACAACCACTCATAAGCAGGTTTGCTAAATGTTTTAAACTCTTGCATTGCTACATTGAACTCTTCCACTGTTGTTCTTGTGACACATTTCCATAGCAAATCCTTGTAAGCTGAACCATTCCATTGTTGCTTCATATTCTCATGAATATGCTTGACACAAAACCTGTGCTCAGTACAAGGAAATAACTTTGCAAGGGCCGGTACGATACCCTATAATAACAAATTTGAAAACATCTGAAATATTAGCTAAGACAACTGAAAACATATAAAAAGATAAAAGTTTTGATTCAATGTAAAGCATACCTTTTGCCTATCACTTATAAAAGTGAAATTGGAATTTCTGTACAAGTCCAGATTATCTCCTAACTGATTTAGAAACCATGTCCAAGAATCAGTGTTTTCAGTCTCCACAATCCCATATGCTAATGGATAGATTCCATTATTAGGGTCAATACTCACAGCAGTCAACAGTTGTCCAGGGAATGGACCCTTCATGAATGCCCCATCTAGTCCAAGTACATCTCTCATTCTAGCCTTGAAACCCTCTTTCAAAGGCCCTAAGCACACATATATTCTTCTAAAAACCCTAGTTGGCACTGTATGATCTGCTTCTGATCTTACTTGTATTTTGACAGTTGTGTTTGGATTGGCTTGTTGCAACTCTAAGCAATAATCCCTTAGCATCTTATACTGTTGAGTATAATCCCCTACAACCTTCTTTTCAGCCTATGCTTTTGCTCTAAATGCCTTAGACTCTGAAACACTTAATTCGTATATCCTTTGTAATTCCTCTTGCACAACTCTAACTGGAATTTTAGGGTTTGATTCAAGTTGCTGAGCTAGTTCCTTAGCATACCATTTGGATGTGGCATACAAGATGTTTCTAGACTGTAAGCATTTGTGAGTGGAGTTATGTGTTTTAACTTCCCAGGTTTCAGAGTCTTTATGCTTTGATACAAGCAACACCCATAGACATTTATTGTTCCCATCAACCTTTCTACTTTTTGTCCTTCCCCCATTTACTATTCTTTCTTTTGTCATCTTTTTCTTGGATGTACTAGGGTTTTCTGTAGGTTCACAAACCTTTGTCTGTGTGGGCTTGATTTTTGACCCACTACCATCAGACACACTAGCAGGCCCATTAGCAGGCCCATCAGACCCATTGGGTTCAAATGTTGGAAAAGTAGGAATAATACCCCTGCATACTACCCTCATTCTTTTTTTATCATTTTTTTTCCATTCTTAGTTCCCTCATAGTTTCAATTGAATGTTCCTTTACTAACTCCTTCACTTCAACCCTGTTTGGGAATTTTTTGCCCACATAAAAAAAAGTCTTGTACACTTGGGGAGAAGCATATGCTTGTTTCCTTATTTGCTTCAATTTCCTTCTTCTTAAACTATCTAGTTCATCCTCCTCATCTGTAGCACTCTCAAAGTATTCATTATTAAGAACTTCTACATCATCTTCTATTTCTCCCTCATCAGTTGCCTTATCCTTGTTCTTACAACCCATGAACTCAACAGTCTCATCAATATTCAAGCAAAAATCTTCCATGTCAACATCAACCTCCTCAACATAATTTTCCTCATCGACAATGTAATCACTATCCTGGCTATCATCATCACTAGAATCAGTGACCTTACTACCTTCACTAGTCTCTGCATCATCCCCATGACCTTCACTTGTCTCTACATCATCATTAACTCCTTCACTAACCTCTATATCATATCCATGACCTTCACTAACCACTGTATCAACCCCATGGTCTTGACTAACCTCTGTATCAACCCCATGACCTTCACTAACCACTGCATCAACAACTAAGTCATCCATCTCAACTTGTTGGGTGTCATTTTGTGGTAATATAGAATCTAAATCAGCAAAGGGATCAAAGTTTGGGTCTTGGGACTCTACATAAGGGTCATATGAAGAGTAAAACTCATTAACAAAAGCACTATTGCCCTGACTAGGTGTATCCTTAACAGCAGGCATACTACTTTGACCTTCATCAACCCTAACAACATATGGTTCTACATTTTTTTCAACACCACTGCTTTGAACTTTATTTACATCAGTCACCAATTTCCTAGCCACTGGTGTGATCCCTGCTCTAGATTGGTGTTCATCATCTTCTATCTGTTCTATAACTACCCTTTTGTGTTTTAGTGGTGAGGTAAAATAGAGGTCAGGGTTGGTTTTTTCATGCTCAACATATATATCAATCAGTTTGTGACCTTCTTCAACATATTTAGCCATGAAAAGAACATCTTGGTCACTTCCTAAAGGTTGTAGTCCATAATCTAAATCAGTATCAGGTTTCAGAAAATGGTAAAACATAACCTTGTGGCCATCATTACCTAGGTCTTCTACAATTGAGTCTATCTCATGAACTGAGAACTCATCAGTGTCTAACTCATCAACAATGTCCATATGACCATTAATATACTCCCTACCAGGTGCTGAAGTGAATGTACCTCCATAATGAATCCTAATTGAAAACAGAGTACGCAAACCACTTGGAAAAAAAAGGGAAAAAAATTAGGGTTTATACAATTAACAATTACCTAAACTATTTTTCATCAACATAAAAAGGGTTTACAACATAATTAACAAGTAAAAACATAAAAAAAGCGTTAGCATTATAAGGAGTTAATTATTGATGAGATTAACTTAAGAAGATGAACAGTTTAAGTGTGAGAAGGAGTTTTAGTGTGAGAAGATATACGGGGGAGTGTGAGTGAAATGACGTGAGTAGATGAAGTTTTAATTTCTAGTGGGGATTGGAAAAGACTGAACTACCCTCATTTGAAGGGTGACTAACACCAGTTAGTCCATGCCGTTTGATTGGAGGACTAACGATACATAAGGTTTGCCAGTTAAGGATGGACGGTAAACCTTTTTTGGTCAAAGGACGAAACTTGTTGGTCAACGTAAACCACAAGGACGAACGGTGTAATTTAGTCTAGAAGAAAACAAACATAATAGCAATTTTGTATAACAAAAAAAGAGAGACTAAATTTTGACTTTTCTAACAAACATTACAACCAGTTTTTCCTTCTCCTCGATCTCCTTATTTAGATGTTGGACTTCCTCCATAAGCCACATCTGTTTTGTTCTAAGATCATTAAAAGACGCTGAAAATAACGACATGATATTTTCGTGAGTTCAAGTAGCAGAATTGAATCGCTGTCATCCGGTGCGTATGGTGAATAAGGCTGTTTTTGTGAAGATGGGGAAGACATACTTTTCTATTCTTTTGTTTTTTCAACTAGTGCTAAAGAAAGTTGTTGGACTTTGTTTATATAGATATGAGTTGAGCCAAATACGGTATGGGTATGGGATACGGTATCCACTAACATTCCACTTGTTTATGATATTACATGTTGTGACATTGATTTTCAGAATGATTTTAATTGTAGTTGATGTTTCTGATGGTTATCAACAAAATTTCTTCAACGTTGAATAATTAAGGCAAATACAATTAGGGAAATTTGCAAAACTAATTATAGCTCAATTTAAAAAAAAATGAAAAAAAGAAAAAAAAAAAGCGCCACACGCTTCTGCGACATTGTTATTGTTATTTTTCATCGATAAAGTTTAATATTCCAACCCGTCTAGTCCAAAAAGAGACGAATCGTTGATTCACCTGAAACAGTCAACTTTTATTAGTCAACCACTTGTGAATGGTCAACCGTAAAAGTCAAACGTCTAAGGCAAATGCTTCCGTGGAATACAGTGTTTCCCCAGGTCGTAATGTCCCAACGAGGTGTGCGATGGTTTATTAAAAACGAATCTGTGATCGAGTGAAAATGAACAGGAAAGGGTATAAGTGTGTGTGTGTGTGTGATTACACTAGGGTTTTATAACTTAAATAAACTATTAGAATGATTAGGTAAAACCTAGATATCTAAAACGTTTAAACGTACACCAAATTAAAATCAGACGCGACTACGTACTGAGAAAAAGGTGAGTTTTAAGAAAAATCAACTACAGGGGTTAAAAATGACAATTCTATAAACTTAAACTTAAAAGAAAATTAAATTAAAAATAAAATTATTTTTTAGATTATTTTATTATTTATTATTAATTATTTAATTAAAAACTATTTAACTATTTAATTAAAACTAATTTAAATTAATCTAAATACTACAAATTAAACTAAAAACTTACAAAAATAATTTTTAAAACTTAAAATGAACTTGAAGAAAGTATAAAAATTAAAAATAAATATTTTTGTCTTTTTATGAATTTTCTATTAATTAAAAACTATTTATCTTAATTAAACTATTTAAACTAATTTAAATTACAAATAATACTAAATTAACTTAGAAAATTATGGAAAAATTTATAAAACTATTTTATGACTTATAAAAGCTATAAAAAATATAAAAACTAGGTGTTGCTTTATAAAAATTAATTATGCTATTTATAACTTAATTATTGATTAATTATTAATAAAACTATTTTTAATTATAATAAATACTAAATAACAAAACAAAAATCTGAGAAAATTATTAAAAATACTTTAATATAAAAGGAAATTAATAAAAATATAAAATTAAAATTACTTAATAAAAATCTAAAAATGAAAATTAAAATTAAATTAAATTAAATAGAAACTATCACTTATTTTTATGTTGTCTTTTCTGGATTTTTCTTTTACAAAACTAAATTATATCTAAAAATAAACAACTTTTGTAAAAACAACTAATTTATAAGCTAATAATAAGCACTGTGGAAGCTTATTACTTCCACAGTTGACTTTGGTTGACTGAATAAGCAAATAAGCTCACAAGAGCTTATGTGGGACCCACTATAGATGAATCTGGTTTAAATGAGTAAATTGGACTTGTCTAAGCTAAAAATTGCCAAATAAGCTTAGTAGATAAGCTGATAAGCAAAAATAAGCTATTCCAAAAACCAATTTGAACACAGAATGGGGACAGAGTTTTGGGTCTGATTCAGGTGGGGTCCACAATGATTCAGGTCAAACAAATGGTCAACTTGCACTCCCTGGTAGGAGGGGTTGTAAGGAACTAATTTGGAAGTGTGGGGCCCACTGTGGTGGTCACAAATCACCACCAAAGTGGTGGTGATGGACTGAGTCTGGTGGAGCAGGGCATTGAGAGTGAGTGGGGCCCAGAGAAAAAATGCTAAAAATATAAAACTTGTAGGATCTAAAAGTTGAGATGGTAGTCTATTACTAGGAACAAGTTTCAATTTATGAAAGCAAACACTAAATTCTAAATAAATCCTTGAAGTTTTGTAAAAATCTGAGATGAGCAAATTTGACTTTTGATCAAGACTTGTAACTTTGACTTTTATGAACTTTGAGCTTAATCTACTTACTGAATATGTTATAATATGCTATTGTAAAGTTAAATTAAGCTAGGTAAACAACTATTGAACTAAATTAGAGGATTGTGGATCCTAAATCCACAACAGATGGCAGTTATAATGATTAAATGGACATTTTGACTTTTCTACAAAGGGTCACTGAGTTTTATGGTATAATTGAAAGATTAGAACATGTCAGGTCCTAAATCAAACAAGAACAACAACATTAACACCCAAAAGACCAGTGAAACCAACTGATCCAAACACCCCTTTGCAAACTGATTTTGAGATTTTATAAAGCAAATGATATATTTAAACCACTACACTGATTCCTAACACTATTTTATGATTATGTAAGAACAACTAAGCATAAATCAACCATGCCATAAGCATAATACACAAGTTTGTCAATTTTGAGTACCACACTGTATGATTTTTGATTTTTAGCACCAAGTTAATCTAATGAGCAAACAAACTATATTATGCTAGATACAGATTAACTAGCACCAAATAAACATGAAGCAACTATAAATAAGCAATATTAAGCAGTCTATAGTAAAAGATAAAAATTGAAAATTAAACTTACAAATGGTATTAGACTGAAAAACAATGAACCAAGGACAAGTAACCAATCCTAACACCTCCCAAAAGGTACTAAACCAGAAACAATCCAAAATTCACCTTGCTCAATCCTTCTTCTTGTTCTTCCCTCTATTTTTTTATTTTTCTCTATTTTATTTATTATTTTTGGAATTTTTTCTTTTATGGACTGAACAGCAAATTAAGGTATTCTAAAACTTATATGAGCTTTGTCAGAGCTTATATGAGCTTATGAATTCAATAATAACAACATACAAGCTTTGTGAGATTTTTGAGAATTTAAGAAATACAAAAACTGAGAATCAAACTGGAATTGGAAATTAATGATTGAAAAAGATTAAGGATACACTGAAACAACTTAATTGAATGTTTAAAAGCTTTAAGATTACACTGAATTGATAAATTAAACTATTCGACACTACACTACACTAAACTAATCTAATACTTCATCTTTTCTGCATCTCTTTTGCTTTATAGATACTTTCTGAGTTTGTGGGACCCACAGAGGCATTTCCCACCACTCCTTAGTCGTTGATAAGGTCTGACTCATCTCCACCGTTTAAATTAATAACTTGGCGCCAAAGTTTCCACAGGGTAACGTGGAGGGTTTTACGGGCATTAAATGGGTTTGGGAGGTTGTGTGAGGTAGAGAGACAGGTGGGAGATTGTTTGGAGGCCAAGTTGTGGTGAAACCAGAGAGGTGGAAGTGGTTTTGGTGGTCTGTGGTGAGGGGTGGTATTGGAGGGAAAGGGTAGTTTGGGAGTGGTGGTGTTTGACCGGGTGTTGACCCTGGAGATGGAGTGGGCTGTTGGTTGGGCCAAAAAGGGTTTAAAGGGTGGGCTGTTGTTTAGTTTGGATTGGGTTTTGGTTTTGGATTTATAATAGATAAGGGATCCGTATGGTTTGGTTGTTATAAAACACAAGGACCAAAAATGTAATTATCTGAAAGTTTGGGGGGGCTGATGTGGTATTTTCCAAAGTTAATCAAAGGGGCCATTCCTGCCATGTTAGAATAAACCAAGGACTATAATTACATATTTTTCCATTTTTAAATATAAAAGGACTATTTATGTAATTTTCGGATTTTTGAGGGACTAAATATGTAATTTCCCAAAATATTATCAAAAGGTCCAGTTTTGTAAAAGTTGAATAGTATAGGGACCTTAAATATTAATTTTTCATTTATTACAATTTAAAACACCCCGGGGACCATTTTTGCCAAACTTTCAAACTCCAGGGACCAGACATGTAATTTTACCAAACTTTTCACCCAAGGACCATTCCTGCAAAAGATTAGAAGCACAAGGACCAAAATTGATTTTTCTCAAAGTTTTTTATATCCCAGGGACCATTTATGTCAATTTCCAAAGTATAGGGACTAAACTTGTAATTTTGTGAAACTTTGCACCAAAGGACTAAATATGTAACTTTATGATTAAAAAGGACCTTTGGTGACTTTTTCAAGTTTTTAGAATAACCAGGGACTAGTTTTGCCAATTTATGAAACTTGAGGGACTGAAACTGCCAATTATGCAAACTTTGTACGTTTTTCATCTGTTTTTGCATATTTTGCATTTGAAACATATAAAACACACTTCTAAGATATTTTCAGTATTATGATGCATATTCGAGTGTTTTTGGATGTTTTGGCAGCTCAGATTGGTATAAAATGATGAGTATTTAGACACTCAACAATCCCTCACACTAAACTATTGCTAGTCCCTAGTAATCTTTTGAGAAAAAACTTAATGGATTTGAAAAACTCTTTACCAAAAGCCATCACTTCTGGAGTAGCCAGATGTAAGAACTGTGGTACATCTGATAACCGTGTGATTTTGAGCAAATCACCAGCTATCAACGAATTTGATTTATCTTTACCAAAAGCCGTTTGCTTCTGGACTAGCCAACTCTTGATGGAATAGTCAACATCTTGGTGAGCTGATTACCAATTATGGTTTTTCCACTGCCTTTACCACAAGCCATAATCTTGCGGGCTAGCCAACTCATTCGCTTTATGGGATATGGCGAGTTGAGGTACCATACAATTTTGGGCAAATTGCAAGCCATAAACGGGTTTGAGTTATCTTTACCAAGAACCGTTTGCTCCTGGATTAGCCAATCCTTATGTGGGTTAGACATGGCGGACTGATAACCATTTATTGCGTTCTAAGTGAGAAAAAATTTTAAAATTTTGGCTAAAATGGGGGTTCTTGATGGAACATGTGTTTAAATTCGTTAGAATAACGAATCTCCCCCCACACTTAGAACTGAATATTGTCCTAAATATTCAAAGTACCGGGTGTTAAACCAACACTTAGAACGTAAGAAAGAAAATATTCCATAGCCTTTATTTAAGTTTATGTACACACATTTTTTTTTTTTAGAGAGAATATATATATACAACATGTGGGTTAGTATATCCCCCACACTTAGGGTGAAAACCCTAAGTACATGCTACTGTTTTTGATTACCGAGTCGCTAGCTTGACTCGACCCCGAATTCATTTATCCATGGGGAAGTATGATGTGGAAGAGACAATCTGCATCGGACTTTCATTCAAGATATTTGGATAAACATTTGAAGCACGTGAAAGTTCCACACCGATGAGATAAGTACCCGGCTCATAATTTATAAATGAGAATGCCGGGATCAAAGATAATGTCTTCATTCCCGATGGAGTGAAGAACAGGATAGGGGACAGAATATATGAAGAAAAGAAAGAAAATCATGATGAAAATCATGATTAACTCCTCATCTTCAATAGGAGAATTCATTGTTTCATGAATCTCCTCTTTTAAGCTCGTTTGATCAAGACATATTATGGGTATGTCTAGATCAAAATGGAAACTATCATACTCTGGTAGAGATATGATATGAGTGAGTTCACCGGAGAACTCCTCAAAGGTGAATGATTCGTATTCGGGATTGATTTGAGTGAATTCACTGGGGAACTCCTCAATAGTAAATGATTCATAAACGGGAAGAGAATTATGAGAAGTGGTGATACCACTTATCTCCTCTTCCGTTTGATCAAAATGGAACGTTTGCAATTCCGGAATAGAATCATTGATCAAAACCTCACTATCCTTGACGGGGATAGGAGATGAAATAGGCTTTTCATTAAAAGCCTCGATTCTAGAAATGAGAAGATTAGCATTTAATAATGTAAGACGAAGAGCTTCGTCTTGGATTATTTCTTCATCATTCTCTTCTTCTGAGTTGACAAGCTCAGAAGGTAATTCCCCCACATAACTTATGTCTCCACAAGATAAAGAATAGTTCTCATCAGAATCAGAGAATATCTCAATATGATCATTTGGAAAGACAAGAGGGGGAGGGATATCACACACATGATCAAGAATTCCCTGTGACTCACTTGGGATTGAGACAAGGTTCTCAACACTAGACTTTATGAATTCGTCAGATTCCTTTGCAGGAATTGTGTCAAGATGCTCGTCCCCCATGTTCAGAGAGTGAGTGGGAACCTCGGGTGTGATAACAGCAGACTCAGGGAGATGAGAAGGACTAGCAGTAATGGAGTCTACAAGTTCCATTATTTCTACTGCTGGTGATTCAGTTATATTCTTTTCTCCCTGTATATCCATGGAAGAAGTCTCAACTGATGAACTTGATGAGGTATCATCACTTTCATCATCTTCATCGAGAAGAGCAGCATTTTGAAATTTGATATGTGTTATAGCTGCTTGTAGTAATTCTTCCATGCTTCTTTCGTCTATAGCAGCATGTTCTTCAGCAAGTAATTCCGTGATAGATTTATCACGAGAATATGGAATGAGTGGAGACTGTGGGGGTGTGAATGTGTCAAAACCGGATGTATTAGAACTATAACAATGTTCAGGTTTATAATACGGTTGACATTGGAAATTATCATGAGGACCCCCACAATGTACACAAGAAAAACTTGGTGCATTGTGAAACGAAATATTAGCCAACTCCTCCTTAAGGTCTTTAAGTTTTTCAAGAACCTCTAGACAAGGGTCTTGCTGGTTTTGAGGAGTTGCTTGGTTCATTTGGTACTGTGGAGGTGGGTCTTGAAATGAATAGTTGTAATCGTTACAAGGAAATGGATTCCTTGTTTGACAATCAGAGCTAAAGTGTGGACCTCCACAGTACTCACAACAGTAAAACTGTTGAGTCTGGCTTGGTGTATTTTGATACGAAGCATCATTGAGATTTGGATAATATGATTCTTGCTCGTATGATTGTGATGGGTAGTTGGAAAAATTTGAGGAGTCGTTGAATGAGCTTTGATTAGTGATGAGGCGAAAAATGATCCGTTTTTAGGGGGTCATTTAAGCCCGAATCCGAATTTATTTGATCAAATATTGCCCTAAATCGTTCCTTTTGTGATTTTAGGTACTTTGGGAGTGAAATCTGGAAAAGGAAGCAATTCGGACATTTTTGGAGCATAAAAGTGAAGAAAACGCCAAAGTCTTAATTTTTCATGCTGGGAACAGTGCATGACGGCGTCAAGAGGAGTTCCCTGACGGCGTCAAGAGTAAAATTCCATGACGACCCAGAAGAGTTTTGACGGCGTCATGAAGGTAGGGCGTCAAGAGTTAAAGTCATGACGGCCTGGAAATGTGTTGTTCTTGACGGCGTCAAATGTAGATCTAGGCAGTCCAAGGATTGTTTTGGCGGCGAGGTGACGGCGTCACCTATTTGGTCTTGACGCCGTCAGAACCCTTTTTCTATATATAGTTTTCTATTTTTTCACATTTAAGGAGAGAAGTTTTAGGAGAGAAGTTTTTGGGAGAAACCCTAAGTACGATTTTGGTGTAACTTTACAGGTTTTTCAAGGGTTCCAACCCCTTGATACCTTGCATGATTAATCAAGATAAGTGTTCTTCTAATTCAATCAATATGTCTATGTGTTGGTTGTCTATATCATGTTCTTGTCTTAATTCCATCATGCTAGGCTAGATCTATCTTGTGTTTGCTTAGATCTAATGAAACCTAGATATTGATTATGTGTTAATTACTTGTTTATTCTTGTCTTGGATGAATGATTTATATGTTAGGCTTAAGAAAACTGGCAGATCTCCAATTAGTAACATGCTTGAACGTCTTAAGAAACATGAACCAACGCGCACTAGGTCTTTATTGGTTGTATTTAATGCATGAGCCACTGTTTACAATCCCTATAGTTGTGCTGGGCATGGTGTAGGAGGAGATAAGAGCTCATAGAATTGGGGAGTTATGTGTGCCACCCCATGAATGGTATTAAGGAATACGATCCGTCATCCATGCAATTATAACAAGTAATTAACGTGTAAAAGATATCTAGGGAGTAGTGAAATCTAAGTAAACACATTTTCTCCAATTACTGCTCACAACTTTAGTATAAATTAGTTTATTTTCATTTTTAGTATTTTATTTTGATTGCATCTTAGTATTGGGTTAGTTGATTAGCAACTAATTCCGCCCAAATCCTTCAAACCCGAGATTTTAATTTGCTTTCCATAAAATATAAAAACACAAAAATAATCATCCCTCACCTTTAGAACTAGTATTTAGGCTTTATAATCCTAGCGACACTATTCCTAAGCTGAACGATCAATCCCCCGGTACTTGTCACTATACTATACTACAACGATCAGGTACACTGCCTGGTGGGGGTTGTAAGCTTCTCGAGATCCCTCGAGAGGTAAAGCCTGTTGCGATTCCCACGCATCAAGTTTTTGGCGCCGCAGCCCGGGGAATAGTTACTGTCTAGGTTAGAATTTCTTTTTATTAGGTCTACTTGCTAGATTCCTTTCTAGTAAGATTTTATTTTTATTTTTAGGTCTTCTTTAGTCTATCTCATTTCTTCGTGCCTTTGTTCGTAACTCTTTACCATCCGACATCATGGAAGGTGGTAACATCTTTGAACCCATCATCCCACCACAACAAAACCCACCATTAGAACCCCTTAGGCCCCGAACCTTAGGAGAGTATTCCCGACCTAGCCACCAAGGCTACCGAAACACCATTGAGCTCACCGGAGCCAGTGTGACCCCCTTGCGATCCGACACCATCCGGTTGGTGCAAAGCGGATGTGCATTCCATGGACTTCGTTCCGAAGATCCAAACCAACATCTTAAGGATTTTCTCAAAATCGTATATTCCATAGACCTAGGTGTTGAAACTAGAGAGACTACCCGTTTACGCCTATTCCAATTCTCTATACGGGATCAAGCTAGTCAATGGCTTGAGCGTTTACCCGCGGGATCCATCACCACATGGGATGATCTCACCACTTGTTTCCTTGCTCAATTTTTCCCACCGGGGAGAACTACTACGCTTAGAAATGACATCTTGATGTTCCAACAACGTCAAAATGAATCTCTTTATGAAGCATGGACTCGTTTCAAGGACTTACTCCAAAAAGTCCCTCATCATGGCATAGATCTTTGGCTCCAAGTCCAAATTTTTTATGACCATATCGACATCTCCACGAGGCGAGCCATTGACCAATCGGCCGGTGGTAAGCTACGTGATCTTAGTGCGGAACAATCGTGGGAACTCATAGAAGATCTTGCTCTCTATGACAACGAAAGTTGGAATGTTCCCCGTGATTTGAACAAAACGGTCAAGGCAATATCTTTGCCTTCGAACAATTCTAGCACTCCCGACCGTAGGATCATGAAACTTGAGGACCAAGTCAAGTTTCTCATGAAATCTTACGAAGCTCCGAAGCCTTCAAGCCAAGTGAACAAAATCACTTCTTCATGCGAATTATGTAGTGGTCCCCATGACACTCGTGATTGTGTGGAACTCCCCGGAACAACTTTTGTGGACTACGCATCCACGCGTACCGATGAAGCGGGAGATAAGTGGTACACTTTCAAGCCCGAGCCAAACACTTACGGTGATTCATACAACCCCTCATGGAAAAATCACCCAAACCTTAGGTAGAAACAAAATCAACCCAATTCGTCCAACCCACCAAATCGTTACCAACCAAACGGTCCACCATCCAACCGTACTTTCAGCAACAATCCTTCTAACAACTATGGTAGTACCAACAATCTTGAAGGATTGATGTCAAAGTTTATGGCATCTCAAGAAGCTCGCATAGCTAGGTTTAAAACCGAATTCAACCAACAACAGACGGAGATGACCAACAAGATTGACAACTTGTTAAAAGCCCTCAACAACCAAGCGTTAATCACACCTAGGAAGGACACTAGGGACACCAATAATCGAATCCAAATTAAGGATCCCTCATCATCCAAACATGTCCACTTTGTCAATGTTGTCACCATTAAACCGATAGATAAGGAGATAGAGATGAGTGACCAGGATGAAGTTAGAGTAGAGGCCGAAATTAAGGATGAGAGTAGGGAAGTTAAGGTTAACAAGGAAGAGGAGTTAGAGGAGTTAGAGCCTATAGAAAAATACTTTGATAAGTTGCCCACCGAAGAAGAACGGGAGTACCATAAGGATCTATTCGATAGTCCCGAGAGACCATATATCTTCGGCACACCCCTTATCAAAATGGGAGACCCCTCTAACATTAACATCCCATGCAATATCGGGCACATGCATATATGGAAAGCTTACATCGACCTTAGATCCCCCGTGAACATCATGACTAGGACTTATTATAATTGGGTGATGAAGAAGCAACTTAATTTTAGGATGATGCCCGGTAAGAATCTGATAAGTAATTTTGCAGGAAGAGTGAAGGGATTACATGTGATTATAGGGAATCTTACCTATGAAATTGATTTTATGATAGTGGAAGACATTCGTCCGGTGATAGATGCTTGCCTAAGCCAAATAATATTCGGAAAACCATTTGTTGAAGCCACTAGGATGAGTTATGATCCGACTTTAGGGATAGTTAGATTTAAGGAAGAGAACGATGAGGTTGCCTATCAAATGCCCTACAAGATTGAGCAATACTGCCTTCTCTCTAATTTCGAAAAAGAACACAAGCAAGCGGCTTATTATAGGAATGAGGAGGATAGACGTAGAGGAGTAGAATATGTAAAGAATAGGATGCTTGGTTTCTATAAAGAATGCTTACAACTAGGTCCGGAATACAAAACTGGTTTAGAAGACGACCTAGAGAGTGGAACCAATGATGAAGTCACGTAGTAACCCATGACCTTGAGTCTAGCTACAAGACTCGTAAATAAAGAATAGCGCTTCTTGGGAGGCAACCCATGTTTTGTGTGATTTTATTTGTTTGTTTGTTATTTGCTTCCGTATGCATACTTTATTTTTATTGTTGGTAGATCATGTTTTTAAACTAAATAGTGGAAATACTTTACTTTGTTGTTTTGGCCTAGTCTTAACTCCACCTAAAGGTATTTTTGCAAAAGATAAGTGTAAGGGGAAACCCCAAATATGTTTTTAAGAAACAAACAGATCATGATTCTCCACAATATTAAATGAACATGTATATTCGTATTTGTTAGAGTCAAATGCTTGTATTGAGTCATAATGAAGTTTTGCAGGATTTTCCAGGAAGTAGGACCAAGTTTTTCCAGAAATTTTCCAGAAACTTAACATAAGAATTTCTGCAGGTCAATTCTGACGGCGTCAGGAGTTTACTCTTGACGGCGTCAGGAGTTTACTCTTGACGGCGTCAGGAGTTAAAAATCTGGAAATTTTACCGGTTTTGTTTTTCTAACGGAGTCTTATGGTTTTTGTGAATTATTAAGTTTTATAATCTCCAAGAGATCTGCAAACTTCATTCCACAAGCATTATATCTTATCTTGTTTTCTAGGATTTAGTAACTTATATAGGATGCCGCCGATTTTACGCGAGGTTGTCTTGTCTATTTGGTCAGGTTTTACAGGTTATGTATGACAAGAAGATGATTTATATTCTGGAAGGGAAGCTTTGATTGTTCATTTTCTTGGAGGAAGATTTAACCTGGCCATCCTATTATCCATACCGAGCGAATCAGGGGAGTATTTGATTTCATTCTCTTTACTTTTTCACTTTTACATTCTTTACTTGAACATTGGGGACAATGTTCATCTTAAGTGTAAGGGGAGGGTAAAAAGATGATACCTTACATATGCACTTTCGCTTGAGTTTGTTTGTTTAATAGTAGATGTGTAATAAAACTATGAGAAATACTTGTTAGTGCAATTTTAGCGCAAAATTTAAATTTTTTTACAACATTTAGGAGTGAAACTTTAGCCATAGCAAGCGTCTCTTGGATAGGAGATTGTATGACTAGCACATAACCGTATATTCAGAAAAATTTTCCACCCAAATATGTGAGGTTCGCCTTTAGATTTGATAGGAAAAACATTCATTATTAGTGCTTATGAGTGTACCGGTAGCATTTAGATTCTAGAACTTGCGTTAGTGATGCATCCCGAGACCGCTAGTGAGACTACATTCGTGTAGTAGGATTTACTACATGATAAGAGGCATTAGGATCACCCTTGTGTTAAACCCGTATTATAATTACTTGACCATTTAAGTCATATTACTTGGCTAGTTAAGTCAAATAATTTTTCCCACACCCTTAGCGATGTACTCATTTTTAGTACACGAAACCCCTAGTACACCCCTCCGAGCCTATCTTTTCGTTTCTAACTTTAAGCATTTTACTTAAAGGAAGAATTTGTTACACCCCACTTAAATGTACAACCAAATCGCCTTAGCCTTCCGTGTATGCGCTCATTTTTAGTGCATTATTGTTATTTGTTAAACCCTAAGTTAACCTTCTAATTGATTACATGGTTGCTAAGTCGAATCATATCTTTGTACATATTGTTTTTGGGACGATTGGGACTCATGGGTAAGTACTTATTTTATGGAGTAATGGGGAAGATCATCATTTATTACCCCCATATGTACGTTAATCTTAAAAGTGCTCAAAGTGTTTTGATTTTCTTAATTCGAGTCATTAGATTAATTTATTGTAAAGTATGTAAAAATTCAAGTGTAAGGGGAGTGTTCATCCCCTATGATGTATTATTTTGGATGGTAGGGTAAGAGTGTATGCAAAAAAAAAAAAAAAAAAAAAAAAAAAAGGAAAAAAAAAAAACATACGGACTACCATCCCTTTTTATTCTATGTTCATTTTATGTTTTTGTTATTTTTCATTTATTAGCTTAAGTCGAGTCTAGTCTTGGCTTAGCAACGCCATATTGTACATGTAATTAACCAAGATTGTTAACTCGCCACCAGTAAAAACTTCCTTTATCCAACAAAACCGTGTATTTCATATCCCTACACCTAACGTTACAACCCTTTAAAAGACCTCTTTGATAGTTTATCCTAGGTGGTTACGCCATGTGGTGGAGGTTTGATCCTTTCCCAAGCCTATGGTAATCTATTTTGCTATGACAGGTAGTGAGAGATATCTTCCGTTTCCATATTGTAATTTACACTTTATTACACCCGAGAGATGTGAGTATCTAAACACTATTTGTGAGGTGCTTGTGTATGACTTCCGTGCTTGTCTATTGGTCTTTAGTGGAACGATTATTTGTTGTAATTACTTTTATATTAGTGTTAAATGACCCCTAACTTATATTTTGAGTAGAAGAAAAGCGCATTTGCTTGAGGACAAGCAAATCTCAAGTGTAAGGGTATATGATGAGGCGAAAAATGATCCGTTTTTAGGGGGTCATTTAAGCCCGAATCCGAATTTATTTGATCAAATATTGCCCTAAATCGTTCCTTTTGTGATTTTAGGTACTTTGGGAGTGAAATCTGGAAAAGGAAGCAATTCGGACGTTTTTGGAGCATAAAAGTGAAGAAAACGCCAAAGTCTTAATTTTCCATGCTGGGAACAGTGCATGACGGCGTCAAGAGGAGTTCCCTGACAGCGTCAAGAGTAAAATTCCATGACGACCCAGAAGAGTTTTGACGGCGTCATGAAGGTAGGGCGTCAAGAGTTAAAGTCATGATGGCCTGGAAATGTGTTGTTCTTGACGGCGTCAAATGTAGATCTAGGCAGTCCGAGGATTGTTTTAGCGGCAAGGTGACGGCGTCACCTATTTGGTCTTGACGCCGTCAGAACCCTTTTTCTATATATAGTTTTCTAATTTTTCACATTTAAGGAGAGAAGTTTTAGGAGAGAAGTTTTTGGGAGAAACCCTAAGTACGATTTTGGTGTAACTTTACAGGTTTTTCAAGGGTTCCAACCCCTTGATACCTTGCATGATTAATCAAGATAAGTGTTCTTCTAATTCAATCAATATGTCTATGTGTTGGTTGTCTATATCATGTTCTTGTCTTAATTCCATCATGCTAGGCTAGATCTATCTTGTGTTTGCTTAGATCTAATGAAACCTAGATATTGATTATGTGTTAATTACTTGTTTATTCTCGTCTTGGATGAATGATTTATATGTTAGGCTTAAGAAAACTGGCAGATCTCCAATTGGTAACATGCTTGAACGTCTTAAGAAACATGAACCAACGCGCACTAGGTCTTTATTGGTTGTATTTAATGCATGAGCCACTGTTTACAATCCCTATAGTTGTGCTGGGCATGGTGTAGGAGGAGATAAGAGCTCATAGAATTGGGGAGTTATGTGTGCCACCCCATGAATGGTATTAAGGAATACGATCCGTCATCCATGCAATTATAACAAGTAATTAACGTGTAAAAGATATATAGGGAGTAGTGAAATCTAAGTAAACACATTTTCTCCAATTACTGCTCACAACTTTAGTATAAATTAGTTTATTTTTATTTTTAGTATTTTATTTTGATTGCATCTTAGTATTGGGTTAGTTGATTAGCAACTAGTTCCGCCCAAATCCTTCAAACCTGAGATTTTAATTTGCTTTCCATAAAATATAAAAACACAAAAATAATCATCCCTCACCTTTAGAACTAGTATTTAGGCTTTCTAATCCTAGCGACACTATTCCTAAGCTGAACGATCAATCCCCCGGTACTTGTCACTATACTATACTACAACGATCAGGTACACTGCCTGGTGGGGGTTGTAAGCTTCTCGAGATCCCTCGAGAGGTAAAGCCTGTTGCGATTCTCACGCATCAATTAGGATCATAAGCAAATGAATTACTTGATCCACAAAACAAACAACTCCCGTCTCGAATATCATTACCACATTGTTCACATGTACACCAACGACATGGAAAACCGAAAAGCGACTCACCACAACCGACACAAGGAACAAAATCTGGAGGTGGGACAAGTGGTGTGCTCTGAGAGCTAGGAATTTCCACCACTTCCGTTATGGTCTCTGGTTTTTGTTTTTGATAAATGTGAAGATTAGGCAAATCATTCTTTTCAGTCACTGCCCTAAGCTCTGTACGTTTGCTTGACAAACTTTTAACTGTAAACCGTGAAAGGTTAGGATCAATTGTGAGCTTAGATTCTTGGACAACCGTAGGTTGGACGTATTTAGTATTTTCATTATCAGAGGAAAGTATAGGGTCCTTTGTCACCCCGGTTTCTCGTTCCATTTCTCTCACTGGAGAGGGAATATGAATCGATGGTCCATCATAATCAACACGACATCTCGATATTTTTGACAAGGCAATAAGTTTTTCGATGTTGCTCTCATAGGCCCTTTGTTCAAAGAAATCGTCATTGAGAGATGTCATTAGAATCAATTATGGGACAAGTGGAAGAAGGTAGAATCAAAAGGATAGAGGGTAAAGGGATGAATATTTTTGGTATTTTGAATATTTTTGTAGTACTAATAAGAAGGAAAATATTTTTGGTTTTTTTGTGTTCGTTGAAAACTGATTTTAAAATGTTTTCGGGAACTGTTTTTGGTTTTATAATAAGAAAATATGAACAAAGGATGGATAAATGTACAATGGGCGTGTATTCAGGTTCACTAATACGCAAAATCGTTTAGAATAAGCGCACAACCTCCCCGGCAGCGGCGCCAAATTTTGATTCGCCTGAAACAGTCAACTTTTATTATTCAACCACTTGTGAATGGTCAACCGTAAAAGTCAAACGTCTAAGGCAAATGCTTCCGTGGAATACAGTGTTTCCCCGGGTCGTAATGTCCCAACGAGGTGTGCGATGGTTTATTAAAAACGAATCTGTGATCGAGTGAAAATGAACAGGAAAGGGTATAAGTGTGTGTGTATGATTACACTAGGGTTTTATAACTTAAATAAACTATTAGAATGATTACATAAAACCTAGATATCTAAAACGTTTAAACGTACACCAAATTAAAATCAGACGCGCCTGCGTACTGAAAAAAAGGTGAGTTTTAAGAAAAATAAACTACAGGGGTTAAAAATGACAATTCTATAAGCTTAAACTTAAAAGAAAATTAAATTAAAAAGAAAATTATTTTTTAGATTATTTTATTATTTATTATTAATTATTTAATTAAAAACTATTTAACTATTTAATTAAAACTAATTTAAATTAATCTAAATACTACAAATTAAACTAAAAACTTACAAAAATAATTTTTAAAACTTAAAATGAATTTAAAGAAAGTATAAAAATTAAAAATAAATATTTTTGTCTTTTTATGAATTTTCTATTAATTAAAAACTATTTATCTTAATTAAACTATTTAAACTAATTTAAATTACAAATAATACTAAATTAACTTAGAAAATTATGGAAAAATTTATAAAACTATTTTATGACTTATAAAAGCTATAAAAAATATAAAAACTAGGTGTTGCTTTATAAAAATTAATTATGCTATTTATAACTTAATTATTGATTAATTATTAATAAAACTATTTTTAATTATAATAAATACTAAATGACAAAACAAAAATCTGAGAAAATTATTAAAAATACTTTAATATAAAAGGAAATTAATAAAAATATAAAATTAAAATTACTTAATAAAAATCTAAAAATGAAAATTAAAATTAAATTAAATTAAATAGAAACTATCACTTATTTTTATGTTGTCTTTTCTAGATTTTTCTTTTACAAAACTAAATTATATCTAAAAATAAACAACTTTTGTAAAAACAACTAATTTATAAGCTAATAATAAGCACTGTGGAAGCTTATTACTTCCACAGTTGACTTTGGTTGACTGAATAAGCAAATAAGCTCACAAGAGCTTATGTGGGACCCACTATAGATGAATCTGGTTTAAATGAGTAAATTGGACTTGTCTAAGCTAAAAATTGCCAAATAAGCTCAGTAGATAAGCTGATAAGCAAAAATAAGCTATTCCAAAAACCAATTTGAACACAGAATGGGGACAGAGTTTTGGGTCTGATTCAGGTGGGGTCCACAATGATTCAGGTCAAACAAATGGTCAACTTGCACTCCCTGGTAGGAGGGGGTTGTAAGGAACTAATTTGGAAGTATGGGGCCCACTGTGGTGGTCACAAATCACCACCAAAGTGGTGGTGATGGACTGAGTCTGGTGGAGCAGGGCAATACCTTGCCCTGCAGGTTACTTTGAGAGTGAGTGGGGCCCAGAGAAAAAATGCTAAAAATATAAAACTTGTGAGATCTAAAAGTTGAGATGGTAATCTATTACTAGGAACAAGTTTCAATTTATGAAAGCAAACACTAAATTCTAAATAAATCCTTGAAGTTTTGTAAAAATCTGAGATGAGCAAATTTGACTTTTGATCAAGACTTGTAACTTTGACTTTTATGAACTTTGAGCTTAATCTACTTACTGAATATGTTATAATATGCTATTGTAAAGTTAAATTAAGCTAGGTAAACAACTATTGAACTAAATTAGAGGATTGTGGATCCTAAATCCATAACAGATGGCAGTTATAATGATTAAATGGACATTTTGACTTTTCTACAAAGGGTCACTGAGTTTTATGGTATAATTGAAAGATTAGAACATGTCAGGTCCTAAATCAAACAAGAACAACAACATTAACACCCAAAAGACCAGTGAAACCAACTGATCCAAACACCCTTTTGCAAACTGATTTTGAGATTTTATAAAGCAAATGATATATTTAAACCACTACACTTATTCCTAACACTATTTTATGATTATGTAAGAACAACTAAGCATAAATCAACCATGCCATAAGCATAATACACAAGTTTGTCAATTTTGAGTACCACACTGTATGATTTTTGATTTTTAGCACCAAGTTAATCTAATGAGCAAACAAACTATATTATGCTAGATACTGATTAACTAGCACCAAATAAACATGAAGCAACTATAAATAAGCAATATTAAGCAGTCTATAGTAAAAGATAAAAATTGAAAATTAAACTTACAAATGGTATTAGACTGAGAAACAATGAACCAAGGACAAGTAACCAATCCTAACACCTCCCAAAAGGTACTAAACCAGAAACAATCCAAAATTCACCTTGCTCAATCCTTCTTCTTGTTCTTCCCTCTATTTTTTTATTTTTCTCTATTTTATTTATTATTTTTGGAATTTTTTCTTTTATGGAATGAACAGCAAATTAAGGTATTCTAAAACTTATATGAGCTTTGTCAGAGCTTATATGAGCTTATGAATTCAATAATAACAACAAATAACAACATACAAGCTTTGTAAGATTTTTGAGAATTTAAGAAATACAAAAACTGAGAATCAAACTGGAATTGGAAATTGATGATTGAAAAAGATTAAGGATACACTGAAACAACTTAATTGAATGTTTAAAAGCTTTAAGATTACACTGAATTGATAAATTAAACTATTCGACACTACACTACACTAAACTAATCTAATACTTCATCTCTTCTGCATCTCTTTTGCTTTATAGATACTTTCTGAGTTTGTGGGACCCACAGAGGCATTTCCCACCACTCCTTAGCCGTTGATAAGGTCTGAATCATCTCCACCGTTTAAATTAATAACTTGGCGCCAAAGTTTCCACAGGGTAACGTGGAGGGTTTTACGGGCATTAAATGGGTTTGGGAGGTTGTGTGAGGTGGAGAGACAGGTGGGAGATTGTTTGGAGGCCAAGTTGTGGTGAAACCAGAGAGGTGGAAGTGGTTTTGGTGGTCTGTGGTGAGGGGTGGTATTGGAGGGAAAGGGTAGTTTGGGAGTGGTGGTGTTTGACCGGGTGTTGACCCTAGAGATGGAGTGGGCTGTTGGTTGGGCCAAAAAGGGTTTAAAGGGTGGGCTGTTGTTTAGTTTGGATTGGGTTTTGGTTTTGGATTTATAATAGATAAGGGATCCGTATGGTTTGTTTGTTATAAAACACAAGGACCAAAAATGTAATTATCTGAAAGTTTGGGGGGGGGGGGGCTGATGTGGTATTTTCCAAAGTTAATCAAAGGGGCCATTCCTGCCATGTTAGAATAAACCAAGGACTATAATTACATATTTTTCCATTTTTAAATATAAAAGGACTATTTATGTAATTTTCGGATTTTTGAGGGACTAAATATGTAATTTCCCAAAATATTATCAAAAGGTCCAGTTTTGTAAAAGTTGAATAGTATAGGGACCTTAAATGATAATTTTTCATTTATTGCAATTTAAAACACCCCGAAGACCATTTTTGCCAAACTTTCAAACTCCAGGGACCAGACATGTAATTTTACCAAAATTTTCACCCAAGGACCATTCCTGCAAAAGATTAGAAGCACAAGGACCAAAATTGATTTTTCTCAAAGTTTTTTATATCCCAGGGACCATTTATGTCAATTTCCAAAGTATAGAGACTAAACTTGTAATTTTGTGAAACTTTGCACCAAAGGACTAAATATGTAACTTTATGATTAAAAAGGACCTTTGGTGACTTTTTCAAGTTTTTAGAATAACCAGGGACTAGTTTTGCCAATTTATGAAACTTAAGGGACTGAAACTGCCAATTATGCAAACTTTGTACGTTTTTCATCTGTTTTTGCATATTTTGCATTTGAAACATATAAAATACACTTCTAAGATATTTTCAGTATTATGATGCATATTTGAGTGTTTTTGGATGTTTTGGCAGCTCAGATTGGTATAAAATGATGAGTATTTAGACACTCATCAATCGTGTCTTCTGCAGTGTTCCAGGCAGTGTTACACAGAAAAAATGTGAAACGGCGATGTGGTAGCCTTTTTTCACCATGATGACCGTGGATGATGGTTCCAACATAGACATTAATGTCATATTACTGGTTCGATGGTATGAGTATATAAGCATAATAAAACCACCATTTTTTGTGATTCTAATGCCACATAGGTATTATACATAAGATTACATAATATATACATATGTGGGTTATATTACTCCCTTAGTTTGTGCATAATATATACATAAGATTGCATTAGAAAGGATGATATATGTGGGTTATATTACTCCCTTTATTTATAGACGTAAAATTTATAGGGAAGTGTAGGGTCTTGGTGGTCACCCGCATAGCCTATAAAACATGAAAAAAAAAAAAAGCCATGCATACCAAACCTAAATTTCAAGATCTTTTAATCAGAGATATAACCTACTAACATATGTAAAAGGTGTTTAGGATTGCTTACTTGAATATTACATAAGCTCCATGACCTTTTTTGATCAGCACGAAATCATCTTCTTTATCTTCTTGCTTCAATCGATCACTTTAGGGTTTTTTTTTGGGAAAATCACCATTTAAGCTGCGTAAGTTATCTACTGGTACTGCACATGTAGAACTAGGGCTACGAACCTATATAAGTTTGGAGAGTACAAACCATGGTTAATCGACTAGAAGTCAAATAGGCCGACTTACGGTTTGGAAACCCTAAGTTCGACCGAACTATTGATTGACCAAAGGGTTTCGAAACCCTTTGGTTTGTGTATTCGGTCAATCGACCAATAGGAGGAGGTGAGGGAGTATTTTAGGGTTAGAAGATTGAATAATGAATCATTTAGGAAGCGTTTAGTATTTATAGGATATCATGGAAGCCTCCTAATAGGATTACAATAGTCCTAATTAACCATTAAGAGTATTAAGTTTGACAACTAGTCAAACTTAATCCTTCCTATACCTTATAGGGTATTCGGCCGATCCCACAACCCTTAGGGTTTGGGATTTTACCTTTTACACTTAAATATTTATCTCTTGATAAATACATACTTTGGTTAATTACTGTTTTACCCCTCTATAAAAATATTGGATAAGGTGAACATGAGAGGTAAAGTTGTGCATGTTTTGATTGTACATTATCATTATTGCAAAACATTTATTTAATTTTAATTCAAATGTACAATCAGAACATGCACAACTTTACTTCTCATGTTCAAATGAACATGAGATGATCCTCATCCAAAAATATTACTGTATTTTCATTTCCCCTTTAGTTCTATTTCTATTTGTCCATGTTTTCATATTTTTGCTTGCGTGTTCCTTTCAGTGTGCACTGGTGTGACCCCTCAACATTTCTGTGAAGGCTAGTCGTGAAAGACCTTGTTCTTTGCACATAATCCTTTTAGGAAGCACACAAAACACTATGATTTATTTGGGTACGATATATTGCCAATTTTTTACGAATACTTACATGGAGTTAAACTTAAAATTTCTTATTATAATACGAAAGTTGCATCGATAGCAATCTGCATACAACAACTCCTACTTACCGTATTTTTGACACATTTTTTTTTGAACGTACACTCTCTTAAAATTACTTCATATGTTGAACGTCACTAGCTACAAGATCCAATCTCTCTTAATGTCTTCATACAAGAAGTTGATGAGCTTAAAATAATATTCACAACCGTCTGTTGTGTTTGATAACAACTCTTCACGTATTTTTTTGATGCGAAAGTTTTTGCAATCAATCAAACCTTGTAGGTTTTTAACATGCTCGTACAACCTGTCGATGTGTTCCATATATGAGGAAATGAGGACACTTAGATCATCCATTTGTCTAAAAATATTTGGTTTGATGGGATGTTGATGGATTTTTTGAAGATGTCATTTCGTTTGAAAATTAATGATTACAAAAGATATGAAAAATCAAGTTTTTCAAATGTATCCCCGTCTCAAACCCTCTCTTTAAATTCATAGCCAAGTAATAATGAGCCCACAAACGTCAGTTCATTTCTCGTATATACCGAGGCAGGTTTCTACGACGCTATGCGAATGTATTGCGATATTTTATTGGTTATCTTTTATATAATAAAATAAAACCCCTATTGGGAATTTTGTATTTCAAAAAAATCAATTCATACCTGATTTAGTAATAATTTTATTAAAAAAAAGATTATTTTCTTATTAGGTAATATTTTATATTTATCCATAACACAAGTAGAAGATAAATACAAAAAATATAGATAAGATATTTAAAAAAAAGATTATTTATTTTATATTTATCCACAACACAAGTAGAAGATAAATACAAAAAATATAGATAAGATGCAATTAACAATATGATTAAAAATTTTAAATAATTATTTCAAAATAATTTTAAAAAAAAACCCGCGCGTGCGCGGGCATTATAACTAGTTATATGAATAGTCATGCCTTTTATTATTCCAAAAAAAAATGACTTCTAATGTGATAGCTGTCACGTTAGTTAAGTTTATCAACAATATACAGTTGTTGTAAATTATAGATCGAAATGTGTGTAAACAAAATAGGGGTCATACAAAAGAAGATACTACAAACGTTCATGCCATCCATTATAACTACAATAACAAGGATCAAAGAAAAGAAGATACCACAAACAAAGTACTATTTTTCCTAAACTATTCTATATGTCCTTGTACTCCTCAATTTTTTTGTTTCTTTTAAAATTCTGCAAAACAAGCTTACATTTATCTTCATCAATTTGGAGTTGTTTCCTCTTTTTATAGTTTTCTATCATCCACAATGGATAGTTTTGAAGCAGAACTTCCATCCTGGTTTGTTAGTTCAACTAATATGCAACTCAATGAGTTTGTGTATCGTGTCACTCATGTATATGTTATGGATGTTGGGTGGGAGCGGTGGAGATGGAGAGGGTGGAGGGGATGAAGAAGAGGTTGCAGCCATTGTTTTAGTAAGGTAATGGATGAATGTAAAGGTGATGGTACAATTATATTAAAAACACAGTGGAAAAGGATGGTAAAGTTATATGAAAAACAAAATGGTTTGAAGCTATTTATAGGGGGACAATACACATTCGTAATAACTTTGTAACACATTCAAAACTAAATTGGCAATAACTTTGCAATAATAAGGGGGCAGTTACGTATATACCCTTCAAAAGATGCAAAATTGCATATACATCTAAACATACATAAAAACAATTGTATCCCTGCATTGCATATTTATGCCAAGGATATGCATGCAATTACTCACCTTCGTAACACATTCAAAAATAATTGGTGCAAAAAACTTAAATATATTAATATGAAATGGTAATAATTACAAGAAGACATGTCGATTTCTCAATGCACATAACTTAAATACATCTACAATACATTTACAGTAGGTTCGCACTGCATTCGTAGTACGAATTAATTAAAATAAAGTCAATTACTCTAACATCCTGAGCACCATCTTAACACCCTAAATCGTTCATGTCTTTCCAAAATCCCCGTTAAAGAAGTGTCAAAACTAAAAAGAGGTCTTGTTTCATTTGTAAATAACCGGCTCCTGGTTTTAAACTGGCGTGTAAAAAATTAATTACGTTTGTGCAGCTGCAGATACCATGAAAACTTGGTGAACACAAGCATCGATGCATAATCTATGTAGAAAATGATGAACATAATTCATATTCATTGGAATCATTATGGGTCACTTGAACTCTGTTGTTAACATTTGATAAAAACATCCAACATTTTATGGTTATTGAAGATATTGATGTCGTGTGATATGATCTATCGTAATGACATGGTAAGAGGTCAATATGTGGTGAGATATGATCCATTGTATGACATGGTGTGGGGATATTTATAACTGGATGAGTACATATTTTTTGAAAATTCACAATGTGTACTTTTAAAGTCCAACTTAATATTTTTATGGGGAAAGGAAAGCCCAGCCTTGTCAAATGTCACGGGCCCCACGACGTTCTGTTAAGAAAATCGTAACCGCTTCGCAAGATGACGCAATCTAGAAACTGCTGTGTGAGAACATGTCCCGTTTGTTTGTCACGTGACCCTCATTCTGCAACTGGATCGCAGCTTCTCTGATTTCATTCCAGACAGAATCCACTGTGCATGAAAATAGACAAGACGGGTGTCGTCACGATCGAAATGAGACGATGGTGAAGACGTTGTAATTTCTGGGAAAACTGGAGGTGCGTGCAAGGAGATATGACCATTTTGTGACGTTGGGGATGTAGTATACTATCTTAATCTTAACTATATATAATGTAAAAATGGTCAACCTTGAAAAAGTGAAATCTTTAAAGTCAAATGTGAGAGAAAAAAAGGTTGAAATGTTAAAAACAGTAAGTCAGTAAGTCTGCATTAATCTCACAACTCACGCCATAAAAAAAACACACACATAAAAACTCTCCCTCTCTTCCACCATTCCCACCACCACATAAACACAACCACCAAACGCCTCTACCATCGCACATCACCACCATTGAACCCACGACCCCAGGAAACAAACCACCACCGCACGTGACAACCATCTATCCCCACGACCCCAGAAACCAAACAACCACCGAAACCCACCCCTCCATTGAAACGACACCACCACAGAACCACAACCACCGATATTAACAACCAAGATGAACCATCAAGTTTTGAGGGTTTTTTCTTTCCTTCTTTTTTTTAATAGATCTTTGTTTATTAATCAAAATTTGAAGATTTTTGTTTGTAGATCTTAGGTTTTTATTTGTAGATATGAGATTTGATATTTTTTTTGGCTTTTTTTTACAGCTGCCACTCACCGGCACCCTCCACCGCCGCCTTCTCGCCTGAAAAAGTCAATATCGCCGGTAAAATGCTTGTGTCGCCGAAATATGTATGCTTTATTTTTAGAGTTGTTAATATTTGTTATAAAAGTTATTATTTAAATTTGCTATAAAGTTGATTAAATGCCGTTTAATCTGTCATTTTGCTTACGTTTTCATAAACTAATCATGTTAGGAATTTAAAGAGGTGTGTGCATATTTTCAGATACAATGATGAAATTTGCATGTTTGGACACGTTTTCGGTCCTATTCGTGTATGTCAGCCACAAATCAGTCGCCACCACAAAGGTAAACATTAGAATTTATTGTATTTTATTTTTTGTGATACTGTGATTATTGTTATGCTTAAATATCCAGGGGCGCTGTGGTTCGCCATTTCTTTTGAGGAGCTCAAGTATCTATTTTTGAGTTTTTAAGTAATTTACATTTGGCTAAATAGTGGTAATCCCATATATGGGTATTTTAATAAAAACCTTGATGAATTGAGCTAATGTAGTATTACTTTTCTTTATTGCAGGCAGTTTCCTTTGTTAGGACCTTATATCCTTTTACAAATGAAACATTAGCAAAATATTCTTATGGAGCTTCATTACAAGCTACATTTAGATATGGTATATTAACAAGTCTTGTACAAGGACTTGGGTTTGGATTCATATACGGGCTTGTAATCTGCTATTGTACCTTGCAACTTTACGTTGTAAGGTTTTTGGTTACACATCGAAAAGCTCATGGTGGAGAAATCGTGACCGCCCTCATTGCTGTCATTTTAAGTGGTTTGTACGTATCTTGCTTTACTTTCTAATTCTCTCCTCTCATACATAATACTTAAATACTAAAATATCTGTGGATGACATTATTTTCCAAAGGGGACTCAATCAGTAGGCTAAATGCCTTATGGTGCTTTCGCTGAAACGTTATTTGTCCAAAGTCCAAAAGTGGATCAGAAAATTTCTATATCAATTTACTAATTAATTTATTGTATTGATCACTTGTATGGGTATTTACCGGGCTTATATTTGTAAAACAATTGTCCTTTTTTTTTTAAACATTATTGAGAATAAGTTGTTTGAATATTTTATGGGCTTAAACAGATTACCAAAAAAAAAAAAAAAAATAGAAGTATTTTGGATTACTTAACAAATCTGCTAATGAGGATTTTTTGGGCTTGCTAATTAGATTAACTACGTGAGGTGATGTCTTATTGAAACACCTTATAGGGGTTGTAAGGGATTGTCACAATTAGAATATATACTTATAAGGCTGTTTGGAATTGCTTATAGGGGCTCTTTGAATCCAACAAGCGTGCTCTAAAAATATATATACTTTCTTGCTCTTGAAGTAGGAACTGATCCAAAAAAATAAAAATAATAATAAATAACTCTTGAAGCTTGTATGATTGTATAGGGGTAATATTTACTCATTTAGAGTTAGTGATGATAATATCAATAAGGTCGTTTTAGATCCAGAACGAGGCACTTATGTGGCTCCATCAATAGATTGTTTGACCTCCCACAACTCCTCATTAACTTGTGTAATCGTGGGGTAATTCATGCATGAAAGACAACTGGTGTTATTTACATTAATTTTTTTTCTAATAAAGATTCGTCCTCACTTTTATCCTTATCTACACAGATTTTCAGGGGCTGTTGAATTCACTGATAGTTTATTTTGGTTCATAATCTATCCATTTCTCACTTCTACATATTACAGTTTAAACTTTGTATGTTTCTTTTTGTTCTTCTTTGCATTTAGGCTGATCACTTATATATTGTTTCTTTCATTTCTTTCTTTAATCGTTTGAGCGGTACTCTTTTTTCAATACAGTAGGATGTTAGTATGCATTATGTAAATGTTATTTATTTTAGTACTTAATTTTTGGACACATAGTGAAATGGGTAACCGTTACGTGCATGGAAATGCAGTTTTTCAATTCGTATCATAACGGGTCACATGGGTCATATGTCTGTTTGAGTAACAGAAAAGCTTCAAGACACTCCTTATTTGAATTTGCAGCCCACTTTACTATGGTATAAACGCATTTACACCACAATGTCAAACAACTGAAATGCCCCAACAGATGTAACTGATTTAACTCTAGGTCGTAGAACTTTTTTGTAGGGCTGGAGCAGGAAGCTCAATTAGTACGTAACTGGACGCCTCAACAAATGAACTCAACGGGGCCAATCGATCCTTGCCACCGAGTAAATTTTGCGACAACTTTCTTTCATTGCAATCAATTACCTATATAGTACAATTATCAATTACGCTTTAGTCAATAACAGTGCAGAAAAGTATGTCGATTGGGCTTACATAATCTTTTTCCGCGAATTCACCCAATCTGGCATGTCATACGAAATGCAGTAACTATAGAATGCAAACGAGTTAAAGATGCTAAGCTGATCCAAACATCCCCTTAAGAGCAGTTTGATTTGTCCTATAGTACAGTTGTGATATTAAGCGAAAAATATAGGGTTTTTTTTTTTGCTTGCTAACCTGCCTGACGCCAGGTAAACTTGTGCTTGGACCGTTAAGAAATTAGTTGTAACTTCTAAGTTGATCCAAATACCCCCTTAAGAGCAGTTTAGACTTTATAAGGTTGAAGATTTTGTGATAGTTAAATGACAAAACTGGTTACTTTATAAGGTTGAAGATTTTGTGAATTAGTAATGTCAGCGTTGTCACTAGATAAATAGTTGATACTTATGTGCTCTTGTCTTTCTGTTAAACAAAATCTGCACAGATTACACAGAATGACAGATATTTAGAATTAGTAGTAACCTCTTTTCATTTATAGTTTTATGTTGCCGTGGTTATTATCAAGTTACTTGGTGTAAAGTGTAAATTGTCAATAACAACTAAGATAGTAACATCATATTGTAATAAGTGTTCTTGGAATTGTGGCATGTAAATCATATCTGATCCAAACACCCCCTTATTTTTTAATAGTTTTTTTATAGTGATTAAATGATTATAGATTTGTCATTTGTTTGTTGTCATGTTTTTTCTAGAAATTCAAGAGGGGTTAGACAAACAAAAGGGAGAACAAAATCATGGAAAGGAGAAGAATGTTTCAGCATGATTGAAGTTATGCTTTCATATTGCAAAATGGAATTTGTTGTCATCGAACTTGGTCTAATTTGTAATGCTACTGCATTTTCCCTATTACGTTTGTAATGCTACTGCATTTTGCATGATGACATGGAACTTGTAATGGCAATATGGCATGGAACTTGTAATGTGCAAGATGAATGTAATAGCTGAACATGCTCATGCTTTAGTTTAGAATCTGCAATACTTATCATGTACATGATGATCATCATGAACATGCTCATGCTTTAGTTTCTCATCATGTAATGTCTACATGATATACATATCACATATATTCCACTTTTTTATTTTTGTTTACAGGTGTTATGTTTACATGATATACACATCATCATGAACCAGCCAACTTTAAGTATTTTGCATTTTCAGTTTCGGGCTGGAAAAACCGAAACCGACCCGATTAATCCGACGCATACCGAACCGACCCGAGTATCATTCGGTTCGGTTTCGGGATAGTTTTTCCACCCTTTTTCGGGATCGGGCTGGGTCGGGACGGGTCTCCATGTTTTTTATTGTTAGCCTTATATCATGAGCAGGTTACAATTTTACCAACATACTAACATACTCACCATGATTGCCATTTATAGTCTTGGGAAAAATGTAATGAGTGTGTTTTGCTTTAAATGATTACATAGGAAGTTGAAGCGGCTATTCAATATTTCAAAGTTATGTGCGACAAGCTAAGATCTTGAAAGCTTAAACCTCGACTATGAGGAACAATAAAGACGTAATAATGCAGGTATGATATTTCACATAAAATTAAAGCATAATACTAATTACATTAGCTTGTGTCTTATTCATTATCTTGTGGCTAGACGTGAAAAAATGTGCGGTTTATGTGAACCGGGTGAAGTAACAAGTTAAAGTGGGTAATATTTCACAAGTTTGTAGTAGGTTAGAGGTCTAAGGATAACGAGTTTGTTGCAGCTACGTCAGTTATGATTATTTCACCCCTAATCGATCAAAGGCTGTTATGTTATAAAAATGCACTACAAATGTCGTGTACCAATAAGTTTTACGTGACGAGTAACATACATTGTTAGTTATTATCGCATGTTACAACCGTTTGCAATTACATTTTGATATTTTTCACGCTTTATTTTGAACGTTAAACGAAACACTTACCACAATATCGTATATCGTTAGTTGTCTGCTGCTAGAAATTTCCGTTGCTATGCACGGGTACTCGCCTAGTAGAATAAAATGATAAATAGATGAAAAATAGGTATGCAATAAGTGCAAAAGAGTATATTCAACAAAATATGATTCGATTTTGTAATTTTAATGTGGCACCACACTCCCATCAGTCACTCTCAATTAATTCCTTTATGACACATCATTCACATCACTCACCTTTCACTCACCCTTATTTTTGTTGGCATCCGATCACTCACCCATCACTCACTTCAACGGTCCAAAAAATCAAAGCAACGTTCGAAAATTTTAAAGCTTCCCGTGCGTGAAACTTTCACTCATATGAAGGATCCCGTGCGTGATCCAAGGACCGGCGGCTGTGTTCCCGCACCACAAGGATCCCGACCACTGCCAACCCCTAATTGTCATCTTATTTCACGCTTTTACAAATTCCTCTTGTTAATTTAATGAACCCTAGGATTACACCCGGGTTTGGGCCGATGACTTCTTATGGGAGTAACAAAGTTGACTTTGCATAACATGTCTTCATAATTTGAAACTGAAACCAAACATTCACCGGAACTTCAAATATATTAACTTGACTTGCAAAACATTCAACATAAAAAGTACAGCAACACCCGCCATTGAAATTGCATCACAACCACCACCAGCCAAACACGAACAATAATGGTCAACAACAAACGCAAAAGAGGCCGCAACCCTAAATCCCAAACACCCGAAACCCCAACTCCCCAACCCACCCTTTCACCATCCCCATCACCACCACCACCACTTGCTGACGTCACCACCACCAAAAACCCCCACACCCACCACCTCCGCCGCCGCCGCACCAACCCACCAACCGAAAACCGCAAAACCCTAATTTCACCCACCAGGTGTACGGACACCAACGGTATCGATACCGATACGGAGGAGAATGTAGTGGCAATGGGTGGGAGAGTGGTGCCGGCGATGGATGCTGTGGTGAAAGTGTTTTGCACGCATACTGAGCCGAATTTCTCGTTACCGTGGCAGCGAAAAAGGCAGTTTAGTTCTAGTAGTAGTGGGTTTGTTATTAGTGGGAGGAGGGTGTTGACTAATGCGCATTCGGTTGAGCATTATACGCAGGTGAAGCTCAAGAAAAGGGGCTCGGATGTTAAGTATGTTGCCACGGTACTTGCCATTGGGACCGAATGCGATATTGGTATGATAATGTGTATTCATTGCTGTGTTTTGATGTAGCGGATATAGGAATGTGTTTTGATGTAGCGGATATAGGAATGTGTAGTTAATGAACCGTTGAGTAGTTAGTATTGTCACTTTTAACGTTTTAGTTGTATATGATAATGTGCGTTGAGGAGGTTTTTGGGTATTTGGTTATTTGCGTAAATGACCCGTTTTAGTCATTGTACTTGATTTATGCATCCGAGTCATGTAAAGATAAGATTTTTTTTAGATAAACTTGACATGCTTGTATACAATTTATCATTCTTGAAAGCTAAATTAAGGAACTTTGGTTACAAAATGATGCAAACAGGTCACAATGCGTATTCATACTATAAGTTCTTAAAAATTAGGATTCTTGAACGGTTACCTACGCAGCTTGTTGCTGGAAACATATCTAGATTATGTGATTTCGATTAGATATAAATGTATAAGCAATTATCTTAAATACCCCTCAAGTACTTTCATCGCTTATTGTAGTTATGGAATTATTTGTTTGTAGCTTTGCTTACGGTGGAAGATGACGAGTTTTGGTTGGATGTATCACCTGTGGAGTTTGGGGAGTTGCCTGCACTTCAAGATGCAGTTACAGTAGTTGGGTATCCAATTGGAGGGGACACGATATCTGTTACAAGTGGGGTTGTTTCACGTATAGAGATATTATCTTATGTTCATGGGTCAACTGAGCTTTTGGGATTGCAGGTTAATAAAGTGTTTTTAACCATGGTTTAAACTTTATAAGTGTTGCTTATTTACTAACAGAAATCTATCTGAGTCTAATGCAGATAGATGCTGCAATTAACTCGGGGAACTCTGGTGGTCCTGCTTTTAATGACAAGGGAAACTGTGTCGGTATTGCATTTCAGTCTCTTAAGCATGATGATGCTGAAAACATTGGATATGTCATACCAACACCCGTGATAATGCACTTTATCCAAGATTATGAAAAAAATGGATCATATACGGGTAATTTTTGTTATAAAACCATTATTTTGCTTTTGCATATTCTTTATTAATGATCTATATTTTGTTAATTTCAGGATTTCCTATTCTTGGGGTTGAGTGGCAAAAAATGGAAAACCCTGATTTGCGCAAGTCTATGGGGATGAAAGATAATCAAAAAGGTGTTCGTATTAGAAGAATTGACCCTACTGGCCCTGAGCATAAAGTTTTAAAGCCATCTGATATTATTCTTAGTTTTGATGGTGTTGATATCGCCAATGATGGAACAGGTAATCATGTTTTTGATGACATAAATTATTTTGAACACATTTACTTTGTTGTTAAAATATATCAGCTATAAATTCATATAACGACTAATATCCTTTATAGTTATTTTTTGATTTTCACTTATTGCAACTGTCAAATTATATGCTATTGGCATCTCTATTGACTGATATATGCTCTTTGGATATGTATTCTATGCCTTTTTTTTTTTTTTTTTTTTCCTCCATGGTATCAGATCCTTGGTGCTTTCCCTGACTAGGTTTTTAACAAATTTTTTTGGTGAGTTTCAGTTCCTTTTAGGCATGGAGAGCGGATAGGTTTTAGCTATCTTGTATCACATAAATATACTGGAGATACAGCTCAAATCAAAGTACTTCGTGAATCTAAGACCTTGAAATTTAATATCAAATTTGAGAGTCACAAAAAGCTAATTCCTGCACACAACAAGGGTAGACCTCCCTCGTATTACATTGTTGCAGGGTTGGTTTTCACAACTGTTTCGGTTCCTTATCTACGTTCTGAGGTGCGTACTTAAATTTTTATGAATGTATATGTATTTTTATGTCATAGAAAGATGGTTTTTGCCACGTATCGCATACATGTAACTTGTCCGGATTATTTCATTTCTAATATGATAAATAAGAATTGACATTTAAGTTTATAGGAACAAGTAAACTACATTCAACACACATCTCAAAGTTAAGCAATTTATATAAGTTAACACCTTATAAACTGACCATGGGATCAAGACATTATTGGGTGAACAAATTATCTAACTGAGCGTATGTAATAGTTCAGGGCATTGTGTGTATGTTGTTAACTCAATTCCACATATGATACTATAACATTTAGTATGTATCAGCTGTAACTATCGGATCGTCTTTACTAGCAACAGACTTAAACGCACATGCAAAATCAGTTAATTACACATACCATACTTGATACATGTCATACAAACAAAGATTGCATTCTATTACAGTATTACATTGATATATACAGTACTATACTAGAGTCATATTGTATTTGTTTCAGGTAACTTACACGTATCATGTACATCACATAATCACGTATATGTTATAATGTACATACCATACCTATACCATACCTTTGCTTCTATCCCTTTGAACAAAATTTTACACCTCTATATGATTTTATGAGTAATCATACCTAAAATCATTCTCCTCTCTTTTAGAATTAAAACTGTGCTGAAACTGTAAATTACATGTGTTGAAGGTTTTACAGGGATGCCAGGGATTAGGTAGGTTTTTTGACGAATAAGCATTAGGTATTGAAAGAATGAACAAATAATATTCTATGCAGTAAGCTTTGGGTATATAATGTGCCGACAGGAAAAGACATGTATTGTTAGGTTGTTTGAAAGCGTGTATCATGTATTGTATGTGTAATCGGCTCATTTGACATGTATAGTTAAAGTTTGGTGAAAAGTTGAGACAATCTGAATGTTGTCGCTGATGCATACTATGTATTTTAATATCATACAACGTATCAAGCTAACCAATATCAAGCTAACCAAATATATCAACGCTTGAACTTGTATATGTAATGGTTTTGATATAATTTTTGTATGTATAGACTAGAGTATGTGTAGACTCGTGAGTTGGTCAGATGTAACCATCTATAATGCTGCGTAAATTAATTTCCCGATATATGTATGTTATTATAATGTACATGTTTTTTTATAAAATTAATGGCTTTTTGTTATTTCATAATACGAAAGATGCAATTACCCATTAATTGCCATGTATCCTAAGATTCAATATGTGACTCCAATTCTTCGTGACTCGTAATAGGAATGTTATTGCTGTTCTCTTCATTATCCTCCTGTGCAATCATTTTCTAGGCGACTTTATATGTCAGTGGCGACTTTATATGTCAGAGATGGTGAATAGGCAAATCAAAATGAAATATGGTCATCACGAAGCAAATAAATATGTGTAGAAGTTTGTTTTGATAAATATTATATGAAATATATGTAGTGTTTTTAACAAATTAATTGCAGTTTATGAACAATCTTTAAGATTATCATATCATAACTCTGGATATATTGCTGTTGTCCACATAGCGTTATTTGGGACATTCGATTATGCTTGCTTCTAAAAAGGTTTTCTTATTTGTGTAAATTGCTTGCTTGTCAAGTGTATGGTTGTTTATACGCAATACACTCGCTATATACTTGAAAAGTATATTTGATATTATATCTGTAACAAATATTTTTCTATATTAGAAATGCAATTTACTAGTCAACTTACTGGTTAAAACACTAGTTACTGATTGTGCATGTTTTAGTATGGCAAGGACTATGGATATGAGGCTCCAGTTAAGCTGTTGGATAAACTCCTGCACGAAATGCCGAAGTCACAAGATGAACAGATCGTAGTTGTCTCGCAGGTTTCTAACAGCCCTCCTTCACATTACCACCGTTGAGTGTTTTTGTTACTCTACTCTCTGCTCAATTTTGACAAATTTTTTTGAAGGTACTTGTGGCAGATATCAACATTGGTTATGAGGAGATTGTCAACACTCAGGTTAGAATTTTTTGAAGTTAAAGGATGTCAAGAAATTACTCCTTTAACTAAATATGAACCTTCATGTGCTGTGCTTGTATTCATTTTTATACTCTATTTGTTTACTGTTATTGGTTGATTAATTGCAGGAGACACCATCATAATAGCATTTTTTGTAACCTGTTTTTTTCCTTGCACTTGACTAAAACTGCTCTTTATATCTCCTAGTTTGGTTATATAGGTTAACTGCATTAACATAATACAAAGACAATGCTATGCTATCGAAGTAGCATAGAAGAATTATCTGACCAAGACTTCAGTGGCAACACCAGTGACCAACTGTGAATCACTAAAAGAGCAAAACAAAGTTTTTAGTGATTTTTTTAGGCAGCACTTTGGCTATTTTTGCGATTTAGAGGAGATTACAACTTGGCTCTTTTGACTAAAAAGAGATGAGATTTTTTAAGAATTAGTCTTGTCTTTTATATCCTTACATACTACTTACTCATCTTGTTTCTTTAACAATTTTTGTTCAGGTTCTTGCTTTCAATGGACAGCAAGTGAAGAATCTAAAGAGCTTGGCTAAGATGGTAGAAAGCTGCACTGATGACTACTTAAAATTTGAGTTAGAGTATCAACAGGTTTGAACATGTCCCCTAATTTTACATGTTTGCCAGAATGATGATTTGTTTAAACTAAAGGGGACAATTACGACTCATTTACTTATGAATGGGTCTATTCGGGTTTTGTTTTGTCTCTAACATGTCAATTGTAAAAAAAGCTTAAATTTCTTGGCCTTAGGGTAAAGAGGTTCAAAGTTCATGCAGAGTTTCTTTTCATTGTCTAAAATCATCTTAATCAGATTATAAAAATTCAGAAAAAAATATGTTTTATTATATTTGAAGGATTGATGATATCTAAAAACAAAGGATGGGAGCTTCAGGTCAACCTAATGTCCTACTTTGAAAAAAACCTATACTGAGTTACTGACCACTTATCCAACGTCGTGCGGCCTCTAATTTGCGATCAAAAGTCAAGTACAACAGTCCAAAAAGTTGAGTATTTCTATGCTAATGATACCAACTCACTATGGATTGTGCAGATAATGGTGCTCCAAACGAAGATGGCCAAAGCAGCAACCGTGGACATCCTTTCAACTCATTGTATACCTTCTGCCATGTCAGATGATCTCAAGGCATGATAAGACGATATTAAAAGTACAATTCAGTATGTTTCTGCCATAGTTGACCATAATGGCGGGTCAGTGGAAGTTCCTAAGAGCAGGACATTTTGGGCCTGGATCTGTTCTACTTGATGGTGGGGATATTGATATATACGGGTATGGCATGGCGAAGTTAAGAAGAAGCATGATTTTCTTTATCTTCCATTTTGATGATTAATTGCCAGCCCCCATTTGAATTGTTTTTTTTGATGTATGTTTTTGGGATAGTGTATTGAGCATTGATAGTCGATAAAACCTGGAGGTCATGGTGATTTTGAAGTGAAGAGGCTGATTGTATTATTTATGTAGTCATCATTATTATTTGTACGGATTTTCATTGATTGAATTACAACTCATAAGACTTCAAGAGAGTATACACATCGATCATAGTTTATGGTTGTGAAGCCTTATTGCATCCGTTTAATTTACAAATGTTTAGATGATTACGGAAATAAATTCATTATTGATATTTGACATCATCTTTAGGAATTTGCAAATATCCGGCTGATATGTGTTTCGGGTCACCCCAGCATTTTGACCGGTACAAAAGTTACTTGTTTGCCTAACTATTTTTTGTGTTGCCCAATGCGCTCGGTTTTGCTAACTTGAAGGAATTGCAAGAATCAGCTTTTGCTTTAACAAGGCAGAACTGAGAGTTGCAGGACATAGCTTTACCATCTTTATTACTCCGTATATGTGTTTTTGTTAAATAGTTTCCCTTCAATTTTTTTTAACTATATTCAACAAATTATACAAAATCCTGCAATTTAATGCAAAGAGGCAGAATGTTTAAAAACTTGCTGTGTACTTTTGTATATGACGCGTTAACATGTAACATAAGCGATGTTTGGACAAAGGCAATGATTAGTAACAATCACCTACTAGAAGTGGGCAAATTAGAGATGTCTGGCATGCCAAAAAAGAGAAAGCTGCAATATCCCCACACATAGACTTTTGTCTACCACTCAATCTACTCCTACTTTCCTCTTCTAGAAATAAGCTATATGTTCATCGCGCTGTGTTTCCATTATCGGGAACTGGAATCATCAAAACTATGACCCCGTAACGTCTCAATCTTCCATTCTCATTCACTTTAACACTTTAAGCAATTTCTTTATTATAAAACAATGGTTTTTGTACTTTAGAATCTACCATAAGCCCATAACTACACATCATGACTAGAATTCTAGGCGAAACCCGTCAAGAAAATGGCGAGTGGGTCCAGTTACCTGCTCCATCAGAGATCACAGTTAGTCCAGCTCTTCTGTGGGTAATAGTCTCTATAGCTGCAATTTTCTTCATATCTGGAGTCTTTCATGTTTTATTCAGATTCTTCAAAAGAAGAGAAACTTATCAATATCCATCAGTCTCTTATTCCAACCGTCCTCAGTCTCTTGGAAGACAACTTCAACAACTTTTTCGGTTACAAGATTCAGGTTTGGACCAATCTTTCATTGATAGTTTACCAGTTTTCGACTACAAAAACATCACGGGGATAAAAGATCCTTTTGATTGTGCTGTTTGTTTATGTGAGTTTTCCCCTCATGACAAACTTAGATTAATTCCAATATGTAGTCATGCATTTCATATTCAGTGTATAGATACATGGCTTCTATCGAACTCCACATGCCCTCTTTGTCGGGCCAATCTTAGTCTCGGTCTCAACACTGAGGGCCCGTTATGTAATCATAACGGGCCAAGGGAGAACTTGATGAATGTCTCGACAAATGGTATCGAGAGGGTATTTTCTGTGAGGCTAGGAAAGTTTAAGAGCTTTAATGGAGGAGAAAGATCGAATGGTGGGGAAATTAGTAGGTGTAATTTGGACGCAAGAAGATGCTTTTCAATGGGTTCGTTTCGATATGTGCTTAATAATGTTGATTTGCAAGTGGCATTGTTCAATGCTGAAGATAATGCAGGATGTGGAAGAACCAACGATGTTATGGATGGGAGGCAGATTAAATGTGATAGTTTTTCGGTTTCTAAGGTTTGGTTGTGGTCCAAAAAAGGGAAATTTTCCGGTTCATCATTAGAAAATGTAGTTGCAGGCGTATCTTCTTCTCAAAATACTATTTGAAGTAGTTTATATAATTATCATGACATGCAACATACGAACGTCGATTTCAGGTTTGAATATGATCTCTGCGTTCTACCCGTAACATCATAAGTTAACCTCTCTTATTGGTTATGAGACTAGTTGGCTGAAACGATCAGGGGCGTTGCTCCACTGAACCTTCTTTTACATAGTTATCGCTCCTTTGTGTATGGTGTTACGCAACCATTAAGCTAAGAACAAAGACCCAATAGTTCTCGATTTTACAGTCATATGTTTTACAGGTCCTTTTGGTTATATAATACGGAGTACTTCGTATCAGTTAGTTAACATGTGATGTGGTCTGCGGGGGTTATGTCCGCTTAGGTACAATCTAGCTTTATTCATTACTTCGAAAGTACATCTAACTTTATTTACTACTCCATTATGATCTCCTACCGTTTATTACTTGGAATATAATTTTCAAATAAGAGCAACTAATAAAACTGATCATTATAGTTTTCTATCAGTTATAAAATGATTGTTAAACGCACTAAAACATTTTCATATTCTTCAAGATTGATCCTGAAGCAAGTTAAGATAAAATAACTACATGCTATATCTAGAAATAAAGTGTAAACAACTTTATACGCAATTTGCGATAAGCCTTAATGTTTAAAAACCCGGTTTTTTTAATCGACATGGCCGAACTTTTTTTTTTTTTTTTTTTTTTTTTCTCTCATTCAACCAGTTTGTTTTCCTAAAACCAACTTCTGGTAACCGAAACGATCCACTGGCTGAGTCAACCCCGTTTTTAAAACATTGATTAGCCTATCAAAACACCTCATAGAATTCTAATTAGCCCGAACAGTTTTTAGCCCATCAAATCAGACTGATCATGCACTCGATCACTTTCGTTAAAAGTTATCAAATAGTTTTTAACCCCAAAAAATGTTTGGGCTAAAAGAAGTTTTTAACCCAAAAACTGTATGGGCTAAAAGAAGTTTTTAACCCAAACGATCCAGGTTGAACTTTTAAAACATTGATTATTGGTGAAGCACTCAAGTATACAGAGTAAGAGAAAAGTTCGATGTAGATATAACATTCTCTAAAGATACAATGAACTAATCATGGTCATTCATCCAAAAAAAAAAAATCACCATTTTTTAAAAAAGTTAAATATCTCGCAAAACGTTAATTGTTACGACAAAACGAATCACACCATCGCGACGAGAATAAATAATCTTTCTATAGACGGACACTCCTATACTTTCGATGAACTTTTTTTCGATTTTATTTTTTCATTTACGTCTAAAAAAAATCACACATGTGATTTATAAAAAAAATCATATGTGATTTGTAATACAACTCACATATGATTTTTCTTAAAAAAAGATTCGTTGAAAGTATATTGAAGTGCCCGTTTATTAAAAGATAAAAAATACTCGTCGCGATTGTGTATTTTTAAGCACGTCTTTAGATTAGTTTTTTAGGCATAACTATCATTGCTTTAGAAATTACAAAGAGACTGAAAAGTTCATAAAAATTAAAATAATCTAATACGGAACTAATAAATCGAAATAGTTGCCAAAATGGATGCATTCAGTAAATATATAAATTTTATTCCCTTTACGGAATGTTTATCACATGCAAAAGGCGGATGATAAAACCACACAACGTGAAGGAGAACAAAAGTTTTGCACTTTCATAGGCATTTTACGTTTAATGTACTTATTATTTAACAATAACAATGATTAAAGAATCTGTTTAAGATGGAAATTTTATAGATTAACTATCTTATAAGCTATTCAACCACTTTCTTTAAAAGCAAGTAAAAGAAAAAGATATAAAGCTCATTATATTATACTTATATTCACTAGTTATAATGCCCGCGCACGCGCGGGTTTTTAAATTTTTTTTAAATCATATATTTTTATTTATTAAAAAACAAATAATTTAATCTTTGTTTTGTTTGATTTATTATGTTTAATTATAGTTTTTTATTATTAAAGATAATTATTTAAAAATTTTAATCATATTATTAATTATATCTTATCTATATTTTTTGTATTTATCTTTTACTTGTGTTATAGATAAATATAAAATGTTACATAATAAGAAAATAATCTTTTTTTAAATACAATTATTACTAAATAAGGTATGAATCCATTTTTTTGAAATGGAAAATTCTCAATAGGGGTTTTGTTTTATTATATAAAAGACTTGTCGTCCGGACGACGTCGCATCGATCAAAAGAAAAAATGAATTTCAAAGCGCCTCCGGACTATGTAGCGATTTATGAAAATCACCATGTAATTTTTAGCTATTTCCGATTTTTTATATAACAAACTTTATGTTATATCCTAAACAAATTGAGCCAAATAGTAGAATACTTGCGAACAAAATGAGCCCAATATTACAAGTATCTAGCGAACAGAATGGCTATTTACGAAAATCAACATGTAATTTTAGCTATTTACAAACAATTAACTAGCGATTTCTTTATAAAAAATATACCGATGAAAAGACCTTTAAATTCATAAGCCCAATATTGTAATACTTTTAACATGCGTATATAAAAAATGTTGTACTCGTTGGAGCGTTTGTGTGCATAACCGTGAGAAGGTCTTATTCTTAGATCTTACAATTTCGTATTGATCTCCCATTGCAAAGAAGGTACACAATTGTTGTTGTTTTCTTTATTAGTCATGCGCTGTATATGAATCACATGAATAGAAAATGTATTTAAGGGTTTTACTTTCGCTGCTTATTCTGATTACTGTTAATTGCTAAAGTAATTTTTAAAATTCTACCCTACGTTTTCCATCACATGAGAGAGTAGTTTTAGGGTGTGTTTCATTTTTTCTATATGAGGAGAGATAGTGGGGTTCACGCCTATATGAACCTTTATATGAGGAGGATCTTATAAATTTTGCCTTAGAGAATAAGACCAATTAATAGAAAAGTAGTCTCATTTAAAAAAATAATAATATTAAATATGTGGGTTCCACTATCTCTCCACATATAGAAAAAAAGAAAGGGTTAATGGCATATAATAGCAACGTACTTTTTCATTTGTGCCATTATCAGATATGAACTAAAAATATTACCACAATACCTATCGAACTTTGCCATTTTTGTGCCGATATCAGCAACTTCGCCATTTTTACTTTCAAAATTCACGTCATGTGACACATGTACATGTCATGCCCCTTTTTTGTACCGTTAGGTTCCATGTCAGCCCCTTATACACATCGTTAGGTCGTCTTCCCCAATCAAAACACATATAACCCTAACACTAACATATACAACCTCACAGTGTGTATTAAGGGCTGACATGGAACCTAACGGTACAAAAAAAGGGGCATGACATGTACATGTGTCACATGATGTGAATTTTGAAAGTAAAAAAAGCGAAGTTGCTGATATTGGCACAAAAATAGCAAAGTTCGATGGGTATTGTGGTAATATTTTTAGTTCACATCTGATAATGATACAAATGAAAAAGTACGTTGTTATTATATGTCATTAACCCAAAAAGAAACTCTCAATGTGGAGGTTGGAGACGAGAATGAAGAGGAGGTACAAGAAGTTCGAGCATTAGGCAAGGACAAAGCGAAGAAGAAAGCGTTGGCATCATCCATTCTATCGGCATCGTGCTGGCAGCGACGAAACGCTGGCTAGGTTGTTGGTCACCAAATATGCAAGTCAAACCAATTCGTTTATGTCAATGAAGAAATCAGACCGCGATGCCTTTTTAAAGATCAAAAGACTGAAAATGAAAATGCAACGAACTCTCCTATATGAGTCCTGTTGATCACTTGAGTGGAATCCACCTCTAAAGGATGTTGCAGATGAAGCAAGCGATCAAGAAAAAGTGAAACTTACCATGTTAAAAAAATGGTTTTGAGATTGTAATAAAAGTGATGATCATAAAATGTAAAAAGTGACGATAATTGTGTTAAATGATGATGTGACGTTGATGTAAATGTGACGATAGTTCTCCATAAAAGCCAACCTTGCAATCAGATAAGTATCCACATATCACTTACTGTAAAGTCAATGATAACAAGTTATTACACTTAGAGAATGTCTAGCAAACTTTGAAAGTTTTAATAATAACAACATTTAGAGAAAATGACTTCAACCATTTGGTTTAAAGAATACCAATTTTAGCTGAAATCATCCATTCTCATATTGGTTTCAGAATGTGAATTTCTTATTTGTTTCCAACAGAGTAAATTATTTTCAGGCAAACTACTGTATAACTAAAAATGCCTTAGAGCACAAGGTGTAGTGACAAGGTTCAACTCCTCATTTGAGGCTCACGGGGTGTCACATCACTTTAACAAACCTCCACAATTAATCTTCCCTCACTAACAACCAGTGTTTTAAAAGGTGCGCCAAAGCGCGAGGCGTGGCCTTGCCGCCCCGAAATGGACTTTGGCGGCTGATGTAGGCGTGGTGCAAAAAGGCGTGAAATAAGGCGAGTAAAAGCGTGGCACCACTTTTAGAACCAGTTTATTTTATTTTATTTTGTTGAACTAGTATTTGTAATTTGGGCTATTTGGTATATGGGTCTCGTAATTATATAGTAAGTAGTAGTCTAAATGTCTAATATAGTACGAGTAATATGATTTAAAATTTTATATACATAAATCTATAAATATTTTTTTGCCACTTTAGTGACGCCTTAAGAAACGCAAAAGCTCCGCCATGGCGCGTAAGGCGCGGCCATGCCGTCACGCCACGCCTCACGCCTTGTATAACCTTGCTAACAACTAACTTCAACTTACTCATTTGGGACCAACCACTTACAACTTTATTTTTTTTTATTCAAATTTCCAAATAAACAAAATTCATTTCATTAAAAATAAAAATATAATACAACACAATAAAAAACATACGAAACGTAAAATAACGATACGGTAAAAAAACGCAACTTAAGAAATACATCAAATTATAACGAAACTAATTATTCGGATTCTGTTGTTGAATATGTTCTATTGATGTTGTTGCCAAACATGCACGATGAGACATCGTTGGAGCTTTGCGTGTTTGCGTTTATCATGTAGTTCTTTGGCTTTTCTTCTTTGCACTGCGCAACGGTCAATCAATGACTGCTGTAAATTTGGTTGCGGAGAAATATACATTTCACTAGCTTCGGATATCGCAAATTTTTTATCTTTCAAAATCATGTTATGCATTATGATGCACGGGTACATGATTCTCCGTAACTTGCTAGTAGTAAATGCACGCGCTGGTTGGGCAATAATATGCCAACGTCCTTGGAGGACACCAAAAGCTCTTTCGATATCTTTTCGAGCACTTTCTTGTTTCGCTTTAAATACGGCATTTTTTTGTTATTTGCAACCGTAAATGATTTGACAAAAGATGCCCACTCTGGGTATACTTCAAACGGAACCTCAGGGGCGATGTCATCAAGTAGGTCGTCGAATAATGGAGAGTTATTCAAAACGGTAAGATCGTTATTCGCACCCGCTACCCCAAAAAATGCATGCCAAATCCACAAATTGTATGACGCAACGACTTAAAGCATTATATTTAGATACTTTTTATCACCTCTATGAAATTGGCCTTGCCATTCTTTTGGACAATTTTTCCATTCCTAGTGCATACAATCGATACTTCCCAACATTTCCAGTATCTTATGAACCAGGTTATATGCATGGTATAAGTTGCGAATGTCATTCTCGTCTGTTTTTTTTTTAAACTCCTTCCTAAACAATTGGAGTATGCACATAGTAAAAAAAATCTAGACAATCGCATGCACAGTGTTCCCCTATTTGTAAATGCTCATCTAATGCATCAGCTGCTATCCCGTAAGCCAATTGGCGTAGGGCACATGTGCATTTCATAATCAAACTAAAAATCATTACACTCGCAGTATTGAGTCGGACTTTAAAGAAATCAAAATGCTTGGGAAGAGGATGATGAGTTTGAATATACGTTTCAATACATTGTACTATTTCTAAAAATAGTTTACGGCTTATATGATAACGACGCCTAAAATTTTCATCGTGGGTTGTCACAAAAATAGTCAGCCATTAGACGTTCTTCAGCAACTTCACGTTCACGGGGGATGTATCTACGGCGGCATGAAGGACCGGTTTGTTGTTCTTGCAACGATTGCTCGAACTCAAACTCTTGGATAATAATCTCTAGCTCTTATCTCTTCAAGATTACTATCACCGGAATAAGATGATTCGCTCATGTTTCTTCCTTATATGTTAGTGTTTTGAAATAAAAGTTATGTAGAATTTGATTGAAGTGTGTAATATTTATAGTGTAAAATATGTGTGCTTTTTAATTTAAAAAAAAAAAAATGCATTTTTTAATCTGTTTTACAACATATACCTGCTCCAAATCTGACAAAAGGTACAATTAATACCCTCGCCGTGCAGATGACGAGGGCTGAAGTGGCGAGAAAAAACGGGGTAGGGTGGTGTGGTGGCGAGGCACGGCGGGCAAGCTAGCGTAGCACGGCGAGAAGTGGCGAGCATTGCACCTTGTGCTCTTAGTGTTTATAATAACATACGGGACAAATAGAACCCAGAGTCTTGCCTTCATAAAAAAAATTACAATATTTTAGAGTTTTGTCCATGTTCAAATCTAAAGCTCATTATATTAGGTACATTTCAATATTACAAGATTTAATTTTCTGTGATGATACTCAATGTCAAGCAAAAGTTTATTGTTAAGAGGAGATACAATTTTTAAAGTAACAAAAAAACCCCTAAAACCCTTCGGCGACTTTGGCGAATAACGATTCCCCTACAACCCTTAATCTAAATCGATCCTAAGCTCACCTAGTTTAGTCGATCGGTTTTGATCCCTAATCGTTCTTATCACACCAACTGATCTTCATCGATTGCTTGGATCTTTACTTAGGGTTCTTTAGGGTTTCGTGGGGCTGATTTGGTTTATTACTTGTTTCGATCGATTTCTTTTAACTCTAATCCGTTATTAATCGATCTTCATATGGTGGGAGGTTAGTGATTTGGTTCTATTGCTTTAAACCCTAATCGCTTAGATTAGGGTTTTCTTTTATTTTTTTGTATTGCATGATTGCTGCTGGTTGATTATTTGTTGCGTTGTGTACGTGGTGGTGGGTGATGGAGAGGGGTTTTTTGAGTCCTAAGCTTGATAAGAAGGATGCTAGTGTTCCAATGGTTGATGTTGATGTGGTGGATGTTAATGTGAACAAGGGTAACGATAAGGTTGTTTTGGATGATTTGGAGCAGTCCTCTCATAGTTCAATACAACCTAATGTGGAGCTATTAATTGCTAATGCGAATAAGAAGTTTGATGAAGCAATGTCTAAAATTGACAGTGATATTGCCAATATGGCTTCATCTTCTGAGTTGAACAATTCGAGTGGTAGTGGGCCTCCTCCTAATGCACCCAAGATTGATTCTACTAGTGGTAATGGAGTGAAGTCGGTTTCTTATGCGGGTGTTGCTTCTAACGAATCTCATAAGAACGTGTCTAATTTTCGGAGATTAGAATGCAGCTACAAGAAGGATAATGTTGACCTTTCAGTCCCAATGAAAGTAGTGGAAGAGGTGAACATGAGGTTTGAGCATACACTCTATGGATATTTTCTTGGTCATCGTCTTGCTTTTCCTGTTGTGGATTATTTTGTTCGCAATGCGTGGGCTAAGTATGGGTTACAAAAGGTAATGATGAACGCTAAGGGGTTCTTCTTCTTCAAGTTTACTTCGAAGAAAGGTGTTGATGATGTGCTTGATAATGGTCCATGGTTGATCCGTAATGTTCCTATTATTCTTAAACCTTGGACTTTGAATACCAATTTGTTGAAAGAGGATTTAACTCATATTCCGGTGTGGGTTAAATTTCATGATGTTCCTTTAGCGATGTTTTCTGATGATGGTCTTAGTTTGCTTGCTACTTTGATTGGGACTCCCAAGAGATTGGATGCCTTTACTAGTCAGATGTGCAAAGAATCTTGGGGTAGGAGTAGTTTTGCTAGATGTATGATTGAAGTGAAGTCGGATGAGGTTCTTAGGGATAGCCTTACTGTTGAGATTCCTTTACTTGACGGTTCGGGTGCGACTATTGAGAAGATCCGTGTGGAATATGAGTGGAAACCACCTCGCTGTGATAAATGCAGGGTGTTTGGACATGTTTTGGTGGATTGTCCTAAGGGTGTGATACCGACTGCTCAACCTTCTAAGACTGTTAATGATGGTTTTAAGACTGTTAACAATAAGAAGAAGGGTAAGCAAGCTGCCTCGAATACGGGTCGCGGAGGTTTTACTAAACCTGTTGTGGGTAAGCATTTTGAATATCAGCCAAAGAAGACTCCTACTGTGCCCAAGAAAGTTAATGATGGTAAGAAGAAGACTTCTGATGTGGCTAGTACGAGTGGAACAACGATCTCTACATCTAACCAATTTGATGCGCTTAATATGGATGATACAGATACGTTTGGTATTCCTACTTATGACACCTGCATGGATGTGGATACTGGCAGTTCAATGGAAGTTAATGTGGATGAGTCGGCTAAGACTGGTGCTGCATCACAAGAACCGCTTGTGAGTGATTCAATGGGAACTAAGGAAGTTGGTTCTACTCCTTTAGTTGAGAAAATTAGTAAGTTGGAAAAGCTTCTTATCGATGGGAAAGGTACTCTTGTGGATAATGATGGTCATCCTGTTCCGTCTGCCTCTGTCACTAAGAGGGCTAACCCATTTTCCAAGGTGGGTAATGTTGTGGTTTCTGATAGTGACGAGGAGGAGGTTCTTAACACGTTCGACGAATCTGCAAATCTTTTTGGTGGTGGTCATGAGCGTGAAGATGAGTTTGATGACTATGATGATTACTCGAAGCAAATTTATGATCTTCCAGGGGAATTGGATGCTCTTAATGCCATTTATGGCTTTAATCTCCAAGGTCGTAGGAAGTAGTTTATATTTTTGTTTGAGTCTTTCTATATGATGTGGTAGTGGTTTGTTTTCTTGTCTAGAAAATAGGAAGTATCTTGTTATGTAAGCTTTCGCCTATGTAACGGGCTGAGATATGGGATTCACTCATATCCGTTGTACTTAAATGTTTTTTGGAGTAATATATTTACCGGGTCTTTTGACCTTTTACCAAAAAAAAAAGTTTATTGTTAAGAGGTTTGAAAAAAAGAAAACTATCCATTTAGATATAACTAACAAAAAGACGAAATAAATACGTATATAGAAATATGTTGTCGCTGTTGCGATATATGAAACCAAAAAGTCAAGAAATTTGTATGCATATGATTCAAAATCAAATGAGACAACACGAAAATGAGTTGCCAACCGAATCAGTTAACTACGTGGCTACTTAGAAAATTATATATGGCCATTTGGTGTGCCAACTAGTGCACACAACTATTTGTGGAGACAAAATAAGACATTTCTTTACATAAGCAGTTTTGCTAGATTCTTGATTTTTTTTAAAGACGGTTCGAGAGTGTTAAATCATCGATGCCAAACTAAACGCGTCAAATCTGGTTCGAGTTAAATGAACCAAGTCATTGAATGGAAGCATGTGAATGTTTTTCATTGTTTTAGGTATCGAGCATGTTTAAACTTTGTATTATAATAGAAATGTTATGTTATATATTGCGATTGAGATGTGAACAAGTTTATGCAAAATTCGTGCAAGAAATAAGCTTTATACGTAAGATTTGGCGATACACTTTATGCTAGAATATCTTTGGTTTATTTCTATAAATAATGAGTCTATATTAGAGAGATGGGTGTCATAGCGTAGATCCGGTGCGGCTCGGCATTCCCTTCTTTGGCGCCATTTTTGGCATGAGTTAACAGGCGTGGCACCAATTTGGTTTTTGTTTATTTTTTTCGGATTTAAAATGGGTTTTGACTGTGTGTGCGCGTTTTGATCAAGGTTCTAGATAGCATGAGGCGTGACGTAGTGGCATGGTCAAGCCTCACGCCTTAGGAACTATGACAAAGCCGTAGCGTTTTTAAGACGTAACTTAAAGCGGCAAAAAATATGAAAATATTTATAAGTTTATATATTATGTATCATATTTTATATATTTATAATTTACAAAAAGTGTTATACATAAAGAACTAAGTAATTAAACTATACTTACATGTAATTTTCTTCATTTCTTAAAAAAAAAAAAAAAAAAAAAAAAAAAAAAATCCTTTATCATCGTAGTTTAATTCAAAAAAGGCATCACGCATTAGTGTGCCTTATCACACCTTTCCATGCCTCATCTCACGCCACGCCTTAAGTCGATGCCTTGGTATATTACATAGCGTGGAGGTCACGCCTCGGGTCTTTGCGGCAACTTTGCGCCATCATGGCGCGCCTTTTAGAACCATGGTTTTGATAGTGTGTGTATTTGTTGAGGAAGAAGATAAAGAGATTGTGTGGTGTGTGTTTATTTAATACACAACGAGTGTTGAAACCCGCGCGTTGCTGCAGAATTCTTTTGTTGCCGTTAGCTACTTAACGTGAAGTTAGTTACCTAGGACTGACTTTGCAATTGATGTATAACATGAATGACCATTTATGTAAATTATGTGAGGATTAAATTTGCAATGAACCGTTGAGATGAAGGAAAAAGTGCGTAATTTTTTTTTAAATGTTAAAGTAATGGTCGTTAGTTAACAGTCGTTAAATAACTAACGGCTGTTAGTACTGTACAAATAGGACTGAATTTGCAATTGATGTATAACATGAAAGACCATTTATGTAAATTATGTGAGGACTAAATTTACAATGAACCGCTGAGATGAAAGACAAAGTGCGTACAAATTTTTTTTAAAATTTTAAAGATAACGGTCGTTAGTTAACAGCCATTAAATAGCTAACGACCGTTAGTACTTAAAAAAAAATAAATACTGTACAAACCACTGTAGCAACCACTGTAGCAGCTACAGTGGTCGGCACCCATCAACCTCCCCACATTTAGTATATATATATAATGTGTGATGTGTATGTTGACCGGGTTTTCTTGTTTCTTATTTAATAAAGTTTGTTTTTTTGTTACGTTATTTGTATCGACATTAAAAAATACAATTAAAAAAAAAGTTTAGAAATACTGTAATCGTTCAAAAAAAATACAAATTACAAACAGTTCAGAATTACTGACAAGAAAGATCAGAATAATCCAAGATCACGGGGTCGCGCTCACATAACTTTAGCAGAAGCAGCTAAACTGAAACTAGAGAAGGTTCAAGTATTATATTATAGATTTATAAGTTACTTTATATAAAATTCAAAAATATCATAATTTAGTTCAAGCCTTTATAAACAAGGACACAATTTAAGTGTGGGAGACTTAGTTAGACAGATGGAACCCCAGCCAGTGTAGTCATCCTAAGACAGTTTGTGAGGACAAAAACATTTCAAGTGGGGGAGGGTTGTAACACCTCAATAGGTTAGTAAGAATAATATTTCATTGACTTTAAAATAATTAGAAAAGTCATTCGGTTAGTTTTATTAGAAATAAGGACCTTCAATGCAAATAGTTAACGAAAAAAGACTACGATGCAAAATATTTAACTATATGGACTAACAGTGCAAAGTACATTTTGGGACAAAAATTACTAATTTATCCTTTTAGTCTAAGTACATCATAAGTAAATAATATTATTACTCCCTCCGTCCCAAAATATAAGTCCCCTTTGCTAATTTTGGTTGTCCCAAAATTAATGTCCACTTTTGATTTCAACCAATCAAAATATTTGTAAGTGGGTGAGAATGAATTTTTATTGGTTAGTATTGTAAGGGCCTTACTTTTCTTAAACTTTATGAAATATGAAAGTGGACTTATAATTTAGGACGGAGGGAGTATAACAACACGTGTGATGTGTTTAGGACGTGGCATAATTAGGAATTTTTTGAGGGAAAGTTCCATATTACCATATTTGTGCTAAGAAAGTTTCCAGGAGAATTTCTAGGGTGTTAGAGTGGTGCTTTGGTGAGTTCTTGCAAGTCCTTAAGTGTTAAAATCGATCCTCATCAAGGTTAGTATGTTATCATGCCCTAAACCATGCTTATGTTACTTTAGGGTTATGTTAAATTGAAGTTTTATGAACCTTAGTTTTGAATTCATCATTAGACATGATGTTAGAAGCATAATATGAAAGATTTATGTCTAAACCATATTTTAGAATCATGGTTTGATGATTAGTAGAAATTATGCTAAGTTTATGTTTAAATTAGTTTATTTAGAATTAGGGGTGTTTGGTGCAAGGCCATAGGAACCACATATAGTTATATTACTTGATTCATGATGCAACTTCAAGAGTTACATGTTTAGTAGAAAGTATTAAAGTGTTAGTTTGTTTATGATATGTGTTTAGGTGCTCACGGGGAGCAAACGGAAGCCTAAACCGAGGATAGAGGTAAGTGACGGGTTTAGTTCATGTTCTAATAGTTTAACATGACTTTAGAATATTTAAACGTAGCTTCGGATATAGCCGAACCATGGTTGTTATGCAAACTCGGATATAGCCAATATTTGCACGTTTAGCTCCTAAATTGGATATAGTCGATAACTAGTTATGTTATATCGATTCGAAGATAGCCAAATGTTATATATTAAGTTAGAATCGGAGATGGTCGGGTATTATAAATTATGTCATGATTTGGATATAGCCGAAAATAGCCAAGTTAAGGATGCTTTTACGCAACATCAATAGTTATGTACTTATGTCAAGTGGGCACGTATGAAGTGCCATTAGTTATTTATGTTGCGCTTTACATAAGCGAAAGAGGAATATCCCTTTAAAGCATCCTATGTGGATGACTTGTGCCTTATGCACTTATGATACCTGATCGATAAGAAGTATCTCGTATAAGTATGTGATACTCGAATTGCATTCGTCCAAGAGGGTGGGAAAGGCTGAATATGAGTACTTGCCGCCTAGGGGATTCAGTACATGATATCGTCTAGTATGTAGAACGTGATTAGATATCACGATATGATATGTGACTATTAGAGATCTACTATCTAGTGTGAGATGATTAGATATCATTTTTATGTTATAAATCCAATAAGAAATCGGATTTGATGGTATTAGTAGCTTATTTTAGTATTAGTATGTCAATTGTATGTTTTGACCCATCCTGATAATGGACGGGTCATGATGTCTTAATCATAGTTTCTTGAGATGATTAGATATCATCATTAAGTTAGAAATACAATTAGAAATTGGATTTGATGTTATGATAGTTCATTTTAGTAGTAAATGGTTATTTGCTCATTTTGACCTATTTAGACAATTGGGGGGAGGGGGTTGACACATTATGCGTAGTACCTTGAGATGATTAGATATCATTTTTATGTTAGAAATCCAATAAGAAGTTGGAATTGAGGTTATTAGTACCATTTTATAATGATGGTATGAAATTTACATGTGTTGACCCATCTAAATAATGGGTGGGTTAGTGTTTAAAAAATGTCCACCCTTACTTATATTAATCTAGTTTAGCTCCATTTATTCACTAAGTCTTTTAGACTTACCGTTTCCAGTTTTCATGTTCTATGTAGGTTTGTGAAGAAAAGTTCAAGGTGCTATTTTAGGGGAGTCATATTTGTTTGCATATATATGTGACAAGCGACTCATTTTTGCACTTTGATATTTGCTTGTAAATGCCCTACTATTTTCAACAGCTATGTAGTGTATTTAAACAGTTTCAACTCTAAATTTTAGTGTTTAATATGTTTCTGTATTAAGTCCAATGCCATAGTTATGTTGAATAGTTTTAATGGAGTGTTTGGCACAACTTCGAAAACACGTTTACGTTTTTGTACATGACTTGTAAAAGTGCATATATAATGTTTATTATGTATCAATGAATTTCCAGATTTTCAAGTTTTACGAAATTCTGCAAGTACAATTTTTACAGGTTTTATCCCAAAAATGCAGTTGCATACGCAGTCTATACCCCGTATACCCATATGCCATATGTACCTTCAGGTCCATATTGCGTATGGCTTCAACTTTATGAAGAAAAAAATTTGTAAGGGCGTTTCAATATATATATATATATATATATATATATATATATATATATATATATATATATATATATATATATATATATATATATATATATATATATATATATATATATGTGTGTGTGTGTGTGTGTGTGTGTGTGATGACGTATAGTACGACAACAGGCTTACTGGGCCTGGACCGCAGTACACATAACCGGGCTCTGGCCCAACAAACAAACCAGGCCCCGGCCCAACAAACCGGATATGACTAAATCCCCAAGCCACGAGTAACGAACAATCCGGACATACAAGGACGTGTACGAACCACTCGAGCGGCACTCCCGAAGTACGCTCACGGACCGGCCCCCGGTCGGGAAAGGATCCACGTCCGCAATCATCGATTAAGCTATGGATCCTTGCCCGACAAAGGTCCCACCTCGGCCACCACAACAATATGCGAAATACTAGGAAACCCTATCATTTTGACCACCTATAAAAGGTAACCTCAGTACACACTCTTGAGATATGATTTTCTTACTCATCCCAATACACGCATATTTCTCTGACAACATGAGTACTTACTCTCACGCCAGAGCTTAATCATGGGGTCCGTCCCCACGATAAGGCTAACGGTTTACCTTTGTTTGTGCAGGGATTCAATCTACTACTTGGATTAGTGCATAAGTCACACAACGGACGATCCATCAAGGACGGCCCAGCACGGACTAAGCCCAATCTTAACCCAGCCATACTTTTTGCACTAACAAGTTGGCGCCATCCGTGGGACCAGTGCACAACTGCGTTCTCAAAAAATACTCGCCATGAGCCGACAATCAAATCCTAACGCGTTCGTACCCACGTCCGCCATGCGAAATACGGGATTAAAGGATAAAGAACCGGTATTGGGAGGCGAAGGCATACCTACTCCTAACTCAGACCTTCAAGACTACTGTGAAAGGAACTACGACCGGATAATGCCAATCATCACTGAGAAATTTCATCAAAAACTTAAGCAACAAAAGATCGAAGAGGTAAAAGCCCATCTTGCCTTTGAAGAAGCATCACAACAATCCGAGTCCAGAACACCCCGCCGAAAGAAAGACCTCAGGAAGAAGATTGAGGCCAAACGCCCTCGAAACGCGTCTGTAAGTCCAGATATGCAGAGCCGCGGGTCGAAGTCACCAAGGGGAAGGGATCCGGATAAGAGCAATGTGTTCAAAAGACTGGAAAATGGAGTATTCTATAGACTCAGAAGCAAAGAGAGAAGTATGTCCGAATACTCGCAACACTCCCGGCACCAGCCCTACCATGATGATAAAAGAAAGGAAGACAGCCATTACCAGAGTTTTTGCTCCCGTGATTCCGGGAGGCATCACAGTCGTGGGTCGTCCCCCAGACATGAGGATGACCTAGAAGACCGAAATCACAGGAGGAGGAGGTCAAGGTCAAGAAGTCAAAAATCCAGTGTTGAAGATGACGATCTAGCACAGCCCTGGTCGTGCCGGGACTCTGATCCGTTCACTCCCCGTATCCGCCACTTCAACATGCTAAAAAGGATCCGCATGCCAACTCAGGTCAAAACGTATGACAGAAGTGAAGATCCGGAGGACCACCTAAAGATCTTCCAGTCTGCAGCAAAAGTAGAACATTGGGCCATGCCGGTCTGGTGCCATATGTTCAATTCCACACTAACGGGCTCCGCCAGAGTATGGTTTGATGACCTCCCACCTGAAACCATAGATAGCCATGACGAGCTAAAGGAAGCATTACTGGCAAACTTTCTCCAGCAGAAGAAATACATTAAGGATCCTGTGGAAAACTAGAAGGGGGGTTGAATAGTTTACCGATTAAAATCTTTTTATACTTGTTAAGTTGGCTTTGAAACTTTCCGTTTGATCAAAGATATATTCACAAACACAATATATAGCATGCAAGTAAATGAAAGAAACGATCAAACCACAACACGAGTATTTATCGTGGTTCAGCTACAAGGACTCTTTTTCCTTGCCCTACGTCCACGCCCCGAGTATCCAACTCGAGAGTTTCTTTCACTAGTCAACAAGCTCCTTTCACCGGCGGAGAAAACCTTACACGTCGCTTATACTTTTACCGACACAAAGCTAGATGTCGAGTTCTTTTACAAGGGCACAACCACTCCCGTTTAGTTCTTTTACTAGGGTACAACAACTCCCAACACTCTTTGTATTTTGAGGACTAAAATACTAACCACTCACTACAGAATATACACAAACAATTGACGTGTAAACAACAAGAGTTTACACAATACTAAGCTAACAAGTCTTGCAACGTTGTGTTGGAAACTTGTAACTTTTGACGACCTTGCGAGCTTCTTTGCTACAAAAGGAAACTTCACATTTACAATGTTAAGAGGTTAGAAGAAAAGATGAGTGTGTGAGTAAAATATGATCTCAAGAGGTTCGCCAAAAATCAAGTTATGGCTTGGTATTTATAGCACATCAAACTGCATGCTTGGCGGATCAGGCGGAACCCTCAAATGGGTTCCGCCCGTGTACCCCCAGGGTACCGCCGGGTCTGCAGTAGGTTTTTGCAATAACTCTTCAAACCAAACAAGGTCTTGTCTCATAACTCCTAGCAACCAAACAATGTCACATCACTTAAATCAAGTCAAACATGAAACTTGTAAGCAACATCAAAGCAAGTCAAACACATTAATTTCCATAAATACATGATGACAAAACTTGCCATAAATGTGATGTGACTATTTCTAATTTAAGAAATAAACTTGTGTTGTGTTTTATAAAATGTAAAATGTAGCAAAAGTCTAGTTTATGCAAGTCTTAAAAACTAAGATTATGTTTTGCTTAAAAACTAAAGTTTACATTTTGTCGTTAACAAAACTTAGCGAAGATCGTAAAATATAAATAACGTTTTTAGGCGATATTTGTATTAACAATCTCCCCCTTTTTGTTGATGACAAAACATAAACTTTGTTTTTAAGTAACACGCAAAATCTTGGTTTTCAGGACTTAAAAAAAATTATATTAACCTTGTTTTACTTAAGAGACGAAAAGCATATTAAGTATTGAAGGTTTTAATATATTTCTCCCCCTTTTTGTCGAAACAAAAAGTAGAGTAGCGAAGCGGAATAATCGTCATGCTCCCCCTTGGTCGATACTCCCCCTAAATGGAGTACCAATATGGGAAACATGGATTTTGAGACCTACAAAAAAATGGTTAGTTGGTGATATATATAGTCAAGCTTGTAGTTACCACACACATTGCAACCACAATGACAACACAACATTGATCAACCAACAATGCACAAAAGTAAGTAGAAAGAAATTTCATTCCAAGTAAAATTTTGACTTATAAAAGTCAAAAGACAAGAAATGTTAACTATTCTACTACTTAGTAACCAAAAACTAAGAAAATAACCAAGAAAATAAAATAAAATCCTACATTCCTAAATTGGGGCAAACGGCCTCCAAGGGTTGTCTAGGATTTGTTGGGGTGGGAAAGTGCATCCAAACGTTCAATTACATGTTGGAATGCAAACCGGGTTTCATTTTGGAATTGGTGAAGCAAGGTTTTGATGCTTTCACCCATTTGCTCACAATTTGAGCAAACATGTGGATGGGTGGGTGAAAATGGGTTGGTTTTGGTTTCTTGGCTTAGGGTTTGGTTTGGTTTTGGTTCTTGGGTGGAGGATGGATTTGGGATTGAATCAAGCAAGGTGGTTTGAAATTCCATTGCTTGATGAAGGTGGTTGTCAACCATGCTTTGTATTTCCTCATAAGAGGGAAAGAAAGACTCATAGGTTTGGGCTTGAGAAGGTGGTGGAGTTGGGTGATCATGGTGTTCAAAATTTGGTTCTCCATAAAGAGGACCATGGATTTCACGATAAATTAGGTGAAACAACAATGGTTTGGGTGGTTGGTACACTTGTTGTGGTGGTTGGGTAAGTTGAAGATCTTCATCAAGATCAAGAATTGACCTTGGTGATTGATTTGCAAAAGGTGGTGGTTGGGTATGTCTTGGTGGAAGATCATTCAAATCTTGGACATACGGGTGTGGTGATGTTGGAGGAGACCCGAAAAGCTCCATAGGTTCAATTTTGGGTAATGGTGATGGTGATGGAGTTTCGGATGGTTGGATTGGAGCACTTGGTGGAGTTGGGTCAATGGGTGATTTAGTTGGTGGTGGAGTAAGCTCATTTGGTTGTTTGAGTGATGGAGATGGAGATGCAAGGTTCAAAAAATGTTCATTTTTGATGGGTGACGTGAATTCATCCGAAGATGAGGAGCTAAGGTTGATGGATTGGTTTGACCATAGTGGTTTGACACTTATCCGGGCGGTTCTCCGGATGGGTCGTGATGGTTGAGAGGTGTTTGTTGACTTGGTCATGGTTAAAATGGTTTAAAGTTTCAGAAATGGTGATGAAGAAAGTTTGATTTGATAGTGTTTAGGATGGTTTAATTTATAGTGATGAAGATTTGTGGGAAGGAGTGTTTGGATTTGATGTTAGTCCATACAAAAATGGTGGTTCATAATGATTTGGAGAACTTAATTGTAGGTTGTCATGTCATGGAAGTCAATCCAATGAGAATGGTGAAGTGAGAAGACAAGTTTTGCACTAAATGCTTAGTGGTTTTGGTGAGTTTGTTTGATGGAAAAATCTCAGGGATTTCAAGGATCCTTTAGAAGGGATCCTTCCTTTATGTGTGAATGATACTTGAGGTAGTTATGGCTATTTTTGAATTTTGGCGGGAAATGGTTTTGAGTGAGTTATAAGGAATGCTAAGTATCTTAGTAAGCTAAACACATTGCAGGTTATGGATTTCTAGCTAAAAGAATTGGATTTTGGTGTTTGGATGTTGAAATGTTGAAAACGAAAACAAAAATTCTGCAGGCTACTGGCGGTACCCTCAGATGACACAGGCGGAACCCAAATGTGGGTACCGTCTGGTCCGTTGGGCAAATTCTGGGTTACCCAGAATTTGTACTGGCGGAACCCAAATTTGGGATCCGCCGGATCCGCCAGGGCTGAAAAACTTCACAGTCCACGTTTTTGACCCGCGAAACGATTTTCAAAATTTTCGAAAACTCCTAAAATCAAAGAGATACTTCATTTCTGGTTAGGCAATGCAAAAATTAGACACCTAAACACACATATCATAGGAGTTTGACCTTGAGGTCGAGAATTTCACCATACTTAGTGAAAATTCCATAACCATGAAAATTTGACAACTTGCCAAAAGTTGTCTTCCTGCAACATTGTTAGTTGAAACATGTTTCAAAGTGTATCAAACATTGTACTAACACACAAATACATCACAAAGATTGTTTAAACTACCAAATAGTTCCAATAGCACCTTGTGCCAAACACTCCTAACACACCCGCACTCATTGACGGTCCATCTTCTTCTTCATCTTCCCGAGGAATCTCCCGATGTTTTTGAACATCCCCTTTGTTTGCTTGAACTCCTCCGACTCATTTGGAATATCCGGAAGTTGGGAAAGGTATTCTAGAGGTGGGAGCCTAGAGTTTGGCAAATTATCATCTTCACTCATTGAGGAAGAAGATGATGAGGTAGGAGGATGTGGACGTTTTCCTTGGGCTTTGTAAACTCTCTTATCACTAAGTGAAACAAAGGTGTGTGGAATGAGAGTGTAGTCAAGACGAAGACCATTGGAAGTTGGTGGAATAGGTGAGATGAACCTAAAGAGACGGGTCAAGAGCATTCCATATGGCATAGCCGTTGTGCCATGCACGGGAATGTCGGCCATTCTCTTTGCCATGTAGTAGGCAAGGTTGAAGGGTTGCCTAACGGACAAGGAGTAGAGCATGTAGCAAAGACAAAGGTTGATATGGTCACGGTTCCCTATTGTGCTAATGACATTGGCTCTAAGGACTTCCTCCCATTTCTTGAATTGAGGTTTAAGTTCGTTCATTTCCATTCCATATGGGTCCTTATCGACCTCATTCCCCGAACGGGTTCTCCTAGTGGTGGTGGTCCTAACAAAGAGGTGGTCACGGAGAACGTCTTTTGAGACAAGAGGTGTGTCATAAGGGTGGATACGGTCTTGAAGGTTGTCAAGAGTTGAGAGGGAGTGCAAGTCGGAATAGAGACAAGTACCATGGTTTGGAACACCTAAGATTTGAGCAAACTCCTCAAGAGTGAAGGAGTATTGGTGACCGCTAACCCTAAAGTGGATAGACATATGACCATAATCATCCGTTGAGAGGACACAAGATGCATAGAACTCTAGAATGAACCTAGGACAAATAGGCTCGTCGATATTCAAAAGACACTCAAAGTTGATTGTGGCAAAATCGGCGTAAAGGTTTGTGCCTTCTAGGAAAGATGGGTCTATGGTTCTACCCTCATGGACATAGTGTTTTTCTAGGGCTTTGAAAACGTTTACTTGATTAGCGGTAAGGCCTTTGGTTTTGTAGTGTTTTGGTAGGTACTTAATGGTGTCCTTGTGGTCGTAGTGGGTTAGAGGAGGCATGATGATTCCTAGAACAACAAAATTTCACATTTTAGTTTACTTAAACCACTATTATAATGTGGAAGTTCTAGTGTGTGCCTATATGAAAACAATGTGGAGGTGCGGTTATCTTGACTCATTTTGATGCATCAAAACGTTTTACAATGCAAGTTTTGTTATAAAACAAAAGATAACCCAAACACTCCTAGTTCAATGTAGCTTCGTTTGAATGTACCCGAAAATACATATTAGTTATGTATTCCCTTTAGCATTCAAGAGACATTATGCAAGTGATGTTTTGAACATAATGTTTTGATTTTGTATTCTCAATGTGAGACGAAAAAATATTTGTCCTACTTGTGAGAAATTTTTGGAAGGATTTGACATGGGGTGTTTTAGCAAACATGTTTATACTAATTAAAGATGCAATTCCTAACTATGGGAAACATGATTAGTTTTATTAATTACCTAATCTCATGCATGAATTTCTTAAGTTAATGCATAACCCCAAGTTTTTTTTTGTTTTAGTGCAAGAAATAGAATTCCTAGACTCAGATCAGGATTGTAATCAAGTTAAGAATACTTACAATGATGATGCATTAGTAATGTGATTGAATGGAAGGCCAAAATTTCGTGGGTATGGATGAGAGGAATGGTGAATAGTAACAGTTTTGGAAGTGGTGGTATGAGATAATGGATGTTTGGTTTAATATAAACAAATGTTTTGATTCTGCAGGTCGACGGATACGGCGGAACCCTGAGTTGGGTTCCGTCCGTTATGGCTGAGGGTTCCGCCGACCCTGCTGAGAAAAATGGTTTTGGATTTGTTTTGATTTTTGTGATTTTTGTCTAATGTCCAGAACTACAATGTAGGTTCCATGAGTCCTAAGCCTAGCCTAAGAAGATTAAAAGGTTTACGTTTAAGAGGTTTTGTGAGAATGTCGGTTATGTTGTCTTCGGAAGAAACTTTCTCAATTGAGATATTTCCTTTTTGAACGTTATCACGAAGGAAATGATGACGGATTTCAATATGTTTTGTACGAGCATGTTGAACCGGGTTTTTGCTAAGATCAATGGCACCTTTGTTGTCACAAAGAATTGTGATGTCGTTGAGTTGAATTCCGTAGTCGACAAGAGCTTGCTTCATCCAAAGAGCTTGTTGACATGCCTTTCCGGCCGAAACGTACTCGGCTTCCGTTGTTGAGATAGCAAGAGTCGTTTGCTTCTTAGAGAACCATGAGGTGAGACAATATCCAACAAAAGTACAAATACCACTTGTGCCCTTTCTATCGACATAGTCACCGGCATGATCCGAGTCGGCATACACTATGGTGTCTATTCCCGTTCCTTTGGGATACCATAAACCTAAATGTGTAGTGCCCTTAATATACCTAAAAATCCTTTTAACGGCTTCGAGATGGGTAGTTTTAGGATCTTCTTGAAAACGAGCACATAGACAAACACTAAACATAATGTCGGGTCTACTAGCCGTTAGGTAAAGTAGACTACCAATCATACCTCTATATTTAGTGCTATCTACGGATTCACTTTCCTCATCCTTGGTGAGTTTAGTTTCCGTGGACATGGGAGTTTTGATAGGTTTCGAATCTTCTAGTCCAAATTTCTTAAGCATGTCCTTAATATATTTAGATTGGTTAAAGAAGATACCATCTTCAAGTTGTTTGATTTGAAGTCCTAAGAAAAAGTTGAGTTCTTCCATCATACTCATTTCAAACTCGTCATGCATGATTTTTGAGAAATCCACACATAATTCTTGACAAGTTGATCCGAATATAATGTCATCAACATAGATTTGGACTATGATAATATGTGAATCTTTCTTCTTAGTGAAGAGAGTATTATCAATTAAGCCCATGGTATACTTATGGTCAACTAGGAATGTTTTAAGTCGATCATACCATGCTTTTGGAGCTTGCTTAAGTCCGTAAAGAGCCTTTTTAAGTTTGTAAACATAATTAGGTTTTTCAAAATCGATGAAGCCCGGTGGTTGAGCCACATATACTTCTTCATTAATGACTCCGTTTAGAAATGCACTTTTGACGTCCATTTGAAAGAGTTTAAAATTATGTGCACACGCATAAGCAAGTAATATTCTAATTGACTCGAGCCTAGCTACCGGAGCAAAAGTTTCATCATAATCAATGCCTTCTTGTTGATTATATCCTTGTGCTACTAGCCTAGCTTTGTTTCTAGACACAATTCCATTTTCATCCATTTTATTACGAAAGACCCATTTTGTTCCAATTATTGTTTGACTCTTTGGTTGAGGAACTAATGTCCATACATCATTCCTAACAAATTGGTTTAATTCTTCTTGCATTGCAATTACCCAAGATTCATCTTTAATGGCTTCATTAATGTTTTTCGGTTCAATGGTTGTCACGAAACAAAAGTAGTTGCTTTCATTTTGAACTTTTGATCTAAGTGTTCTTTCGTTAATGTTGCCTATGACACCGTCTAATGGATGACTTTTAGATTCTTTGACATTGACAAGTTCTTGGTTTAATAGTTCATCTTCCTTGTCATTACCTAAGATTTCTTGACATTCAATTGCTTGGCTTTCAACTAAGTCATCATCTACCAAAGGTGATGTCTTAGAGGGAGGTGGACTTTCGTCAAATGTTACGTTTAACGATTCCTCGACTTTTAAGGTTTCTTTGTTCAAAACAATGTAAGCTTTACTATTTTGTGAATATCCAAGAAATACACCTTCATAAGACTTTGGGTCAAATTTGGTGAGATAATCCTTAGTGTTAAGAATGAAGCATTTACTCCCAAACACTCTAAAGTATCCTAATGTAGGCTTTTTACCTCTATAAAGTTCATAAGGAGTTTTATTCAAAAATCGTCTAATTAGGACTCGATTAAGAATGTACGTTGATGTGTCAACGGCATTACACCAAAACTTTTGTGGAATAGTTTGTTCATTAAGCATTGTTCTACTCATCTCTTGTAATGTCCGGTTTTTACGTTCTACTACACCATTAGATTGAGGAGTGCGTGGAGCCGAAAAGTTATGAGTAATTCCATTTTTATCACAAAAGTTTCCAAATTGAAATTCATTATCAAATTCACGACCGTGATCCGTTCTAATAGACACAATATTAGACCCTACTTGATTTTGAATTTTCTTACTTAGAATCTCAAATTTATCGAAAGCTTCATTTTTACTTTTCAAAAACTTTGTCCAAGTATAACGTGAGTAATCATCTACTATGACCTAAGTATAGAAGTTACCTCCATAACTTTGTATAGCGGATGGACCAAACAAATCCATATGCAAAAGTTCTAGACACCTAGATGTAGACACCATGTTTTTAGCCTTATGGCTACTATGGACTTGTTTACCGACTTTGCAAGCATCACAAAAGTGTTGGTCATATTTCAACTTGGGTAGGTTTCGAACTAAGTCTTTGGAGGAGAGGTTTTGGATTAGTCTCATGTTAGCATGTCCTAAACGTCTATGCCATAACGTTGAAGATTCATCTAATGAGGTAAGACAAAGTTTGTCTCTAGATGTTGAATCCAACTTCATGACGTATACGTTGTTCTTAAGGACACCTTTTGCTACGGTTATACCATTTTTAAGGATTTTACTATCGTTTTCACTAAAAAGGACATTATACTTATTACGACAAAGTTGACTAATACTAAGAAGATTAAATCCTAAGTTATCAACATGAGCAACATCATCTATAGAAAGGGAGTCATGAGAGATTGTACCTTTTCCGATGATTTTGCTCTTAGCATTACTACCAAACGTAACATTATCTCCATCACATTTGTGATATGTTGAGAAGAGGCTTTTTATTACCCGTCATGTGCCTTGAACAACCGCTATCTTTAATCCATTCATCCGGATCCAAACAAACTTTGAGGCACACCTATTTTATGAAAAACACTCAAACATTTGGTCCCCAATTTCTCACGGGTCCATTTTGGTTAAGCATACCATTAATTCGTTCCAAATAGGAAAATAGAGCATAAGGGTTCCATGGCATGTAGTTTGAGTTTTGGTAATGTCCAGGAGTGTTTTGATTCCAAGCGTGTTGGTAGTTTGGTCGAGCATTGAAGTTGCTCTTTGGAAAGGGGCGTTTGGGAATTGGAGTCTTAGGTCTTGGTTGAGTAGTCTTAGCTCTAAATTCACTTTTACTAAGTCCTACTCCAGTTCTAAAGGCAGGTTTTGTTCCATTTTTATATGTAACTTTAACAAATTTTGAACGATCCGATGTGGATGGAGTTACTGCTGCAGCAGTCCTGGCGGATCCCTCGGGGCCAACGGGCGGAACCCTAATTTGGGTTCCGTCTGGTCCGCGGGCTGCTGTAGCAATTTTGTTTATTTCATGTGTGTTCTTTTCTTGTTTCGTTTGTCCCTTAATGATTTCTACTTTCCTGAAACCTAGACCTGTTTTATCAAAAGGTGACTTTTGAAGTTTCATAATTTTATCCGCACATGAAATGCTCTTATCGAATTTTTTGAACTTTGTGGTTTGTTTGATTAGATCATTTTGAGTAATTTTAAGTCTCTCAACTTCAAGTTTAAGTTCTTTACATGATTTGCATGAGGTGTCAATATCTTTACCCTTTTCTAATCTCTTAGCTTTTTCTTTTAACTCATAGACTTCATTTTCTAAAAACTCCTTTTTAGTTTTCAAAAATTTATTTTTGTTTATGATTTTTAAGCTTAACTCACAAAGTTTGTTATATTCATTTTGTAAAGTATCATCATCTATAGAGGAGTAAGATGATTCGGAGAGTACCTCATTTGAGTTGTGAGCCATGAGAGCAATATCATCATTCTTTGGCTCATCATCATCTCCTTCATAGTTACTCCAAGCACCACCCACAAAAGCTTGTTGAGGTTTGCTCTTGGGTGGTTTTGGACATTCTCCTACAAGATGACTTGTGTCTCCACACCTATAACATTTTCTTTCAACTTTTCCTTTTCAATCATCACGATCTTTCCGGAAGGTTTTCTTGTCATCTTTAGGTTGCCTTACAAACTTTCCTCGCCTACGAAAGAACTTCTTGAAGTCTCTCACGGCCATAGCATATTCCTCATCATCACTATCCGAAGTAGATTCTTCATCATCACTTGATTGGACTCTAGCTTTCAAGGCAATGGACTTAACTTTTTCTTTCTTGCCTCTAACTAGTTCCGAATCTTTTTCCATTACCATTTCATGAACTTTGAGGTTTCCAATAAGCTCATCAAGTGACATGCTTGAAAGATCTTTGGATTCTTCAATTGTCGTCACTTTTGCTCTCCACTTCGGATGGAGTGCTCTAAGAAATTTCCTGACAAAGTTCTTACTACAAAAAGATTCATCAAGTGCTTTAAGTGAAGTAATAATAGTGTTAAACCTAGCAAAGGCATTATCAATAATCTCATCTTCGGAAATAACAAATTGTTCATATTGTTGAACAAGAAGATCAATTTTGTTATCTTTAACTTGTGAGTTTCCTTGATGAGTGACAATTAAAGATTGCCAAATATCTTTGGCGGTTTTACACAAAAAGAGTCTTTCATATTCTTTCTTAGGCAAAGCATTATAAAGCATCATTTTAGCTTCATTATTTTTATCTATTAATTTCTTTTGATCATCATCTTTGATGTTAGTAACTACGTTATCACCATCAATAATTATATACCACAAATCTATATCTTTAGATTTCACGTAAGTTTCAAAACGGTTTTTCCAATATATAAAACCATTTGCTTCAAAGAGTGGTGGTCTTTGCATAGATTGCCCTTCTTTATAATTTTCAACATCCATGGATCGTTTCAAGTTTTAAAACACAATATATTTTAAAAGCTTGAGTAACGTAGCTCTTGATGCCAATTGTGGAAAACTAGAAGGGGGGTTGAATAGTTTACCGATTAAAATCTTTTTATACTTGTTAAGTTGGCTTTGAAACTTTTCGTTTGATCAAAGATATATGCACAAACACAATATATAGCATGCAAGTAAATGAAAGAAACGATCAAACCACAACACGAGTATTTATCGTGGTTCGGCTACAAGGACTCTTTTTCCTTGCCCTACGTCCACGCCCCGAGTATCCAACTCGAGTGTTTCTTTCACTAGTCAACAAGCTCCTTTCATCGGCGGAGAAAACCTTACACGTCGCTTATACTTTTACCGACACAAAGCTAGATGTCGAGTTCTTTTACAAGGGCACAACCACTCCCGTTTAGTTCTTTTACTAGGGTACAACAACTCCCAACACTCTTTGTATTTTGAGGACTAAAATACTAACCACTCACTACAGAATATACACAAACAATTGACGTGTAAACAACAAGAGTTTACACAATACTAAGCTAACAAGTCTTGCAACGTTGTGTTGGAAACTTGTAACTTTTGACGACCTTGTGAGCTTCTTTGCTACAAAAGGAAACTTCACATTTACAATGTTAAGAGGTTAGAAGAAAAGATGAGTGTGTGTGTAAAATATGATCTCAAGAGGTTAGCCAAAAATCAAGTTATGGCTTGGTATTTATAGCACATCAAACTGCATGCTTGGCGGATCAGGCGGAACCCTCAAATGGGTTCCGCCCGTGTACCCCCAGGGTACCGCCGGGTCTGCAGTAGGTTTTTGCAATAACTCTTCAAACCAAACAAGGTCTTGTCTCATAACTCCTAGCAACCAAACAATGTCACATCACTTAAATCAAGTCAAACATGAAACTTGTAAGCAACATCAAAGCAAGTCAAACACATTACTTTCCATAAATACATGATGACAAAACTTGCCATAAATGTGATGTGACTATTTCTAATTTAAGAAATAAACTTGTGTTGTGTTTTATAAAATGTAAAATGTAGCAAAAGTCTAGTTTATGCAAGTCTTAAAAACTAAGATTATGTTTTGCTTAAAAACTAAAGTTTACATTTTGTCGTTAACAAAACTTAGCGAAGATCGTAAAATATAAATAACGTTTTTAGGCGATATTTGTATTAACAGATCCCATGGAAGTCCATCACATAAAGCAAGGAGAAGGAGAATCCACGGAGGACTTCATGGAAAGTTTCAAGAAGGAATGCAGAAACATGAAGGGATCCCCAAAAGTGCTAAAAATATCGGGATTCATGCATGGGATAACCAACCCAGAGTTGATTAAACGCTTGCACGATAATATCCCTAAAACTGTCGATGAGATGATGAAGGCAACCATGTCCTTCCTCAGGGGAGAAGTGGTGGCTGGAAACCAAGAACGAAAAAAACCATCCTCGCCATGGGGGCAACCAGACGGGGGCCAAAAGCAAAATTTTCGAAGAGGGGGATTTAAGAGCCAATAGAGATTGGAAAGGAAACAAGACCGGCTCACCCTTCTCTCTAAATCTCCGAAAGAAATTTTGGCTCTAGAAAAAGCAAAGTTCAAATCTCTGCCTATGATGACGACTCCGGTTGAATAAAGGAATGTTAACAAGTTCTGCGACTTCCACGGAGAGGTGGGGCATAACACGGACGAGTGTATGCACCTAAAAGGACATATTGAAGAGCTAATAAGAAGTGGGAAGCTGTCGCATGTGATCAAAGAGCTAAATCAAAATAGCGGAAAGGATCAGCAAAAGACAACAAAAAAAGGAGAAACATCATTAAAGGATAAAGCACAAACAATCCTGATGATACAAACATGGTAGAAGTCAGCCAAGCAAAAAATAACTCAAAGCTTCTTTCCCAACCCGGAAATGTCATTCCCACCGTTGGGGGAAGATGAAGGGAATGAAGGCCCGATGATCATAGAAGCAGAGATTGGAGGCCACTGCGTATATTGTATATACGTAGACGGGGGCTCGGCTTCTGAAATATTATATGAACACTGTTTAACTGGCTCCGGTCTGAGATAAGATGTATGATGGTCCTGGCCACAACACCTCTTATCGGGTTCAGTGGTAACGTCATATGGCCAGTAGGGCGGATAACACTCTGGGTAAAAATAGGCGACGAAGAGCACGCCACTTCCGCCTGGATGAAGTTCTTTATAGTAAGGTCACATTCGCCTTACAATGGAATTATAGGATGACCGGGGGTACGGAAAATACAAGCGGTTCCGTCAACAGCACACGGTATGCTGAAATTCCCAGTTGAGGGAGGAGTACTAATACTGCGGAGCAGCAAAATCATTCCGCTTGAATGTGCAATGGTTTTTGAACCAACAGAAGAGACCCCTGCGATCGATCCACAAGCGGAAGAAAAAATCAAAGTCGTAATTCACCCGGAACACTCGGAGCAAACAGTGGCAATAGGCTCTGCCCTCACAGAGGAAGGACGAACAAAACTATGTGAATTGCTTTGAAAAAACTTGGACGTTTTCGCCTGGTGTCCAGCAGACATGACAGGAGTCCCACGGCATATAGCAGAGCATCACCTCAACATCTGTCACAACCCACAATTTCAGGTCATTTTTCCAAACTTCGACATTCTACTATTCACAAATTACTATTCATCGATCACTATTCATCGTTTTACTATTCATCATTTTTGAGGTCAATTTGACATTCCGAGACACATTCAGAAATTTTACTATTCACTTGACACTATTCATTCCCGAGAGAAAACCACTATTCACGTGCATTACTCATGTCATCGTAAATTTAGTTTACGAGTGTTCAAATTCGCGTAACCGTATTGGTTCAGGAGCGAATTCATGCATTTTTATCAGGGACATTTCATACGGACTAGAAATAGTCTGCACATCATCATTAGGGCACTTGCATGCTATTCCACTCGTAGGATAATTAAATTTATATTTTTGGTACAATTAACGATTTACGTACGTTTATTTTAAATAAACGCTAATACGCGAACTATAAATGTGTCAAACATGTCCGACACTCCCGACTATGATCCCAATACATTTTTATACTCATTTTTATAATATAAAAATTGTAATATTAATTTACCCGGTATTTTGGAAATTTATTTATTACGTATCGTACGTTTAACTTAATAACGACGGTTTTCACCAAAATTAAACGATAATCACCCAAACTCTCCGTACTTGTACCCGACATATTTTTACAATTTTTACGACTCTATTACGTCCCGAATAACTTCAATAAAATTTATTTCTAACAAACCCGGTACCCGATTAAACCTAAACCTAACTTAACTACATAATACTAATACTAATACTAATCTTTTAATTAAACCCAAGGACAACCCTCCCCTTTTCCCTCCTTTAGGACCTGAAACCCCCCCCCCCCCTCCCAATGGTCTTCAAACATTAAAACTTCACCAACCTTATTAATGGCTCACCAAACAATTGTCTCTAAGTATAAAAGAAACTTTTTCATCCATTTTAATCACAAAATCATTTTTACAAGGCAAGTAAACTTTTCTTCTCTCTTTTTCTTATGGTATAATCGACCAAGGTGGTCAAGGAGCAAGAACAACAAGATTTTACAAGATCTAGGCATAAACTTGTTTATATAATCATCCTTGTTGGAGTTTTGAAATAAAAACTCAAGGATTAGTAGGTTTTTATCATCCAAACTTCCTAAACCTTCAAGTAAGTTAACAAACTCATTTTTATGATTTTTACAAGTTAGTACCATGTTTATATATATTTCTTACAAGAACTCATGCATATAATGGCTTATACCACTTTATTTTGTACATATGTAACTTTGAAGCCCTAGAAATGGACACATAAGAAACCCTTGTTAGACCTAGTGGATTGATGATGTTTAAGGACCCATGACACCCTAAGAAGGTGTATGGTAGGTTTAGACTAGCTTTGTGGTGTTTGAAAGTGGTTTGATTGAGGTTAGAACTAGTTTGGAGACTTGAAAATGGTTTTTGAAACTTTTGATATACCTACTGTCCCTATTTTAATTTCGTGGGAAAATCAGTAGATGGTGGCCAAGTTTTGACCAAAGATTTAGAAAATACATTCAAAAACGAAACTTTGGGCGAAAGAACGGATTAAAACGAGCTTATAACGAAGGAGATATGATTTTTGCAAATTTAACGACGAAAACTATTTTTGTAAAAACTGCTTGCTGTTTGGCAGATTTCGCCGTGCAATTAGAGGCATTAAACGTAACCTAAAGGAGCCGAGTTATCAAAAATATACTAGTATATATAAAGACGGATCCGTGGACATAAAGAACAAGGAAAACGAGCTTAAAACGACCAAGTTATACCCATTTTAACGTCGTCAAAACTATATATATATATATATATATATATATATATATATATATATATATATATATATATATATATATATATATATATATATATATGGACACAAATAAAAATAATAACGTACGCGCTAAATGGTATATTTTCTCGAGATGTTACTAAGGGCTATATTTTTAACAAATAAATACGTATGACCCAAGAGAATACTTATACGACTTAACGACGTTATTTCAAGGTTTTCGATACAAAGAATGTAACACTAACGTTTTCATAACGAGATAGTACGACAAGTTATATACTCCTATATAAGGACTTATTTTCCTAAGTATGGAAACTATTTTACTACGACGATAACTAGTATTTCTAAATTACGAGTGGTATAGGTATCATGTGCATGTGCATTCACTACATTACGGCTTGATCTTAATTAGATCGCGATTATTCATTTAGGTTGCGGTTAGTGTTCGCGCCTCATTGTCCCGACTACTTTTACATCATTGCACCATCGTTGTACCATCCTTTCGAGGTGAGTTCTCATAGCCCCGTTTTTAGTACTTATTTGATTTTAAATCCCACGGGGGAGAATACATTGCACTATTATTTTTGTACATGCCCAAGTATTAAATTCCGTACATTGCTTAAGTTGCTAGTACTACCACTGCAAGTCCCCTTTATTATCATGGACCGTTAATTATATTGCTAAGCGAGAGTGAGTGGATAGATCTATCGAGGGTGACGCCTCCATTCGCGTTGGGTTGCTCCAACGGGACGAATGCATTTCATGTCTAATATAGTACGAGTGTCTGGTAAACACTCCTTTGGGGCATATTTTAGTACGTCTAGCTTCGGGGTCATGAGCTTAAGAGACAATGTAACTTTTTGACTCACTTTACTATATACTTGTGGTTTACGTACTCACGAATTACTTATAAACCTATGATTATTCACCAACTTTATGTTGACCGTTTTCGCAATGTATTTCTCAGGTAACTAAGGCATATTCGCATGGCATGCATGGAGTCATTTTGTGTAACATGGATGACGCGGCTCATTCGGACTTTCTTGCACTTATGTTCAAATGTCGTTTGATTGTATTAAACTTGTTTCCGTAAACTTTTCCAACTTTTGGGACCTATGTCTTTATAACTCTGATTATATTTTGAATGTATCAAACGACGTATTTTAAAACGACACTTTAGGTCGTTCAATATTTCCTTGCTTGTGTGCTATGATCCGTTACACCCTCAGGTATTCCATTCCGCTGCCATTCAGGTATTTTGGGGGTGTGACAACATCCGCGAAGAATATACCCCAATAAGACAAAAGAAACGAGGTCAGGCCCCAGAAAGAAACAAATCGATACAGGAAGAAGTGGAAAAGCTCGTTGAAGCAGGCATTATGAAATAAGTACACTACCACAGTTGGTTGGCCAATCTAGTAATGGTAAAGAAACGTGATGATAGCTGGAGAATGTGTGTCGATTTCAAAGATCTAAACAAAGCATGCCCGCATGACTGCTATTCGCTTCCAAAAATAGATTGGAAAGTGGAATCCCTTTGCGGGTACCGTTTCAAGTGCTTCTTGGACGTATATAAAGGCTACCATCAAATACAAATAGCCAAGGAGGATGAGGAAAAAACAATGTTCATAACAAGCGAAGGCATATTTTGTTATTCCAAAATGCCGTTCGGACTCAAGAATGCTGGAGTAACATAACAACGGTTGGTAGACAAAGCTTTCTACAAACAAATTGGGAGAAACCTGGATGTGTACGTGGACGACTTAGTGGTAAAGAGTCGCACGGAAGACGACATCATAAGAGATGTGGAAGAAATATTTCGAATGTTAAAAAGTATAAATATGAAACTAAACCCCAAAAAATGCACCTTCGGTGTGGAAGAGGAAACATTGTTGGGCTACACCATCAGTACCAAAGGCATACAAGCCTGCCCAGATAAAGCGAAAGCGGTTACCAACCTCCCATCTCCCAAATGTCTAAAAGTGGTACAAAGACTAAATGGAAATCTAGCTAGCCTGAACAGGTTCCTCTCAAAGTCAACAGAAAAATCATTACCTCTCTTCAAAACACTTAAAAAGTGCACAAAGAAAAGTGATTTTCACTGGACCAAGGAGGCGGAGGAAGCTTTCCAGCAAATGAAAAAAGTAATAGCAAACCTTCTAATGTTAACAGCACCAATAGAAGGAGAAGAACTAATCGTCTACCTAGCGGCGACAAAAGAAGCAGTCAGTGCGGTGCTAATGATGGAGAGAGGGGAGAAACAAATGCCAATTTACTTCATAAGTCGCGCCTTGAGAGGCCCGGTAATCTATTACACGCCTATGGAAAAACTAGTGTTAGCTGTGGTGCATGCCATTAGACGCTTAAAAAGATACTTCCAAGCGCACACTGTGGTGGTAATTACGGACCAGCCAATAAAGCAGATCCTATCAAAACCATAGGTGGCAGTAAGATTGCAAAAATGAAGCATCGAATTGGGAGGGTATGACATACATTATCGGAAGACTAACAATATATGTGTGTGTAGAAATATATTTTTCTAAAATTTAGAAGTAGCTAAATAACTACTTTATAACAAACTGGATAAAAATATCTTAATCTTGCTATGGAAGACTAAAGAAGTTAGAACACTCAATTATCCGTTAATGACTATTAATGTGGATGAATTACTCCAATTGTCATTTTTTATATGAATTACTCCAATTGTCATTTTTTTATACCACAAAATTGAAAAAGAATAAAAAAAGAAAAAAAGAGAACAGATTTTCAGTCGCAATACATGAAATCCGAAAGTCAAAAAATATGTATTTTGGTATTTAGAGTAAACTTCAAAATACATCATGTTGTTTGAGAAATTTCATAGTTTATATCTTTGTCAGATAAGTTGGGTCATATACATTCTTCCGTCAGCAGACGTTAGACAATAAACATCTTTAGGGACGAAAGATGCAAACTTTTTTTTCCCGTTATCTGCTAACGGGAGATCTAACATTAGAAGTCTTTTCGTCTTGCTTTTCAGATAATGGGAAACAGTTTTGCATCATTCTTCTTTAAGGATTTATATTGTCCGATGGTTGTTGAGTGAAGAAGTATATGACCAACTTATCTGACGAAAATATAAACTATGGAATTTGACAAACCACGTTTATGTGCTTTGAAGTTTACTCGTGTTTTTTTTTTTTTTTTTTTTTTTTTTTTTTTTTTTTTTTTAAGAATATACTCTATTATTTATATGATTTTTAATCAATTGAAACAACACAAATTGAGTTACCAAGAAAATCAGTTAACTACGTGTCCCACATAAAGAATTATAGCCATAACGAATGCAACTGGTGAAAATGATTGTACGAATATCAATAATTTGTGGGGACAAATAATGCATTTCATATTTTCATTACGTACACAAATTTTCAAGATTATTTTTGTTTAACTTAGGATATGGTTCGATAATTCTTTAATCAATGATACCAAACGCGTCAAAACGAGTATTAGAAAAATGCATCGAATCATTTAATGGACATGAAAACCTATCTTTTAAGTATCGAGCATGCATGAACTTTGTACAATTATGGAAATGTGGTTGGTCGAGATGTCAAGATTCCACGCAAAAATAATACTTCGTGCCAAAGATTTTATGCTTCACCCCTTTGTATGCAAGAAAATTTTGGTTTATTGTCTCTAGAATCATTGTATACTGTTGACTTGGCATGTAATAATATTATCTATCTATATTTATTTTCACATGCCTAAAGTTTAAGGCCTGTTCGGTTTTAGATGGGTTTAGAATTAAGATACGGATTTAGATTTAAATTTGAATAAAATTTATTGTAGTAGAGAGAAAATATTTTATAAAATTAGATTATACATTTGTTTGAAATAAAAAATTTTAAAGGATTGAGGTAATATGTGGTTGAAAAGCATCATAAAATAAAATAAATTTTTTGATTAGTCAGACTTTTGTAAACTCACTTCTATAGCCCGGTCTTAAATCTATCATTTAATATCTTGTGTCAGATGAAAAAAATATATGAAACAATGAAGGGAGTGTCTAACCAATGCCCTTAGGGCACGTTTGGTAGGGAGAAATTTAGAGAATTGAAATGAAGTAAAGAAGAGAAATTTAGAGAATTGAAATTGGCGGAGAAATCTACTAAAATTCTTATGTTTGGTAACACCAGAGAATTAACTTTCGAGAATTAACAAAACTCAAATTCATCTGTTTGGTATGAATGAGTGGAGAAATGAAACTTGATTTTTAATTACAATAACATCATAAGTTTTTTTACATAGCTTAACTGGACCTCCCAAGCTAAACACATGTTCTTACATCAATTTTTTATCCACAAAAATGTTGCTACTTGAATAATGTTAAGAATCCCCACTACAAATGCATTCATTCAATCGAACCACTTCAAGTGAGGAGTGAGCACTTGCTGTCTTGAGGAGTGAGGACTTGCTATCCTTGAACAAAATTCATATAAGCAAACATACATAATCTGCACAAAAAAAGACCAGTTGTCTTGGTATGAAAAAACTATATATTCCAAAGCAAAAAAGAAACAAGACCAAGTCACTTGCACAAGAACTCTAATCTGTCATCGGTAATATACCAGCAAACGTATAAGTGATGAGTGAGGACTTGGTGACTTGGTAATATATCAGGCAAGATACAAGTGCATACTAAAGCTATGAGTCACCGACTATATAAACTGCAGCCATCTCTTCGACAACGACAATGACTTTGTTACTTATTAAGTATTAAGGAATCCTAGTTATTCACACTTGTAAACTGAATCACTTCACACCCATTTGATTACCTGAAGCCAACAAAAATTTGAAAAATAACAACATGAAAAACAAAAACAAAAAACGTCAACAAAGCCATTTGACCATTAACAAATAACAATAGCAACATGATTCCATTTCTAATTATCAAATATATAATATCCAATACACAGCTTAAAGATACAAAAGCTACCTTCATATTGACCAAAAAAAAAGGGACAACTAGCTTTGACGAAACAAAACTATACATTACTAGAAAAGGAGCTAGCTAAAAGAACAAGTACGGTTATACAAAAGGAGCTAGCTAGAAGAACAAGTTAAGTTTCTTCATGCAAAAAAAAGGGTTCAAGATATAATTTACCAAGAAGAACATACAGATTCATGTGGATCTTCTACCAACCACTTTTACCATCTTGATTTTTTTTCTTCATCATACCCGAAAAGCATTTCAGCCTTTAAAGGGCACTTCCCTATCACATCTATCGCTTCAAAAGCTTCCTCAAAAGTTATCCCCGGTAAAGCATCAATCTGATTCTGAACTCTCTTCATCAAATCAATCTCAGATTGTAGTTTTCTTTCATCTTCATTGGCCATTTTACTTAAGTTCATGTTCAGCTCATTCCCCACGGCAGTGATGGTGTTATTAAACATGGTGCACGACTCAGAATACATATGAAGTAAATCATCACTCTTTGATCTTTTGCGTTTGTTACTCTTACTAGTTCGGGGAGGACGATCATATGTATCAAGATCTTCGGCTTCAACATCAATTGGTGTAGTCTCTTTTGTTTCACTTACAACTTCATCATCTCCAAGATCAATAGCTCGAGATCCATTAGCTCTATCTTTACCAAAGACTAAAGAAAGCTTGTGATAAAGTGGGAATGGTTTATCTCTAAATTTAGTTGCTTCTGGATGCGTCTACAAAGTGGTAATAAAAACAAATTGATTAATTAGGTTAACATGATCTATTATAAGCTGCAACAAAGCAAATAGGCCGAAGAGTTTTATTATACCTTCACATAGTCATCCCATACATCTTCAGGGGCAGTGAGAATGCATTTTTCAGGATCCCAACCAAATCCACTTGTGTTTGAACCGACTATCATGTCGTGCATAATGCTAAAGTTAGCCCTCAATGTCTTCAACCGAGACTTTATATGTGGTTATGCTTTTAAACCCGAATTCGGGAGACTTACATCCAACAAATTTTGCACAGCTAGATTGTATCCGGGTTTAAAACCATTTTCTGCGTCATACTTTCCAGAAGCGTGCAATACCATCAATGCTTCAATCAACTTTTCATCTTCTTCCGCCGTCCATGTTCTTTTATTTCTTACTTGGCCTTTAGCCTTAGTCGTAGCCTTACTAGTGTCAGCCATGCCTACAAAATATAGATAACTTAGAGCATGTATTCATGTGTCTTTGCCCCCAAAACACAACAGCTAGGATAGGACCCCAAACAAAACTACAACTCTCACTGGTGCAATGCCAAACACCAGCACCACCCACTGCTGTAATGGCTGCCCGAATCCGAAAACACCCTAAACACAAGTAAGACTTACTTGCAAATCACATATAACTTAAAATATAGCAAAGTTTATATTAAAACATTGATTACTGGTAACCCAATACCATACATTAGTAAGCATAAAATTATTCAATAGATACAAGTAAGACTAATATAGAGGCTATTTGAGCATAACAATATGTAACCAAATTGAGAATGCAAAACTGAAAAATATAATGAATTTATTATATCACTTCATTGACTTTTTATGAACCCATCAACCATATGAAACTTTTCATAATCTGATGGCCACAATTTGCACACACATATATAAATTGTTTATAAAATTCAAGAGTCTAACTTGTTTTTAAAAAATTCAGGAGTCCAACAAAGTGATGCCCACAATCTACACAAAAAAATTGACAATTTTACTTCATCTAATTAAAAAAAATAAGAATCTCGAAACCCTAGCTAACAAGAAAACAACTTACCGATCTGATGAGGATGATTGCTACATATTAATTTACCAAAATATCTTGGAAGAGGAGCAATTATTGGTGAAGATTCAATGTATTTATGTGAAAAAATCAAAGTCAAGTGGAGGAGATAAGTCACCAAAGAGCACAAAGTTGGATGTTGAATTGTTTTGAATGTGGTTTGCACGTGACCTTCTTTGTATAACTCTTTTTTTTTGTCAATATCCCAATTCTCAAATAAAAAACACGGAGAAAACATTGTGACCAAAACTCATTTCCATACCAAATGGAGTGGAAATTAGTTTACAAAGGAACCAACTCTCGAGAATCAAATCAATTTCTCCGTTTTTTTCTTTTTAGTGTACCAAACATGGGATATTACACCATTTCCAACTCTTTGGCCTCATATCTCGCTACCAAACACGCCCTTAGGGCATTGGATAAGAAAGTCAGGGACCTACAAAAAGTACAAAAAAGTACTCAGGAAACCACAACAAATATAAAAACATGTAGGACCGTGAGTATTTTTTTGTACTTTTTGTGAGGTCTCAGCCTTCTTATCCAATGCCCTAAAGGCATTAGTTAGACAATCCCAACAATGAATTGTAACTTTAACACTCACCATCAAACTATACAACAACAACCTATAGATAATTGACATATCAAAGTACTTTATTAATATTCTTTCTTTTGCTTTTTGCATTATGCTAACTTTGATTCATATTCGCCACAAAAATTATAAAATTGTAACTTTGACACTTAAAAATATATATCATACAAAAAATATTAGATATTTATATACAGCATAAAAAAGGCTCCGCCGCAACATTCGACAACCTAATTCCTCATTAACCACATAAGTTAAAATTTTATAATTTGTAATGAAGAAAATTATGTATTCATTATAGTACTTGTTGTTGTGAGATTGAAACTAACTACCAAAAGGAAAAAGAAGATGAAAAATAAATGAGTTTTCATCTCACATGAGTGAAACAAAAGAAATGGGATAAATAAGCTATAAAACTCAAGTTTATGATAAATTGTATGGATATAACTCTTATCAAGTATAATAAAGACTGAGTAAAATTATTTCTGGTTATATCTACTTATAGGAGTCTCCCTAGTCCTACTGTGCCTTCACCACCACCACCAGCCATACCCACTACCACTCCTATAGCTACCTCACTCTTGCCGCTCAGGAAGCGTGCAAGGCTTACCACCCCAGATTCACCCACTACCGAGACTGCTGACCTTTCACCACCACCAGTATACCACATAGGTGAGAGTTCTAGAGCGGCTGCAGCTAGGGATCCTACAGCCGTTACACTAGAGGATCAGTTTGATGCTCAGCAGGAGCAAGTTGATAGCTTGGGGTATAGAGTTGATGAGATTATCACCACTCGACTTGAGACTGTCGAGGAGCAGGTTGAGGATTTGATTCAGGGTAGGGTTAGTATTGATGTGTCTTACCATGGACTCGAGGCACGACAGTTGAGGCACCAGGAGGAGATTGAGCTACTTAGGGATGAGTTACCTGAGATTCGAGATAGAGCTCAGGCGACACAGGAGACCCAGTGGGAGCAGGTAGACCAGTTGACATTGCTTCGAGAGAGGATAGTTGTGTTGGAGCGCAGAGATGATTCTTTTCAGTTACGAGTTGAGCATCTTGAGGAGATCGTGGTGGCGATGGATCGTGAGATTCGCCGCTTGAGGGGAGAGCCTGGACCATCTAGAGCACCGGGAGGAGCCTAGACGTAGACTGGTATTATATTAGCTTTTATTATTTTCCTAGTCCCGGGGTGTGGGACATAGTTCAAGAACTTGTAGTCTTTTGGTTGTTGTACAAACAAATATATCAAGTGCGACTCTACTATGTTGGAAATGTTGTGCTATATATATTATATCGGTCCATGTAGGCCGAAATTTTCATGTATTATATTCATGTGTTGTGATTATATTTGTGATGTTTCGTGGTTGCTCTTTATTATTATCGTATTTATACAGGTTGTGGTTGTATATATACATGTCGTGGTTGTATTTATATGGGTTGTGGTTGTATATATACATGTCGTGGTTGTATCTAGACAGATTGTGGTTGTATTCGTATATGTCGTGGTTGTATTTATACTTGTTGTGCTTGTATATATTTATACATGTTGTGGGTGTATATCTTTGGTTCGATGACTATTTCTATTATGATTTCTCTCATGGTTATTTCCATTATGATTTATCAGAAATATGGCACCAAGGAAGAGTAAGACTGCACCAGAAACCCCCACTATGACTCAAGCCGCTATCCGCAAGTTGGTCAGGGATAGTATTGCAGAAGCTCTGGAGGTTGAGAGAGCTGAGGTTGCTGCTAGGGCTGCTGAGACTGCTTCTAATACAGGAACAGTTGAACCAACCGCTGCTAAGCGGGAATGTACATGGAAAGATTTCAAGATTAGTGATCCTATCAAGTTTAAGGGCACTGAAAGAGCGGTTGCTTTGATCCGCTGGTTTGAAAAGACTGAGAATGTATTTCTCATGTGCGGATTCCCGGACGTCAGCAAGGTAAAATTTGCTACAGGTATGCTTCTTGATGACGCTATGTCTTGGTTGAATTCGTATGCTCAGCCGATTGGTATGGAGAATGCTTACAAGATCACTTGGGAGGAATTCAAGAAACTGATGTCTAAAAAGTTTTGCCCTCGTACTGAGATACAGAAATTGGAAACAGAATTCTATGGGCTTGTAACTAAAGGTGATGACGTCGAGACCTACTTCAGGAGGTTTCAGGAGTTGGCTGCACTATGTCCGACTATGGTTCCCGACGATGAGAAAAAGATGGAAAACTTTGTTGGTGGATTGCCCGAAAGTGTTCGAGGAGATGTGATTTCTTTTGATCCTCAATCAATGGAAGAGGCTATTCGTATAACTCAGAAACTCATGGTTCAAGTGGTAAAAGGAAAATCTGCTGTCAACAACAATAACCGTTCAAACAACACCAACTACAACAACACTCGAAACAACAACAACTATAACAACAATCGGAACCGCAACTATCCCAATAACCGAAACAACAATCCAAACAACAATAACAACAACAACAAGAGAAGGTTCGATTACAACCAAGGTGGAAACGCTATTCAGCCGCCACCAAAGAGGCAAGAAGTGGCAAAGGCCTATGTTGCGGGACCGACTGAAAGGAAAGGATATGAGGGTAATTTACCCAAGTGCGAAAGGTGTCAGAAGCATCATAACCCAGGACGTTGCCCAAATACATGTGGTAACTGCAAGAAGGTTGGTCATCACATCAAAGATTGCAAATTTCCAACCTTGGGTGACAATCAGAAGCCACCGGTAACATGTTTTGGCTGTGGAGAAATTGGACACTATAAGGGAGAGTGCCCACAGAAGAAGAATCAAGGAACTGGAAACCAAAATGGAATGGCTCGAGGAAGAGCTTATGTTATGGGAGGAGACGATGTCAAAGAAGACCCGAATGTTGTTGCGGGTACGTTCCTCGTTAATAATCATTATGCATCCATTTTATTTGATTCAGGAGCGGATAGAAGTTTTGTTTCTATTGCATTTGCACCTTTGCTTAACATAGAACCAACCCCATTAGACATTTCCTATATCGTTGAATTAGCCGATGGGTCTTTAGTTAACACCAACACCATTGTTCGTGGTTGCACCATAAATTTCCTAAACCATCCATTCAATATAGACCTTATGCCCGTAGAACTTGGAAGTTTCGACGTTGTTATCGGTATGGATTGGTTATCTCGGCATCAAGCGAGAATTATTTGTGATGAGAAAGTTGTTCACCTTCCTTTTAACGGTGAAACTTTGGTTGTTCGTGGAGAGCGAAGTGGAACTAGACTCAGTATCATATCATGCATTAAAACCGAGAAGTACATAAAGAAAGGTTGTTATGCATTCTTGGCTCACATCACGGAGAAGAAGTCGGATGAGAAACGACTTGAAGATGTGCCAATTGTTAAGGAATTTCAAGAAGTTTTTCCGGAAGAATTGCCAGGACTTCCGCCTACACGCCAAGTTGAGTTTCAAATCGAATTAGTGCCAGGAGCTGCACCAATTGCACGAGCACCGTATAGACTTGCACCTTCGGAAATGCAAGAATTGTCGAATCAATTACAAGAACTTTTGGACAAAGGATTCATTAGACCGAGTTCCTCGCCTTGGGGAGCGCCGGTTTTGTTTGTGAAGAAAAAGGACGGAACTTTCAGAATGTGCATCGACTATCGTGAGCTGAACAAGTTAACGGTGAAGAACCGTTATCCACTCCCCAGAATTGACGACTTGTTCGACCAGTTACAAGGTTCTAGTTTTTATTCCAAGATTGATTTAAGGTCCGGTTACCATCAACTTAAAGTTCGGGAAGAGGATATCCCGAAGACGGCATTTAGAACACGCTATGGTCATTATGAGTTTCAAGTGATGCCTTTTGGATTAACCAACGCACCTGCGGTATTTATGGATCTCATGAATAGGGTGTGCAAACCGTATCTTGATAAGTTCGTGATCGTATTCATTGACGATATCTTGATTTATTCCAAGAGTAAGGAAGATCACGAAGAACACCTCAGAAAAATCCTGGAACTACTCAAGAAGGAGCAATTGTATGCCAAATTTTCTAAGTGTGATTTTTGGATACGAAGAGTTCAATTTCTTGGCCATGTTATTGATAGCCAAGGATTACAAGTCGACCCGGCAAAGATCGAGGCAGTTAAGGATTGGGCTACGCCCAAGTCTCCTACGGAAATTCGTCAATTCCTAGGACTTGCCGGATATTACAGAAGGTTTATTGAAGGGTTTTCTAAGATAGCGAAGTCGTTGACGAAGCTGACACAAAAGAATGAAAAGTACGAGTGGGGAGAAAAACAAGAGTCCGCATTTCAATTATTGAAACAAAAGCTTTGTAGCGCACCGATTTTGTCACTACCTGAAGGTATTGAGAACTTTGTGGTATATTGCGATGCTTCGCATCAAGGACTTGGAGCTGTGCTAATGCAAAACGAGAAGGTGATAGCTTATGCATCTAGACAGCTTATGATACACGAGAAGAATTACACTACTCACAATTTGGAGTTGGGTGCGGTAGTTTTTGCACTCAAGATTTGGAGACACTACCTTTATGGTACTAAGTGTGTAATTTTTACCGACCACAAGAGCTTACAGCATATACTTGATCAGAAGGAACTTAATATGAGACAACGTCGTTGGCTAGAATTGTTGAGTGATTACGATTGTGAAATCCGATATCACCCAGGAAAAGCAAATGTTGTAGCAGATGCACTTAGCCGAAAAGAACGACTCAAACCTTTGAGAGTTAGGTCATTGGGAATGACTATCATTTCGCCATTACCATCGAAAATTCTAGAAGCTCAGATTGAGGCTCCCAAAGAAGAAAACCGACCACACGAGAAAGTTTATGGTATGCCAGAAAGCGAAAATGGCTTTGTAAAGAGATCAGATGGAGTGTTATGTTTCAAAGACCGAAGTTGGATACCACTCTATGGTGGAGTGCGAGAATTGATTATGCATGAATCACACAAGTCGAAGTACTCTATTCATCCAGGTTCTGATAAGATGTATCAGGATCTCAAAAAGCTTTATTGGTGGCCGAACATGAAAGCAGAAATAGCTACGTACGTCAGCAAATGTCTTACTTGTGCTAAAGTGAAAGCCGAGTACCAGAAACCGTCAGGGTTACTTCAACAACCAGAAATTCCACAATGGAAGTGGGAACGTATTGCTATGGATTTTGTCACTAAACTTCCTAAGACGTCAGGAGGTTTCGATGCTATTTGGGTAATCATTGATCGACTTACCAAATCAGCACATTTCATACCCATTAGAGAGACTTATTCCATGGAACAACTTGCTAGACTTTGTGTCAAGGAAATAATCTCAAGGCACGGTGCACCAGTTTCCATCATTTCCGACAGAGATAGTCGTTTTACTTCAAACTTTTGGTGGTCATTGCAAGATTCTTTTGGATCTAAGTTAGACATGAGCACTGCTTACCATCCTCAGACCGATGGTCAGAGCGAGAGAACTATTCAGACACTTGAGGACATGCTTAGAGCATGTGTGATTGACTTTGTTAATGGTTGGGCTAACCATTTGCCGTTGATCGAGTTTTCCTACAACAACAGTTACCATTCGAGCATTAAGGCTGCACCATTTGAGGCACTTTATGGTCGTAAGTGTCGATCTCCAGTTTGTTGGGCCGAAGTCGGTGAAGTACAATGTACTGGCCCGGAGATGGTGCAAGAAACAACAGAAAAGATAATTCAGATTCGAGAGAGACTCGAAACTGCTAGAAGTCGACAGAAAAGCTACGCAGATGTTCGACGCAAACCATTGGAATTTCAAGTCGGAGACAAAGTCATGTTGAAAGTCTCGCCTTGGAAGGGCGTGATACGATTTGGAAAACGCGGGAAATTGAACCCGAGATACATTGGGCCATTCAAGATCCTGGAGAGGATTGGTCCGGTTGCTTACAAACTTGAACTTCCGTCAGAACTTAGCAACGTACACAACACGTTTCATGTTTCGAACCTCAAGAAATGTCTTTCGGACGAGTCTGCCATTATACCATTAGAAGAAATACAACTCGATGACAAGCTTAACTTTGTGGAAGAACCAGTTGAAATAATGGATCGCGAGATCAAACAGTTGAAACAAAGTCGAATTCCGATCGTGAAGGTTCGTTGGAATTCTCGAAGAGGACCCGAGTTTACTTGGGAACGAGAAGACCAAATGCGACGCAAGTATCCACAACTTTTCACCGAGCCTAGTACCGAGACCAACACTAACTGAATTCAGGGACTGAATTCCTTTTTGGATGGGCGACTGTCACAACCCACAATTTCAGGTCATTTTTCCAAACTTCGACATTCTACTATTCACAAATTACTATTCATCGATCACTATTCATCGTTTTACTATTCATCATTTTTTAGGTCAATTTGACATTCCGAGACACATTCAGAAATTTTACTATTCACTTGACACTATTCATTTCCGAGAGAAAACCACTATTCACGTGCATTACTCATGTCATCGTAAATTTAGTTTACGAGTGTTCAAATTCGCGTAACCGTATTGGTTCAGGAGCGAATTCATGCATTTTTATCAGGGACATTTCATACGGACTAGAAATAGTCTGCACATCATCATTAGTGCACTTGCATGCTATTCCACTCGTAGGATAATTAAATTTATATTTTTGGTACAATTAACGATTTACGTACGTTTATTTTAAATAAACGCTAATACGCGAACTATAAATGTGTCAAACATGTCCGACACTCCCGACTATGATCCCAATACATTTTTATACTCATTTTTATAATATAAAAATTGTAATATTAATTTACCCGGTATTTTGGAAATTTATTTATTACGTATCGTACGTTTAACTTAATAACGACGGTTTTCACCAAAATTAAACGATAATCACCCAAAACTCTCCGTACTTGTACCCGACATATTTTTACAATTTTTACGACTCTATAACGTCCCGAATAACTTCAATAAAATTTATTTCGAACAAACCCGGTACCCGATTAAACCTAAACCTAACTTAACTACATAATACTAATACTAATCTTTTAATTAAACCCAAGGACAACCCTCCCCTTTTCCCTCCTTTAGGACCGACCAACCCCCCCCCCCCCCCCCCCCCCCCATGGTCTTCAAACATTAAAACTTCACCAACCTTATTAATGGCTCACCAAACAATTGTCTCTAAGTATAAAAGAAACTTTTTCATCCATTTTAATCACAAAATCATTTTTACAAGGCAAGTAAACTTTTCTTCTCTCTTTTTCTTATGGTATAATCGACCAAGGTGGTCAAGGAGCAAGAACAACAAGATTTTACAAGATCTAGGCATAAACTTGTTTATATAATCATCCTTGTTGGAGTTTTGAAATAAAAACTCAAGGATTAGTAGGTTTTTATCATCCAAACTTCCTAAACCTTCAAGTAAGTTAACAAACTCATTTTTGAAGCCCTAGAAATGGACACATAAGAAACCCTTGTTAGACCTAGTGGATTGATGATGTTTAAGGACCCATGACACCCTAAGAAGGTGTATGGTAGGTTTAGACTAGCTTTGTGGTGTTTGAAAGTGGTTTGATTGAGGTTAGAACTAGTTTGGAGACTTGAAAATGGTTTTTGAAACTTTTGATATACCTACTGTCCCTATTTTAATTTCGTGGGAAAATCAGTAGATGGTGGCCAAGTTTTGACCAAAGATTTAGAAAATACATTCAAAAACGAAACTTTGGGCGAAAGAACGGATTAAAACGAGCTTATAACGAAGGAGATATGATTTTTGCAAATTTAACGACGAAAACTATTTTTGTAAAAACTGCTTGCTGTTTGGCAGATTTCGCCGTGCAATTAGAGGCATTAAACGTAACCTAAAGGAGCCGAGTTATCAAAAATATACTAGTATATACAAAGACGGATCCGTGGACATAAAGAACAAGGAAAACGAGCTTAAAACGACCAAGTTATACCCATTTTAACGTCGTCAAAACTATATATATATATATATATATATATATATATATATATATATATATATATATATGGACACAAATAAAAATAATAACGTACGCGCTAAATGGTATATTTTCTCGAGATGTTACTAAGGGCTATATTTTTAACAAATAAATACGTATGACCCAAGAGAATACTTATACGACTTAACGACGTTATTTCAAGGTTTTCGATACAAAGAATGTAACACTAACGTTTTCATAACGAGATAGTACGACAAGTTATATACTCCTATATAAGGACTTATTTTCCTAAGTATGGAAACTATTTTACTACGACGATAACTAGTATTTCTAAATTACGAGTGGTATAGGTATCATGTGCATGTGCATTCACTACATTACGGCTTGATCTTAATTAGATCGCGATTATTCATTTAGGTTGCGGTTAGTGTTCGCGCCTCATTGTCCCGACTACTTTTACATCATTGCACCATCGTTGTACCATCCTTTCGAGGTGAGTTCTCATAGCCCCGTTTTTAGTACTTATTTGATTTTAAATCCCACGGGGGAGAATACATTGCACTATTATTTTTGTACATGCCCAAGTATTAAATTCCGTACATTGCTTAAGTTGCTAGTACTACCACTGCAAGTCCCCTTTATTATCATGGACCGTTAATTATATTGCTAAGCGAGAGTGAGTGGATAGATCTATCGAGGGTGACGCCTCCATTCGCGTTGGGTTGCTCCAACGGGACGAATGCATTTCATGTCTAATATAGTACGAGTGTCTGGTAAACACTCCTTTGGGGCATATTTTAGTACGTCTAGCTTCGGGGTCATGAGCTTAAGAGACAATGTAACTTTTTGACTCACTTTACTATATACTTGTGGTTTACGTACTCACGAATTACTTATAAACCTATGATTATTCACCAACTTTATGTTGACCGTTTTCGCAATGTATTTCTCAGGTAACTAAGGCATATTCGCATGGCATGCATGGAGTCATTTTGTGTAACATGGATGACGCGGCTCATTCGGACTTTCTTGCACTTATGTTCAAATGTCGTTTGATTGTATTAAACTTGTTTCCGTAAACTTTTCCAACTTTTGGGACCTATGTCTTTATAACTCTGATTATATTTTGAATGTATCAAACGACGTATTTTAAAACGACACTTTAGGTCGTTCAATATTTCCTTGCTTGTGTGCTATGATCCGTTACACCCTCAGGTATTCCATTCCGCTGCCATTCAGGTATTTTGGGGGTGTGACAACATCCGCGAAGAATATACCCCAATAAGACAAAAGAAACGAGGTCAGGCCCCAGAAAGAAACAAATCGATACAGGAAGAAGTGGAAAAGCTCGTTGAAGCAGGCATTATGAAATAAGTACACTACCACAGTTGGTTGGCCAATCTAGTAATGGTAAAGAAACGTGATGATAGCTGGAGAATGTGTGTCGATTTCAAAGATCTAAACAAAGCATGCCCGCATGACTGCTATTCGCTTCCAAAAATAGATTGGAAAGTGGAATCCCTTTGCGGGTACCGTTTCAAGTGCTTCTTGGACGTATATAAAGGCTACCATCAAATACAAATAGCCAAGGAGGATGAGGAAAAAACAATGTTCATAACAAGCGAAGGCATATTTTGTTATTCCAAAATGCCGTTCGGACTCAAGAATGCTGGAGTAACATAACAACGGTTGGTAGACAAAGCTTTCTACAAACAAATTGGGAGAAACCTGGATGTGTACGTGGACGACTTAGTGGTAAAGAGTCGCACGGAAGACGACATCATAAGAGATGTGGAAGAAATATTTCGAATGTTAAAAAGTATAAATATGAAACTAAACCCCAAAAAATGCACCTTCGGTGTGGAAGAGGAAACATTGTTGGGCTACACCATCAGTACCAAAGGCATACAAGCCTGCCCAGATAAAGCGAAAGCGGTTACCAACCTCCCATCTCCCAAATGTCTAAAAGTGGTACAAAGACTAAATGGAAATCTAGCTAGCCTGAACAGGTTCCTCTCAAAGTCAACAGAAAAATCATTACCTCTCTTCAAAACACTTAAAAAGTGCACAAAGAAAAGTGATTTTCACTGGACCAAGGAGGCGGAGGAAGCTTTCCAGCAAATGAAAAAAGTAATAGCAAACCTTCTAATGTTAACAGCACCAATAGAAGGAGAAGAACTAATCGTCTACCTAGCGGCGACAAAAGAAGCAGTCAGTGCGGTGCTAATGATGGAGAGAGGGGAGAAACAAATGCCAATTTACTTCATAAGTCGCGCCTTGAGAGGCCCGGTAATCTATTACACGCCTATGGAAAAACTAGTGTTAGCTGTGGTGCATGCCATTAGACGCTTAAAAAGATACTTCCAAGCGCACACTGTGGTGGTAATTACGGACCAGCCAATAAAGCAGATCCTATCAAAACCATAGGTGGCAGTAAGATTGCAAAAATGAAGCATCGAATTGGGAGGGTATGACATACATTATCGGAAGACTAACAATATATGTGTGTGTAGAAATATATTTTTCTAAAATTTAGAAGTAGCTAAATAACTACTTTATAACAAACTGGATAAAAATATCTTAATCTTGCTATGGAAGACTAAAGAAGTTAGAACACTCAATTATCCGTTAATGACTATTAATGTGGATGAATTACTCCAATTGTCATTTTTTATATGAATTACTCCAATTGTCATTTTTTTATACCACAAAATTGAAAAAGAATAAAAAAAGAAAAAAAGAGAACAGATTTTCAGTCGCAATACATGAAATCCGAAAGTCAAAAAATATGTATTTTGGTATTTAGAGTAAACTTCAAAATACATCATGTTGTTTGAGAAATTTCATAGTTTATATCTTTGTCAGATAAGTTGGGTCATATACATTCTTCCGTCAGCAGACGTTAGACAATAAACATCTTTAGGGACGAAAGATGCAAACTTTTTTTTCCCGTTATCTGCTAACGGGAGATCTAACATTAGAAGTCTTTTCGTCTTGCTTTTCAGATAATGGGAAACAGTTTTGCATCATTCTTCTTTAAGGATTTATATTGTCCGATGGTTGTTGAGTGAAGAAGTATATGACCAACTTATCTGACGAAAATATAAACTATGGAATTTGACAAACCACGTTTATGTGCTTTGAAGTTTACTCGTGTTTTTTTTTTTTTTTTTTTTTTTTTTTTTTTTTTTTTTTTAAGAATATACTCTATTATTTATATGATTTTTAATCAATTGAAACAACACAAATTGAGTTACCAAGAAAATCAGTTAACTACGTGTCCCACATAAAGAATTATAGCCATAACGAATGCAACTGGTGAAAATGATTGTACGAATATCAATAATTTGTGGGGACAAATAATGCATTTCATATTTTCATTACGTACACAAATTTTCAAGATTATTTTTGTTTAACTTAGGATATGGTTCGATAATTCTTTAATCAATGATACCAAACGCGTCAAAACGAGTATTAGAAAAATGCATCGAATCATTTAATGGACATGAAAACCTATCTTTTAAGTATCGAGCATGCATGAACTTTGTACAATTATGGAAATGTGGTTGGTCGAGATGTCAAGATTCCACGCAAAAATAATACTTCGTGCCAAAGATTTTATGCTTCACCCCTTTGTATGCAAGAAAATTTTGGTTTATTGTCTCTAGAATCATTGTATACTGTTGACTTGGCATGTAATAATATTATCTATCTATATTTATTTTCACATGCCTAAAGTTTAAGGCCTGTTCGGTTTTAGATGGGTTTAGAATTAAGATACGGATTTAGATTTAAATTTGAATAAAATTTATTGTAGTAGAGAGAAAATATTTTATAAAATTAGATTATACATTTGTTTGAAATAAAAAATTTTAAAGGATTGAGGTAATATGTGGTTGAAAAGCATCATAAAATAAAATAAATTTTTTGATTAGTCAGACTTTTGTAAACTCACTTCTATAGCCCGGTCTTAAATCTATCATTTAATATCTTGTGTCAGATGAAAAAAATATATGAAACAATGAAGGGAGTGTCTAACCAATGCCCTTAGGGCACGTTTGGTAGGGAGAAATTTAGAGAATTGAAATGAAGTAAAGAAGAGAAATTTAGAGAATTGAAATTGGCGGAGAAATCTACTAAAATTCTTATGTTTGGTAACACCAGAGAATTAACTTTCGAGAATTAACAAAACTCAAATTCATCTGTTTGGTATGAATGAGTGGAGAAATGAAACTTGATTTTTAATTACAATAACATCATAAGTTTTTTTACATAGCTTAACTGGACCTCCCAAGCTAAACACATGTTCTTACATCAATTTTTTATCCACAAAAATGTTGCTACTTGAATAATGTTAAGAATCCCCACTACAAATGCATTCATTCAATCGAACCACTTCAAGTGAGGAGTGAGCACTTGCTGTCTTGAGGAGTGAGGACTTGCTATCCTTGAACAAAATTCATATAAGCAAACATACATAATCTGCACAAAAAAAGACCAGTTGTCTTGGTATGAAAAAACTATATATTCCAAAGCAAAAAAGAAACAAGACCAAGTCACTTGCACAAGAACTCTAATCTGTCATCGGTAATATACCAGCAAACGTATAAGTGATGAGTGAGGACTTGGTGACTTGGTAATATATCAGGCAAGATACAAGTGCATACTAAAGCTATGAGTCACCGACTATATAAACTGCAGCCATCTCTTCGACAACGACAATGACTTTGTTACTTATTAAGTATTAAGGAATCCTAGTTATTCACACTTGTAAACTGAATCACTTCACACCCATTTGATTACCTGAAGCCAACAAAAATTTGAAAAATAACAACATGAAAAACAAAAACAAAAAACGTCAACAAAGCCATTTGACCATTAACAAATAACAATAGCAACATGATTCCATTTCTAATTATCAAATATATAATATCCAATACACAGCTTAAAGATACAAAAGCTACCTTCATATTGACCAAAAAAAAAGGGACAACTAGCTTTGACGAAACAAAACTATACATTACTAGAAAAGGAGCTAGCTAAAAGAACAAGTACGGTTATACAAAAGGAGCTAGCTAGAAGAACAAGTTAAGTTTCTTCATGCAAAAAAAAGGGTTCAAGATATAATTTACCAAGAAGAACATACAGATTCATGTGGATCTTCTACCAACCACTTTTACCATCTTGATTTTTTTTCTTCATCATACCCGAAAAGCATTTCAGCCTTTAAAGGGCACTTCCCTATCACATCTATCGCTTCAAAAGCTTCCTCAAAAGTTATCCCCGGTAAAGCATCAATCTGATTCTGAACTCTCTTCATCAAATCAATCTCAGATTGTAGTTTTCTTTCATCTTCATTGGCCATTTTACTTAAGTTCATGTTCAGCTCATTCCCCACGGCAGTGATGGTGTTATTAAACATGGTGCACGACTCAGAATACATATGAAGTAAATCATCACTCTTTGATCTTTTGCGTTTGTTACTCTTACTAGTTCGGGGAGGACGATCATATGTATCAAGATCTTCGGCTTCAACATCAATTGGTGTAGTCTCTTTTGTTTCACTTACAACTTCATCATCTCCAAGATCAATAGCTCGAGATCCATTAGCTCTATCTTTACCAAAGACTAAAGAAAGCTTGTGATAAAGTGGGAATGGTTTATCTCTAAATTTAGTTGCTTCTGGATGCGTCTACAAAGTGGTAATAAAAACAAATTGATTAATTAGGTTAACATGATCTATTATAAGCTGCAACAAAGCAAATAGGCCGAAGAGTTTTATTATACCTTCACATAGTCATCCCATACATCTTCAGGGGCAGTGAGAATGCATTTTTCAGGATCCCAACCAAATCCACTTGTGTTTGAACCGACTATCATGTCGTGCATAATGCTAAAGTTAGCCCTCAATGTCTTCAACCGAGACTTTATATGTGGTTATGCTTTTAAACCCGAATTCGGGAGACTTACATCCAACAAATTTTGCACAGCTAGATTGTATCCGGGTTTAAAACCATTTTCTGCGTCATACTTTCCAGAAGCGTGCAATACCATCAATGCTTCAATCAACTTTTCATCTTCTTCCGCCGTCCATGTTCTTTTATTTCTTACTTGGCCTTTAGCCTTAGTCGTAGCCTTACTAGTGTCAGCCATGCCTACAAAATATAGATAACTTAGAGCATGTATTCATGTGTCTTTGCCCCCAAAACACAACAGCTAGGATAGGACCCCAAACAAAACTACAACTCTCACTGGTGCAATGCCAAACACCAGCACCACCCACTGCTGTAATGGCTGCCCGAATCCGAAAACACCCTAAACACAAGTAAGACTTACTTGCAAATCACATATAACTTAAAATATAGCAAAGTTTATATTAAAACATTGATTACTGGTAACCCAATACCATACATTAGTAAGCATAAAATTATTCAATAGATACAAGTAAGACTAATATAGAGGCTATTTGAGCATAACAATATGTAACCAAATTGAGAATGCAAAACTGAAAAATATAATGAATTTATTATATCACTTCATTGACTTTTTATGAACCCATCAACCATATGAAACTTTTCATAATCTGATGGCCACAATTTGCACACACATATATAAATTGTTTATAAAATTCAAGAGTCTAACTTGTTTTTAAAAAATTCAGGAGTCCAACAAAGTGATGCCCACAATCTACACAAAAAAATTGACAATTTTACTTCATCTAATTAAAAAAAATAAGAATCTCGAAACCCTAGCTAACAAGAAAACAACTTACCGATCTGATGAGGATGATTGCTACATATTAATTTACCAAAATATCTTGGAAGAGGAGCAATTATTGGTGAAGATTCAATGTATTTATGTGAAAAAATCAAAGTCAAGTGGAGGAGATAAGTCACCAAAGAGCACAAAGTTGGATGTTGAATTGTTTTGAATGTGGTTTGCACGTGACCTTCTTTGTATAACTCTTTTTTTTTGTCAATATCCCAATTCTCAAATAAAAAACACGGAGAAAACATTGTGACCAAAACTCATTTCCATACCAAATGGAGTGGAAATTAGTTTACAAAGGAACCAACTCTCGAGAATCAAATCAATTTCTCCGTTTTTTTCTTTTTAGTGTACCAAACATGGGATATTACACCATTTCCAACTCTTTGGCCTCATATCTCGCTACCAAACACGCCCTTAGGGCATTGGATAAGAAAGTCAGGGACCTACAAAAAGTACAAAAAAGTACTCAGGAAACCACAACAAATATAAAAACATGTAGGACCGTGAGTATTTTTTTGTACTTTTTGTGAGGTCTCAGCCTTCTTATCCAATGCCCTAAAGGCATTAGTTAGACAATCCCAACAATGAATTGTAACTTTAACACTCACCATCAAACTATACAACAACAACCTATAGATAATTGACATATCAAAGTACTTTATTAATATTCTTTCTTTTGCTTTTTGCATTATGCTAACTTTGATTCATATTCGCCACAAAAATTATAAAATTGTAACTTTGACACTTAAAAATATATATCATACAAAAAATATTAGATATTTATATACAGCATAAAAAAGGCTCCGCCGCAACATTCGACAACCTAATTCCTCATTAACCACATAAGTTAAAATTTTATAATTTGTAATGAAGAAAATTATGTATTCATTATAGTACTTGTTGTTGTGAGATTGAAACTAACTACCAAAAGGAAAAAGAAGATGAAAAATAAATGAGTTTTCATCTCACATGAGTGAAACAAAAGAAATGGGATAAATAAGCTATAAAACTCAAGTTTATGATAAATTGTATGGATATAACTCTTATCAAGTATAATAAAGACTGAGTAAAATTATTTCTGGTTATATTTTGAGACCAAGTACTAATAAATAAGCTAAGTAAAAAAAATCTTATCAAATTAATTGTGTGGCTCAATAAACTCTTTATGCTCGTTTGACTCGTAAAATTCGTTTAGCTCGTACTGTTCGCTCAATTCGATTAAGTAAACAAGCTTTCGAACGATTCAAACCGAATTTTATTAAAAACTTGGCTCGTTAGACTAATCGAACATTAACATTTATTTGAGCTCGACTCGAGCTAAAAAGTTATGAAGCTCGACTTGAGTTAAACGAAATCAAGCTCGCATAACTCGTTAAAAGCTCGACTCGTTAACACTCATGCTTTTTTAATTTACGCTCCATACTAGTGTCTTTTTATTAGTGCACTCATGAATACAATATCATTTTTAGATAGTCTAATATTTACTTATCACTAGTCATTCAGACCCGTGCGTTGCACACGGGCTCTATTTAATTGGTCATAGTGTAATGTGTGGTATTTATTTTCGTCATTAGGTTTGTAAGTTGTGAAGGTATCACAACTTTTGTATACATCGCATGAGTTTAAGATGAATGAGTTTAATTAGTTGTTTGGTGATTTATATATTTAGACCGAGTCATTCATACCCGTGCGATGCACACGGGCTTAATCTAAATGTTCATTAATATATTGTTCAATGCTAATTTTCGTCATTACATGGGATGTATATAAGTGTTTATAGCCTAATCTTTGGCACTTATTTTCGTCATTATATATCTAAGTTGTGATAGTATCACATATTTTCTAAGCATGACACACATTTAAATAGTTTATTGACATTAAAAGAGTATATGTGAAAAGACTTTTTTTCAAGATTCTACATTTAAAAGAGTCTCTTCACATGTAATTTTTTAATATGTATAAGTTACATACTAAATGTCAAAGGGAGGTTAAACGCATACGGTATTTTCAAAATAAATGTAACCCTTATATAAAATCGTAACAAAGTGAATATTCTCTATATTTTGAGATCTAACTTGTGACAATGAATTATCCTTTTGGTTTATCATATCAAATACGGTAGCTCCACATTACTACGCTTAGTTACTCGAACTTTATTTTATCCACAAAAACCATTTAAGTTTCAATATTTTTTTATTGTTGTGAAAATCGGTCCAATATTGTCAGTATATTTAATTTGTAGCATATTGCATATATAAATATATTTGAAAACATCAATCTCAACATATAATTTTTCTACATTTAATAACTAATATAACAATTTCATTTTGCCAAATTTGTTTGTCATTCTACAAATGAAATTAAAATCATATTAACATAATCAATTAATCTCCATAGTGATATTAACACACCGCAAGACAAAAAACTACATTAAGAGCAAAAATATTAAAATGCACCAACAAAGTGTAGTAATAATTATTGATTAAAAATTGAATGCTCGTCACATTATTTTCAAGAAACTTACTTGCTAACGAATCAATAGTATTAGCCCGTTTATCGGTATTACATGAAATAAATTATTGCATGTTTAATTTGTAACGTACAATTAATATGAATGCTAACTACTCATCCCACCGATGGCCGTGACGTTGTTCTTGTTTTTGTTGTTGTTCTTGTTGTTGTTGTTGTCTTTGTCGTTGTTCTTCATTTGCCTTTTGCATGTTTGTTCTTGATACAATTTTTGTGACTTCTCGATCTCTTTCTTTAATGATTCTTGACGTGCTATAAAAAACAATTAGATATAGTTAATCGTTAGTAACTTAAATACAGTTAATAAATATATTGCATTTTCGATCAAAGTAAAAATGTTCGTGCATGTTTCACTTAATTGAAAAGACAACGATGTGTAGGATCTCTTAAACCATTAGAGAAGATGATGTTACTATCAAACCTCTTAAGCACCATCTTTATGTCCTACATTGTTACACATACAAAACACACGTGAAATTTACATGAAACAATATAAATTAATATACTAACTAAGTAAAGACGTTATGATGCTTACTTTACCACCATAACAAGTTGTAGCCCAATGTGCACTCAGTGTGGAGGAAGTTGTGGTTTGTTGTGTGTGATTTTTGACACATTATATAATTGATAAAATATTTGTAACTCATTGACCGGAAGGTAAAAATATTAACCACTAATTTGTGTGTTTAATATATGCATTCATGGCACCAAACACTTCATCTCCTATGTACTTATCCTTATGCATGACTATTAAATCAATGTACTAACACATAAAGCATTCACATTTCACTTTCAATTCATGAGCCATTTATTATGACCATTTACATTTATAAAGCTACTTAAGCTTTTAGTATATAAGATTTATCCCTAATGGCCAAGGTCAAATTTGGCCCTTTAACTGCCTTTTTTTTATCTTCATTTTTTTTTTTTTTTTATTTTTTTTTTTTTATCCTTTTTCTTTTTATAGGCATCTTCTGAACCACAAGAAATGTTGAAGTAAAAAGGCATGGAGAGTAAATACTACACTATACCAAAAATGATTAATAGTGAACGCGATATATAACATGAGTCACTTTATTTTGCATACTCTAATTTTGGTGTGTGTACTAATGGACAAATCTCCACCATTCATTTATTTTGATCTAATGGTGGGGATTTACCTAAGATTAAATAAGGAAATCTAAGTCCATGTTTTTTTTTTCTCCATTTTTTTCTCTTTTTGTCTTTTTTATTATTCTTTTATTTTTCTTTCATTCTTTTTGTTTTTTTTCTTCTTTTTTTCACGCTTCTTATTTCTTTTTTTTCTTTTTTTTTTCTTTTTTGGTTTTTTTGGTTTTTGTTTATTTTTGTTTTTTTTCCTAATTCACACTTTTTTTTTAATTCATTTTCTTTTAGATTATTTTTTTTAATTCACTCTTTTTAGTTCACAGGTTTTTTTTCGTTTTCATGCCTCTTTTACTGTTTTCAAACGTTTTCGCCCGTTTTCATATATTTTCGCCTTTTTTCTTACGTTTTCGTTCGTTTTCATACGTTTTTCTTCCGATTTCTTACGTTTTCGCTCGTTAACGCATGTTTTCATACGTTTTCATCTGTCTTCTTACATTTTTGCTCGTTTTCGTCCGTTTTCATACGTTATCCTTCGTTTTAATACGTTTTCGTCCTTTTTCTTTCGTTTTCGTCTATGTCTTCGTCCGTTTTCAGACGTGTTTTTACGCTTTCATACGTTTTTGTCCGTTTTCATACATTTTCGTTCATTTTCGTCCATTTTCAACCGTTTTCTTTCATTTTCATACAGTTTTCAAACGCTTTTGTCCTTTCCATACATGTTTTTACAATTTCATACGTTTTCTTCCGTTTTCATACATTTTCATTCGTTTTTAAATGTTTTTTTTTGCCCTTTTCAGACGTTTTCATATGTTTCTAAATATCACAAGTGATATTCTAAGTATCACAAGTTATATTATGAATATCACCAGTGATATTCTGTGATATTCTAAACATCACAAGTTATATTCTGAATATCACAAGTGATATTCGATATCACAAGTGCTATTCTGAATATAACAAGTGGTTTTTTGTGATATGCAGAATATCACAAGTAATTCTATAAGTACCACAAATGATATTCTGGGTATCAAAGTAATATTCGTCCATTTTTGACTCCTCCCAAACCAACCAGTCAACTGTGTGCAGCTGATAGGCCCACCTGGGAGAAAAAGTCAAGTTAATATTGACCGTGGAAGTACAGGGAAATCCCCGGGTCGTTAAGTCCCAACGAGATTGAAATTGTATTTGTAAACGATTAGGAGAGTGAGTGGTACTGAGGACAGTAACAAAGATGATTTGAGGGTTGATTACACTACTGATTGCTTGGTATTTAGATAATATGAAATGATATAAACTATAACAGAAATACAGATATAAGCATAAAAGCACAAACTGGAAAATCAGATAACGGACAGAGACAAGTGGTTTTTAACAAGTTACAAACTATAGGGGGTAAAATTGAAACTTTTAAAAACTTAGAATTAAAGAAAATGGAAAATGAAATTAAAGTTATGAAAATGATTATTATAATATTTAATTACTATTTAATTAATTAAAACTACTTAAAATCTAATTTAAACCTAAGTTAAATTAACTAAAAATTATAAATACCACAAATTACACTAAAAACTTATAAAAATAATTTCTAAACCTTAATTAGAACTTGAAGAAAGTATAAAAAATGAAAATAAATATTTTTGTCTTTTTATGAGTATTTTATTAATTAATAACTATTTAACTTAATTAAACTATTTTGACTATTTTAAATTACTATTAATATTTAATTGACTTATAAAATTATGATAAAATTTATAAAACTATTTAACCACTACAGGAATACTACAAAATTATAAAAAGTTGCTAAAAATTATATTTAGGCTAATTGACTAATTAATTACTTATTAATTAATTTAAATCTAATTTAATTAATTTAAATAGGAAAATTAGAAATGGACAGTGGAAATTATGAAACTATTTTCTAAAAGTCTTAACTACTTTATAAAACTTAGGAAAAATATAACATTCTACTTTTGTTAATTAAAATTAAAGAAATCTATTTAATTACTAATATTACCTATTTCATTATTTAAATTACTTTTAAATCTAATAAATAGTAAACAGATTAGGAAAATTCTAAGAAAATTATTTTAACTACTTTAAGGTACTAGGAATTTTATAAAATTATAAAATTGGAAAAGTGATTATTAATAAGCTGAGATGAAAATTAATTAGATAATTTCTATTAAATAGAAGCTATCACTATAATTAAATTTTGCTTTTTCTGGTTTTTCTTTTATAAAACTATTTAAATACTTAAATAATGAAACTTTAACAAAGACAACTACTTTAGAAATCAAGAATAAGCACTGTAAGTGCTTATTTCCCTAGACAGTTGACTATGGTTGACCACACTAAGAAATAAGCTAAGTTGAGGTTGTGTGGGGTCCACACTGATTAAATTAGATACACCTAAGTTATTTGGACTTATTTAAACTAGATTTGATGAGATAAGCTCCTAGGATAAGCTGGAAAGCTAAAATAAGCACTTGCTTATTTGGTTTCTGACTCAGAAATGGGACAGAGTTTTGATGTGGTTCTAGGTGGGGTCCACTGGTCTAATGGTCAAACTAAGGGTCAAATATTGAACCTGGGTAGGAGGGGGGTTGTCTAAACTAAGTTTGAACTACTGGGGTCCACAGATGTGGGCTGCAACAACCACTAAAGTTGGTGGTGTGGTGGTGGTAAGCTGGTGCAGAGGAATACTTCTTCCCTGCAGTTGTGTTCCAAGGAGTGTGGGGTCCACAAGAGTAAAAGGGGGTTCAAACTAAACCTAGGGGTTCAAAGTTAAGGTGATAAGCTACAAGTTGAGCCAATAAGCTACCCTTATGGTTCACTAATAAGCTCTGTGTGAGCCTTTGAAATGGTGGTCATACATTGAGTGCTCAATGTAGCTTTTTGAAACAGGCTACAAACTAGGGTCCTAAAAGCTATAGTCCAATAAGCTAAACCTCAAACTAATCCTAGGTATGAAAGGGTGGACTGATAAGCTACAAATTAAGCTAAGGGTTGGGGTGTGGGGTCCACTAATGAGCACACAAGAGGTCTTGGTATTTTGCTTCAAACCTGTGCACAGGGCAATGTTTTTGCCCTGCAGGGTACTTTCAGCTCTTGCACAAGCTTGAGAAAAAATCTTAAAAATCAAACAAGCTTTGATTCCTAGAGTTTAGGTGGTAGATTATAAGCACAAGAAATTTCAAGCTCTAAATTAGCTTCCTAAATTCTAGAAAAATCACCCAAGTCTTGAGAAATCTGAAAACAACACAATTTTGACTTTTTGAATGATGAGCTAACTTTGACTTTGATGAACTTCTGATTGATCCTACTTGTTTAATAAGATGTTATAAGCTAATATTAAGTTAATTTAAGCTAGGTTATTAACTTATGAGATGATATGCTGAGATTAGGACTCAAAGATCACCACAGTTAACTGTGGTGATGAATTACTTGTGATTTTGACTTTTGGTTGTATGATCTCACAATTTATTGCCTTAAATGACCTAAAGCTTACTACTGCAAGCTATTGAAACACAGATAAACACCAAACAATAACAAGGGTATAGCTAACAAACTTATTCCAAACACTACTTTATGACTATGATATGTTGATTTTCAAAATTTCTTACTGATTCATTCCATAAAACTTAATCCAAACTTAATCTTATAATCAAACTAGCATTATTAAACATGAAATAACAATAATAACAGCAAGAAACAATGAAGTAACAAATATGAAGATTGAACTGTGTAAATATGAAATTTTTGATAACTTACAATAAGCTTCCTGCTCAAACCATGAACCAAGAACCTTTCCTAACATCCACCACTGGATACTAACCCAGATTCCACAGCTTCTTTGCTTCCAATTCACTCTGAATCCAAGAAATCAAATCCAAATTGCCACAGTTGACTTTAGTTGACCAATTTGATATTTATGGCACTTTTTATCTTAGACTGATTAGTAGGTTACTAAAAGCTTTATTGAGCTTATGGGAGCTTATATGAGCTTATTCAATCCATGTGATCATACAGTAACAACAACAAAGTTTATTTAGAATTTTGAAATGAGAGTGAAAATTGCATTAACTGAGAACTGACTTAAAACTTGAAGTTGATTATCACAAAAGTTGAGATTACACCTTAATTGATTACACAAAGCTTAAAAACTTGATAACAAACTGAAACAACAGATTACAATTTAAACGAGACTATTTTTGCTAAAATAAACTATATATTTCTCTTCTGCTCTTCTCTTCCTTTTATAAGCCCACATTAGGGTTTCTTAAAGTGCTCTGAGTCTTTCCCACTTCAATCTTGGCCCTCTATTCCTCTGAATCAATCTCATCCGTTTAAACTCATTTTGGCGCCAAAGTCTTCCACGTTTACTTGGAGCCAAAGGTTAGTAATTAAAGATTGTTGGAGTATTGTGGAGGTGTCAGGAGGCAAAGGGTGATGTTTTTATGCATGTTGGGGCTTTATGGAAGAAAACAGAGGCAAAGAGATGGTTTGGAGGTAAAAGGAGTATGGAATGCATTAAATGAAGTGTGGTTTGTCTGTGAGGTGGAAAGGAAGGTTAGGGGGAGTAGGGGGTGAGGTGGAGAGGTGAGGTGGTGGTGGAATACCACCAGGTTTTGGTGGTTTCAGGCGAGGGTGAGGGTGATGAACAGTGTGTGTGGTTTGGGCGGTATTGGATGGGTCAAACGGGGTCAACGCCCGTTTTATATAATTAAGGGTGGACTGGGCTGAGGGAGTTGGGCCTGGGTAAAGGGTGGACTGTTTGTGTTTTGGATTGGGTTTGGTTTGTGGATTTGTTAAATAAAAGGGTCCGGATGGTTTTATTTCACACAAGGACCAAAAATGTAATTTGGGCAATGTTAAGGGCTGAGTTTGCCACTCTTCCAAAGTATTTCCAAGGGACCAAACCTGCCATAAAACCATAACACAAAGACAAAAGATGTATTTTTCCATTTTAAAAATCCCAGGGACCTTTTCTGCAAATTCCTCAAACTCCAGGGACCATTTATGTAAATTTGGATTTTTTAGGGATTAAAGATATAATTTCTCAAAATGTTATCATAAGGACCAATTTTGTCATTTTAGAATAGTTCCAGGTTTATTTTATTAATTTCCCATTTTTAAAACCTTAAGGACTAATTTTGACATTTTTTAAACTTGATGGACTAAAGTTGTCATTTTGTAATTTTTTAACTTTAAAGGACTTTTCTTGACAACTTATGAATCCCTAAGGACCTTTGATGATATTTTTCATGTTTTGATTTACCAGGGACTAGATTTGACAAATCTTGAAACTTGAGGGACTGAAACTGCCAATTATGCAAACTTTGTACGTTTTTCATTTGTTTTTGCATATTTTGTATTTGAAACATATAAAACACACTTCTAAGATATTTTAGGTATTATGATGCATATTTGAGTGTTTTTGTATGTTTTGGTAGCTCAGATTGGTATAAAATGATGAGTATTTAGACACTCATCAATTTTTCATACGACTTCGTCCGTTTTCAGACTTGTTTTACACTTTCATACGTTTTCGTCCGTTTTAATACATATTCGTTCGTTTTCTTACGTTTTCGTCTGTTTTCTTTCGTATTCGTCCAGTTTTCAAACATTTTTGTCCTTTTCATACATTTTTTTACACTTTCATACGTTTTCTTTCGTTTTCATACACTTTCATCCGTTTTCTTATGTTTTTGTCCATTTTTCATTCGTTTTCGTCCATTTTTAAATGTTTTTTTTTGCCATTTTCAGACGTTTTCATATGTTTCTAAATATCACAACTGATATTTTGAATATCACAAGTGATATTCTATGATATTCAGAGTATCACTATCACAAGTTATATTCTGAGTATCACTAGTGATATTCTGAATATCACAAGTGATATTTTGAGTATCACTAGTGATATTCTGAGTATCACAAGTGATTTTGTGTGATATGCAGAATATCACAAGATTTTTTGTGATATGCAGAATATCACAAGTGATACTATAAGTACCACAAATGATATTCTGGGTATCAAAGTAATATTCGTCCATTTTTTCATACGCCTTAGTCCGTTTTCAGACTTGTTTTACGCTTTCATACGTTTTCGTCCGTTTTCATACATATTCGTTCGTTTTCGTCAAGTTTTCAAACATTTTGTCCTTTCCATACATGTTTTTACACTTTCATACGTTTTATTCTGTTTTTATACACTTTCGTCCATTTTCTTACGTTTTCGTCCATTTTCATTCGTTTCCGTCCATTTTTACATGTTTTTTTTTGCCATTTTCAGACGTTTTCATATGCTTGTAAATATCACAACTGATATTCTGAATATCACAAGTGATATTCTATGATATTCAGAGTATCACAGGTGATATTCTGAGTATCACAGGTGATATTCTGAGTATCACAGGTGATATTCTGAGTATCACTACTGATATTCTGAGTATCACAAGTGATTTTTTTCTTGTGATATGCAAAATATCACAAGATCTTCTGTGATATGTAGAATATCACAAGTGATACTATGAGTACTACAAATGATATTTTGGATATCATAAGTAACATTCGTCCATTGTTTATACGTCTTCGTCTGTTTTCAGACGTGTTTTACGCTTTCATATGTTTTCGTCCGTTTTCATACATATTCATTCGTTTTCGTTCGTTTTCATACTTTTCGTCCGTTTTTTTTCGTTTTCCTCCAGTTTTCAAACGTTTTTGTCCTTTTCATACTTGTGTTTACACTTTCATACGTTATTCTGAATATCACAAATGATATTCTATGATATTCAGAATATTACAAGTGATTTTTTGTGATATGCAGAATATCACAAGTGATACTATGAGTACCACAAATGATATTCTGGATATCATAAGTAATATTCTGTGATATTAAGAATATGACAAATGATATTCTGAATATCATAAGTGATTTTCTGAATATAATAAGTGATTTTCAACATATGTTTTGTAACATTAAAATTACAAGTGATATTCAGAAAAACACAAGTGATAGATATTCGAAAATCACAAGTAATATTTAGAATATCACAATTGATATTCAGAAAATCACAAGTGATCTTCTGAATATCAATTGTGATATTCAGAAACGTATAAAAACGGATGAAAACATAAGAAAACGGATGAACATATAGGAAAGTCACAAGTGATATTCAGAATATCACAAGTGATATTCCGAAAATCACAAGTGATATTCTGGATATTACTAAATATCACTTGTGAGATTTAGATATCATTTGTTTTATTAAGAAACGTATGAAAATGGACGAAAATGTAAAAAAAAAACGGACGAATACGTATGAAAACGGACAAAAACGTATGAAAGCGTAAAAACACGTATGAAAATAGACAAAAATTTATGAAAATTGACAAAAATGAAAGAAAACGGACGAAAACGTAATAAAACGAATGAAAACGTAAAAAATAGACGAAAACGTATGAAAACGGACGAAAATGGGCGAAAACGGATGAAAACGGACGAAAACGTAAGAAAACGGGCGAAAATGTATGAAAGCGTAAAAACACGTCTAAAAATGGACGGAAACTTATGAAAAATGGACAAAAACGAAAGAAAAATAGATGGAAACGGACGAAAACGTATGAAAACAAACGAAAACATAATAAAACAGATGAAAACGTAAGAAAAACGGTCGAAAATGTGAAAATTGACAAAAACATATAAAAATGAGCGAAAAAATAAAAAACGGACAAAAACTTCTGAAAACAGACAAAAACGTATGAAACGAACGAAAACGTTTGAAAACGGATTAAAACGGACGGAAACAGACGAAAACGTATTAAAAAGTGAAAAAGAAGGGAAAAAACGTTAATTAAAAAAACATGATTTTAAAAAAATATGAATTATGAAAAATGAAAAAAGAAAAGAAAAAAAAAACAAGAAAAAGAAAAGGAAAAAAAGAGCGTGAAAACAAAAAACACAAAAAAAAAAACAAAAAGAAAGAAAGAAAAAAAAATAATAAAAAGACAAAAAAAAAATGAAAAAAACATGGACTTAGGTTTTCATATTTAATTTTAGGTTAATCTCAACCATTAGATCAAATTAGATGATTGGTGGGGATTTGTCCATTGATATGTATCAAAATAAGGGTATCCAATTGAATTTTCCTCATATAACATAAAGGGATAACTCGTAATAGTTAGGTTATGTGTATGAAAAAAGTAATCTCAAATAGGAAATATATGCAAATGTGTAATTATTTCAAGTAGGATAATACAACATTTTTTATTGTCTATTTATCTAAATAAACACATTAGTCCAAGCAACTCAAAATGGGATAAAGATATGAAGTTTCTTTATCTAGATTACTAGAAAATAAGTTTTTTTTTTTTTTTTTTTTTTTTTTTTTTTTTTTTAAATTAAATATACGAGTCCAAATCAATGTATTTCTGTATGTATTTCCGTTATTGTTTTCGAACTCTTTCTATGGCGATTCCTTTTATCTATTGAGCTTCCATCACCTCAAAATAACAACATCAAGACGTCTAACAAGTAAGCTACTTTATGTAGTATAATTCAAGGCATATATAAGGCCATTAAAATTCTTATCACCATGGATGACACAGACGAATTATTAATTCAAACTGTAAAACAAAATACGAAGTAACATCTCAACTTCGTATTAGTCCACTCATGAGGTCTAGGATGACATCAATTTAAAATTTGAGAATAATCAAAGTTCCAAGTGTCAAATGATAAATTTAATAACATACTTTTACTAATCCTTAAACAACACATCATCTTTACATTATTAAACTAGTTAATTAATTAACTATTGATAACTAAAGACACGTAATAAGTTGAGTCGAGTTGTACCAATATCCGAACCTCTTTCCTAACACTTGCTTGGAGCTTTTGTCACACTTTCCCAAATCCCCAAGAACACGTCACTATCTTTTCTTCCACGTGTCCCTTAGAAAGTCGGCAATCTGAGTGACCCACTTAACTTCCCTCACTCAACAAACTTTTAGGCGTATTCTATTGCTCGAAAAATAGATGTAGGTAATATGGTTATCTTGTACTTCGTACCTTAAATGATTGAAAATAAATAGAGAATAACATTTAGTTATTGGGTTTTTTTAACATGTGCCTTAAGGCACAAGTTAATCATATTAAAAGTACCATAAGACCTACGAAAAAAGACATCAGAATTTACAAAAAAAGTACACTTGTCTTTACTTTTATGTGGATCCCTGAGTACTTTTATGTAATTTTTGTGTGCTTGATGAGTGCTTAATCACTCATTCTTTTTAGACCTTAATTCAGACCAAAAACACAAAATACTAACCAAAAATGTCAAGAGAATGCATGTTTTTGTATTTGTGTATGTACAGGTACGGATATGAGAAAAATAAACGAAAACAAAGCAAAACCGACAAAAACGAGCACGAGATTGGAAAAAAGGTCAAAAGCCGGAGCCGGGGAAGCAAATGGTCAAAGTATAAGCTCAGAATGTCATAAGAAACCCTCAGGAATTTATAAAGTTACATATTTGGTCCCTGAGCAAAGTTTGATAATTAGGCGATTTCAGTCCCTGCATTTTCGGATATTGACAAGAATGGTCCCTGGAAGAAATTATTTGAAGAAAAATAAAAATTGGTCCTTCATGAATCAGGGAATTACAACAAAAGCCCTTGGAAGAAAGTTTGGATTTATTACAGACTTGGTCCCTTTGGTTTGCAATTTTACAACTTTGGTCCTTTTAATTTCACTACTCTTAAATCTTAAAAATCAACCGGACCCTTAATATAATTCCCTTACATCCTAGCCCAATATCAAAAGCCCAGCCCACCACCTAATTACCCTAACCCGGCCTGTACCTCACCCGATCAACCCCATTATCAAACCCGGTCAACATTTCACTAATAAAAACACCCAAAACACAAAACCCCGCCCCCCAATTTTAACCATTCCCAGAAAATTGTACTGTTTCAAGAACCCTAAACTACCGTACCCTTAAAATTACCCCGATTGGGTAATAAATACTCAATGATTAGCTTCTAGAAGGTGTCAGGGAATGTTAGAAGGGGTACGTGGACCAATAGGAGAGCACACGCAGGATCAAGGATGTCACATCAAGCAATCCAAGGGCTAATATTGATGGGATGTATCTAGAGTATGATCTAAGGGCTACTAAGGACTCAGAGAAAACACAACATCACACGGATAGGTGACCTGGACATCATCTCAGCTCAGCTATATAAGGCTCTTTCCTCACTCATTTGTAGTCGTCCAATTTTTCATGTTTTAGAAAGATTTTGATCATTTTAAATTTTTTGACATTTAATTTTCAGTATTGTTGTAATTTTCTTTTCAACAAGTATTGTACTAAATTTCTGCTTATTAATATAAATTTAAGTTTTCAGCTTATTATCTTAATTCCCAATTCTGCTTATTCTTCTCATTTACTTATTTGTAGTTTTAATCAGTAGTAGTAATTAGTTTATTTTTTAATCTGTCTTAAGCTTCTGTTTTATTAAAAAAATAAATAAATAAATAAATAAATAAATAAAAAATATTTTCAGTTTCACTTTAAGCTTCAAATAAGCTAGTATTCTATTTAAATAAGTCATAAAAGCCTTCAAATAGTATACTGTGGTTGTTTTGTTCAAAAACTCAAAAAAAATTCAAAGTGGTACTGTTGAGCTTATTCATAATAAGCTGAGCTTATTTGGTGTGAAAGGCAGTCAAGAGGTGGCACTTGGCCTGTCAAAAGACAGGCAAGCATAGTAAATCCCCTCTGTTCTGCTGAGGGGGAATTGGTTTTGTAAGTTTTTCATTTTTTTTATTATTCCGAATTGCATCAGTAGAGTAGTTAGTAGTATAGATTTATTATTTGCTATTTTCTGTTTATTGCATACTTAGTAGTGTAGTAATTGCTTATTTACCATTTCATATTAGTTTGTAGTCATTTGGTTTGCTTTTGCTCCATTTCTATCATACTATTTGATCTGTGTATCTGTGATTGATTGGTATTGGAAATCTGATTTTCTGGTTCTTATTAGCTTTTTGGGTCATATTATAAGTATATTTAGTAGTTTAGGGGTTGGTTGCATTCATTTAGATCACTAGTAGTAAAAAAAGGTCATATAAGAGGGTGTTTGGTTGAGATTAGTTTACTGGTTTAACCTGTGATACAGAAGTGGTAGTTTGCTTAGACATAATTCTTAGGTTCATTTAGGTTTAATCTTACATAAAAATAGTAGTTATATTACATCAAAGTCAAAATAGCTTTTCATTAGTCATATCAGTTATTGATTTAGAATTTTTAGTTGCATTATCTCAATTAGTAGTTGCATTAGTTAAAGTTTTAGCATAATCCACTCATTTATTAGCATAATAAAACATTTACAGTGAGATTTCAACATTCAAAACTCAGTTTAGTCAAAATAACTCTGAAAACAAAAAGTCAAATAGTATTCAACTCAGGTTTTTGGAACAGATCTTTGAGCCTCTCTAGGGTTCAATTTTCATTGAAAATACTTTTGGTTTGTGGTTTTTAGAAGAATTACAGCTTAGGAATCATATTCAAAAAAAAAATTCAGTTTTGCTTTTCATTTGCTCATTGAAAAATTGCATTGAAGTTGACTGTTTAAGCCCTGAAATACCCTGTGCATCAGTTTTCAATCATATTTCTTAGCCACTTTTAGGTCAGCTATTTGGATTTGGAATCTGTTTTCTTGGTGGATTTATAGTCTCAGCTGGTCATTAAGTAGTTTGCCACCATAAGTTTGTATTCCTGAGCTTATTTGCTCAGGCTTATTGGCTTATTTAGTTAGTAGTTGGAACCAAGTTTCTGTTTTCTCATTAAGGCCTGCAAGTGTGTTTAACTAATCATTAGCTGAGTTTTATTGTTCCTATAAGCTCATTTGTAATGTTCTCATTGAGAACTTGCTTTGCTTATGCTTATTTACCCACTGCTTATTCATCCAATTGCTTATTTGTATCTGATTTGTTCCATATCTGTGTTACTGAGTATAAATTGGTCTGAGATTTGTTCCATTGAGCTTATTTAAGTCTAAAAAATCATTAGTCAAAGTTTGGGTCACTTTTGGTCAAGTTTGCTTAAAAATAAGCACTTCCTAATAAGCAGTTTTAAGCTAATAAGCACTTTTCTTGCTTATTTTCTTTTCAAATTTTTTTTCTCAAGCTTATTTTAATATTTTAGATTTTCTGTAATTTTTTCAAATTTTTCTGAATAGATTTACTATTTTTCTTATTTTATTTTCATTTTTAATCATTTTTAATTACATTTTAATTACTGAAAATTCCAAAAAAAAAAATCAGAAAAACCCAAGAAAAATCCAAAAATATTTTTAAAATTTATTTTCATTTATTTTAGAATTTTAGAAATTAATTTGGCATTTTTCCCATTTATTTTCAAATTTATTTGAATTTTAAATAGTTTTTAATTAGATTTAATAGTTTTTAATTCTCAAAAATTACCTAAAAAGCCAAAAAAAAATTAGTTTTTAGTTTTAAAATTTCTTTTTAGTTATTTTATAATTTTCAAAATTTATTTTCTATTTTTCTCACCTTATTTTCATTTTCTTTTAATTTTTAATTAGTTAAAATAGTTTTTAATTCATAAAAAATAAATAAAAAGTCAAAAAAATATTTTTCTTTTTCTCAAAATTTTCTTTTATCATTTTTAACTTTTCAAAATTATTTCCAAGTCCGTAGGAGTCGTGTAGCTTAAAAGTCGCGTTTTATTTCGTATGCTTACGTTTATTTTCCGTTTTAGCTTGCGTTTTTCGATTGTACGTTACGTTTTAAGTTTGTTTAGTTGAATTACGTGCTTAATTGGTTATTTGTGCTTCATTTACTATTTCATTAGTGTAATCTCACAAAAATCACTTTTTACCACTTTCACGACACGTTTCACGAATCGGGAATTCGAAATTCCATTCATCCTTCGCTGGGACACGACCCGGGGAAATACTTTCACCGGTATTTCTTCGGAAAAATAATTATACTACAAAACGACAACATCAGTGCTTAACTTGTTCACTTAGGGCACAAGTTAGAAAAACCCTTAGTTATTTAGATACTACCCCCGTCTCAAATTAATTGTCCATATCTTCTAAACGGATGTCTCAAAAAAATTGTTCATTTTCCTTTTTTAGTAAAAACTAAATAATATAATGAGGGAATATTCAATTTGAGTGGTTAAAATATAAAGTGACCCCACTTTTATTAAACTTTGTGTTTTTTGTCTCTTGACAATTGTTTTGAGACGGAGGAAGTATTATCATTTGCACACATTTATAAATGATTGGATTATATAGTTGTACTATGTTTATATTTTGTTTTATCTGTTTGTGATTTTTTAGAGACCAATGTTATTTTATGTTAAGCTTAGATACGAGTAAGGGAAGTATGGAGTACACACTCGTTTGAGTTGATATAATTTTGACCACGACAAAGATGCATGGGTCAAAGGGGTTGCGCCCCCTGCAGGGTCAAGGGGGAGCGCCCCTTGTTGGCTCATTTGATATTCACAAAAAACACACAATTCTCTTTGTTTTGCTTTGTATTCTATGCCTAGAAACATAGTACTTTGATTGTCTTATCTGAATAGAGATTTCGTGTAACCTAGGCAATAAGGGTCAAAATACTTTATCTGAAAAGTAGATTATACACGATTCAGTTAAACAAACAGTTTTCATATGACTTAATTAATCTTAGAATAAATAAATTCAGTTAAGCAAACAGTTTTCATATGACTTAATTTTAAAAATAAACGAATTTAATTTAGGGAATATGATAAATCTTTCTACAAATTCCTCCTATATATCATCCTACTAATGTAATTGGTGCATTTTCAAAAGTGAGTGGATGAAATAATGAAAGAGAAAAAGTGGAATTCACTTGTCATTTTTATATGTGGGTAGGAGAATAAGTAAGAAAAGAGCACAAGAGATAATAACTTAGAGTTAAAAGATAACACAGTCCACGTCAACGTCATATCAACTTTAATATTTTCAACTTAACTAAAATAAATAACACCCCTTATCATAACCCAACTTAACTCACTATAACTCAAATTTAAATCAAATATTTTCAAATTCAACCATTAAGCTAAAACAAATACTTCATTTAGTAAAAAATACATAACATTAATTCTAAAAACATATTACAATATGAAAAAAAAGTACAACGAAAAAAAAATATTCTAAAAACATATTACAATACGAAATATAAAAAACCAAAAACATATTAAAATACGAAATATATGAAATTAAAAAACATAGAATTAAAAATACTTATGCATCATCTTCGGAATCTTCTTGTTGTTGTTGTTGTTGTTGTCGTTGAAGACGTTTTTACCAAATATGTTCAATAAGGTCTTGTTGGAGTTGAGTATGCGTTTCTTGATCGCGTAGTTCTCTTGCTATGTAACGTTGGGTATCACATCTGTCGACCCACATTTCTTGTCTCATACGTGATGTCGGATCCACCCACATTTCGCTATACTCACGTAGTGTAAACTTTTGATCTTTTAAAATCATGTTATGCAAATAATGCACGAATGCATGATTCTACGTATCTTGACAACTTCCAGTTGACGCGCCGGTTATTGTAGTATACTCAACGTCCTTGAAGCACACCAAAAGCACACTCGACATCCTTTCGTGCACTTTCTTGATTCCTTTTAAAATAACCATGTTTCTCGTCAGTTGTTGCCAAGAAGGATTTGACGAAAGTTGCCAACTGTGGGTAAATTCCCTCAGCTAAGTAATATCCCCTTTCATACTTTGTTCCATTTACTGTATAAGGTGCTCTTGGGGCTTCGTTAGCAAGAATATCGTCGAATAACAGAGAGTTATCTAAAATATTAATATCGTTATTCGCCCCCGCCATCCCGAAAAATGCATGCCAAATCCATAAATCTTGCGAAGCAATAACTTCAAGAATTATTGTTGGGTATTTTTTATCACCCCTTCCAAATTGCACTTGCCAAGCAACCGGACAATTTTTCCACTCCCAATGCATGCAATCAATGCTACCAAGCATTCCCTAAAAACCATGTTCACGCTCATGTTTTTCGTAAATACTTTGAACATTGGACCATGTTGGTTTTCTTAAATACTCCGGCATAAACAAATCTATAATGCACTTGTTAAAATTACCAAGACAATCACGTGAAGTATGCTCACCCATTTGCAAATACTCATCAAATACATCGGGTGAGTTGTCGTATGCCAATTGGCGTATGGCAGATGTGGTCATAAGAACACTTATACTCATTCGACCCGTACAATCGGGTGCTTGCGCAAAGAATTTAAAATGATCTGGAAGAGGATCGGAAGTATAAGATTCAATACCTTCGACTATTTGTAGAAATAGTTTTCGGCTCATACGAAGTCTTCTTCGAAAATTCCGGTTCATATACTTACACCCTTGATAAAAGTAGTGATTATGCAAACGTTCTTCGGCAATCTCACGTTAACGGTAGATCACGTTAAGGGTGAAGCGTTGTTGAGCTGCTGCTATGTTGTTGATATTCATACGCGGCTATCATAAACTTAATGTGAGTTTCATCATCTACATCAGACCAGTTCCTTTGTTTTTCGTGACTTTGATTCGGATCCATTGTGAATGAACAAGTTTTTATTTATTTATTTATTTATTTATTTTTTGTTAGAGAAGAAGTATATAATTTTGAATTTGAGTTGTGAAAGTGTGAAAAAAATGGTGTGTTAAATAGGTATTCATAGTCCGTTCAAAAAAAAGGGGGAATTCATATCGGTTGTAAAATGGTTTTGAAATTATTTTTTTATTTTTTTATCTTATTTTTTATTATTGTTTTTAAGAAACTATCCGTTTGTATACATTAGGGGGCAAGGTGATTTTATTATTATTATTTTTTAAAATAACGGCTAGTTGTGCTGTTGTAAGGGGTCAAAGTGATTTTTTTCTATTCAACGATGCACTTTTTTTTTAACTTTTTTTTTAAACGATGCACTTTAAACGTTGCGTTAAGCACTTAACGTGTTGCGTTAACGCCGAACTTCGGTGTGTTAACGCACCCTTTAACGCATGAAAGTTATGGTTTAACGTGGAGTTACATTACGATACCTATTGCTCAAATAAGGTAAAAGTGTATAGCAATGCTCTTAATTTAATCATATGAAATTTACATGTTACAACATGCGGACTAAAATTACGTGTACCGTACAAAATACTTTTTTGAAGTTTGTTAAGGGTGGTGGCAATGAGCACGGTATGGGAGCGGTTTGGCTCCATACCGGCGGTAAACACCGCCGCTACCTAGGCGGTATGAGCAGAGGCATGGGTTGGGCGGCAAAGAATGATTCAACTGTTTGGAGTTCTTGTGACCGTTACATTTGGGAAGAAAGAGACGTTGGGGAGACAAATGTTACCGTTAGGTAGGGAAAAAAAATCCTTCTATTTCTACCTTAGTATCATATTAGAAATATTCGACACACAGCAGCTTCAACTAGTGCTGGAACCTCGAACCGGGGACCGCCTTTATCAAGGCTCTTGATGCGTGGGAATCGCACCTTGCTTTACCTCTCGAGGGATCTCGCGAGGCTTACAACCCCCACCAGGCAGTGTACCTGATCGTTGTAGTATAGTATAGTGACAAGTACCGGGGGATTGATCGTTCAGCTTAGGAATAGTGTCGCTAGGATTAGGAAACCTAATTAAAAGTTCTAGAGATGAAAGATGATTATTTTTTGTGTTTTTATATTTTATGAAAGCAATTAAAATCTCGGGTTTTGAAGGAGTGGGCAGAATTAGTTGCTAATCAACTAACCCAAAAACTACTATATAACTAATTAAACTAATGAAAATGAAATTAAACTAATATTAAACTAAGGTTGTGAGCAGTAATTGGAGAAATTGTGTTTACTTAGACTTCATTACTCCCTAGATATCTTTTACATGTTAATTACTTGTTACACTTGTATGAATGACGGGTTGTATTCCTTAATACCATTCGTGGAGTGGCATACATAACTCCCCAACTCTATGAGCTCTTATCTCCTCCTACACCATGACCCAGCACAACTATAGGGATTGTAAACAGTGGCTCATGCATTAAATACAACCAATAAAGACCTAGTACGCCTCGGTTCATGTTTCTTAAGACGTTCAAGCATGTTACCATTTGAAGATCTGCCAGTTTTCTTAAGCCTAACATATAAAATCATTCATTCAAAACAAGAGTAGACAAGTAATCAACACATAATCAACATCTAGGTTTCATTAGATCTAAGCAAACACAAGAGAGATCTAGCCTAGCATAGTAGAATTAAGATAAGAACAAAAGATAAACAACCAACACATAGACATATTGATTGAATTAAGAGTATACTTATCTCAATTACAATGCAAGGTCTCAAGGGTTTGGAACCCTTGAAAAACCTGTAAAAGAGGCACCAAAATCGTCTTTAGGGTTTCACCAAAACTTCTCCCTTTTTAATGAAAAAACTAGAAAACTATATATAGGAAAATCGTCCTGACGGCGTCAAGAGTAAAATCTGACGCCGTCAACTCGCCGCCATACACTTCCTCGGACGCCCTAGATCCAATCGTGACGGCCTATGTGACGCCGTCACCACCCACGGTAAATTAATCTTGGTCACTTTGACGCCGTCATAACTCCATCTGACGCCGTCACCAGCTACGGTAAATTATTCTTCATGTCTGACGCCGTCAAGAGCAAACCCTTGACGCCGTCACCTTGTATTTCCAGCTTGGATTTTCGGTACTTTGTCGTTTTCTTCACTTTATGCTCCAAAAACGTCCAAAATAGCCTCTTTTCCAGAATTCACTCTCCAAACACCTAAAATCACAAAAGGAACGATTTAGGGCAATATTTGATCAAATAAATTCGGATTCGGGCTTAAATGACCCCCTAAAAACGGATCATTTTTCGCCTCATCATATACCCTTACACTTGAGATTTGCTTGTCCTCAAGCAAATGAGCTTTTATTTTACTCAAAAGACAAGTTAGGGGTCATTTAACACTAATATAAAAGTAATTATAACAAATAATCGTTCCACTAAAGACCAATAGACAAGCACGGAGGTCATACACAAGCACCTCACAAATAGTGTTTAGATACTCACATCTCTCGGGTGTAATAAAGTAATATAACATTATGGAAATGGAAGATATCTCTCACTACCTGTCATAGCAAAATAGATTACCATAGGCTTGGGAAAGGATCAAACCTCCACCACATGGCGTAAGCACCTAGGATAAACTATCAAAGAGGTCTTTTAAAGGGTTATAACGTTAGGTGTAGGGATATGAATTACACGGTTTTGTTGGATAAAGGGAATTTTACTGGTGGCGAGTTAACAATCTTAGTAAATTACATGTACAAGATGGCGTTGCTAAGCCAAGATTAGACTCGACTTAAGCTAATAAATGAAAAATAACAAAAACATAAAATGAACATAAAATAAAAAACGGGATGGTAGTCCGTATGTTTTTTTCTCTTTTTTTTTTTTCTAAATTTTTTTTTTCTTTTTCTTGATTTTTTCGATTTTTTTTTTTTTTTTTTTTTTTTTTTTTTTTTTTTTTTTGCATACACTCTTACCCTACCATCCGAAATAATACATCATAGGGGATGAGAATTCCCCTTACACTTGAATCTTTACATACTTTACATTTAACTATTCTAATGACTCGAATTAAGAAAATCAAAACACTTGGAGCACTTTTAAAATTAACGTACATATGGGGGTAATAAGTGATGTTCTTTCCCATTACTCCATAAAATAAGTACTTACCCATGAGTCCCAATCGTCCCAAAACAATATGTACAAGGATATGACTCGACTTAGCAACCATGTAATCAATTAAAAAGTTAACTTAGGGTTTAACAAATAACAATAATGCACTAAAAATGAGCGCATACACGGAAGGCTAAGGCGATTTGGGTGTACATTTAAGTGGGGTGTAACAAATTCTTCCTTTAAGTAAAATGCTTAAAGTTAGAAACGAAAAGATAGGCTCGGAGGGGTGTACTAGGGGTATCGTGTACTAAAAATGAGTACAACGCTAAGGGTGTGGGAAAAATTAGTTGACTTAACTAGCCAAGTAATATGACTTAAATGGTCAAGTAATTATAATACGGGTTTAACACAAGGGTGATCCTAATGCCTCTTATCATGTAGTAAATCCTACTACACGAATGTAGTCTCACTAGCGGTCTCGGGATGCATCACTAACGCAAGTTCTAGAATCTAAATGCTACCGGTACACTCATAAGCACTAATAGTAAATGCTTTTCCTATCAAATCTAAAGGCGAACCTCACATTTTTGGGTGGAAAATTTTTCTGAATATACGGTTATGTGCTAGTCATACAACCTCCTATCCATGAGACGCTTGCTATGGCTAAAGTTTCACTCCTAAATGTTGTAAAAAATTTTAAATTTGGCGCTAAAATTACACTAACAAGTATTTCTCATAGTTTTATTACTCATCTACTATCAAACAAAACAAACTCAGGCGAAAGTGCATATGTAAGGTATCATCTTTTTACCCTCCCCTTACACTTAAGATGAACATTGTCCCCAATGTTCAAGTAAAGAATGTAAAAGTTAAAAAGTAAAGAGAATGAAATCAAATACTCCCCTGATTCGCTCGGTATGGATTTTAGTTGGCTAGGTTAAATCTTCCTCCAAGAAAATGAACAATCAAAGCTTCCCTTCCAGAATATAAATCATCTTCTTGTCTCAAATAACCTGTAAATCCTGACAAAAGTAGACAAGGCAACCTCGCGTAAAATCGGCGGTATCCTATATAAGTTACTAAATCCTAGAAAACAAAATAAGATATAATGCTTGTGGAATGAAGTTTGCAGATTTCCTGGAGATTATAAAACTTAATAATTCACAAAAACCATAAGACTCCGTTAGAAAAACAAAACCGGTAAAATTTCCAGATTTTAACTCCTGACGCCGTCAAGAGCAATTGCCTGACGCCGTCAGAATGGACCTGCAGAAATCTTTATGTTAAGTTTCCGGAAAATTTCTGGAAAAACTTTGTCCTACTTCCTGGAAAATCCTGCAAAACTTCATTATGACTCAATACAAGCATTTGACTCTAACAAATACGAATATACATGTTCATTAAATATTGTGGAGAATCATGATCGGTTTGTTTCTTAAAAACATATTTGGGGTTTCCCCTTACACTTATCTTTTGCAAAAATACCTTTAGGTTGGAGTTAAGACTAGGCTAAACAACATAATAAAGTATTTCACATTTTAATTGAGAAACATGATCAACCAACAATAAAAAATAAAACATGCATACGGAAGCAAATAACAATCAAACAAATAAAAATCACACAAAACATGGGTTGCCTCCCAAGAAGCGCTTTTCTTTATTTACGAGTCTTGTAGCTAGACTCAAAGTCGTGGGTTACTACGTGATCTCATCATTTGAAATGATGTACCCCATATAATTGCGATCATTACTGTTATGGTGGTAGTGCCTCAATCTATCAATACTCGCAATCACCTTCCCACCTAATTTGCTTCTCAAGTTAGCTACCCCATCCTGGCTCAATCCTTCGATTGTGAATGGCCCATACCACCAAGGACTTGGTTTATCGGGTGGTATTGTTGTTTCTAAGTGTCTCAAGAGTACTAAGTTCCCTTCCTCAAACGGTGTACGAGTGCTTTCGTGTTGAGTGTGTTTGAGTTTAATCGGAACCTCATTGCTTTTTCTTCTTTCATCCTTAGCTTTCTTATAGCTTTTAATTCTTGCCTCCCATGCAAGAATTTTATTCTGAACACGAATGGGCGTCGTGCCAATGTTGTTTTTAATCATTCTCCAACTCAAATTCTCATGCCCACTTTACGGAGTCATGTAGAAGCTAATCTTTCTCTTCCCAGATTTAAGCTCAATCTTCCTATCTTCATACTTAATTACAGCCCTAGCGGTGGTGAGGAAGGGTGCCCCAAGGATTATTGGCATGCATCCATCTCCTTTATCATCAATGATCATAAAATCGACGGGGTACATGAATCCTGCAACATTGACTAATACATCTTCTGCTATTCCTAGGGGGTATATGTACGAGTGCCCAACAAGAGACAGCCTAACACGAGTGGGTATTGGCATCTTCGACGTCAGTTGGATGTAGATAGTCAGGGGCATAAGATTTACTTCCGATCCTTGGTCGGCGAAAGCACTAAGATGTTTCAAGTCCCCGATGCTCGTTGGTAATTCAAAATTTCCACATGCTACCTGCTTGGTGGCCACTTTCTGTACCAGTAACCTCTCCACCACTGATCCTCCAATAAGCGTATCATACTCATCTTCCTCTTCTTTCTCTTTTTCGGGGACCTGTTCGGAGGATTGATTACGCCTATCATCCTTAATCCAATTTGTTATGGTGTTTTTGTTTATGTCGTGTTTCAGGTAGTAACTCAAAGGTTGTGACTCAGGCGGTTTTTCTAAGGTCTGTTTAGCAGGAGTTTTTACCTTCTCGTTATCTTTATGGACAATGGTGATGGAGTTAACAAATTGGGTGGTGGGAGTGGCGCTTTCTTTCCTTAGCAGTATTCGTTCGGGGGACTTCTGACTGGCATACTCCTCCAATAAACTCAACATCTCATTCATTTTCCCCTGCATCTCCTCCTTTTGCTTATAAACTGCTTCTTCGAATCTAGCAAGCCGATCAGAATGGGTCGCCATATACTCTCTCATCCTAGCCTAAAATTCCGAGCTAAGTTCCTTGGGAGGGGAACAAGGTGGAGTGCACCTCTGAAAAGTCTCGACATGTTCTCTAGAGGGTGATTCAGATAATGGTATCGAGGTTGATCTTGAGACAGAATTGACCGTGGCTTGTCTAGGACTTAAGGGTCTCCTTTGCCTTTCCTCGAAATAGTCAACTTTTGCCTCAATTTTGCATAAGAGTTCCTCGGGGATTTCGGTGGTCCCTCCAGATGCCGAGACTGCATTGATGGCTGCTTCTACCGTATGTTTAAACTCCCAAATCTCATTGTTATCGATAGCGAGCTCTTCAATAATCGCCCATGACTCCTCAGCATCCTTATCACGCAATTTTCCTCCCGCGGCCCTGTCGATAATGCGCTTAGTGTGATAATCAACATGGTCGTAGAAAATTTGAACTAATAACCAAGTGTTTATGCCATGATGAGGGATCTTGTGGAGGAGATCCTTAAAACGGGCCCAAGCCTCGTAGAAAGGTTCACCCCGCTGTTGCTCAAACATCAAAATGTCCCTTCTAAGCATTGTAGTCTTTTCTGGCGGAAAGAATTGGGTAAGGAAACGATTGGCGAGATTTTCCCATGTGGTGATGGATCCCGCGGGTAAACGCTCAAGCCATTGACTAGCTTGATCCCGTAGAGAGAATTGGAATAGGCGTAAACGGGTAGTCTCTCTAGTTTCAACACCTAGGTCTATGGAATCTACGATTTTGAGGAAGTCCTTAAGGTGTTGGTTTGGATCTTCGGAACGAAGTCCATGGAATGCACATCCGCTTTGCACCAACCGGATGGTGTCGGATCGCAAGGGGGTCACATTGGCTCCGGTGAGCTCAATGGTGTTTCGGTAGCCTTGGTGGCTAGGTCGGGAATACTCTCCTAAGGTTCGGGGCCTAAGGGGTTCTAATGGTGGGTTTTGTTGTGGTGGGATGATGGGTTCAAAGATGTTACCACCTTCCATGATGTCGGATGGTAAAGAGTTACGAACAAAAGCACGAAGAAATAAGATAGACTAAAGAAGACCTAAAAATAAAAATAAAAATCTTACTAGAAAGGAATCTAGCAAGTAGACCTAATAAAAAGAAATCCTAACCTAGACAATAACTATTTCCCCGGGCTGCGGCGCCAAAAACTTGATGCGTGGGAATCGCACCTTGCTTTACCTCTCGAGGGATCTCGCGAGGCTTACAACCCCCACCAGGCAGTGTACCTGATCGTTGTAGTATAGTATAGTGACAAGTACCGGGGGATTGATCGTTCAGCTTAGGAATAGTGTCGCTAGGATTAGGAAACCTAATTAAAAGTTCTAGAGATGAAAGATGATTATTTTTTGTGTTTTTATATTTTATGAAAGCAATTAAAATCTCGGGTTTTGAAGGAGTGGGCGGAATTAGTTGCTAATCAACTAACCCAAAAACTACTATATAACTAATTAAACTAATGAAAATGAAATTAAACTAATATTAAACTAAGGTTGTGAGCAGTAATTGGAGAAATTGTGTTTACTTAGACTTCATTACTCCCTAGATATCTTTTACATGTTAATTACTTGTTACACTTGTATGAATGACGGGTTGTATTCCTTAATACCATTCGTGGAGTGGCATACATAACTCCCCAACTCTATGAGCTCTTATCTCCTCCTACACCATGACCCAGCACAACTATAGGGATTGTAAACAGTGGCTCATGCATTAAATACAACCAATAAAGACCTAGTACGCCTCGGTTCATGTTTCTTAAGACGTTCAAGCATGTTACCATTTGGAGATCTGCCAGTTTTCTTAAGCCTAACATATAAAATCATTCATTCAAAACAAGAGTAGACAAGTAATCAACACATAATCAACATCTAGGTTTCATTAGATCTAAGCAAACACAAGAGAGATCTAGCCTAGCATAGTAGAATTAAGATAAGAACAAAAGATAAACAACCAACACATAGACATATTGATTGAATTAAGAGTATACTTATCTCAATTACAATGCAAGGTCTCAAGGGTTTGGAACCCTTGAAAAACCTGTAAAAGAGGCACCAAAATCGTCTTTAGGGTTTCACCAAAACTTCTCCCTTTTTAATGAAAAAACTAGAAAACTATATATAGGAAAATCGTCCTGACGGCGTCAAGAGTAAAATCTGACGCCGTCAACTCGCCGCCATACACTTCCTCGGACGCCCTAGATCCAATCGTGACGGCCTATGTGACGCCGTCACCACCCACGGTAAATTAATCTTGGTCACTTTGACGCCGTCATAACTCCATCTGACGCCGTCACCAGCTACGGTAAATTATTCTTCATGTCTGACGCCGTCAAGAGCAAACCCTTGACGCCGTCACCTTGTATTTCCAGCTTGGATTTTCGGTACTTTGTCGTTTTCTTCACTTTATGCTCCAAAAACGTCCAAAATAGCCTCTTTTCCAGAATTCACTCTCCAAACACCTAAAATCACAAAAGGAACGATTTAGGGCAATATTTGATCAAATAAATTCGGATTCGGGCTTAAATGACCCCCTAAAAACGGATCATTTTTCGCCTCATCATATACCCTTACACTTGAGATTTGCTTGTCCTCAAGCAAATGAGCTTTTATTCTACTCAAAAGACAAGTTAGGGGTCATTTAACACTAATATAAAAGTAATTATAACAAATAATCGTTCCACTAAAGATCAATAGACAAGCACGGAGGTCATACACAAGCACCTCACAAATAGTGTTTAGATACTCCTTTGCAGCCTCCGTAAGTGTCATATATGCCGCTTCAATTGTTGACAAAGCCTTCATGTACAACATTATAGCTTCCAAGCTTCATGCACATCCTTGTATCATAAACCCATACCTTGTGATTGATCTACCCATGACAGTGATCGATCTACCCATAGCGTAGTCAAAATCCACAAAACCTGTACGTTTATCTGTAATCCACGATCGAACCTATCTAACATACCCACATCTACAGATGCTATGTCAGGTCTCGTGCAGACCATCTGATACTTCTGGCTTCTAACCCCATATTTATATGACCACTTACCATTCTTTTCCACATCATAGTCCACTGATAGACTACCCTCAAAAAATAGTATGGAGTGTCCCTCCAACAAAGTCTGTACCAACTTCCCGTTGTGAACCCTGGACTGTGACCCCCTCAGAGTATTACCACTCTGATCCCTAATGATCTCCATACCAAGTATATTTCCTTTTGCTTTATCCAGCAAACCCTTGGTAACCTGATCTCAGCCTTGCATCCGCAAGAAAACTATACAATCTATATAGAGAAATAGATGTATGAGCATACCTAGTGTATACTCCCAGTAATAGTTGTGGTTGTCGTCACTACTTTTCCTGCAACCGTTGCTGAGCACACACACATTTGACCGAGTATCCATTTCTTCTTTCAATCCAGTCTTTCACTTGAAAATTACCTCACAAGCAACTATATTATTGAAAGTCAATGACTCGTGTGCGTATATATTCTCCAATACAGCAACTACAAAAGCAGTCTCATTACTGTTTTCTCTATACCTGTATAGTTCCTGTGCTGAGTGTTGCTCCCTATCACGTGCTAAATGATAGTCTATCAAATCCTGAGTTTGTACTTCATGTGAACCAACTACCTGACCGAAATTCCCCTGAGGTTCCACCTCAAATGTATGATCCCCAAGCGGTTCCACCTCAAACTCAACTCCCTGCAACACATGCACTGAACTTGTACCTACACCAGAACCAATGAAAGTTTTCTTGTATTCCCCACTCTCATTGAAACCCATATTCCTGTAAAGCACTACCTTTGAAGTAACGTCATCAAACATCCAAAGCTTATTACCCATTATACCTTTATGGTATCTCAGGAATATGCACTTGACCTTAACCGGTTCAAGCATCACTTGCTTATTACTAGCAAGCCAACCAAAAACCCTAACATATCTATAGGCATCTTGAATCCAATTGCTGATGTTGGTGACCTATTCATGAGATATGTAGACATGGTTGTATCCTCTGCCCAAATAACCTTGGACAGACCAGACTGAATCGGAGAACAACGTGCCTTAGTCAAGAGTGTCACATTCATCTTCTTAACCAACCCATTCTGCTGCTGTATCCTTTCAACACCCAAATGTTTGGCGACCCCACTCTTCATAAATTGTTGTGTAGACCTCTGATTACAAGAATCAAGAACATTACCTATCTTGATCTTTTTCCCAGTCTGAGATTCTCCTAACTGCTTCCTACCCTTGAATGTCTTCCCGGTCACTGCCTGACCGTCCAGGGTATATACGCAATTAGCATTTCTTGTTCCTGATAAAACCATCAGTGAACCCTTTATAACCTTGATCTTGCCCGACTGCATCTTCACGGTAAAACTCTCTTTTTCAAGAGTACCCAGCGATATCAAGTTTCTCTTTAATTCTGGAACATACCTGACGTTATCCAAAACGAAACTTGATCCATCCCTCATTTGTACTTGAACCTTACCTGTCCCACGTACACGGTATTCCCTGCCATCACCCAGCAGTACATTACCACCGTCATATTCCTTAAAATCAAATAAGTAATCTCTCCTGTATGTCATATGGTATGAGCCCCCTGAACCCATGATCCAGTCTAATAACTTTTCAACACTCATAGCCATCATAACATCAGCATTGTCATACCCACCAACTCCAGAATCGGATACTTGATCTTTAATCCTAACAAAACCTTGATATTTCTTGTGATTATACCTGGGACAATCCATCTTCAAATGCTCCTCAGACTGACATATATAACACTTGAGTCTGCTGCTTCTTCCATGTGACTTTGACTACGCACTACCTTTACCCTGCTGCATATCATTTTGATCAGCTTTCCCCCTCACAAGCAACCCTTCACCACCATCAACCTTCGCTTCTGTCATCTTTTGAAGTTCCCTAGAATGAAGTGTCGCGACCACGTCTTCTAGCATCAAAGTATTCCGACCATATAGCAAAGTATCTACGAAATTACCATAAGACGATGGTAAAGATGTGAGTAATAATAATGCCTGATCCTCATCCGATATAGCAATATCTATAGCCGCTAAGTCACCTACCAGCTTATGAAACTCATCAATATGTTCAGACTGACTCTTACCCGGATGCATTTGAAAAGTATATAACTTCTTTTTCAAGTACAAACGATTAGCTAAAGACTTTTTCATGCACAAAGTCTAACTTTTTCCAAATTCCCGCTGTAGTCGTCTCCTTGGTGATCTCCCATAGAAACCAATCACCCAAACACAAGATCAATGCATTGTAAGCCTTTTTCTGAATGACTTTATCGTATGCCACTATTGTGGTTGTAGGTAACGCCTCCAATGCTGCAGCTAATCCATGTTGCTCCAGCAAAGCCTTCATATTTACCTGCCATAACCCAAAGTCATTCTTCCCATCGAATTTCTCAATGTCAAACATGGTCCCCATCATCATTCTTTTCTCTCTTTGTTGATCAATTTAACCCTTGTAATAAACCTTACAAAAATCGATCAAACCAAGAAACCCTTCAAAAAACAAAACCCTTTCTTACTCAAATATCAATTGAACCTTGGATCAAACCATCCAACAAATCGACAACCCTTGAATCAAGAAAGTACCAAACGATTTTTGAAGTAACCCTTGTCGTACTTTATTTTTGCAAAACAAATTTCTTTTAACCTAAGAAACCTAGCAACCTTGACAAGTCTTGAACTTTCTTTTCAGCAACCCTTTGTTTATTTCTTAAAACCTTGTGATACAAACCTCACAACATCGAATCAAACAAAGTACCTTGTGCAAAAATCCTTCAAAGTATATAATCCTTTATTGAATAATAACAATAATATACTAACCTTTGTTATTCAATGATAATAATATACCTATGCTCTTCTACCCACCAAGAGTATAAAATTATATCTTAAGCAATTTGAAGTGTAAAGTTGGCTTTTAAATATAAACCAACCACCTGGCTGTTCTCTTCTTATTCGTTAATAACTCAAAGAAAAACGAAACAACAAACCAGAAAATTGTCGATCTTCAATAATTGTAAAATCGACAAACCCTTTGAACCTTCTTTTCTTGTCGCAAGAACCTGGACAAGGAACCGAATTCCAAAGTACCCTTGAAGTAGCTTCTAAGCCTTTGTCGATTAACCTCAACAAAACAAAGCGTTCAAGAACCCTTTAACTGTCAACTCCTCTTGCTTCTGCTACTGACCACGACCCAGAAACAGTAACAACCTTCTTTTGATGATCGTTGGAAACCCGAAAAAAGAACCATTTTCTTCTTCAACGAAAACCCGACCAAAAGAACCTTCGATATCAATCCTAGACTTCCAAAGAACTTGCGAACCAAAGCTCTGATACCACTTGTTGTAAAACCCTACAACAAACCTGGAAATCTAAAGCGGATTATCCGATACTCGAAGACAAACAAGCAACCAAACTAATGATATGTCAACAGAAAAGTAAAACCGCACAAGAACAAGACCAAACGATTACTTTATTGATTTGTTTGTAAAGAAACCCCTCCCCCCTCACCTCTTTATTGTAGAGATGAGGGGGGAGAAAAAACCAACTTGAAAAGAGTTAACCTTGGCTGCTACAAAGGAGAAAACCTAAATTACCGATTGAGTTCTCTGGACTCACGAATGCTTTTGACATGAGAACTCAGTTTTGCATTATATAATGCATGAACCGACTTAAACTCCTACTTGGACTAAAACAAGAACCAAAGTTCCACTTAACCCCCTAAAGTATCTAATATGTATACTAATATATAACAATATATATTAGACTAAATTTTGTTTAAAAAATCACTTTCATATAATTTATGAAAATAAAAAATAAAAAAATAAAATTAGTTGAGGTATGAAATTATGGTTGCTGCTAGAAAATGATTGAGAGGTATGAAAAAAATATGAATAAGGTGAAATGATATTATTAATGGATTGGAATGCATGATTTTTTCAGAAGCATAACTGTAAAACTTATGTAAACGTTTTCTTTGACATCATGAAAAATATCAAATTTTATGTTACCGATACATTAATTACCAATGATTTAATAACGCAGCCTTTTTATGGCGGCTCCAAAAATCGTGACAATATACAGTACATCACTACATTTGACTTACCATACGATAATACAGTACGTTCGTTGTATTTATCCGATACATCGCATGAAAATATATTAAAAAAAAAAAACACCTACTTTAGAAATAAATTCTAACTGTCCAATCGTTTTTTCCCGCGTGACCCAAACACGTGTCTCTTACTCCAACGTCAACTCAATTTTTTTCTACCATATCTTAAGACGCGCATCGAGTATAGCCACGTGTCCTTGAAAAATCTTCAACCATCTATAAAGCCCAAAAACCGAAAGAACAAATAACATTTGATAACGCAGTTATTCCCACCATTTTTGGCTACACTTTAAAAATAAGTTTCCTTCATATACAATGCAAAAAAACTTTGACCGCACCAATCGTCGGATTTTTAACTATCCGGCAGTTGTTCCATGTCAAGATGTTAATCCAATAACGCTGGTGAGCTCTCTAATCGCGTTATCCAACGCGATCATGACTCACCAGCATAAATTCTTTCCTACGCAAAGAAGAAACGCTCGTGAGTCGATACGACAAGTATCGATTCTAAATATGTTTTTCGTCGAAGTGATGGAAAAAAACAGTATAGCTGAATTTCCGGATTCAGCTGTACTGTGTTTTTCCGAACTTCATCATTCGTTACAAAAGTTATTGTTTCTGCTAGAAGATGTTACGAGAAACGGGTCTAGAGTTTATATATTGATGAAGTCTCACTTTGTAGCCACGCAGTTTTCGAGTTTGATCAGATCAATTGCTACTACGCTCGATATTCTCGACTTTAAAGTATTCGATTTGTCGAGAGAAATAAAAGAATTGGTCGAAATGATTGCGAAACAAGCACGAAAAGCTAATATCCAAGTTGACCCTGATGACGAGTATGCTATGAAGCGTGTTATGTTGATACTGAATCAATTCGAAAACAGGTTTGAGCCTGACTCGATTATGATTAAACGAGTACTTTATTATTTACGTATTAGTACTTGGAGTGATTGTCATAATGAAATAAAATTTCTAGACGATGAAATTTGCTCAGAGAATAATATTAAGGAGCGTGATATACATTTGCTAAGTACTTTAGCTGGTTTTATGAGGTATTGTAGAGGCGTTTTATTCGAAAATAATTTAGTCGAATATAACGAAAATCAATTAGTTGAAAGAGGGAATTTGGAAATCCTCAGCTGTTTAAATCCTGAGGATTTCCGTTGCCCGATTTCTTTAGAATTAATGACTGACCCGGTGACTGTTTCCACCGGGCAGACATATGACCGTGTCTCGATACAAAAATGGTTGAAATCGGGCAATTTAATATGCCCGAAAACAGGGGAAAAATTAGCATCAACAGAGTTAGTCCCTAATGTAAACCTTAGGAAAGTTATTCAGCAATATTGTATCGATCATGGGGTCCCGATATCGAAGTTTCATAAGCAGAGCCGCGATATTTCCTCGACTATTTTACCTGGGAGTCCTGCGGCTGCTGAGGCGATTAAGTTTCTAAGTGAGTATTTGGTGAGAAGATTGCGAAATGGGACGGTGAAACAGAAGAGTAAAGCAGCTTATGAGATCAGATTGCTTGCAAAATCGAATATATACAATCGGTTTTGTTTAATCCAAGCTGGAGTGATCCCTTTACTGTTGAAACTACTTTCGTCGTCTGAAGCAACAGTTCAAGAAAACGCGATTGCTGGTTTGTTGAAGCTATCGAAGCATCCGAATGGGAAGAAGGTTATAATAAATCATGATGGACTAAAACTGATTGTTGAGGTTTTGGAAAATGGTTTGAAACAGGAGGCGAAACAGATTGCTGCTGCAACGATTTTTTACTTATCGTCTGTTCAGTCGTATCAAAGGCTTATTGGAGAAATACCAGAAGCCATTCCGGCTTTGATTGAACTGATCAAAACCGGGACTACTTGTGGTAAAAAGAATTCTTTAGCAGCATTATTCGGGATTTTACTCTACCCACGGAACCACGAAGCCGCTCTTTCATCTGGTATAGTTCCTTTGCTATCAAGTATCATATCCACCTCAGATAAACCCGAAATCATTACAGATTCATTAGCAGTCTTAGCCACATTAGCCGAAAGCTTTGACGGGTCACACACAATTTTGAAAGATTCATCTTTAGCATTACTCATCAAGACTCTTCAAACGTCCCCTTCACAAGCTGCAAAAGAGTACTGTGTGTCGGTTTTGTTAGCCTTATGCAACAATTTGGGGAATGAAGTGGTTGCTGTTTTGGCGAATAATGATAACTTGATTGGTTTTCTGTACACGATGTCGACAAGTGGTGGTTCACAGGCGGGTAAGAAAGCTCGAGCATTAATTCGTATGATGCATAGGTACCACGAAACGAGTAGCTCGAATTTGATGGCGAATTGGGATTCATCAAGAGCTGCAACAATTCATTCGTGTTAGTTTCATAGCTTATGATTCTTTTTACATTGTAGCTCGATTTTTTAAGAGCTACGATTATATTTTATACACACTTGTATAATACATACATACAGACTTTAATCACTTTATAGTAGCATGTGATACACTTCTTGTATATAATGTAAAAAGAAAAGATACAATAAAGGATTGATAATTGAATGTTCATAAAGTTTCGATCTATGAATAAAGCGTTAAATTTGAGACAACTCAATAGGTGGTTTTAACTTTTAACACGAATAAATTGTTTTAGTAGGTTTGGTTTTGCTATTCAGAAAGGGGTGGCGGCGCAGCTTGTTGCCCGTCTACCAGTCATTATGTGAAAAAAATACAAGTAATGTAAATTATGCATTTAAAAAAAATAAAAATAAATAAATAAATATCTCAAATCCCTTCCCCCCTCCCCAAAAAAAAAAAAAAAAAAAAAAAAAAAAAAAAAAACTTTTAACATGTCGACAGCCAAAAAACACTCAAACCCACGGAAGCCAATCTGAAGCCGAATAAGCTTTATATTGTTGGTTTATTGACGTGTATATACGTCAATTGGGTATTCGGGTTAAATGTGAATTAACCCGAATAGCTAACAAGGTCAGGTTTCGGGTTAGCAAAGCTTAATTTATTTCGGTTTAGGGTAAACTCGAATTAGATTTTTTTTTTATTATTATTTTTTTTAACAAATATCAGACACTTATCTTTTTATTTCTCATAATAAGGCTTCTTTGGGTGAACCAAATTCAATTAACTCGTATCATGTTAAACCTAAGTCCGAATAACGCGAATCTTAATTATAAATTTTCAATGGCTTTAATTGAAAATAACTCAACCTGAATAAGCCCCCTTGTTCGGGTTAGATTCACTCGAATAATAGATTGTGTGAATTCTGTTTAAAAAATAAATAAATAAAAATAAAAAATTGTGTGATTTGTATATAGTTGATAATGGTATAGATATCTAAAAAATATTACATTTGGTGTATCGAGCAAATGATTGGCTTTGAAATATTTTATGAAAATGAATGTCCACAAGGTGAGTGTGCTATAAGTTTTTGGGAAATTACTTGTGAAAATCAAATTTACAGGTCGATATAAATTATTTCAATTTTGAAACCTATATTTTTGTTTTCTAGGTCGTAGTCGTACACATGGTAAACTTGTGCTTCGTCATTGACATTTCTTACGTTAAATATTTAAATACGTGGCATGTGTTTTGGCTTGAGACAAGCACTTGACTGTGACATAAAAGTTATTAAAAAATATGTTGTATGCCAATATTGCATTTATTATTTTCTCAATTATGGACTTGTACTTTGATAAGATGGATGGAACGTTAGCATGTGTCCTGACTTAAACGTAAACTATAAAAATTATGATAATGAGGTGGACTTATTTTAGACGGGGTGTTGTTATGCTAGCTCTGAACTCACGCAATGGGCACTTTTGGCGTGTGAATGACCATAACGTACGTCCTTTCAATTTATTTTTCCCGGTAAAGTATATTAATAACAAAAAAGTTAAGTATAATCGAATAAATGTGGCTGAAATACCATAATAACCTCAAGCAAACGCTTGAATGATCAGTAAATCGTTTGTAACATGTCACATAACGATAACAACATTAGCTGCAAACTAAAAAACGAACACAAAACAATCTAGAAGCAACCAAATCGCCACAGAAAACCATCCAGAAGTGTTCCATTCATCAAAACACACACCTCCAAGCCAACCCAGTAGCAACACGGGAGCATAATGAGCCAAATGAGACCGCCTCCTTAAAAAACATTCTCAAGTAAAACCCAGAGAGAAAAACCTTGGTGAAGAAAAAAAGAGGACAACTCTTGATCGTACAAATAATGGCACTACCAGGACTTCGATGATGATCAAATGATAAGGGGCTGTGTGATGGCTTGCCAAGCTTGAAGTAATATGTGCCAAAACAAATGGAAACACTACGTTAAGTGATGTGCAGAGATTGGACTATGCGAATCACCTCCGGCGTGAGAGTAAGTATGTGTAATGTGTTATAAGTGAGTAAAATAGGCTCTGAGTGAGTGATCAAACCTCTGTGACCTACCACGCTATTTATAGGTGGTGTAAATAGGCTTAGGCAGGCCTCTGGTGATAAGTGAGGGTGTCCCATGATTTTGGTGATAAGTGAGTTAGTGTACCACGATCCCTATCTTGGCGGAGAAGCCTTGATAGGGTAGGAGATGTGGGTTTGAACTGGTCTAAACCATCATTTGCATTATTGTCTTCGAAGAAAATACCTCGAAATGTGTTGAGGCTTCGACTAGCAAATTCTCATACTGGTAATCATTACGTAAGGCTGATTTTACGTTAGATGAGACTTTCGAAGGTTAGCCCAAGTCTTTCGGAGTATAATATCCGAGTTTACTCCAAGGGGAGGCCTTCGAGCTGTTCGGAGGGTACGTCATCAAGCCCTCCAGTCGAAAGTGTTAAAAATTTTTTTAAAAAAAAAATGTGTTAAAAATAAAGAAAAAAGTACCCTATATTAAATATGCGTAATCATTCCCTTGACGACCCTTAAGTATCTACTTGTCAAGGGGTTAGTTAGACTTAGCTACAGGTTATGCCCCTTCCTCGGTTTGTGTAACTATCAAATCTATTTTTGAATTTCAATTTGGAGTCCGGTTTATACCTCTTGGCTTACCACGTTTACGTACCAAAATAATTTTGATAAATAACAAAACTTACAACTTCACAACAAACCTCTTTTGCTGACTGGAGTGTGATCAGAACCTGGCTTTTAGATCATTATAATTCACCACGCTTCCTGCCTTCTGATCATTACATATTTACCCAATTTAAACTTTTAAATGTCTTATTTAGCCACCTAATAATTATAATGTCAAATTAAACATTATATTTGTCATATTTATCCAATTTACTAAAATTTCAACCAAAAGCAAATTTACATACTAAAAAACCGATAATACCCTCAATAATATTAACATCTTCATGTCATTAACTTCAACAGTTCAACCGCTTGATTATCATCGCTTTGCATATCACCATAACTCTGCAACTAGTCCACCATCCTACTGCATCCCTTGTGTCATCACTATCTCCTTTAATGCCGCTTGATGGTCTCCATTTTGAAGTTGTGGCAACGAATCAACAAGTTATGCCCCTTGAGTCTCACCATCATTCACTCCATTTTTAACTAACTAATCAACAATCGGTCTACAACTTGGCAGATAATTCCTAACAGCAGATGTATTGCGTGGTAAATCATTTTCATTTTTACATATTCATATTCTCTTGTAAAGCAAACATTGTTAAGTTTTATGAAACAAAGCACAATATGAATACAAGGAAACACTAATTATACGTGGATTAAAAAAGGGAGAAAACAAATGGGAAGCAACAAAAACATGGGTAGGTCTTGACGTCTACTTCCATTCACTATCAATCAAACCCAAAACTAAACAACAATATATCACAAGCAAAATACATATACATTAACACATGGGCATGGAACATGATCATAAAAGAGTGAGAAGACACACATAACATCAAATATCTGTTCATCCAGAACAGGATCAACACACGATATTTATTCATGGAAAAGTAAAGCAAACAAAATAGGAAATAAAGTAAAGCAAATAAAATAGGAAATTGAATGATTTAGAATTATGTTATGATATTATTAAGGGTATAAAATGAATTTTAGCATGTAAATTTACATTTAGTTGATTTTTTTAATGAATTGGGTAAATATGACAAATATTATGTTGAATTGGGTATATGTCATTATAAGTATTAGGTGGGTAAATATGACATTTAAATGTTTAAATTAAGTATATATGGAATTAACCCTTTGTTTTAACTTATATGGTCTTATTTATAAAAGTCAATACAATCTATTAGTTATTTAAATATTTTATTACATTTTAATCTACAAACTTCTCAACTCTCACTTACGAACCATACATACAATTTTTTTTTTTTTAAAAAAAAAAAAGGAAAAAGAAAGGAAAAAAAAAACTTTATTATACACTATCATCGCTATGCGAGTAATCATTTAATATGTTAAACACATAATATTACATCTAATTTATTAATTTAGTTCAGTTCATTGCCTAAATCTTTAACTCAATTGTACACAGTTTAATTACAATAGTCCTTTGACCGTTTCAGACATTTTGCCGACCACCATAAAATGTGTATTTAGCGAGATTTAAACCTAAAATCTCTTACGAAAATTTCGTAATACGAACCACTAATCCACTACCTAGTAAAGTGATAATACACTTGAACACCTATTGCTAAGATTTATCTTTTGATAAGAGACGATGACTATTGGATAGAAATGCATGTCATCTTATAATTTATTATTGAAAAAGGCGTTGATGTTTTGTACTTCAAATTAATAATGAAGGACATTCATGAGGCAAGAGACTTTGTCGTAACAAGAAGGTAACGAAAATACATGGCTAATCACATATAAATGTATTTTATTTCTCATCGAATTTTTTTTAAATTTGGTACGTTTTAAGATATTTTGTGACATTTTTGGCCCTCTCATCTAATAAGAGTTTTAATAATTTGAAGGGCAAAAATGTCCCAAAATACTACAAGAAGACCGAATTTGAAATATTAGTTCCCGGATAAAGAAAATAAAAACTTCACCACCTAGAAAAGGATTCAATGACATGTAAGATATGTTTATAAGTGATTAGCCCTGAAAATATATCAAAGCTGAAAAGCTAATGCCATGCGAGGGCATATATTTGACTTGTACAAAGGTCATTAGTGTTGGAAATTTGTTAACAAACAGAAGTATTAACGAGTTGAGTTTTTAACGAGCTACTCGAGCTCAAGCTTAATTAAAGTGAGTTCGAGCTTAATATTTTCGAGCTCGAGTCGACCCCGAAAAAATATTAGTGCTCGATTAGTTTGACGAGCCAAGTTTTGAAAACTAATATTAGGCTCGGATTGTTGAAAAACTCGTTTAATCGTCTTGAGTCAAACAAGCCGAACAAGTTAGTCGAGCTTAACGGGCCGAACGAGGTATTCAAGTGTAACAAGCCAATGCTTGATCTACATTGGTTTTTAGGCTTATTAAGCTTAATAAAAAAAAAAAAAAAAATCAAATATATGATTTTAATAGTATTTAGAGTTTAGTCATAACTAATATCTTTAATTTCTGAGTAACTTGTTAAAATATTTTATTAAATCATATTTAATTAAGAGATGACTTATTGCAGACACCCTCGATTTTTTTACTTAATATTTTCAATCGTTTTTTTTTTTTTTTTTTTTTTTTTTTTTTTTTTTTTTTTTTTTTTTTTTAAGTTACAAACAAACAGTTTTCATGTAACTTATTGAATTCAGTTTTTTTCATATTAAGTCAATTAAGTCGAATTCAAAGACCACAATGGTTGTGTTTGGCAAGAGCTTATATGAGGCTTATAGGGGCTTGGGCTTTTAAAATAAGTCTCGTTTATCATGGGGCTTATGGAAGGGCTTATAAAATAAGCCGGCTTAAAACTTTAGCCGCATAAAAGGGGCTAAAAACTTTAGCCCGGGGCTTTTGAAGAATAAGTTACTTATTTACCCACAAAAATATCTAATATATACAAAAACTCATTTAATTATTTCATTTTTAGTAATTTTGCAATAATTAGCCCCAGCCTATTTGCCAAACAAGTTTATAAAAATACAAATTTTAATTTCGGCTTATAATATAAGCCCTAGACCCAACCCCAGCCCCAGCCCCAGCTCCAGCTCTAACTCCAACCCATTTCTCCAAACATACCAAATATCTTTAAGTTAGTATCTTTGTCAATGTGACCTCCTCTCTTTGTTTAGACTTTCCTTTTATAAGCTCTTCACTTTTTCTCCCTTTTCTACCCTCTTTCAACGTGTGATGTGTTTTCTTTTAAGTAAAAATGTTCATAACGTTGTTCTTTTAAGTAAACTTTTAAGTAAATATGTGTTTTCTTTAAATCTAAGTGATTTTTCTATTTCTTCTTTACGAGCAACTATTAATTCCAAGTTATTGGTGGCAAATAGATAGCAAACTTCGTTGGAATAATCTTGTTCCTGGTAAAATCAATATTTTGGCATGGTGGCTTTAAAATTATAGGCTGCCAATGAGAGCCAATATTGATAAAAGAGGAATCGATCTTCACTTTATTTTATGTCTGCTTTTTTTAGGAATAAATTGAAAATGAAGATCACTTTTTGGCACTTTGTACCTTTTCTCGGAATATTCAGGATTTGATTCGTAAATGGTGGGAGTTGGATGTTACCCCTCTAGATGGCGCCTTGAATGTTTTTGATATGGCTAATGATGGTGATTTGAATTTGGGTGAGGAAACAGGCGAAAGGATTATGTGCAAACAACACGCCAATTTTCATACTTGCATTCATAGAAATGCTGAAGGGTCACACCTGTGCACTCTAAACTGAACATGCAAGCGGAAATAAGAAATGAGTTTACGAAATAAATCGGAAATAAAGAGGAAACGAAAATATGATAGTTTTTTTTGTTGGAAATGAAACTATAGTGATATTTTCATTTAAGGGGTTAAACGGTAATGACCCAAAGTATAATATTTATATGGGATAAATATTAAAGGGTAATTAATGACAAAAGACAAAACATAAACCCTTTAGGGCTGTGTTGGTTGTTCGTCCCCCTAAAGGGGGGAGGGGGTGTAGTTTAACTTCTTGTCAAATTAGGATACTTGTTCCACAAGTTTAGGGATGAATCATTGTCCTTCTAGAACTCTCTTTTGTATCTTATAAACATAAAGGAAATTCTAGGGATTATTCACTCCTCCTAACCCTTTTGGGACTTTGGGTCGAAATCCTCGCCTTCCCTCTCATCCATAACCGGTCGACTTAGGCTTTAATCCCTATGTCAACTTTGGCTTTAATCCATAAGTCGAGTACTCGACTTTTTAGTCAATTACCAGCGTTCGTGCTAGCCAAACTTGCATAGGTTCAAATCCCTAGTTCAACATGTGCAATACCGGTGGATACCTGACGCCATCCAAGTAGCAATTCATCCATTAAACCCTAAGGTGGATCGATCAAGATTGCATCCCAAAGAAGAAGGCGATTCCGTGCATGCACTAGACTGCAGTTCAAATCAGAAGCTTACATCTTGCAGGATTAAGGTATGTCTTCTATAAAAACCCTTAATATGTTTTTTGGTTTAGGTTATATCTCTGATTAGGAGATCTTGATATTAGGGTTTGGTATGAATGGTGTTTATGAATTTATTTTCCGCTGTGCATGTTTTATACGCCATGAGAGTGACTACCAAAACCCTACAACAAGTTCTTTCTTCGATGTTGTGGTTCTATGTGTTATAGGGTCGATATGAAGGGCTCGGAATTTACTTGTTTTTCTGGTGGTTGAGGTTAATACAACGAAAATCATTGACGACATTATTGCGACATCTTATCTTTGAATAAAAAATAGAGCTAAGCGTTTTACTATATCTTAGATTGATTTGTGTTGCAATCCGAATGCTCCTTGTATTCAATCGTAATCTTTTCTTGATTCGTCCATGCTAACTTTAGACTGGCATGTTGTTTTTATAAATCTTCGCCGTTTAGAAAAAAAAAAAAAAAAAAAAAAAAAAGTAAATGTCATAAAAAAAGAGTAAAATGAGCTAATAGTTATTTAGTTCAACAAAACAACATATTCAAACTCTTTCGTAAGTGAACATTCACACAATGCATTGCGCATCCCACGTTGAGAAATGACTGAAACATGATTAAGGGAATACGTTATAAGAGTATGGACTCATTCATTTATAACTTACTAGCAGTGCGCGTTGCGACGGCGTGTATCATGTATTAAAAATTTCTGTCGAGAAGTTTTTTCTCATTTATTTGACAATAACTTTATGAACAACGAAAATTTTAGTTTGTAATAACTTTAAGTAATAGCAGACTATTTCATATAAAAAATAGTAATTACATTATGCAACAGTAAAAATAACAAAGAGGTAGCTTTTACAAGAAGTGATGATTGCCTGATTGGTGTGTGTCATTTTGTATTACACTAAAATTGAGTTTTTAAGTAGGTATGAAGATGATTCACAAAAACTTTGTTTTAGATACAACCAAATTTCATTATGTCGCTTCAGTTTAGTACATTTTAAATGTTGTAAATGGAGTTTTAACTTGGTGTCTAAAAACATTAAAAAAAAACCACTTGTGTGCTGACTCTTTCAACTTCTACCGATTTAATATAGATTTCCACGTAACTTATTTAACTACGAAGCAAAATAATATGGAATAGTTTTACAATATAAACTGATCCAGGATACTACTCTCGTTTGTGTTTTGTTGAAGGCTAACAAAACAAATATTAGGATAAAAATGCATATATGTGAACTTTTGTTAGTGGGCTTGTAACAAAAGAATAATGGGCCTTTAACAAAAATATTAGTTAGGAAGTTAAGGTTTTAGCTTAACGGTTTTTATTTATTTATTTTAGAACGACACCACACTTGAAATCCGACTCCCGAGTTAAACCATCCAAACAGGCAGGCTCGGGACCCAACCACTAGAAGAGACCCGCGAAAGAAAACTATAAAACTCATAGTTTCGCACTAGGAGGAAAACCTTGATTTTATCTTTTTTTCATCTCTCATATCCCTTTCTTTTTCCTCTACGTATCAAGGTATCTTCTTCCATTTGTTTGATTCACAAAGTTTTTATTTTACTTCCACCTTTCAGCAATTTATTTATTTATTTTTAATTTTTTTTTCTTTCTTTCTTCAAGGATTCTGTCACATATAAAGCAAGTTCAATGGATTCAATTTTCTACAAGATAGGCTAATAGTTTAACTAGGTACCCATAACCCCTCCACAACAAGGGCTCTACCAGTTATGCTATATTTCCATCTCAAAAATGGTTGACATAACTGGAACACACAATATCGCCGCTACGGCTAATTTTTCTAAACGTTCTAACTCCATTTTCTTAACGAATGGGTTATATGTAACAAAAAGTAATCTAAGAAGAAAAATAAAAAAGAGATCCTGCGGTGATGTAATAAATACTTCAGAGGGGTAACTATGTAAACTAATTCAAACTACAAGGTTTAGCTAGTTACGCACACTAACACGAAACGACATCGTTTAGTCAGTTTGCTTGCTCCCCAATTAACCTTTTCATAAACCCCCTTTCTTTCATCCTTCTCGAATCTTCACCATTCAAAATCAACTAAAAACTGGGGATTTTATTTGATTAAATAAAGCATTGTGTTAATTAGGTGAATCAAATATGGCAGCAAAGGAAGAGCAACCAAAAGCAGTAGCTGAAGAAGCTAAGATTGATTTGTTTGAAGATGATGATGAGTTTGAAGAATTTGAAATCGATCAAGGTAGTTATATCTTATACTATATTTTATATAATTTTTTTGTGTTTTATGTGAAAACATGAGTGTGATAATTATTATGAAATAGAGATTAAAAAAAAAAAAGTTTAAGTTAGAATTGTTGAGTATTAGGAATAGTAGGATTTTTTAGGGCTGAGCAAAACCGGCTGAAAACCGAACTGAACCATATTCGGTTTGGTTTTTGGTTCTATATTTTTATGTTTTTGGGTTTTGGATCGGTTTGGTTCGAGCCAAAACCAAGAAAAACACAGCTAAACCATATAAACCAAACCGAACTGGATGGTCTGAACCAAAACGAGTCGCTTTGGTTCGGTTCTCGGTTCATATCTTCCACAAAATAGGTTTTCAGTCTGGTTCATAGATAAACTAAAGGTCGGCTGACACCCAAAAAGGGTGCTTAAGGGTCGTGGTTTCCCTGCCGATTTAGACCTTTTGGAGGAATAGTAGGATATCATGTATAGGATATTGATAAGTAGGCTATCATGTATAGGAAGCAAGTTGGCATATCATGTTTAGGTAATGTAAAAAACAAGATGAAAATTTTAGTGGAGAGATGAAATGAGGGTTTTGAAGATAGATCATGATAGATAGTCTTATTTGAATAGCGACTTTATCATTAGTTTTGACTTTGGAATTTCATATGGTAAGTTAGGATACTGTAGGTTTAATGTGAAATCTTACGTGTAATTTGGTCTAAGATTGATTATGAATGGTAGAATACCTTCTTTAGTTTACTCATAACTAGGAGTCTAGGACAGTATGTTTAATTAATCTTGTGAACGAGATGAGAAGTTCACTGGACACACAGAATGAGGGTTTTGAAAATGTAGAGTTACTAGCAAGAGGAGTTCCATTAGTCTTCACAATGTCATATACTCATATCTAATCGTGAAATGTGTTCCTTGGTAGCTGTTGTTTGATATGTGTTTGTAAGAATGATGCAACAATTGATTTTCAATTTATCAGTGGTAGTGATTTGGTTTTATATTTCTGAGTCATACGACATGTGTTTATATGTACTAAGTAGTAACTGATGATTCATGAACCTGGTTTGTTGCAAGTCGTCTTCTTGGTTTAATAATCTTTTTTTATCATAAATACTGATTGGCTACTTCTTTCGGTATCTCGTATATATTGAACTATTGAAGGAAGGGGCATTTAACTTACTTTAGGTCAAGTGTGCCAAGCTTGAATGAGATTTTTTCACAAAAACATTTGTGTACGTGTGTGTGTGGGGCCACTCTGTTTATCCAAAACAATCTGGAGTTCCTAAAAATGACCCACTAAATCTTTTTATGGCCCAAGTTCTGTAATTGTCTGTGATTGCTTGCTGTTAGTACAGCCTTTATGCAGAACATTATGTACTGTTCTAGAGTGACTTAAAATTGGTTATGATAGAGGTTGTAGATAAAAGTTGAAATAACCCAACTTAGACATGTCATAGGCGGTTCTCTAAAAATATAAAAATCCACAAGCATGTCTTGCCACTTAGTTATCACAACGGTGGCTGTTTCCGAGTGCTTGTCGCCTCACTCCTGTATGCTTCTTTTTCTTCTTTTTAGTTACAAGGCGACAACATAAAGCAAGCAGTTCAAGTGCCTTGTCGTTTATACCTTTTTTACTTATCTAGAATTTTGTAATTTTTTTGTTCTTCATATTTTCTATCATGATTACCGAAGATAAGAAGAGTGGTGATATGCTTTCTGTAGGTGTTTGTGTTTCCTTTGAAAGTCTAGAAACTAGAGGCTGTATGCCTTATAAATATAGTTTGGACATGTTTCAACCCGTTTGACCTGTTCTTTTAGCTAACAAATAAACAACTACTTATAAGTTATAAACGATAAACTTTGACTATTAACCTTTAAGGTATAACCAGTATGTCACCTCGTTTCTAATCACGCTGGGTTTTTGACCTTTATTATTTACCTTTCATTGTTCTTGTCTATATCCTAACTTCTGATCTTATATTCATGATGGCAAAAATTGGCAGAATGGGATGTCAAGGAAGAAGGGAAAGAAGTAACCCAACAGTGGGAAGACGATTGGGATGACGATGATGTGAATGATGACTTCTCTCTGCAGCTCAGGAGAGAACTCGAAAGCAACACTGAGAAAAAGTGAGTGACATCTACAAGTCTAGCATTGTTTGTTTTCTTTTTTAAGAGATTGCTTGCAAGTGAATTCTATGTTTCAAATGAATGAATGTTTAAAGGCATCAACTGTATTCAGCTACTGAACATTATCTGTCTTATATATCTTTTATAACATTTAACCGTTTTGTAGAGTAAGATCTAATTGCCTAACACCCAAATGCCAGTGACAATATTTAGAGACGTAGTGATTGAAGTTATCAAACACCCTACATTAGCTCTGTTTTTTTTTATTTTCAAAAATTTAACCATCACTTCTGATCGCCAGACATGAACACACATCGTCTTTTAAACACATTGCATCTCAATAAACATTCCACCATCTGAACTCTAAAGACAAGATCGTTATCATAAAAACAGCTTTTGGGTTGCTTCATCTCTAAGCCAACTCTAAACAAACATGCCCCGGAAATCTATCTTCCTTTCCGCTTCTCTCTATTTCAACACCAGTTCTACAAATTGGACAAACTGCGGTACTGATAAGCCATGAATCAACACAATTCGCATGAAAACTATGCTTACAATTCGGTAACATCCTGCATGTATCACCATCCGCAAAACCATCCAAACACACTATGCACTCAACTCTTTTCTCCTCTTCTGCATCATCTTCTTGATCCACACTATATTCATACAATGGCAGCTTCTTTATATCATCTTCTGACATAGGACTACTGTTTTGCACCCCAACACTAATCTCAACGCTTTCTTGAGGCATCATTGGTGTGCACATAAATACACATACAGAAATTGTGACTTCGACAACAAAACCCACAAGTAGCAACACCATAGAAGTTATATCATCCATGATTGATCTTGATTCCCAAGTTATTAGAAATGTGGATGATTAATGGAGGTGTGTTAGAATGTAGATGTGAATAAGGGCAAGATAAGTTTGGTGACTAACAAATATAATACTTCGTATAGTGTTAAGGATTTGTCTAATTCTTGAAAGTGTAAATTTGAAAGCAATTGGAGTATTCACGCTGACCAGAGAATACCTATTATTATACTTGCCAAGAAAAGAACATAGGCATTGGTATTTTTGGTCATTTCGTTAATATCTGGTGTTTAATATATTGATGAACACACAATAAGAATGTCCATTTAAAAATCGCTTCAATAGCGGTCCACTCAAAGATGGAGTTTCTATTTCGTTTTGTTTGGTCATTTGAAAGGTTTGTTGTTGGTTCTTTGTCTGAGTAGTAGCGGCGCTGAAAAGTTTACAAATAAATAAATAAATATCTATACTAAGTTGTTTAATTCATTACAAAAAGTCCATCTATTTGTTATGCATGAAGAAATGATAAAATTGAAAGTACAAGAAGAATAATGAGAGAAACGGAATAGAGAACCTATATTCATGTAACATAGGCGAAGTCATTTGTTTAATGGGAACCTTATCACATCCTACCTCTCTTCAGATGAAGAGATAACTTGAAAGCAACACCAAGAAAATATGAGTGCAGTATTTCAGAACTGAATTAGTAAGTTAATACAGTATGTCAAATGAATGAATGACTGGTCATATCAATGGTATCAAACTCGTGAAGATGATCTGTCTTATTATTTGTCATACATCCATAACATACAACTCTAATCATAAATTATAGAATGAAGATGGAGTCCTCCAACGGCCAAATATCAGCAACTATGTTTAAAATCGAAAGAGTGATAATATTATAACCTTTTCAATAAGTATACATTCGACAAGGTAAGCTACCTCGCCTATGCTCTTTGTCAGTTGTAGAAATTGAACTTTTACCGTTTTGAATACCAAAGACAAAATAACACATTCTAATATCAGTGATTCACAACTCCTTGGAGCTTCAACTTTTGAAACCTAATACATGAGATCGTCATCACTACGCCTCTTGGGGTGTGGCCAACTTCATCTTTAAGTCAACTCCAAACAAACGTCAACCTAAAATGTACTCTCCCCTCTACTTCTCTCTAAATCAACACAAGTTCTACAAACAGGACAAGCAGCACTCTTGATAAGCCATGCATCAATACAGCTAGCATGGAAACTATGCCTGCAATTTGGCAACAATCTACACTTATCACCATCCTTAAAACTCTCCAGACATACTGCACAATCAACTCTTTTCACATCCTCTGCATCATCTTCTGGATTCAACGTGTAATAATACAATGGTAGCTTCTTTATATCATCTTCTGACAAAGTATTACTCCTTTGCACCACAGTACTATTCTCAATGTCATCTTGAGTCATCCCAAATGTACTATTAGCTATGCATATATGAATTATGACTAAAACAGCAATACCAACAAATAATAACACCATAGAAGTTACGATTTCTAGCACCATGATTGATCTTGATTCCAAATTTACTAAGAAACGCGCGTGTACAAACAATGGAGGCGTGCTTGAATGAAGATGTGAAGAAGGGTAAGGAGAGTATGGTGAGAAAAACAAAATTGGTATTATTAGTTTAAGGATTTTTGTCATTCTTGAAAGTTTAAATGTATTATTTGAAAGCAACTGAAGTTGATGTTGATGCTGACCAATGAATACTAGTTACTTTTCAAGAAAAGAACATAAGCATTGGTATTTCCAGTAATTGTATTTGTATATTTATAAAAAATGCAATAAGAAGCCTATTTGGATCAAAATGGTTGCGTATGGGTACACTTAAACAGGTATTGTTCTTTTCGTTAGTTTGGTCATATGAAATGTTCTTTAGTTGTTTCAAGCCCAACGATTAGCAGAGTCAGATAATTTACAAAATAGTATAACTGTGATTGAAAAAAAAAAAAAAATGTGCATATATTAACCACGGAGACCGTTAGGGATCAAATTACCCTTGTTAGCCCTTTACCGCCTGAGTCATTGCTATGGATATACCTGCGTGAATGGGTCAAGTTGAAGGAGAAAGTTTGTCATGTTATTGTGCAGTGCAAGTTTGGTTCTTGCACAAAAAGTTTGTCATGTTGTTAACAAAATATGTGTTTTTGTTTCTTTTGTTAAATGTGCTTATGAGTTCGGGAGGAAATGACATGGAGAGTGATGTGTGCTAAAAAATAGAAGTTGGCTTGGTAGGCATATAGTTTCAAGATTTGATGGTGACTTTTCAAAATAAAATTAATATCGTATTTTGCTCCCTCCACGGCTCTAAAATATTCTAGCAATTAAAGATTCATCAAAGACAAAAACTTCATTTTCCTTGATAAATAGACCATGCTGAAGGTTTGAACATGATAGATCATAGATATATAGTAATGAGGTTTGATAATTAGGCCATTGTTGAAGGGTACAGGTCGTTATATATTGTTGATATTTAGTATGAGAAAAAGATTTATGATTCACAATATTTATTAGGCTGATATGTTCTTGATTGGTACAATTCGTACTTGAATATAGTTTGTTAGAATGTGTTAACCGAGGGATGAGTGACCTTCGAAACGACCCCTAAAATATTTTAGGGGTTGATAGCTTTTGAAAGTAGATATCGTGGGCTTATTATCTGTGTGCCCATCGATCATCATTGCAGATGAAACCATGAATCCAAAAAGACCATTCAAAGAAAGATGATAAATTGGTGACAAGTACAACAAGAGAGCCTTGCCATGAGCCAAGTTTGACACATTTATCTTGTGGGATCAAGTATCATTTGATATGAAAGTTAGTAACAAGTACTAGCTCTAGTTAAAGTTGAGTGTTTCAGTATCATTTAACATGAGTATTTTTATCATATTCACATTTATATGATGAGTTTTGGTTCTTTCTAAACCTCCAAAGATTTTTTTCCAAGTTAAGAGGACAACACTACTCAACATGTGTCCTTCGGGCCTATTTCACATTAACATTGTCATACCGACATTTTTTTTCCCCCATTTTTGGGATTCAATGTCTTCATAAGCACATAATCAAGAATATGTCTAAAGTAAATGATCAGCCTCTTGAATTTCTTGTTTAATGATCAATTCAAATTTTCCAATCCACAAGCCTTCATTTGCCATTTTGAAGATAGTTCATATGTTTACATTTCAGTAACTCTTACATAACTATTAATACACACAAAAGCATATATACATATATTTCATTATCCCCTCGTTACGTCCAGTTTTATACAGGAATAACCATAGATGGACCATGAAAGGATTAGACTCATTATTTGGATCATCGGTTTGTACATCTCTTCCTTGAAAGATCAAACAACAAACTTAGGATATCTTCAATTTGTATTTGACGTGTTCATTTTTTGTATGGTACAAGCTAACAATGCAAATCCAACCTTAATCCAAGATGGATTTGATCCGGTTGTTTTTCCTTTTCTTGCAATCGAGATTTTTGTCTATCTCATAAAAAATTAAAAATTGCATCACTGTCTCTATATTTCATGTACATTGCAAAAATTTTTGCTTAGATGTTCATCATGTGGTTTTCTTCCTAAATGGGCATAATTTGTGTTTTGGTCTTCATAATTACTCTTAATTTCAACCTGTTTTGGTTTTGTATATTTAATCGTCATTATTTAGCATCTTAAACTTAAATATCATGATCATTCTTTTCACTGATAACTTAACGAAATAGCTGTTTAAATGCACCTTTGGCATTATATGCACATCATTAGATTGACGTAACTTAGGTTACACACAAGTAATAAAATGTAACCAAAGTATCGCACCAATATATATAAATGATACATGCGTGTAATTTAGCAACATTTTTTTTGGAATTTCATGTGAGGACTTCCCGGTTGGTCACCCAACCCGGTACTACTCTCACCTAGGCTCGCTTAACTTAATAAGCTTCACCCAGTGGACCACAAAGCCCCATGATCCGTATCTTGCTACAGTACTTGTAAATTGTGCAATGTAGCTTTTCCATGGTCTTCCCTACGTTCATCTGCATAGTCTGCTCGTCGTCACTGTCAACAGTGCAGGCATCCTCATTTCACCCACCTTCTGCACTATCTTCTATTTTGCCGCATGGCCTTGTCGTGCATGTAAAATCGTTCCTTTAACCTTGTTTTACTTGGTTTACTTTAATTTTTGAGCATTGGTATATAAATTGTAAGTTTAAAAGCTGTATAAAGTTTATATTCTACAAATATCATTGAAAACCTCTCTACAATTTTTTGAAAATGCTGAAAAAGATGATTATCGTTTGGATACTAGAGGCACTTTTTATACTAGGCATGGTCGCTGTGTTACTTTGAATGTCTCCCACATGCACCCTATAATAATTATGCTTGTTGGAATATTGTGTGTCATCTTAAACATTGTTATGTATACATCTCCGCTAACAATCATGGTATATCCCTATTCGTATCATTCTATGTGTACTGAACTTATTATTGTGTTTTAGTTTTTCATGGGCCTCTTAAATAAACAACATTGTTCTTAATTGTTTTTTTTTTAGTAATACGGAGTATATTTTACCGGGGTACGTAGTTACCCTTTTAGCAAAAAAATTAAATAAACAACATTTGATAAATAGAGAACTATCATCCGGACGAAGAGTATCAAATACATGCCGATTTGTATATCAATTGGTAAGCTTCTAAACGGATCAATTTGGATCGTTTATGCTGCCCTAGATTTCGATCCTTTCATCATATATGGTATTATATCTAACACATTATTTCAACTTTTCTACGCAACCTTATGCGTGAAAAAACCATTACATCTTTCCCACGTTTAATTACTATTTATTCTCATTTCACACAAACAGATTCCTACCATCATTGGAGCAATTTCGGGACTCATTCAAATGGGATTATATGCAAGATATAATAAAACTATCAATTGGGATGAGTATCAGGGCCGTCTCATGTATTTCGGTGGCCTCGTGCCATCACAACAAAGAGGCCCTTAAACACACATATAAAATATACATGTATCACTAGTGCGTGAACTAATTAAATACAAGCCTCATGTTGTGTATATACATATAATAAAGTGCATGGAATTTTGTAGTCCTCGTTAAGCGGTGACCCTGTGCAATGACACCTCTTGCACTCCCTTAATTAAAGCCGGCCCTGATGAGGATGATGAAACACCTAATGAGGTTGAAATGCATACTGATGCCTCCAATGGCATAATCACATTAAGAAGGGACCTAGCCACACTTCCTAGCCCAATAAGCCCATAAGCACTATGGCTCGAATGATTTAGAGCTTCTACGTAACTAGGTTTGATCCTTACATGTCGAACATTTTGTATCTGGTTATTAGCAACTAGCAAATGTGTATACACCTAAACCAGGCGTTGTACGTAGTCTCGACCTCCTTAGAGTATCTCTATATTGACGAAGGTTGGCATCATCATCCGCATCGTTTTAAGAGAGAAACATATGGCTTACATTTCGTTTTGGGGAGAAATGAAGATTGTACAAAATACAAAGTTTTTGTGGAAGCAAAATTGTACAAAGATTGATTATGTTACATGTGAATATAATCTGTTTGTGTTTGATGATATGATTTGGGATTGTCAAAGAATATTTACCACTATTCAAGTCGTAAAACATACATAGATGATGGGATCAGTGAAAGTATAAATTCCTAGCATGCAATCTAGAAAACTGTTCATCAACATCTTGTTAACTAAATTGAGTTTTGTAAATTACTCAACCGTCAATTTTGATACGAGAATTGAACAATATCAGGTGAATAAGCGTTATATATGAATGTAATCTATACGTTAAATATGAGCAAAGCTGTATATAGTACAACACAGATACTACATAACAATGATGAAATCGAATAACAGAAGCAACCATCATAGTCGAGGGACACGCATGCATGTATATATTTCCTCTTTTAGAAATTAAAGTCTAAATACTTTTGGAAAATGTTTATGCATTAAAAGAACTTCATATTAGATTACCTTTTTTTTTTTTTTTTTTTTTTTTTTTTTTTTTTTTTTTTATATATATATTTTTTAGTAGGTTCATTTCATACGATAATATTGTACCTTTTTAGTAGTTTCATTCCCTTGTTTCGTCGTGGCACACCCCTCCCACAAGCACCCCCCGGCTCAGGGGGACCAAATAGTTAGAGATGCCGCAAGCAAAGATCATATAGCCTAATTGACTGCAAGTTGAATAAGCTATGACCCTCTTTAGATCGTTCTGTAATATTTCAGTAAAGGATCAACCTTATGAGACTTAAGGAATAATATAAAAGAAATAGAGGGAAAAATATTCATATTAAATAAAATATTTTAAGTTAGAAAACACATTTTAAAACTGATCCAACTGACACGTAATGTAGTTTGGTTTTTGTGATAGTACGATCGATACTTGTAATTTGCTAGTGGTTTTGGTTTTAAGAGAGATAAACAGTGTAAAATTGATCCAACCGTAAGTTTTTGACAGTTCACTATACTTTATGCATGGGTTTACCCAAAAGTAGGAGTATAGGATGTCTACTATCTCATACTACATTTTTTTTTGAAACGTGAGTTTCAACTTAGAAACGACCATCTTCGCGGACAGCGAAGGCTCCATCGTCACCCCACCAGACTATGTTGTCTTAACTGAGTCCACGCTGATCTCAGGTGGTAACGGGTTTCCCCCGGAAACCGTACTGCCTCCACACAAGTTTACCTTGCTGGAGAAACAGCCGGATGAAAACCGGGACATGCTCAAGATTTGAACCCCCGCAACGAGTGGCTTGAAGGTTCAAATCTATCATTGTAATATATCTTCGGAACAATATGGTCTACAAGTGGACCACAAGTGAGGACTTCCCGGGTGGTCACCCACCCGGTACTACTCCCACTTGTGGCTCGCTTAACAAGTTAAGCCCCACCCACTAGACCACAAGTCCTTTGATTTAATCATCTGATCATTTCGTTTATTTTTTTCACTCGTATATTTCATATCTTTATGTTTGATTTTGTAAAGTAAACCAACTTGAAAATTATATAGACAAAAGCGTTACAAATTTAGGTTGTGTAGTACAATTTTTTTATTTTCTTTTTTTTTTTTGGGTAAAAGGGTAACCGGGTAAAATGGTAACTACCCTGGTAAAAAAAAAAAAAAAAAAAAAGTGAAGTACAAAGAATTAGGGTGGATCTCACATCTCAGCCTAATTAGGCTAAACAAAAGCGCCTACATTGTTAAGACCTAAATCAACATAAGACATGACAAACAATGCTTATGCAAAATAGAATGAAAACCTATCTAAATTGACAACGAAGGTTTAATGTCATATGCGCCAGCATACTTTATTTGAGCACTAGTCAAACCAAAGTCATCAAAAGCATCATCGCCATAAGGTTTCTGATCATAGGTACCGGCCCTATTTCCATTTCTCATATAAACTCTTCATACCCGATCCACTACCACTTGTAGAACCATCGTAGGCGATAAAAGAAGTTGTTTCACTGTAGTCCTCAACTTCATCATCATCACTATATCAAACAACCAAATCACCAACCTTTGAAAACCGATTACGAGTCTTTTACCATCTTTACCTAAGTCACGTGAACTATTCAGCATCACTGAAGGAGGCGCTTTGGACGATAGAATGCTATCATTGTTTTGCCATTGTCCACTTTCAACAATAGAAGCAATATTTATGTTGTTTATAGTGGCTTCACCACTTGGAACAAAACTTTCGATAATAGACTCATCAATTTTATCAAGAGCATCAAATGGATTTGAAATATTAACCACATTACTAACCTTTGTAGGTTGTTTGGAAATAGATGCCACATTGGTATTATCAGTTTGGCTGGTCACCTTGGTAGTCGTTTGTTGCTTTACCACCGGCCTATACTCAACATTCTTGTTCAAAGATAATCCATAAGCCCGTGTAGTTTGAGCACCTTTTCGCTTTACACTGATAAACCCATCATTTCGACCCTCCTTTAGAAATACCTAAAGTAGGACTTTTACCTTTATCAGATGCGTAAGCTACACGTTTATGAGTAGCTTTGGGGCAATCACCAGTGACATGATTGAAGAGCAAACAAGTACTACATTATTATTATTATTATTATTATTATTATTATTATTATTATTATTATTATTATTATCATCATCAACGTAACTAATTTTAATTTAGTTAATTACTTGAATAAGCTTGTTACACTTTTTACATATTTAGTTTGTATTGTACTAGATTAGCTACCCGCCCGATGGGCGGGCTAGTTTCGATATATTATTTACATAAATTTAAGATATTTGTAATTTAAATCATATAGCTTAATATAAAGTAGAATAAAAAAAGTTATTTGAATGTAACCAATATTTATATCTATAGTACTGATAATTTATTACTAATTATTAGAAACAAATCACCATTGTTGATTGATATAAACCATTAAAACAAAAGTACATCACATAGCACGGAATTATCGTCTTACCTAAGTTTGTGTAAAACTTCTTTAAATACAACGTTGTTTGTTTTATCAGTGTAATTACCCTCTCTGTCGCAACAAAGAACTCTCAACCTTTCTTTTCTCTTAACCCTTGAAACAACTACATACAACTAACCATGAGAAAAAACATGACGCTTTAAAAAAAGCTCAACTTTTGACAAAGTTTGCGCTTGAAAACGTCATCAGTGAAAGAGTTTTATAAATGTAACATATACTTATTTATTCATACAATAAAGATCGGCATTATTTCTTCATATAAATTTCCAATTGTTTTTATGTTGTAACCACCGAAATCAATCTTAAATACGTATCTCACTCCAACTTTTCTAAGTTTTTAAGGTACGTTTCGACATCACTACGCTAAATAAAAATAATGTTCAATTAAGGAATGACATGGTATTAAGTTAGCCAATTTTAATGAAAACAATTGTGGCCAATCACACAACATAGGTAGCTTGCAAATGGAAGGTAAATTTCATTGAGTTCAGGAAACATAAATTAACACCAACAATTTTCAGAACGAAATTATTTATACGAAAGGGTTACCGCACTAATCACTCAGATCATCGATCGTCTTTGTTGTGTATTTCTTATAGATTTTGCTTCAAAAAATATCATAAAGATTACACTTTTTACATATTTAGTTTGTATTGTATTTAATAAAAAGTTTGAACTTTTTTATTTAGGGATAATTCCAAAATAGTGCCTAAAATCGGATTTACAACCATAACTGAGTCACAAATTATCCAACTTCCAATTTTGGTCATGTGCTACCTGTGCGACTGTGCTACTTCATACATTTGTTGACACATGGCACAACACACATTTCATTTCAACTATTTACCAATCATGATGTGACCCCACTACTATTTTGTCTTACTTGAACTTAGTGTGTGAACGGCGGTTGTGCTACTTGAACTTAGTGTGCGAACAGCGGCTGTGCTAATGTGCGACTAGCGGCACAAAATCTTTCTTAGATTTGCATGGGGAAGGTACACTAGTACTACATGAGACCTTTTTTTTATTTTATTTATTTTTTTCATTTTCTCTCTAGTGTGTTTCCCTTCTTCTTGTACAACTGATACCAGTGTGTGTGATGCTACCATAACCGTGACACTGTTCATTTCCGTAATCATTAGTAAAATTAATGATGATTGATGATATGGTAGGTTTTACTGTTTATATGTGAGTATGTTATAGTTTGAGTTGTTTATTACTTTGATTTGATAGGCATTTATGTTTTAGATATATTAATCCTCTTATAATTTTGCATTATATATAGTGCCACTAAGTTATCACACAATCCTATCCACTCAATAACTTAACATTTCCGACCACCGTAGTTTAAGTATTCCGACCACACACTTACTTATCCGGCCACTTTATCTTCAACCTTCACTCAAAATGTCTTCCCCAAACTTCCCATTTCATGCTAGACTAGCGGTTGAAGCTCGCTCACTCAGCAGAGCTCGTCAACTGTTTGTTTACTTTGAGAGGATTGGGGCAGCCAACTTGGCTGAAGAAGAAGAGCTGAGGGCTTATGTTAAGGAAGCCCGCCAAAGAATAATAGAGATTGATCTCTATTTGTTTGAGCTGGGCCAGGTGTATGGCTCGACCGTGGCTGCCCATGGTCGTAGTATGCTTAGGCTAGCCCATTACCAAGATGTGTCAAGGATTGTCTTGTACACACGTGCTGCCGATGAGGCACGTTACAATGGCGATCTACTCTTGGAGTTTGGCAGTGTGTTGCGTCTCTAGGTGTTGGTTGTAGGTCTAGCCTATGGTTTTGGGGATGTTGTTCGGCTATATTAGTTTATGTACTAGTTTATGTTTTTTAGGTGGATACTTTACGCCATTTTGTTTTGTAGGCGTTAAGTATGTTTGTAAATTTATGGTTTTAATGGAAATTAACTATCTTCTATCTATTGTTATGTGTTGTTGATGATATAATTGTGTTGTCTATTAATGTGGTACATTGTTTAGTAAATGCTGGCTTTTGCGGCGCATCCAAAGACATTGAAATGATGATATAATTGTGTTGTCTACTAATGTGGTTCATTGTTTAGTAAATGTGGAGTTTTTGATCGATATTAAACTGTAAATACTATGGACAACCAATAGCTTTGCACCCATAGTGGTTCTAGTAATGCTGTTTGCGTTTGTCATATTTAAGTTGATAGTTGATTAATTGTTTCAATGTGCTCACTTAATCTCAGATTTACTCACTTTTGCATTTTCACTTCCAAATCTGTATTTTATAGCTTTGGATTAATATGTGTGAAATTTCTGATCATGACTGCTTGCACATGTCTCTTTTAACTTATATAATCGCAGTGAATAAATATTTTAGCTTCAAATGGTCATATCAGTAGCCTACAGGGGTGTTTGGATTAGTACTGCTCTCTATGTTATAAAAAATTTTAGTTGTTAAATTTGGTTCATCAAGTTTATACTAGTTGCATTGAGTTTAGTTATACACTAAAAACAATTAGTTAAGTGCATAATAGTCGAAATCATTATATAATCTCATATTTGCAAAATGTGTTAGAATTTTAAGTCATTTGGTTTCCTAACAAGTTTTCACAACCATTGTCTTATTTTTTTCATTTACTCATTTTTAAATCAAACTGTTTTAGATTTTAGGATCTTTAAAATTGGTAGCTCATCTTATTGATCCATATTTTTTCTTATTTGTTGATACTTGTTTAAGTAGTTTTTTAGTACCTTATTATGGCCTGTATGGACAAAACCTCCCCTACACCACTGCAAATTTGCCTAACAGTCATTGTTTGGATATTTGATCTTTTTTTGAGTGCTTATTCTAAGCCTGCTATTTGCTCTAGTGGATTTCTTGTTTGAGTAGTATTGTGCAGTTGGGTTTTTCATTATTTGAGATTGATTAAGCATGTTAAAGCTTGTTTCATTGTTGAATGTGGCTTGTTTACTGGTCCTCAGACTAGTTTGAGCTTACTTGCACCCTTAGCTTGTACTTTTAGTTATTATAAATCTCTTTTTTAGCTTAAGTTGTTAAGTGTTTTGGTACTTTAGCTATTCAGAGCTTATTTACATTTTTTCATCAAAAGATGGTTCAGAAAAGTTTCTCTAATTTAACTGTTAATCATTTTTGCAAAAAGAAAATTGAAATAAAAGAATGGTACTTTAGCTATTCAGAGTTTATTTAACTGTTTTGTTACTTTAGCTATACAGAGCCTGTTACCATTTGTTTAAGTTTACTTATATGTTGTATTTGTTTAATAATGTAGGGATACTTAAAGAATTCGAAGGTCCATATCAGAAGCAAAGTTCGTTACTTTCCGTTAATTAAGGGAAGGTTAGATGAAAAGCGCCGTACTTTATTCAGGTCTACATGTTTCGGTCCATGGTTAGATATAACTTATGTTGATAATGACGAGAGTCTTGTTCATTAAATGCTGCAAAAGCAAATGAAATCTGATGATCAGCACTATGACTTGTCACTTATTTATAATGTAAACGGGCATCTTTTGCATTTTGGACGTCGTGAGTTCAACCTCATAACTGGTTTCAGATTTGGAACCCCTACTCTACGTGGGTTTAGGACTGGTCCTTTAAATTTTCGCGACCGTGTGTTTCCAGACAAGATTGGTGAGCATTTAAAAAACATTGATCTTCTTTCTTTAATTGAGGATGACGAGGCTTTTTCCAAAATATCCGATGAAGACGCAATTCGTGCATGCCTCTTGTTAGCCTTGGAGGTAATTTTTATGGGGTGTGAATTGATATCTGTGGTGGCTGATCCTTTCGTTAGGATGGTTGACAGTTTAGAAACATGGAATGATTTTCCGGGGGGGGGGGGGGGGGGGGGACATTTGGCGAATGTTGTATGATGTGATTTATAATGTTAACTCATTTCAAAGGCGTGTGTTTCACAATGAACTTAATATGAACCCTAAGTTTCAACCTTCTTATTCATTGGGAGGGTTTATTTTGCCATTCAAGGTTAGTAATTTGCCGTAACATCTTTTTAGTTACCTACTCTTATGCAAGTAATTAATTAGACTGACTTAAGTTTGCAATTATTTTTAGATTTGGATTTTAGAAGCATCTCTCCAGAGTGGCCGGTGGTGGACAAAAGAGCCTAATGTTCTTCCAAGAGCTATAGCATGGACGAAGAAGGTTCGGTTTCAAGCATCTGAGTTATTGGGAGATCTTTTTCCCGAGGTAATTCGTACATATACATAATATTATGTTTTAATATGTATTTTTTTACTTGGCAAGGATGAGTTACTGTTTTTAGGATTCAATGTAGCTTGTATTTGAATTTTTTTAAGTTATTGTTAGTGCTTAGCCCAAATTTATGTTTTAATTGGTTTGATAGGGTGAAAAAAGCGTATACGAATTGTATCCAACAAGGGACGAGGGAGCGTCTGAATCGTTTAGAGGTAGTGTTAAGTTTTTTAATTGGGACGTGCCTAGACCAGTGTTGCTGAAGTTGGCCTTGTAGATGAATTCTTTCGTAAAAGACGTAAAGCCCGCAATAAAATGCTAGCTGAAGATGCTGAGGGGAAGAAGCGGAAAACCGTTCCAATCTCCATACTGTTTCTATTATGGAACATGTTGCGATTATACAGGAAATGTGTGGAAGTTTGTTGAAGCTACCGGCAGAGGTTGATAGTTTGAAAGGACGTATCCACAAACTTGAATCTGTTATTCATGTATGTATTCTAATATAACATTATGTGAAGGTTCATAGTTTAAAATTGTTTATATCAAAATAACAGTTTGTGACCACATTTTTTTATGTTCTAGATTATGACTCGGAAAAGGAGGGCTGGAGATACTTTGCACCAAGTCAACAAGGGTGAGCATAATTATAATTTGGATAGCAAAAAAGTAACTTCCAATTCTTGATATTTGATTGACGTATTTGGTAAAACCTTGGTGTGCTTTTTTTCGGTTGCTTATCATATAGTTTAAAACCTTGTAGGGTAGAGTGGAATTTGGATCTAATGTGGAGAGTGATCTTGCTAACGAGTATTGCACACATTTAAATGACAAATTCCTGGATTTGTTTGATGCACCGGTTCAACAAACACAGCAATATGTTGTGTTTGACCCGATGAAATCTGTTGGGACCGGTTTACAGGTTTGTACAGCCTGAACTAGTAACACACATTAATTGCGACTTAATGTTTTTCCTTGGAACATATATTACATGTTTCAGGATGTGTGTCCTAAATTTGAGGAAGTATATGACGAAGATGTTGAACAGGTTATTTATAAATATTGTTAACATTACTGTTATGCATTGTACAATTTATAATCTATGGGTGAATTATAACTTGGTTTGTATTTCGTGTTGTTATTTTTTGTAGGATGAATGGGTCATTTTGGATGATTGTGAGAAAGTTGATAAGCATGAGGCTGAGATACGTAGGTTGGAATCGGTTAGAGATGAAACTGTACGACTTAGACAGGAAGAGGCGAAAAGATTTGTGGATACTGGGGTCATGAAACTGCCTCATATGAAACTTTGTTTAAACCGACCTGGACCAAAGAAAAGGGAGTACAAATTTGTTTTGAGGCCGCCATTCACGGAAGATCTTCCGAAACATGTTATTCCTACCATGGAAACACTTAAAAGTCAAAAGACTATTTGTGATCCTTTTATGCTTGAAATGTGTAGAGATGTCAAACCTTGGGTAGAGGTATGTCCTAAAGCATTATACAATATATGTCGTATATACGTTTTCACAAGATACTCTTATTGCTTGATAAACATATTATTCTTAAACTGTGCAGGATCTCAAAAGGAGACACAATAGTATCGACACAATTATAGTTGATCGTGACTTTCAGGAATTTATAGATAGTTCTTGGTCGCCTCGTTGCAAGTGTCCTTGGTGCAGTGATATTGTTGTTGATCGTGTTTTCTGGGATAGCCTAGCTGGTCTTGACAATAATCGTTCGGGTTGGTTACGTGATGAGGTAATACATATACCCTTAGTAACAACTTAATGTCTTTTTTTTTATAATTGTGTTGAATGTCACAAATATATTTATTATTTTTCTTTCTTTATAATCACAAACAACACATAGAAATTTGGGTGATGTATATGTGGCACTGTAGACCAAATAATGCAGATTGGTGCATGGTTAGTTGTTATTTCTTGACTATTCTCCTTCAAGGTTCTATGCCACTATTTTATGCGACTAAAGAAGTGTATGATTGTGCATGGAGTGATGTTGAGCGGGTATGTAATTGAATTGAACCATAAACCTTTTAAATAAGTATGATATTGGTTATATTCATGTTTCTATATTAACATTTCAGGTTTTCATCCCTATTAATGAACCTTTCACCCATTGGTCTCTTGCCGTCTTTTACATAGAAACTGGGGAGGTGGTTTTTTATGACAGCGGTGAAACATATGAAGTAGAATATCGTGAGTGGTATTTCAAGATGAGGAGGTGTCTAAGGGAAAAGCTTCCTTTTATCCTTAAGGAGACAGGTGTGTTTGATAAGAAAGGAATCGACCCCACTAGCTACCGTATCAATTTTCTACACGTAACTAACATCCCGAAGCAGGGTGGGGGTTTTTGGTGACTGCGTCATCTTTCTATGCATTTTTCTATACAGGTTAGCAATACTTTCGTTACCGTGTAGCTACTTTGTCGTTACGTATTGTATTTACGTATTGTATTTTTATTTACAGGTTGGCTTATGGGATCCCTCTACTTATGGATGACCCAATTAAAACAGCACTGGCATACAGAGAGGCGTTGATTCGTTTCTATTTCCAACACAAGATATGCTGCCCTTGAATGTTTGAACTCGTTTGGAATGATTACATGTGATACCTATCTAAGTTGTAATGTTAAGACATTGTCACTTGTTGTTTAAGTTTATGAAGTATGTGCTTTTGTAACGATGGTAGTTTAATGGGTATGTGATGGTATGTAATGTAACCATGACTAAAAATTGGTTTTAAACCAATCATTTTGGTACTTAATGTATGATATGGTTACATTCCTGGTTATTATGTTTGTTAGCTGTAAATTTGAAAATGAAAACATTGTATTATAAAACCTGAACATGCTTGTTGTACAAGATTGGATACGTAACATGGTTGTTGTACAACAACATTAACTTACTAACACTTCTTTTAACTTACTAACACATTTGTTAACCTTAAGGGTCTGCCAAGTTAACCGGGTTGTAGCCAAACGGCATTGATCGTTCTGAACTTTGTGAGCTAACACGTCTGTTTAGAGGCCTTCTATTTTGAGTTTGTGAGCTTCCACTACTTCTTTGCGTTGATCCGGTTGATGACATGCCACCCCTCTTCTGTACGTTATGACAATTTGTTATATTTGGATACTTAATGGTCGTTTTGCAATATATTACTATAATAAATAAATAAAATTAACCTTTTGTTTCATCAATGGTTGTTTGCACGTCGCTCGGTTGTGTCCAACTACACCGCACCTACCACATGATATTCGTCTTGGCTCCTCTCCTATAGATCTTATTCTGTCTTTGTTCTTAGGTCTTCCGGCTGGTCTCCTATCCATAAGTGGTGGTTCTACTACCTGAATGTTGTTTGGTGTTTCCCAGCTAGATACATCACCGAGAGGAAATATCAAAGGTTCGTAGGTAGACTTTAGAGTTGTTTTCTTAAACCAGTCTCTTGCCAACTGACTAGCATCACTTAAGCCAAGAACCCTACACACAGCTATAGCATGACCGCATGGCAAACCTGAAAGTTGCCATTTGCGACAAGTGCAAGTACCTTCAGTTAGCCGAACTACGTGCGTCCTTAAATTATCATAAACTTGATATATTTCTCCATGCTCAATCCCATTCACAATCCAGTTCGCACTCTTCAACATCCAGTCCTGTACTTTTGCCGCAGCCCAATCACCGAGTTCCCCATCAACAGCATCTATCGCAAAATAAAAATTAAAAATACAATAAAATAAACAAACATAGTAATAATAAAATTAAATAAAAAAATTAATGTATATTATATAAATCTCATTAACCGAAAAAAAAAGTAAGAACAATAAATTAACTTTTAAAATTAGAAAATCGTTTGCGAACCTGCATATTCCTGACATCGTTCAAAATACCAATTTTGTATAAGCGCTCTATACCACTCCATTAGCATCGTAATTGGAACTTTTCGAACGAGTCTGGTGAGTGCATTTATTGACTCAGCGCTATTCGTTGTCATGTAATTATATCGCTTTCCAGGACAATATGCCCTGGACCAGTTACTAATACCAGCTTCTATTAGTTTGTTGTAGGCTTCAGCCCTAAAAGCGGCTAGGTTATTCAACTCTCTGTGAAACTCGTGGGTTGTGTAAACTTTACATAACTTCCAATACAGCTTCCTCACCTTTTTCCCTTTTAATTTGCAATTCATCATCAAATGCCTACAACAACAACCATGAAATGTGTTTGGGAATACAGTACGACATGCTTGTTGTATGGCTGGATGTCTATCAGAGATTATTGCCAAATCCGGGGGTTCACCGATACATTCGCGCAAGTTGGTCAAAAACCATGTCCACGATTACCTGTTTCTCATTGGGATACACCGGTTGCAAGAGGTATAATTTGGTTATTCCCATCCATTCCAACAGCCAGCAAATTTGTTCCAAGGTATCTTCCTTTTAGATGGGCCGCGTCTATGATAATCAATGGCCGGATATGCTCTTGCAACAAACTTCTAATCTATAAGAAAACAAGTTTAGTATGTATATGTAATAAAAGATAAAAAGTTAAAGCATGAGTCTCGAAAAATATGATTACCGAAACACCAATTCCCATAAAAAACATTTCAAACCGGTCTTCATCGTCAGTCAAAATATTTGTTGCCCAACCCTCGTTTGTCAAATGTAAGTTGTGACAAAAATAGGGTAATTTTGCAAAAGAATTTTTCGGGCAACCGTTGAGAGTCTCGAATGCTATATTTCTTCCTCTCCATGCCTTCTTGTAAGAAACATCGCAATTGTAGTCAACTTTCATGTCCTGTACAATGTCCTTTGCCTTATAGATCCGATTATTATCTCGTAGTTTCGGTACAAGCAAATGACCCAACAATTTTGTTGTTGCATTACGATGGTTTGGAATGATTTTTGTTCTTGAACATGTGTGAGTGTCTCTAACTTTTCGTATTTCCCATTGAGAACTGCCGTCAACTTTAGACGTAATTATTAGCCAATCACATCCTTCATGGACACACTTAACATCATACCTATACTTATCAGATTTTCTAGGCGTATATTCATATGCATGTGATAGTGATTGTTCACCTATTTCATACATACATTCTTCTTTAGAATTAAACTTTCTTCCGGGAAATAACCCGAATGAGCTGTTCTCAGTGATTGTTCGGGGTGGTTTAACTGGAAGTTTTGGTGGATCAGGTGGTGTAGGCATATACGTAAACGTATTTTGTTTCCATTTTAGCTCGGAATATACGTTGGGGAAATGGTGAACGTCATTTGGAAAATATTCGTTTTTTTGCTTTTTTGGTATGTTTTAAAAATCATTGTCAACACCATTGTAACCTTCAGGATATACATTTAGATCAAAATCTAACGGCTTTGTGGAAGAAGGAATTACCTTTGGTGGTTTGACAATCTTTGACACAAACAAAGATTGCAACTCAGACTTATGCTTGCATACTTCATGGACGAAAAAAGCAACATCATCATCATCAACTATGCGAACAACTTTTTTCCGAATATTATATGAAAGGCAAACATCAAATTCCCTGCCGATGTTCAGTTTTCTTTTGACAATAGCTAATAGCTGTTTGTAGGTTGTATTTTGTGATAGTGTAATACCATATGTTAGTTCTTCCTCTAACAAAACTAACAATAAACAGAACTTCGGATCTGATGTACTAGCCATATGTGATAAAAAAAAATTCCCGTCATTATGGCAAGCAAATGCTATATGTAGTTAAATAATTGTTGAGTCGCATCGTCGCACACTTCAGCAATTATGTTATACTTTCAAACTAACCAACCATAAATTTATTTCTAGTCATGTCAATCAATCTAGTCCTACCGCATTCATCCACCATTAAAGGCAAAGTAGCACAGTCGCACATTGTTAGTAATTTTGTATATAAATAATGTATGTATTAGGTCCAAATAGCATATTCGCACAGTAGATCAATTATATACAAATATATATATATATATATATATATATATATATATATATATATATATATATATATATATATATATATATATGTCTTCCATGTTACCAAATTCCGTAATGGATATGAGTACACCAACAAACGTTGACACAACAACAAGCAAATACAAAGTGATCTCCGAATCCGACGTTGCTCATGGGGTATTTACTTTAGAAGAGGAGAATTTAATTAAACTAGAAGAGGAAAGGTTGAGGCAAGACTTCGAAGAAACTGAAACTAATCAAAGGGAATTGGAAGAAATCATAAGAAAAAAGGTAAAGGACGAAGAATATCATTTACGACTAGACAAAGAAGCTGCCAATACAATTTTAGCAGAAGTAGCAACAAATGATCGTGAATGGCGGTCACAAATCAAGAAAGAAGAGGATGAAGAATACGATTTTTTTTTAAATTTGGTTGTTACCCATATCAGTTATTCGAATCGGATTCCAACGCCGACACTGACTGACGACGTTTATTATTGTATTAATTGCCATGCATGAAAGAAAACTAATGGTAAATTAGCACAGTTGCAATGTAGCACAGTCACAAGGTAGCACAGTCGCACAGTTGATAACCACCTACTACATCTACATTACTATTTACCTTTATTGCCATATAAATATTAATATTTACTTCACCATCCAATTATAAAACACATACACAAAAAAAAAAAAAAAATTTGCTGGTTCATTATGGATAATGCATGCCACCATTGTGGAGCTATGCCAACGATTACCACGTCATGGACAAATCATAATCCGGGTCGTCGGTTCCGCCTATGTCCTAACTGTGTTTTTAGCCGTTGGTACGACCCGCCCATGTGCCCACGTTCGGTGGGTATCATTCCAGGATTATTGAGAAGGATCAATAATCTTCGGGAAACATCTAACCAAAATGCTAGTAATGCACACATAATGAAAGTGCTATTGTATTTTTCTTGGTTCTTCTTTATGATGTATGTTGTGTTTAATTAGCTATTTGTGTCTCATGATGTTTTGTTTTTTAGTTTTTGTATTCAAGTTATGGACTACCAATCTTGAATTGATAGTGTTTACTTCTTAGCCTTTATTGTTCTAATGTAGTAATGTTGACTTTGTACTTATCTAATGGATTAGTAAACTTCAGTTTCTATTGTTTGCTTCAAGTTTTTAGAGTTATTTAAATATCTATGCATGTTTAAAATACTGGGGTAAACAAATAAAATAAACGCCAACATATATACATGAAATGAACATAAGAAATAGTTAGTGAACATAAATCCATGAATTTAACATACGAAATAGTTTATAAACATAAAACCGTAGTACATACACCCATAGTTTCATAGTCAATAAAATAAACATAAAACCGTAGTACATACACCCATAGTTTCATAGTCAATAAAATAAAATGTTGGAATGCCGAACAGATTGTTTTTGTAAAACATGATGAACATTCACCATCTACCTGAGATTAGGATTAGGCACAATCATCTTGTACTTCCAATAGAAAGCTATCAGTTGCTCTCGATATGCTAAATCTACCTCGACGGGATCACTTACAGCCAACGATAATTGATGTGTTAACCGGTATAAAAAATGCAAACCCACACCCCACAATCACCATAAGTAGGACCTTGTACCGGCAAATTCTTCGCATACCTGAAGGTTATACAATACTTTGATCGGTCGATGTTCTTCCTCTCTATGACTTCACTTTCTTCTAGGTACAATGGGAGATGCTTAGCAACCACATTCATCCAATTCTCCCACCACGGACGTGCGTCTTCATCAGCATTTTTGGGAGGACCCAGACTGTATATGGTTATCACACCAGAACTTATATCAAACTCTGCTAAACACCAATGAACTTCTGTTTCGTTGACCAGGAAATAAACCTACAATATGATATAAAAAATATAAGAATTTTAAGGCATTTTATAACAATATAAAAATTTAAGACAATTATTTATGATAAATTCAATTCTTTTGTCAATAGGCTTTATGAAATATATACAAACGGTACTTGGTGTAACCTTATTACATGCAATCTGAAATGGTTTCTAAACAATCATCAGTCACTATTACAATTTAGTCCAACATATATCATATACATACAACTTAAGCAAAATTCAAGGTATGACACTTTCTAATTAACGAATTAAATAACAACGTACCATATGCATATATCATCATAAACCAATGAATGAATATGAAATGTTACCTTCTTAACAGATTGTGAAAACCAAGGTACACCATAAGTAACCCCGTCAGCATAATATAGTGGCATTTCACGATTGAGGATCATGGTGTTGAAAAATGGGCTAACGGCTACCCAATCGGCATTGTCCGGTCTAAAGTGCATGATATACAAGACCCATAGTTCTATGTGCTGCAACATAAAAAATTTCATAAAACAATTTCCAATAGTTGTATATATTTCAAAAAAAAAAAAAATCAATGGAAAAATTACATACCGAATCAGAAAGCCAACCTCTTCTATTTCCGTCTTTGCACAAAAAGGCTGACCAAAAGCGCCAATCCACCACAATCTCTGACCAAGGAAAACTATAGTAAAGGTCCTTCTGCGTAAGCAACACCAAGTTAATTTCTCTAACTTCGTTAACTCTGTTTGCTGGGGAACCTTTAGGACAGGTGAGATCCTGAAATGTTTTGGATAGAAACACAAACAAATTGGTTTCCAACAATTATGGAATAAAAAATATAATCTTTGGTTAAATTACAATGTATGTACCTCGTTCCATGGTTGTAGCTGGATCTCCTTTCCATCAGCGCCAAGCAACGTCTTTAATGTTTTTTATGAAACTTTTGCTTACGCTTTCTGCGGACCCGAGGTGTAGTTGGTGGTGGGTCGGTAAAAGGATCTTGTAGGTACACACTCTTCTTCCTTTCACGAACAAATGAAACCTTTATAGTTTTAACCTTTTCTATGTCTTGAGCATCGTTAACGTTATGACCATCGTGTGTCTCATCATGAACATTTAAAATTTCCCCATCATTATCCCGTTGCATATCAGCTACCCCTTCATTGAACTGATTACTTTCCTGAAAAGTAAGTTTAAGAAATGTCAAGCAAACATAAAATTGTATATAATCAAGACAATGAATAACTCCATCTTTATTGTATCTAATCAAGCCTATGAATTAACGTATAATTACCTGAGGAGGGGTGAAGCTAATCAACTCCATCAAAGCCGCTACTCCTACCAAGCCTTCACTAGGCGATGGACATATGTCTCGAACTTCTTCATCGACATGCATCGTTTCTTCAGCCATATTATCCATAACAAGAAAACAAAAATCATTAAAAAAATAATACAAAACCTTACAATATCGTAATCAAAGAAATTAAAAAGGGATCATAGTTATAAGTAAAAACAATTAAGTTAGAGACTCACCTGTGAAGCATGAACACCAACATCATGATCAGTAGCAACAGTTGTTACAAACTTATCAACGCAAACCCTCTTGGTTAACACACCGTTATCCCAATCAAATGGGTTGGTCATGCATTTGTTCAATCCATTCGTACAGGTTCCCAAGACTCTCCCCGCATTACATTCATCCACCAAACCATGCTTCTCTTTGATAACACCCTCATAAGCAGCTTTAAAAGTATTGCTAACACTAACACAAACATCAACCAAGTTACAGTTGTTGACAGAATCCGATAAATCCAGGGAAACGTCAGAACTTTTCTTTACCACATTAAGATTCTGTTTGTTTACAACATAATCAACACCAACAGCTACATCAACCAAATTGTTATTAGCAGTTTCACAACCCTTAACACCATTACTAGCAATCACCGAATTTTCACCACAAGTTAAAGCTTCACCAATCTTAATACCTATGCTTTCAGCTTTTTCTTTAATTGTGGGAACGATTTGAGGTTTTAGTAGTTGTTCTATAGCAGTTAAACGAGTACTAATAGTTTTGTAGTTTGTCAATTCACGTTCCATATCAGCCAACTTCTTTACAAGTTCTGATTTGCTCAGCCCATTCAACCCTTCATCAAAAACCTCCTCATTCACCTCTTTTTCATTCTCATTTTCCTCCTCAACGGGGGCACACACCTCAGGTTTAACATGTTTCATAACTTCCTATTTAACATTTTGGCTAACAAATCTATGACAAATCCTTGGCGCAAATTTTCTACGTGCCAGTGGTTTCGGAGTTTCGATGTCTGATGTCTTCAGTTGTTGGAAAAACTCAATACTAGATCGCCACCAAAGTGATTGGTTTTTGGTAGGTGTCGGCATGATTTTTTTGAGAGGTGGTGTCGAATAAAAAAGAGTGTCGTAGTCAAATTTGTTAAACTTTGTACCATCAGCCAAAGCCACACAACGGGGGATAACATTATCTTCTTTTTTCCACCATAAGCTTGACTTAGGAAAGCTTTCCAATACAAAAATCTGCAAATATACCAACAACGCATTTAAAATTTCTGAAATCAAACTAATATGAGCTAATAGTACCTACTGAAACAAGTGCCAACCAATTTTACCAACAGAAACCAACAAGAACACAGTTAACAGCCTAAAACCAAACACTCCCTTAAACCAATGAAATCATGCATTTCAAACAATCTAACTGATTCAATCCATAATTTTAATTCTCAGTAGCATATAATGATGGAATAGATTTATTTAAGCTGAAAAATACAACCATTAACCACTTTAACCTATAAAATACCATAGTGCAATTTTGTGCCAGTTTACATGAAAATGTGTTCAAATGGTATCACAACTTTGAAACATGAACTAAAACCTATCTAATAAGTTATAATAAGCCATAACAAGCGCAAACAAACAACAAAATACAACTAACACTATCAGTTACCAATTATGCCAATTATTACACTAAGAACTTAAAACTTGGAAACAACACTATCAAACCTTTACCACTAACTAAGCTAGGGCTTCTTTAACTGATGCTTATCAAAGATAAGCTAGGTAATAGTCAAACTTGCAAATCCATTTCTGGCAACTTCCATTAGCTTCCGGTCTCATATGCATAGGTACTGATTTCTGAGCTTTTCAAATGATTAAGTACAAATGATGATTTCTAAAGTTATATTTTGATAGCATAAACCTAAATAAACTTTTAAACAGCTTATACAAGCTTTTGAGTACTACTTTGCCCTATTTTTTTTATATATTTTTCAAATATTTTTCTTATATTTTTTTTGAGTTTTTATAACTAAACTAGGTTTGAATAAATTCTGAATTTCTTAAAGCTTACACATACCTATTATAAGCTTAAAGGACCAAAGAAAGGTAACTTTTAACAATTTTAGGCTAAAATGATATTTTTAATGAAAATGGCAAAACTCAATGTGAACTAATAAGACTTGAAATATATATTGAAGAAGGTTGCTATTACAGTATAAGAGGTGACTTAATCTAAGTCCTAAAAGCAAACAACAATATTCAACAACCTGTTAAAATCCAAATTTGACAAATTTTAAGCAACAATCTAAACTACTACATCAACGATACTGAACTCAACCTAATAAGCAATAAGAATCAACCTCAATACACAAATACATAACTATTTAACTATATTATGCAAAATTTAGATACAAATTAACGGATATAAACATTTGCATGTCAATTAAATACTATATATACTAACCTTCAAAGCAAAAACAAATCCGTACAACGAATATGTAGCGGTGTATGAAGAACCCATCTGGACGAATTCTTTCAAATGCGTCTTTCTTTTCTTTGAAACAACATTGTAAACCCTATCGTGAAATTCCCTCCACATATATTCCCCAGGGAAAAGCATCCCACGCATAAAAATCATCAACTAGTCAAAGTATCTCGTTTGACATTACATGCTTAAGCTCTTGACCCATCAATACGTAAACTAGTGCTAAAAGCAGACAAAGACGCACGACATCCTCATTGGACATTTTATTAAAACTTTCACTTTGGAGAACACTTATAAGATCAAAACCCTTTATTCTTTCCTTACCCGGAAAAACACGCTCACAGAAACCAGACACTGATTCCTCCAAATATTTTAAACAGATTTTGCCAAATCTTAAACCAGTCATTAAATAAAACTCTCTCCTACCAAACTCTAGAGTATGTTTATCTATCTCAAAATACATGGGAGTTTCGTAACTAGGGTTATCAATGTGCTTTTGATGTTGAAGCATAAAATTGAGGACATGATTATCATGCTCTTCTGATCTTAAATCCAACCATGGGCCCAACACAATGTTTCTAAACATCGCATATCGATCCTCATTGTAAGCCAATTTACCCTTAATGGTTGAAATTAAGTACAGCCTACATCGGATTGTTACTTTCGCATTATAAACCTACATCAAAAAGGGAAAATAATTCAAAAAAATAAAAATAACAAAATTAAAATGAATTTTAAACACAAAAACATAAAAATAAGTATCATAGGTTTTGTTTAAACATACGCTTTGACGTCTCCACGTCTCCTGTTCTTCATGATTAACCTAAATCAAATAATTGACAAAATGATAGTCAAATCAAACCACATAATCCTACCAAAAAATGGGTAACAATCATTGATTGGTCTTAAACCAATTCTCCGTTGAAGTATAGTGGTTTTCCCGGGTCGTTATGTCCCGACGAGGTGTGGATTGTAATCAAAACGGTTGTGTGATCGGGTGAATTTAGACAAGGAAAGGTTTTGTGTTTGATTACACTAAGGAATCTACAATGAAATAGCTTAAACAAGCTATATGAATAAGACTGGATGCTAGGAAAAACCAGAAACGTTTAAAACTTAAAACGCGTACGTTCACGTTTAAATAAAACGTAAACGTATAAAATAAAAAGTAAAAACTGAAATCTGAAAACACCCAGGGGGTGAAAATGACTTTTTTACAAACTAAAAGATAAAAGAAAATTTTTAGAAAAAGAAAATAAATTTTTACACTATTTAATTATTTATTATTAATTAAATACTAATTAATACTTAATTATTAATATTTACACAACTTAAATATAATATAATATTAATTTAATGCTAGAAAAATGAAAATAAAATTTCTAAAATTATAAAATAACAAAAACAAATTTTAAAACTAAAAATATGAATTTTTGTCTTTTTGTGGTTTTTATATTAATTAATTACTAATTAATTATTAATTACCTAATTAAACTATTTTAAATTATAAAAATTACTAAATGAACAGTAAAAATTACAAGAAAATTTCTAAAATTATTTTACATTATATAAAAGCTATAAAAACTAAATTTTGTTTAATAAAAACTAATTATGCTATTTAAAACTAATGATTACTTAATTATTAATAAAACTAAGATTAATTCTAATAAATACTAAATTATAAAATAAAAATCTGAAAAATTTATTATAAATACTTTAATATAAGAGGAAATTAACAAAAATATAAAAATGACAAGTACTTAATAAAAATTTAAAAATGAAAATTAAAATTAAATTACATTAAATAGAAACTATCAATTAATATTAAATTGTTTTTTCTTGATTTTTATTTTACAAACTTATTTTATACCTAAAAATAACAAACTTTTGTGAAAACAAGTAGTATGGAACTTAAAAATAAGCTGAGAAAGCTCAATAAGCTTGGACAGTTGACCAAGTTTGACCAAGGGGCAAAATAAGCTAAAATGGCTTCAAGTGGGACCCACAATGATTAAAACTGGTCTAAATAAGTTAAATGAACATACTTAAACAAGAAGAAACCAAAAAGTCTCACAGAATAAGCCAAAAAGCCACAAATAAGCACTTAGTAACTTATTTGAACTCAGAAACTGGGACAGATTTTAGGTGTGGTTTCAGGTGGGGCCCAGGGGTGCTCAGGTCAAATTATTGGTCAACAACTAAAGCCTACCAGGGGGGATTTGAATGGAACCAAATGGGAGGTTTGTGGTCCATTGTGGAGGTGAGAAACCACCACCAAAGTGGTGGTGGTGGACTGCATAACTGCTGCAGCAATGGGTAGACAGCCCTGCAGCTGGGTTTGTGGGGGTGGTGAGGCTCAAAGAAAAATGGCAAAAATAAAACAAATGTGGGAAATCAAAGATGAGGTGGTAGAGAATAAGTAACAACAAGTTTCAATGCTTAAAAGTAAACACAAAATTCAATTAAAATCCTTGAAGTTTTGGAAAAATCTGAATTGTGCAATGTTTGACTTTTGATAAAAACTAAAGATTTGACTTTGGTGGATTTATGATGCTATTAAGTGATTACTACATGTTAATTAAACCTAAAGGAAGCTAAATCAAGCAATCTAACCTACTTTTAAATTGGAATCAAGGATTTGAAGCACCTAACAGTCCAACAGTGGACTGTTAAGGAATTTGGGGTGAGGTTTTGACTTGTTGGGTGCAAATGACCAAAGTTTTGATCAAAATAGCCTAGACTGAGCTTAATAATAATGAACAAGGTAATTTTGACCTATAATAACAACAACAACAAAAATCCAATGCTTGTTCCAAACACCCCTTAAGATTGACTGTTTTTGATTTTATGAAGCAAACTTGCAATCTAACCTATGCAACTGAATTTTAAAGGCTTATGATGATCTATGATACTAGTTAGAACACAGAAACAACAATATGAACCCCTACACAATCAAGTGATCACAATTTACCTTTATGACAGTAAAACTTGTGCAAATACGTATATGAATCCTAATCATTAAACAACATCAACCTGTTCTTATTATAACTCCATTACATCTAATAAAGAAAGAAAATTAAGAATTATACAAAATTAACTAATGCTACAGTAGTGGGCAAATTATGAGAAAAACTTACAAATGGCTTTTCAGTGAGCAAATCAGTGAACCATAGGCCAATTTATACCCTAACTCCTCCCCTGAGGAACTAAACCATGAGAATCCAAGATGAACCAGATTCCTTTGCTCCTTCTTTCTTTATACTAATTTTTGACTTTTTCACTTATTTTCTTGATTTTTGAGTATTTTTGGTTTTTTAAACTAACTTGTTTTAAATGCTTTTAAAACTTTGACAAACTTTCAAATAAACTTAAAGAAACTTAAACAAGTAGAATGTAACAACTTATAGCAGCTTAAGAGTAAATTGAGATTTTTATGAAAAATTGCAAATTTGAAGTTTAGAGCTGAACACTTGAAATTGATAATTGGAATAAGATTCAAATAAACTGAGAGTACTTAATACAAGGTTTTTAAGATACAAAGTACAATAAAATTGGAGAATTAAGCTAAAGTGACAATCTAAACTATACTAATTCTATTTTACATTAACTACTACTGCTTCTTCTATTTTTTCTTTCTTTTATACACCCTGGAGGTCCACAAAGACTTTCCCACCATCTCTGGGCCGTTGGATTAGCTTCACTTGATCTCAGCCTTCAAAATCGTGTTTGGCGGGAAAAATGTTTTTAGCAGGTAATGGTTACTTGTGAGGGTTTTGTGGGAATTAAATAGGGTTTGGATGTTTGTGTAAGTTGGGGGAACAAATTATGGGAAGAGGAGGGGAGAGGTTGAGTGTGGCAGTGGTTTACAGGCCAAGTTGGGGGGGAAGAAGGTGAGGTGGAGGTGGTCAACATGGGGGTTGACTGAGGGGAAGTAATAAGAATGGACGGGGTGTTTTTTATTTGGTGGGAGTGGGCTGGTTGGGATATGGGCTTGGGGGGTTTGGTTTTGGGCTTGGTGGATCAGTTTGTTGGGTAAAAAAAAAGGGTTTAGGTTTAGGTATATATTACAAAGGGTCCAAATGGTTAAGTGTTATTTTACAAGGACTAAAGGTGTAATTCCCAGAAAGTTAGAGGGGGGCTGTGGTGATTTTCCAAAGTGTTCACAAGGACAAATTTTGACAACATTTAAATATTACAAGGATGAAAATTAATATTTTCCAAAATAAAATACCCGGGGACTAATTTTGCAAATTTCCAAACTCCGGGGACTAAACTTGTAATTTTCTAAAAATTTTCATCCAGGGATTAAAAGTGACACATGTGAATTCCCAAAGACCCAAAATGATTTTTCTTTCAAAAATATCCCACCAGGGACCAAATCTGCCAATTATTGAAACTCCAGGGACCAAACTATAAATTTTCAAAACTTGTCCAATTTTTCACCAAAGGACAAAATATGACAACTTATGATTGTAAAAGGACCTTTGGTGATAATTTTCCATATTTTGAATATCTAGGGACTAGTTTTGTCATTTTATGAAAGTTGGGGGACTGAAACTGCCAATTTTGCAAACTTTGTACGTTTTTCATCTGTTTTTGCATCTAAAACATATAAAACACAAATTTGAAATATTTTTAGTATTTTGATGCATTTCTGAGTGTTTTTGTATATTTTGCAGTTCAGATTAGACCAAAAATGATGAGTGTTTGAGCACTCATCAATCCCCCACACTAAACTATTGCTAGTCCCTAGCAATACTGTTTTGAAAACTTGATGGATTTTAAACTCTTTACCAAAAGCCATCACTTCTGGAGTAGCCAGGTGTAAGAACTGTGGCACACCTGATAACCGTGTGATTTTGAGCAAACCACCAGCTGTCAACGAATTTGAGTAGTCTTTACCAAAAGCCGTTTGCTTCTGGACTAGCCAGCTCTTGATGGAATAGTCAACATCTTGGTTAGCTGATTACCAATTATGGATTTTCCACGGCCTTTACCACAAGCCATAATCTTGTGGGCTAGCCAACTCATTCGCTTAATGGGATATGGGGAGTTGAGGAACCATACAATTTTGGGCAAATTGCAAGCCATAAACGGATTTGAGATGTCTTTACCAAGAGCCGTTTGCTCCTGGACTAGCCAATCCTTTTTGTCACTTAGACAAGGCAAACTGATTACCACAAAAATTTTGAAACTTTTAGTGAAAAATTTTTAAATTTTTTTGAAATTTTGGCCAAAAACGGGGGTATAATATAGTAAAATGTGATAAAATTCGCTAGAATAGTGAATACCCCCCCCCCCCCCCCCCACACTTAGCATGAATATTGTCCTCAATATTCAAAGTCCCGGCTATTATTCCGACATTTTGAACGTAAAAGGGCAACATTACAAGCTAAGCGTGGAAAACACCATTTTGTATTTTCACTTCATATGGAACCATAGCATGGGGGATTCCTCCACACTTAGGGTGAAAACCCTATAAGCATGCTACTGTTTTTGTTTACCGAGTCGCTAGCTTGACTCGACCCCGAATTCATTTGTCCTTGGGGAAGCATGATGTGGAAGAAACAATCTCAATCGGACTTTCATTCAAGATGTTTGGACAAACATTTGAAGCTCGTGAAAGTTCCACACCGATGAGATAAGTATCCGGCTCAAGATAATGATACATGAAAATGCCGGGATCAAAGATGGTATCTTCATTCCCGAAGGAGTGAAGAACAAGAGAAGTCACCCTGTAGGTGAAGAAAAGGAAGAAAACCATGATGAAAATCATGAGTTGATCTTCTTCCTCGAGAAGAGGCTCCGTAGCCTGAGTTTGGATTTCAAAGGGTAAGCTCAAAAACATCCCGGGAGGGTGGGTGGGAATATGCAAATTCTCATGATTGAGTGCATCTTCCCCCGGGCTATCAAACTCCGGAGGAGTCATGATATGATGAGTGAGTTCACCGGAGAACTCCTCATGAAGAGAATTATTCACAAGATGTGAATCTGTGAATTCATGTTCCGGAATAGACTCATCACAATCCTCATTCTGAATATCAAAGAGTGAATTATCAGAAATCAAAGTGAATTCAGATTCGAATTCAAATAGAGGATTAGTGAGAGTAGTATTGAATGCTTTAGGAACAAAGTGATTGTTATTCTCTATTGGACTGCTGGGATAAGAAGTGAGTGACGGATCATGATATAGGAGACTTTCAATTTCTCCCAGATCGGCTTCAAAGTCGAGGAGACCATCATCACTTTCCAATGAAAGTGGATTGATGTGAGTAAGTTCATCGGCGAACTCCTCAAGAAGAGGATCAGCATCAGAATGTGAACTGATGCCTCAATATACTCAATGTCTCCATGAGATGTACAATCATCATTAAAATCTGAGAAAGTCTCAAAATGATCGTTTGAACACTCAAGAGGGGAAGGAAGATCACACACATGCTCAAGAGTTCCCTGTGACTCACTCGGGATTGGGACAAGGTTCACAACACTAGACTTTATGAATTCGTCCGATTCCTTATCAGGAACAGTGTCAAGATGCTCGTCCCCCATGATCAAAGAGTGAGTGGGAACCTCGGGTGTGATAGCAGTTGTTTGAGATGGAATCTCAACTGCTGGGGTATCAACTAATGAACTTGATGAAGTTTTATAAAATTGAAGGATGTCAAGTGTATCCTCATCATCACTGCCATCAGGAATAAAATGGAACAAAGAGCTAGATTTGGCTGCTTTTTCTCTTGCAATGGATTCCCTCACGGATTTTTCATAGGCATCTTGGGAATTTATTCTAGCAGCCTGCTCTTCAGCTAGCAATTCTTCCATGGATTTTTGATGAGTGTGTCTTTGGGCAAAGTCTTGAACTAAACCCTTAAGCTCATCAACGATTTTCATCATATTTTGCATTTCTGGAAGAAGTGCTTGATTCATATCGTACTGTGGAGGTTGGTCGTAATAAGGTGTGTCAAAATTGCCACAAGGATATGGATTACCCGTTTGACAATCTGAGCTGAAGTGTGGACCTCCACAGTAATCACAACAGTAAAATTGATGTGGCTGTGGGTTGTATGTGTTTGAGTTATAATTGTTATCAGGAAACTGCTCATAGACAAGCGTGTTTCCCGATTGACAATCGGAACTGTAATGTGAACCACCACAGTACTCACAACAGTAAAACTGCTGAGACTGATGGTGTAGCAGCTGGTGGAATAAATCAGTCGTGTCATAGTAGGAATAGGGATCTTGGTTATAGACAGACCCGTTTCCTGACTCTACCATGCCACAACCGGGGCAATTACCACCATTATAAGAACTACCACACCACTGGCAAACCAGAAAGTGTGGATGAGACATAGAAAGAATCAAAAGGTTTGGGAGGGGTAGGGATGAAGAATCAAAGATGTGAGAGGGTAAAGGTGAATATTTTTGGATTTTTGGATAAACATTTTGTACAAATGATAAAGAAAATGTTTTTGTGTTTTTGTGTTCGTTGAAAACTGAGTTTAAAATGTTTTCGTGAACGGTTTTGTTTTGATAAATAGAAAATATGAACAAAGGATAGATAAATGTACAATGGAATGAATTCCAAGGTCACTAATCAGAAAAACCGTTTAGAAAACGCACAAAACCTCCCCGGCAGCGGCGCCACAATTTGATTGGTCTTAAACCAATTCTCCGTTGAAGTATAGTGGTTTCCCCGGGTCGTTATGTCCCGACGAGGTGTGGATTGTAATCAAAACGGTTGTGTGATCGGGTGAATTTAGACAGGGAAAGGTTTTGTGTTTGATTACACTAAGGAATCTACAATGAAATAGCTTAAACAAGCTATATGAATAAGACTGGATGCTAGGAAAAACCAGAAACGTTTAAAACTTAAAACGCGTACGTTCACGTTTAAATAAAACGTAAACGTACAAAATTAAAAGTGAAAACTGAAATCTGTAAAAACCCAGGGGGTAAAAATGACTTTTTTACAAACTAAAAGATAAAAGAAAATTTTTAGAAAAAGAAAATAAATTTTTAGACTATTTAATTATTTATTATTAATTAAATACTAATTAATACTTAATTATTAATATTTAAACAACTTAAATATAATATAATATTAATTTAATGCTAGAAAAATGAAAATAAAATTTCTAAAATTATAAAATAACTAAAAACAAATTTTAAAACTAAAAATATGTATTTTTGTCTTTTTGTGGTTTTCATATTAATTAATTACTAATTAATTATTAATTACCTAATTAAACTATTTTAAATTATAAAAATTACTAAATGAACAGTAAAAATTACAAGAAAATTTCTAAAATTATTTTACATTATATAAAAGCTATAAAAAAAAATATAAAAACTAGATTTTGCTTAATAAAAACTAATTATGTTATTTAAAACTAATTATTACTTAATTATGAATAAAACTAAGATTAATTCTAATAAATACTAAATGATAAAATAAAAATCTGAAAATTTTATTATAAATACTTTAATATACGAGGAAATTAATAAAAATATAAAAATGACAAGTACTTAATAAAAATTTAAAAATGAAAATTAAAATTAAATTACATTAAATAGAAACTATCACTTAATATTAAATTGTTTTTCTTGATTTTTATTTTACAAACTTATTTTATACCTAAAAATAACAAAATTTTGTGAAAACAAGTAGTATGGAACTTTAAAATAAGCTGAGAAAGCTCAATAAGCTTGGACAGTTGACCAAGTTTGACCAAGGGGCAAAATAAGCTAAAATGGCTTCAAGTGGGACCCACAATGATTAAAACTGGTCTAAATAAGTTAAATGAACATACTTAAACAAGAAGAAACCAAAAAGTCTCACAGAATAAGCCAAAAAGTCACAAATAAGCACTTAATAACTTATTTGAACTCAGAAACTGGGACAGATTTTAGGTGTGGTTTCAGGTGGGGCCCAGGGGTTCTCAGGTCAAATTATTGGTCAACAACTAAAGCCTACCAGGGGGGATTTGAATGGAACCAAATGGGAGGTTTGTGGTCCATTGTGGAGGTGAGAAACCACCACCAAAGTGGTGGTGGTGGACTGCATAACTGCTGCAGCAGTGGGTAGACAGCCCTGCAGCTGGGTTTGTGGGGGTGGTGAGGCTCAAAGAAAAATGGCAAAAATAAAACAAATGTGGGAAATCAAAGATGAGGTGGTAGAGAATAAGTAACAACAAGTTTCAATGCTTAAAAGTAAACACAAAATTCAATTAAAATCCTTGAAGTTTTGGAAAAATCTGAATTGTGCAATGTTTGACTTTTGATAAAAACTAAAGATTTGACTTTGGTGGATTTATGATGCTATTAAGTGATTACTACATGTTAATTAAACCTAAAGGAAGCTAAATCAAGCAATCTAACCTACTTTTAAATTGGAATCAAGGATTTGAAGCACCTAACAGTCCAACAGTGGACTGTTAAGGAATTTGGGGTGAGGTTTTGACTTGTTGGGTGCAAATGACCAAAGTTTTGATCAAAATAGCCTAGACTGAGCTTAAGAATAATGAACAAGGTAATTTTGACCTATAATAACAACAACAACAAAAATCCAATGCTTGTTCCAAACACCCCTTAAGATTGACTGTTTTTGATTTTATGAAGCAAACTTGCAATCTAACCTATGCAACTGAATTTTAAAGGCTTATGATGATCTATGATACTAGTTAGAACACAGAAACAACAATATGAACCCCTACACAATCAAGTAATCACAATTTACCTTTATGACAGTAAAACTTGTGCAAATACATATATGAATCCTAATCATTAAACAACATCAACATGTTCTTATTATAACTCCATTACATCTAATAAACAAAGAAAATTAAGAATTATACAAAATTAACTAATGCTACAGTAGTGGGCAAATTATGAGAAAAACTTACAAATGGCTTTTCAGTGAGCAAATCAGTGAACCATAGGCCAATTTATACCCTAACTCCTCCCCTGAGGAACTAAACCATGAGAATCCAAGATGAACCAGATTCCTTTGCTCCTTCTTTCTTTATACTAATTTTTGACTTTTTCACATATTTTCTTGATTTTTGAGTATTTTTGGTTTTTTAAACTAACTTGTTTTAAATGCTTTTAAAACTTTGACAAACTTTCAAATAAACTTAAAGAAACTTAAACAAGTAGAATGTAACAACTTATAGCAGCTTAAGAGTAAATTGAGATTTTTACGAAAAATTGCAAATTTGAAGTTTAGAGCTGATGGTCACTTGATCTCAGCCTTCAAAATCGTGTTTGGCGGGAAAAAATGTTTTTGGCAGGTAATGGTTACTTGTGAGGGTTTTGTGGGAATTAAATGGGGTTTGGATGTTTGTGTAAGTTTCTAATCCCCCGTAAATTTCCCTATAAATAATAAAAGTAAATCAAAGACTAATATATCATCTTGTTAATTAATAACGTTTTTACCAATAGCAAATTTTTTTTTTATATATATTTTATTATCAAATATGCTATGTTACTTAAAATCACTACGATATTCATGATTCTCTTTGCTTGGAACGATGCTCACACATTTACCACTATAGTATAAAATCGCGAGAATATTAAAATTTTCTTTATTCGTTACGAACCTGCATTTTCGAGACATTTTTCAAAAATTACTATTCATAGGTTACTATTCACAAAACACTATTCATCATTTCACTATTCATCATTTTTGGAGTCGGTTAGTGATATCGAGATGTTTTTCAAAAATTTTACTATTCACGAAATACTATTCACAAAACACTATTCACTCTCGGACTCACGTAAACGTCTCACTAATTAATTTCTAAACTTATCACTAATCACAATTAAGATTTTACTAACCCTAAAATACACCTAAACGGACCCTAAATCTCACCCTAAGCCCAACACATTTCTCGGCCTGTTACTATTCACGGCCCAATCCTCTTAAGGCCCAAAGTAAACTTAGCCCATTTCCCCTTGCTTTGTTTTCATTCCACTCGACTAGGACGACTAGAAACGAGTCTCGTACTCCCAACTCTTACACACGACTCACACACATTTTCGTACAATCTCTTTTCTCACCTAGCCAACTTTGAGTGTGTCGATTTTTAGTTTCTCACATCGAGTCTAGATACGTTTTTACTAGGAAAAAGTATTTGTCCAAAAACGATTTCATAAAATTTCAACTAATCCAAAACTAAACCGTTTTAAACCCTGTTTGTTTCTATAAAGACCTAAAATTATTTCTAACACAATTTTAAGTCTAAATATTACATTTGATCAACCATCACCAAGCCTAGCCAAAGTTTCAAAATCGTTTACTTAATAAATGGCATTGTCGACATACATTTTAAAACAAAGACAGTACCTCCCTATTTCATGCTTACACAATGAATATTTTAAGTCCTAGGAAAGTACAAACCATTTTCATAAAACACACGTTCCTTTTTGAAAGAAATAGATATGTCGACATGCATTTTACAAACAAAAGAGATAGTAAATGTTACGTATACATTTTCTCCAAGACTTTTTGACAACAAGTTACCATCACATCATATTAAAACTTAGATACTAGGATACACCAAGTACCATTTCGTTTTATATTGCCAATTCCCACGTTTCTTGAATGTGAGCATGTCGACACTATAAGAACCAAAACATGGAGTAAAGTGTTTACTCTTACAACTTTAGACTTTTTGGTACACACTCCAACATCACATCTCATAAATTATAGTCACTAGGTGACTCCAAATCTTGTATATAAGCCACCATGCATGCATGCTTTCGTCTTTCACATTCATACAAACCAAAACCTTGAGTGTCTAGTACTTCACTTACAACTTTAGGACTTTTGATATCACGTAACCATCCAATCACATAAATTATAGACACTAGTACACTCCAAAGTTTCATATATAAAGCCATGCATGCAAACTTTCGATTTCCATTTCCATGCAAACTAAAAATCCACCAAATATTTTAAGTAGTAAACTAGGCATTGGGTCGAAGCATTGGCTAGGAATTCAAGGGATTCGTGTGGGTTTAGGAGAAACAAATTGTTGTTTGTGAACCTTGGTCGAGCACACATACACACTACGTACTCATATCACTCACTTCTCAACTCTACGTCTTGTTTTAACCACCACTTTGGTGTCGTAAGTCCTAACAAAACTCTTTTCAATATTTTTATAAAACTTTCATTTGCATTATTTTATACGCGACACACACAAATGCACCTCATTATTCGAAAACTAAATATACAACACATATATATATATATATATATATATATATATATATATATATATATATATATATATATATATATATATATATTACGTTAGTCTATATATTTCACACCTTAACAAATAAACTATTTAGAGTTTTGAAACTAAAAAGCTACATACAACCTATTTTATAATACATTTCTAACGTATACAAACAAGTATCGAAAACTCTTAAAATTTTTCTAAGTCTTTTGTTTTATAAAAACTTGTCCCATGCTAGCCCAAAACAAAGCCCAAAACTCCCGTAGGCCCATTGGATTTAAAAACGCTAACGAGCCTTACATTTCGTTAAAAAGCCCATAAGCTAGGAAATAAGCTTTTCGAACTAGTAAGCTGGTAGAATAAGCTCAATAAGCTGTTTTGAAACTATTTAAGAAATAAAAACATTAAGTTTTGAAATTAGTGAAGTTTGGACTAAATTTGCAAATTTTACAAAAATTGGGTTAAAAGTGTCAACTTTTCAAAGTTTCGGTATAAAATGTCATTTCGTAAATTTAAGGGTGAAAACTGATTTTTATAAACTCTAGGGTGAAAGGTGAAAGAAATATAAAGTTTTGGACGTAAAATGTAAATATATTTAATTTTGGACTAACGGCGTAACGCTAACGCCGTTAGGGTAAAAAGTGTAAATTTATAGAAAATACAAGGGCCATATATATAAAATTAATATTTTTATTTTTACATTCCACTTTTACAAGTTCACGTCACGACGTCACGTTTATTTTCAAACTATTATTTTTATTACTATTATTACTATTAAACTTTACGTTATTTTCAAACTATTATTTTTATTACTATTAAACTTTACGTTAATTTCAAACTATTATTACTATTACTATTTTTATTATTAAAACGTTACGTTATTTTCAAACTATTATTACTATTACTATTTTTATTATTAAACGTTACGTTATTTTCAAACTATTATTACTATTACTATTTTTATTATTAAACGTTACGTCATTTTCAAACTATTATTATTACTACTATTTTTAAACGTTACGTTTTATTTCAAACTATCGTTATTATTAAACCTTACATTATATATAACTAAACTAAACGTACAATATATTATAAAACTAAAAGTCTTACTAACGTCAAATTAACAAATCGTGCATTTAAAAACTACTCGCGATTAAAACATTTAGACTATCAAACCCTAAAACTTGCCATACCTTATCTAGGTCGTGTGCGGAGCCGTTCCCATTTTGCAAACTGAGTATCGATAATTTTATTCACTAAACCACTAAGGTGAGTTCATAGCCTCGCGTTTACTTGTTTAAATGTTTTATAAACCCTGCGAGGGGGATACATGCTAGTTTTTACAAACTGAACACAAGTATTTTCTTGGTATGCTTTACCTGATCTCGTTATTGCTTAAGTACCTTTCCTTGCTAAAAGTCCCTCATATCATGAGCCTTAGTCACCCAGGAGGTGAACGTAAATAATTGTGGATAGATCTATTAGGGACTGACCATCCCCGTTTGGGAGTTCGAGAAAACAACCAAACGCACTTTATTTGAAATCTAATAGGTTACTGGCAAGAACCTATCCCGAGGGCCCCCTGTTACTATAATCCATCATTCGTGATGAGATCTGTTAATCGGCTGAGCGTCATGAGCTTAATGCAATAACAACTGTTTTTAACTTATAATTGCATGACGGTGCAATTATCACTTATAACTTGTGTTCAACTTTTAAACTTAAACCTATGAATATCACTCAACTTTTGTTGACTTTTAGCATGTTTATCTCAGGTCTATAACGAACAAGGATGGGACGGAAGAGCACGAAATTCTCACAAAGGCTATAAAATTTTATTATCATTCGAAAACCTATTTAACAAATTTTAAAAACCACTGGGACCTCATTTTGAAAACTCCGATATTTATAAAAATTCGAATGATAAATATTTTTAGAAAATCATTTTCTACTGAAAAACTATGAGCTGTGAAGTAACACCCAATCTTTATTCCGCTGCAAATATTTCAAAATTGGGGGTGTTACAGATTGGCATCAGAGCTTTGGTTATAGCGAAACAGATCTATTTTAGGTCTGAACTATAACCGTTTTTACAAACAAAACATTTTATAGCCCTACACTCTTCGTGCTTTCCGTGCCTGCATACTACCTTGCTCAGTACATTACCTATTAAGATTAGTCTGCATGTTTAGAAATTGCGCGTACATAATTATTATTTCATCCGTACTATTATATCTAGAGAGTAAAAGTAACTTATAAAATACTATTCCCGGTTACTACAGTAACATGTCTCCAAAATCTTCCTTGAACGCCAAAACTACTCTCCGTAATACTAATACATCCCCCGTCAATAACCAAACACTGAAGATCCCTACGTACAAATATCACAGCCCCAACTTAATATAGAAATCACTTAGAAATCACTCCCATCGTCACCTATTTCTTCACCTCTACGTCAAAAACTTAGGAGAACTACTGAATCTTATGAAGATATGATTGGTGGTCAGGCAACATTCGAAGTTGGACAAAGTTCACGTCAAGAGAGGCCGTGGACGAATGTTGAGCCAAATTCTCCGTTACCCTACACTTTAGATTCCCCAATACCAGATATCCCAAATACCTTATCCTCACCTAATTCCCCCAACCACAATATAAGCACACCCGATTCTCAAACATGGAAGCAGCACAACTTGAACTTGAGAAAGAGATTAGATATTTACGTCAGAGGCGTAACTAATCTTAAGTTTACAAGTATCCATGCTGCATCTACTAAACCAGACAGACTTGGTTAGTATTTCATGTAATGTTCAATAAATCTGAACCTTTCAAAATTCGTAATCAAATCATAATATAACCTCCTCTTCCGTTTCATCTCTCCGTTATAAATCAATCGTTTTCTTTCGTATCAAGCATGCATACTATGAATCCTCAGAATTTCATGCAAAAATCTCATCAATTGTTACCTCCCTTGATGAACAAATAACTCCACGTAGATTTCTGACATATTAATAAGAGACCTTGTACTAATTGTTTTACAAAAATGATCAGTCAAGTTATTAATATTATGATAACTTCTACAATACTATTCAACTCTACCGTAAGAAATTCTTAAACATACTATAATTAAATTTTCAAGAGAGAGAAAATTTATTTTAGTGGACGAATCGGTTTGTTCCTTAGTAATCTCATATCAAGAGTTGATTATCTATCTATGATACAACAGAGACATATCTTGAAATTAGATTACAGTAAGGAGTCAATTCAGTCTATCATCAATGAAATAATTAACTTCATTTGAATTATTCTGACATCAGAAGGATTCTAAGTTGAGTTTCATTAATGATTTCAGAAGATGGACAACGTAAACAATACATGTACTCCATCTTCATCAAAAACCACCATGACTACTGAAACCGTCAGGAAATTGGTAACCAACATCGTATCATTAGTACTCATAGTTTATCTAAGAGGAGAGTCGGATACACCTGACAAGCAGGAAAACTACATGGAATATAGGTCAACCCACTTTAAAACGCCAGAAGGAATGGCTAACCCTACCATCATCCATAACCAATGAATTAGGCAAAGAGTTATACCTAATGGAAATAAACAAAAGCAAAAACTCTTAGAAATAAAGAACCTTTAAAGACTTTCGCTAGGAAACAAAAACTCTACAAGGACGTCGGTGGTATCATGGGAATGATTACTAGGTTTATGCAGATGAATAAATTCCTGTTGTGAATAAATAAACTCTAGTTCAAAAATTTCCTGATTGTACCTCTTCCTTGTAATTTACTTTAAGTTACGATGGATGTAACCTAAAGTATAACAACTATCCTTCTACCGTATCAAAAAAAAAAAAAAAAAAAAAAAAAAAAAAAAAAAAAATCTACCTTGTAATATTCCCGAAATAATTATAATCTACGTCAATCTCAAATTCCACTGTGACTGAACCAAACATCACATAATTTAGTCCTCCATTAAACATAGCCTGGCCAACTATGTCTAATTTAGAAACAAATCATGTCATGATGGAACAATCATAATGCCAAAATTTCTAAATAACAATCTTCATCTAAAAGCAACAAATGTAGATAAATATTACAAACTACCATAAATACCTATCCTATCCCTTCGTCATTAGGACGAGAAGCCAACAAAAGTACAAATAGAAAAACCCCCACCAACAAAACCATAGCAAGGACCACCATAGGATGGATTACTCTGATTATTATAAAAGATAAGTATAAGTACACCATTAAAAACTATAGCAAGACTAGTTTTTAAACCTAAGGACATTTAAGTCTTAGTTCACATTTATTGAGGATTACATAGAAACATAACATATTGAGGATTACATAGAAACCCGACAAGGAATTAAGTTAAAACAACCCTAGCTCAAGACTAGTGCCTCCATGCCTTATCAACCGCATACGATAGAACCGTGAGTGGTATTAGGAACCCCAACATCCCGACCACAACTCCATAATCTTCATCTGTAACAAAAGTCAAATAGGTGATGACAACAACGATATATACCATTGCGATAATAGTAATTAGGCTCGGCATTTTTTTTTTCGAAAATATTTTAAGAATAGGAAATGTGAAATGATAGGAAAATGGTTGATGTAAGAAAATGGAAATTTGAAAGGGATATATGTAGGTGAAAATTAGCCGTTAGACACTATTACGGACCGTTAGGATCACTATTCACGACCGTTGGGTACGGTACACCTAGCCGTTATCTTACTATTCAAAACCACTACCCTCAATATTCACAACCCTTAAATACACTAGTTACTAGATCCTGTCTAGCACACATAAGTCTAAATAAACCGCGTCTCCTAAATCTTAATCTCTCGACAACCCTCTGATCGAAATTTCCTAATACCAGAATTTAGTTAAACTTGAATTCCGGGACGGAATTCAGAATGAGGGGTAGGTACTGTAATCCCCCGTAAATTTCCCTATAAATAATAAAAGTAAATCAAAGACTAATATATCATCTTGTTAATTAATAACGTTTTTACCAATAGCAATTTTTTTTATATATATTTTATTATCAAATATGCTATGTTACTTAAAATCACTACGATATTGATGATTCTCTTTGCTTGGAACGATGCTCACACATGTACCACTATAGTCTAAAATCGCGAGAATATTAAAATTTTCTTTATTCGTTACGAACCTGCATTTTCGAGACATTTTTCAAAAATTACTATTCATAGGTTACTATTCACAAAACACTATTCATCATTTCACTATTCATCATTTTTGGAGTCGGTTAGTGATATCGAGATGTTTTTCAAAAATTTTACTATTCACGAAATACTATTCACAAAACACTATTCACTCTCGGACTCACGTAAACGTCTCACTAATTAATTTCTAAACTTATCACTAATCACAATTAAGATTTTACTAACCCTAAAATACACCTAAACGGACCCTAAATCTCACCCTAAGCCCAACACATTTCTCGGCCTGTTACTATTCACGGCCCAATCCTCTTAAGGCCCAAAGTAAACTTAGCCCATTTCCCCTTGCTTTGTTTTCATTCCACTCGACTAGGACGACTAGAAACGAGTCTCGTACTCCCAACTCTTACACACGACTCACACACATTTTCGTACAATCTCTTTTCTCACCTAGCCAACTTTGAGTGTGTCGATTTTTAGTTTCTCACATCGAGTCTAGATACGTTTTTACTAGGAAAAAGTATTTGTCCAAAAACGATTTCATAAAATTTCAACTAATCCAAAACTAAACCGTTTTAAACCCCGTTTGTTTTTATAAAGACCTAAAATTATTTCTAACACAATTTTAAGTCTAAATATTACATTTGATCAACCATCACCAAGCCTAGCCAAAGTTTCAAAATCGTTTACTTAATAAATGGCATTGTCGACATACATTTTAAAACAAAGACATTACCTCCCAATTTCATGCTTACACAATGAATATTTTAAGTCCTAGGAAAGTACAAACCATTTCACAAAACACACGTTCCTTTTTGAAAGAAATAGATATGTCGACATGCATTTTACAAACAAAAGAGATAGTAAATGTTACGTATACATTTTCTCCAAGACTTTTTGACAACAAGTTACCATCACATCATATTAAAACTTAGATACTAGGATACACCAAGTACCATTTCGTTTTATATTGCCAATTCCCACGTTTCTTGAATGTGAGCATGTCGACACTATAAAAACCAAAACATGGAGTAAAGTGTTTACTCTTACAACTTTAGACTTTTTGGTACACACTCCAACATCACATCTTATAAATTATAGTCACTAGGTTACTCCAAATCTTGTATATAAGCCACCATGCATGCATGCTTTCGTCTTTCACATTCATACAAACCAAAACCTTGAGTGTCTAGTACTTCACTTACAACTTTAGGACTTTTGATATCACGTAACCATCCAATCACATAAATTATAGACACTAGTACACTCCAAAGTTTCATATATAAAGCCATGCATGCAAACTTTCGATTTCCATTTCCATGCAAACTAAAAATCCACCAAATATTTTAAGTAGTAAACTAGGCATTGGGTCGAAGCATTGGCTAGGAATTCAAGGGATTCGTGTGGGTTTAGGAGAAACAAATTGTTGTTTGTGAACCTTGGTCGAGCACACATACACACTACGTACTCATATCACTCACTTCTCAACTCTACGTCTTGTTTTAACCACCACTTTGGTGTCGTAAGTCCTAACAAAACTCTTTTGAATATTTTTATAAAACTTTCATTTGCATTATTTTATACGCGACACACACAAATGCACCTCATTATTCGAAAACTAAATATACAACATATATATATATATATATATATATATATATATATATTTTACGTTAGTCTATATATTTCACACCTTAACAAATAAACTATTTAGAGTTTTGAAACTAAAAAGCTACATACAACCTATTTTATAATACATTTCTAACGTATACAAACAAGTATCGAAAACTCTTAAAATTTTTCTAAGTCTTTTGTTTTATAAAAACTTGTCCCATGCTAGCCCAAAACAAAGCCCAAAACTCCCGTAGGCCCATTGGATTTAAAAACGCTAATGGGCCTTACATTTCGTTAAAAAGCCCATAAGCTAGGAAATAAGCTTTTCGAACTAATAAGCTGGTAGAATAAGCTCAATAAGCTGTTTTGAAACTATTTAAGAAATAAAAACATTAAGTTTTGAAATTAGTGAAGTTTGGACTAAATTTGCAAATTTTACAAAAATTGGGTTAAAAGTGTCAACTTTTCAAAGTTTGGGTATAAAATGTCATTTCGTAAATTTAAGGGTGAAAACTGATTTTTATAAACTCTAGGGTGAAAGGTGTAAGAAATATAAAGTTTTGGACGTAAAATGTAAATATATTTAATTTTGGACTAACGACGTAACGCTAACGCCGTTAGGGTAAAATGTGTAAATTTATAGAAAATACAAGGGCCATATATATAAAATTAATATTTTTATTTTTACATTCCACTTTTACAAGTTCACGTCACGACGTCACGTTTATTTTCAAACTATTATTTTTATTACTATTATTACTATTAAACTTTACGTTATTTTCAAACTATTATTTTTATTACTATTATTACTATTAAACTTTACGTTAATTTCAAACTATTATTACTATTACTATTTTTATTATTAAACGTTACGTTATTTTCAAACTATTATTACTATTACTATTTTTATTATTAAACGTTACGTTATTTTCAAACTTGTTGATATAAATAATTGACTAAAAACATTATTCATATCTTCCGATATCTCTATGTTTTGATAATCACAAAACTTAAACTAATCAAACCAAAGATCATGACGTAAACACGTATTTAGTAATAAATAATCACTTTCACCAACTAATCACTTAAGGTATGAATAAACAAAGTGTTTAGTGTAATTTATGATCAAAGGGGTATTTAATTAACTAATACAAAGTTTATTTAATTATATAATCTTATTATATATTTTTGAAAAACACTTTTGGTAATAAGGAAAAATGTTTTAATCATACTAAATATATGATTTCAAATATTTAACCAAAATCAGTTAGTTTTTCACCAAATAAACTTTCCCCACTAAAAGACAAAGTTTATGGCCGTTTCAGCTGGGCGGCCCCCTTAATTATAAAGGGCGGTCCCCTTAAATTTAAGGGGACCGACCATGATTTAAGGGGACCGGCCACGCTCCTCTGTCAGAAACTTTTGCCTATAAATACCACCTTAAACCTGGATTTTTTCCTCACCTTTTTGCACTAAAACTTTCTGTTCTAGATCTTCATTTCAATCCTAAAAATCCTTTGATCATTCATTTCATAAGCCTTTGTTTCCAAGTGATCCAAAGCCTCATTCTTTCAAGTGCAAAGAGAAGAATACTTCTATTAGAAGTATTACAACTTAGTATCATCTTGCTATCTAAGTTGTTTATTTATAATTTGTTGTAAATCCTTTATACTTTGGTGAATAAGGTGTATGTATTAGTTATCTAGATTTAGTTGAAGAATCTAGAATTGTTGATTAGTGTGAAGTGTAACTTGAAGTGAAGAAGAAGGGTTAGATAGTAGTGGTGATAGGAGATTGTAGCAATAGGATCTTGTAGTGAAGAAATTAAGGATCTCTAGTGGAGAAGACTAGAAGACATTTGTAGATTGAAGTTGTGAAGACATTAGTAGCTTGAAGGTGTCAAGACATTAGTGCATTGAAGTTGTGAAGACATTAGTGGCTTGAAGGTGTCAAGACACTAGTGCATTGAAGTTGTGAAGATATTAGTGACTTGAAGGTGTCAAGACATTAGTACTTTGAAGGTGTGAAGAGAATAGAAGATTGGTGTGTAGAAGATTGGTGTGTAGAAGATTGGTGTGAAGAAAATAGAAGATTGGTGTGTAGAAGATTGGTGTGAAGAAGGTGTGTTGAAGTTGTGATTGTGGTGTGATATTCTTGTGGTGTGTTATTTGGTGTGTACGGTTTTCTCCGCCATAAAGGAGATTTTTGATCTAGTGAAGAAAACTCTCGAGTAGGTGACTCGGGGAGTGGAGTAGGGCAAGGAAGGTGTCCTTGTAGCCGAACCACTATAAATCCTTTGTGTCTCGGTTTGATCTTTCCATCTCTCACTCTTTGATTTATTACTTACTTGCATTTCACACATAGTCATAATTGATAGTATTGTGCATATGTTGATTTCACATAAAGATCAAACTAAAATTCATTCATAAAACTAATCTTACAAAAACCAACCTAGTATATATAATTATATCTATACACTACTACACATATATATGCTTACATAAAATATATGAAATTGTATATTCTTTCCAAACATTATACATAAGCATTGTATATATAAAACCTTTAATAAATCTTGTATTTATACTTTTGTAGTTAAGTGTTTTGAAATTGTACATTATACATAAGTAGTATTTATACAAAATCATAAATTAACTAGTATATATATTTATGTATTAAAGTGATTTGAAAGTTTTATCTTAGAAACTATCTTTTATAAAATAAGCAAAACGAAAAAGACGTAAAACTATTCAACCCCCCCTTCTAGTTTTCCACAATTGGTATCAGGAGCCACGTCTAACAAGATTTTTAAAATATACTGTATTTTAAAACTTGTAACGATCTATGGAATTCGAAAAATATCTAGAAGGAGAATTTACGCAAAAACCACCTTTATTTGAAAATGATCATTTTCTTGAATGGAAAAATAAATTTGAAAATTATGTGAAATCAATAGATCTTGATCTTTGGCATATTATTTCAATTGGTGATCTTAAACTAACCAAAATGGATTTTGAAAATCAATATAGTAATCTTCAAATAAAAATTGATAAAAATACTAAAGCTAAATTACTTATTTTCAAAACTCTACCAAATGTTGAATATGAAAGATTATTTCCTTGTAAAACGGCAAATGATATTTGGAAATGCCTTTTAAAGTTTCACCAAGAGAAATGTAAAACCAAAGATGATAAACTTGATATTGCACATGAAATAGTTACTCTAGAAAATTTAATAGATAAATATTTAGTTGAAATAAACACATGTACTACTAGTTCAAATGTGATCATTGAAGGTACCAATAATGAAGAACACATGTGTCAAATCCGAAGAAAGCATGTTAATAAATCATGGTGCAACAAGGACGATAAAGACGATGTAAATACGGAATACGTGAACATCCTAACAAATGTTAATACAAATAGTGATGACAAGGATTACATGCTCCAAGATCCAAGCAATACTACAAACAAAACATGGAGCGACATGAACAATGGAATTGATCACCGTATAGCGAGTGAAGATTGTACAAGTACAAATAAGGTACAATTCAAAACCAAACATTTTTGCTATGATCAATTTATATTAGAATTTTCAAAAATGGAAAATAACTTCAAACACTTTTGCAACATTGACTCAAAAATTATTTTTAAAAATGAATCTTCAACATCCGCTGAAAATAACTTTGAAAAAGAAATAATTTTAGAAGACAAAATGTCTAGACTTGAAAGTAATATTGAAATTGATCTTGAATGTAAAAATTGTCAAGACTATAAACATGAAATTAAAATGGAAAAGGAAAAAGCAAAAATATTGGCAAAATTCGAAAATAGTTCTCAATCTTTAAAATATCTACTTAACATTCAAAAGTCATTTTATGATAAAACTGGATTAGGATTTACGGCAGATGAGTATTTGACAAATACATCAAAACAAATAAAATTTGTTAAACCTAATGGAAAAATTTAGAACTATTATTATTTACATCCATTGATTATTTCTCTAGTCAAGAAAGTTATTGTTTGTTTGTTAAAACAAACAAATAATGAATTCTTGTACTTCTCGACGACATCCTCTTCATATGCATTTAAGTGCATTGGATGTTCACTACTAATCAACTCGGACCCATGAGAATCTGGGTACCAAGCTCTCTGTCATGTGTAGGTAATTAACGATCAAAGGAACTACTACCTTTTGGATCGCTCTATTCGCTTTCTTTCATTTGATGACCATTGACTTTATGGTGTGTTCGTTACTACCTCATGACGAAGGATTCTTGTTCTACCATTCTTAATCTGCACGACTTGTGATGATTGGTGCGACCGATAGTGTTTCTATGATCAAGTCTCCTTGATCCTTTTTGCATTGGGATATTACTTCGCTTCTTCAACTTGCTTTGGGGAAAACCTCCTTGACGTTTTTTATTGCTCTCATGACCACTCTTAAAGAAGAGCTGGACCTGAGGTAAGTTTTCTTTTCAAAAACTTGCCTACATTACATTAAGATAGAGTATGCTTCAATTAGTATATTAATATGTTTTAATTTGCAAGTTGCTATGCTTTTAGATCATGAATACCAATATATGCATACATAACATTAGGATAATTAACCCTCTTATTGCTATGTCTATTATCATTTATTTTAGTTTTCATCTATATTGATAATCTTCTATGATCTAGAATAGAATACTTGCCATTTGTGCTATATGATCTTACTAGTTGCATTAATAGATATGTTATAATTAAGACTTGCTAGTGACTCAATATTACAATGTGTCTTGTATACATGCATATATACATATGTCTATATTGCATTCATTGATGATTTTCTTTGTCCTTTCCTATCTCATTGCATTTAGATGTTCAATGTCTACCATATCTCTTTCACATCTTTAGTTGCCATTAGAGATGATTACATGTGACAATGGGCTAAATCGATTCTCTTGAAGTATATCTTTCACCTGAAATTTCTTTATTATCAAAATCAATACATCATATTTAAAAACTTCTCTCTTTGAGTTAAAACCCTTCGAATATCTATTTTATGCTTTTTCGAACAACATGCTTAATCATAAGCTATCATAACATTATTTTGATCTTTATCAAGATAGAAACATTTTTCTTTTTGAAACAAAACAAAATTTGTTTTATTAGGATACAAACTTGAATGTATTTCAAAACATTAAGCCAAGTATTAGTGAATCAAGAAAACTTCATATTTGGTAATCTTCGATAGGTAAATTTAGGAACTCGATTTCTTCTAAAAGGAGAATGACTACTGGAGAATCTATTGACTAGAAATTCAATTTAACCTAACGGTTGAATTGCTTCTATGTGAGAAGTTGGGTGTGTGTAACCCGTAAAAACGGTCGTGTTTAGCCTGAATTGAGCACCACTAGTAATAGTCTCATACTCATTCTCCAACTTGATTAAATTGTACTTCCTATATATACCTAACGCTAGTTTACTTTTATGAACGTTGCTTCTCATTAGATTCTTTCGTTCCCAGATTTATGGCATTAAGTGATAACTTACTTTCAAACATTGTTGAATAAAACTAAAAACATTTTGTTTTAATCATTATTATTTTCTCACATATGTCATAAACTTATGTGAAAATGACATCCACAATCTAATCAAATCATTTCATGAGAATCATGGTTTGCCCATATGGATCTTGTTTGTAACAAGTCTTGAAGTTCATATAATCATATCTTCCCACTTGTTTATCATAAGCAATCTTAAATTTGTTTGCACTAATCCTACTTACCATTATCTTCATATAGTTGCATACTTAACTAGTTTGCTTTATTGCTTCCTTAGTTACCAAACTTAATTGAAATATTAGTAGATAACATGATTATTAGGAATTAATTGTTCACTATAATCATTTCTATGATATTCTCTACATTCATGAATAGTATGCTCTATATAGCCTCAAGAGTTGAACTTACTTGAATCCAAATCCAAAAACACAACCTTTTTGAAAATTTCCTGCCAAAAACCCATTTCTGGCATTCTGGGAATCACCAGATGGGCGGCCCCCTTAAATCATAAGGGCGGCCCCCTTAAATTTAAGGGGACCGGCCTCCATTTAAGGGGACCGGCCATCTGATGGTCGGGGATACTGTTTTCTTTATCACTTTTTGACCCATTTCAACATATACTTCCCAAAATTCACAAACATATTTTGTCCCATACTATCCCTCAAATTTTCCTTCCTAAACCACATTTCTCATACACTATAAATACTCTCCTCCCACCATTAATGCCATCACACCCAAACATGTCATCTTCCAACAACCAAAAACCAAAGATTTCAAGAACCGCAAGGATCTCCGTCAAACCCGTTTGGAGGAGGAAACTTGACTCTTGTCATAACCCTTGTGATGTTGTTTCAAGTCAACCAACTACTCAACCTCAAACCCACTCAAATGAGTCATCCCACAACCTATCTTCCACTAATACCCTCATTAATGCTTCCTCTTTTGATGAGCATGCTCAATCCCAAAACAACAATCCCAACATCTCAATCAACACTTCACATATTGCTCATTCAACAAAGACATCATCCACTCATGAAGAACCTCTTCCACCCATATCATGTTTTCATGATTACCCAAGCTCAAACAAGTCTCCACCACCTAGAGTACCACCACCACTTCCTACAACCTCACATGCCACTCCAATGTTGCATGTGCAAACCTTCACCCAAGACAACTATCATGCTCCACCACCATCACCTTCCTCCGAACACTTGAAGTTCGTTGAGGAGCTAAAAGAGGCACATGAGCTTAGTGCTCTTTTAGCATTACATCTTGCTCAACGCAATTTGGATCCACCACAATCAAGCTCACCATCATCACCTCATAACAAAAACCAACTTGAGAAGCATGTTAACAATTGCCCTTGTTGCATCTTCCTTCAACAACAAACCATTGCTTTGAATGAGCACTTCACTTGGATTGAGTATCTTCTTACTAGATCTCAACAAACCCCATCACTTGAACAACATCACAACCCTCAACCAACAAACTCCACTTCAAATCCACCACCTCCAAGCTCTACAAACTCACCAACACCCATGGAACCAAGAGTTTACCTCCACTAAACCACCAAGCATTTGATATGCTTATGTTTTCTCATTTTCAAATAAAACTCCTCAACCATTTTGGGATTCAAGAAAGTTTGGTGACACTCCTTGTTGGCACTATAGGATGTTCTATGTTATTTAGAATTCTATTTGTATTGCCTTCGTAACAATGATTATGGGTTGACATAATCATTTCTCTATTATTGAATGGTTTAATATATGTTTCTTATTCCCTTGTGCCATGATTATTACTTATTAATATTATGCTATATGTATTTGCTTGTGCCATGCTTGTGCTTCTAATATTTTTCTTGCAAGAATTACTTTCTCGAAACCTTGGTGCCCTCAAACGAGGGGGAGCATACATCAAGGGGGAGTTTTCTACCCGTTTAAACTTCTCTCACGAAGCTTATTCGGCCTAACCTTTTTGATTCTACAAAAAGGGGGAGAAGTGAATATAAACTTACTAAATACTTGTCTAAATATTAACTTTTGGATTTAATAAGTTTAGGTTTTGTAATCATCAAAAAGGGGGAGATTGTTGATATAAATAATTGACTAAAAACATTATTCATATCTTCCGATATCTCTATGTTTTGATAATCACAAAACTTAAACTAATCAAACCAAAGATCATGACGTAAACACGTATTTAGTAATAAATAATCACTTTCACCAACTAATCACTTAAGGTATGAATAAACAAAGTGCTTAGTGTAATTTATGATCAAAGGGGTATTTAATTAACTAATACAAAGTTTATTTAATTATATAATCTTATTATATATTTTTGAAAAACACTTTTGGTAATAAGGAAAAATGTTTTAATCATACTAAATATATGATTTCAAATATTTAACCAAAATCAGTTAGTTTTTCACCAAATAAACTTTCCCCACTAAAAGACAAAGTTTCTGGCCATTTCAGCTGGGCGGCCCCCTTAATTATAAAGGGCGGTCCCCTTAAATTTAAGGGGACCGGCCATGATTTAAGGGGACCGGCCACGCTCCTCTGTCAGAAACTTTTGCCTATAAATACCACCTTAAACCTGGATTTTTTCCTCACCTTTTTGCACTAAAACTTTCTGTTCTAGATCTTCATTTCAATCCTAAAAATCCTTTGATCATTCATTTCATAAGCCTTTGTTTCCAAGTGATCCAAAGCCTCATTCTTTCAAGTGCAAAGAGAATAATACTTCTATTAGAAGTATTACAACTTAGTATCATCTTGCTATCTAAGTTGTTTATTTATAATTTGTTGTAAATCCTTTATACTTTGGTGAATAAGGTGTATGTATTAGTTATCTAGATTTAGTTGAAGAATCTAGAATTGTTGATTAGTGTGAAGTGTAACTTGAAGTGAAGAAGAAGGGTTAGATAGTAGTGGTGATAGGAGATTGTAGCAATAGGATCTTGTAGTGAAGAAATTAAGGATCTCTAGTGGAGAAGACTAGAAGACATTTGTAGATTGAAGTTGTGAAGACATTAGTGGCTTGAAGGTGTCAAGACATTAGTGCATTGAAGTTGTGAAGACATTAGTGGCTTGAAGGTGTCAAGACACTAGTGCATTGAAGTTGTGAAGATATTAGTGACTTGAAGGTGTCAAGACATTAGTACTTTGAAGGTGTGAAGAGAATAGAAGATTGGTGTGTAGAAGATTGGTGTGTAGAAGATTGGTGTGAAGAAAATAGAAGATTGGTGTGTAGAAGATTGGTGTGAAGAAGGTGTGTTGAAGTTGTGATTGTGGTGTGATATTCTTGTGGTGTGTTATTTGGTGTGTACGGTTTTCTCCGCCATAAAGGAGGTTTTTGATCTAGTGAAGAAAACTCTCGAGTAGGTGACTCGGGGAGTGGAGTAGGGCAAGGAAGGTGTCCTTGTAGCCGAACCACTATAAATCCTTTGTGTCTCGGTTTGATCTTTCCATCTCTCACTCTTTGATTTATTACTTACTTGCATTTCACACATAGTCATAATTGATAGTATTGTGCATATGTTGATTTCACATAAAGATCAAACTAAAATTCATTCATAAAACTAATCTTACAAAAACCAACCTAGTATATATAATTATATCTATACACTACTACACATATATATGCTTACATAAAATATATGAAATTGTATATTCTTTCCAAACATTATACATAAGCATTGTATATATAAAACCTTTAATAAATCTTGTATTTATACTTTTGTAGTTAAGTGTTTTGAAATTGTACATTATACATAAGTAGTATTTATACAAAATCATAAATTAACTAGTATATATATTTATGTATTAAAGTGATTTGAAAGTTTTATCTTAGAAACTATCTTTTATAAAATAAGCAAAACGAAAAAGACGTAAAACTATTCAACCCCCCCTTCTAGTTTTCCACAAAACTATTATTACTATTACTATTTTTATTATTAAACGTTACGTCATTTTCAAACTATTATTATTACTACTATTTTTAAACGTTACGTTTTATTTCAAACTATCGTTATTATTAAACCTTACATTATATATAACTAAACTAAACGTAAAATATATTATAAAACTAAAAGTCTTACTAACGTCAAATTAACAAATCGTGCATTTAAAAACTACTCGCGATTAAAACATTTAGACTATCAAACCCTAAAACTTGCCATACCTTATCTAGGTCGTGTGCGGAGCCGTTCCCATTTTGCAAACTGAGTATCGATAATTTTATTCACTAAACCACTAAGGTGAGTTCATAGCCTCGCCTTTACTTGTTTAAATGTTTTATAAACCCTGCGAGGGGGATACATGCTAGTTTTTACAAACTGAACACAAGTATTTTCTTGGTATGCTTTACCTGATCTTGTTATTGCTTAAGTACCTTTCCTTGCTAAAAGTCCCTCATATCATGAGCCTTAGTCACCCAGGAGGTGAACGTAAATAATTGTGGATAGATCTATTAGGGACTGACCATCCCCGTTTGGGAGTTCGAGAAAACAACCAAACGCACTTTATTTGAAATCTAATAGGTTACTGGCAAGAACCTATCCCGAGGGCCCCCTGTTACTATAATCCATCATTCGTGATGAGATCTGTTAATCGGCTGAGCGTCATGAGCTTAATGCAATAACAACTGTTTTTAACTTATAATTTCATGACGGTGCAATTATCACTTATAACTTGTGTTCAACTTTTAAACTTAAACCTATGAATATCACTCAACTTTTGTTGACTTTTAGCATGTTTATCTCAGGTCTATAACGAACAAGGATGGGACGGAAGAGCACGAAATTCTCACAAAGGCTATAAAATTTTATTATCATTCGAAAACCTATTTAACAAATTTTAAAAACCACTGGGACCTCATTTTGAAAACTCTGATATTTATAAAAATTCGAATGATAAATATTTTTAGAAAATCATTTTCTACTGAAAAACTATGAGCTGTGAAGTGACACCCAATCTTTATTCCGCTGCAAATATTTCAAAATTGGGGGTGTTACAAAGTTGGGGGAACAAATTATGGGAAGAGGAGGGGAGAGGTTGAGTGTGGCAGTGGTTTACAGGCCAAGTTGGGGGGGGGGGGGGGGGGAAGAAGGTGAGGTGGAGGTGGTCAACATGGGGGTTGACTGAAGGGAAGTAATAAGAATGGACGGGGTGTTTTTTATTTGGTGGGAGTGGGCTGGTTGGGATATGGGCTTGGGGGGTTTGGTTTTGGGCTTGGTGGATCAGTTTGTTGGGTAAAAAAAAAGGGTTTAGGTTTAGGTATATATTACAAAGGGTCCAAATGGTTAAGTGTTATTTTACAAGGACTAAAGGTGTAATTCCCAGAAAGTTAGAGGGGGGCTGTGGTGATTTTCCAAAGTGTTCACAAGGACAAATTTTGACAACATTTAAATATTACAAGGATGAAAATTAATATTTTTCAAAATAAAATACCCGGGGACTAATTTTGCAAATTTCCAAACTCCGGGGACTAAACTTGTAATTTTCTCAAAATTTTCATCCAGGGATTAAAAGTGACACATGTGAATTCCCAAAGACCCAAAATGATTTTTCTCTAAAAAATATCCCACCAGGGACCAAATCTGCCAATTATTGAAACTCCAGGGACCAAACTGTAAATTTTCAAAACTTTTCTAATTTTTCACCAAAGGACAAAATATGACAACTTATGATTGTAAAAGGACCTTTGGTGATAATTTTCCATATTTTGAATATCTAGGGACTAGTTTTGTCATTTTATGAAAGTTGGGGGACTAAACTGCCAATTTTGCAAACTTTGTACGTTTTTCATCTGTTTTTGCTCATTTTGCATCTAAAACATATAAAACAAAAATTTGAAATATTTTTAGTATTTTGATGCATTTCTGAGTGTTTTTGTATGTTTTGCAGTTCAGATTAGGCCAAAAATGATGAGTGTTTGAGCACTCATCAATCATAAAATTTAAACTTACGGTTTGACGTCTCTTTTTCTCCATGAAACGTTTGGTGTGCTTTGTGAAGATCGGCTCGCGATTTGTGTTGAGTTAAACCACAATGTGTTCTTGATGATTAACCTAAATGAGCCAAATGCACAAAATTATATTCAAATTAAACAACCAAATCGTAAAAAAAAATGGGTAAGATTCATAAAATGTAAACTTACGATTGATATACATGATGATTTGTGAAGATCAAGCCTTGAACGCTTCGGTATGTAATGTGTGTGTGATTTTTAGATCTACAAATTGGAATAGTAAGGAATAGTGGTGGCGTGAGAAACGAGAACGTCACAAATTAAAAAATCAAATAAATAAATAAAATATTATTATATTAACTTGTTCATTCCCCATGCAAATCTAAGAAGATTTTGTGTCATCAGTCGCACACTAAGTTCAAGTAGCACAGCCGTCAGTCGCACACCAGTTCGGATAAAATAAAATAGTAGTGGGGTCACATCATGATTGGTAAATAGTTGAAATGAAATGTGTGTTGTGTCACGTGTCAACAAATGTATGGAGTAACACAGTCGCACAGGTAGCACATGACCAAAATTGGAAATTGAATAATTTGTGACTCAGTTATGGTTGTAAATCCGATTTTAGGCACTATTTTGGAATTATCCCTTTTATTTAGGCTTAATCTTTGAGAGCTTCACTCTTATTTCCACCCGGGGCCTCCGAACTCTTGAGGACGACGATGATTTTTGGGATAGTATATATGAACTTGGTTTCACTTTTATTCCGATTTAAACCCATCCACCTAAATAGATTAGAGTATTAGACATACCTTAACAAGAGGTATAATCATCAAAGTAGTTATCCAAACTTCCATAAAAAGTACTATATATTTGAGATTAATATAGTTTAAGTTTCGACCATTTGATATGACCCGGGTTCTTTTATAAACAAAAGTCATAACTCTACCCATGCGATATATCGACTAAGTATCAATAAAGTATAATCCACGACTCAGTTCACCAAAACATACCTATTTCTCATGGTGTGCTCATTTGGGTTGGCAGGATAAGATACATTTAGGTGCAACATATAGGTACCACTTGGTTAGCATGCGTGCCCACAAAAGGACAACTCTAAATCATTGGCTCGTATGGTTCCTGCCAATGTGTGCTTCTTTCCCAACACGCATTCACCCCATCATATCCTACTTGAAACCTTGTTAGCCTCAAGCATGCACAACCGTTTTTTTGAAAAAGTGAATTAAAAGGTTAAAAAGTATACTGAACAAGGACCATTTGTTACACTTTTACTTGAGTTTTTTACATTTGGTTATTGATGATTTTGCTTGTGATTGTTATCAGTGTAAGTAAATTTAAATATAAGTGGTTATTTAGTCCAATATTTATAGGGCCCATATCTAGTTAAGCCCATGTAATCCCTTGTATAATTTCTAGTATCTTGATTTATCTTTGGGTTATTTGTTGCAAATCAATGATCATCAATTGACAGTATCATTTGCTTGATGATAGAATGCATCGTCAAGCAAGCAGTGATTCGACAATGTATGGTTAGTATATAAGTTTATCCACTAGGTTTTAAAACGGGAGTTGGATTGAAGTTATCATGTTGTTGTGTCTCTTAAGTTTCCGTTGTTGAAGATTTATTAGTTAAAATTTTGCAAGTAATGTACAATACAATCAGTGTGTGAGTACACAATTGCATATTAGAAACACACATCTTGTGTTATATCTATGTAACAATTTATGACCAAAACACAGCGTCATTCGAAGTGTGGTGAGTAACCTTATTCATTTCGAGCATGATCTCAAAAGCTTATTAAAGAGAGATAATTGTTTGAAAATGCATTCAACTTAACACATTTTACTTTTGTATTAGTGAACTTCAATTTTCAAATTTAGGGTGCGTTTAGTTCGTAAGTGGGATTGGAATTGGATTCGGATTTGGAAAAGGTTTGAAAGAAAAAGATGAGAGAGAAAATATATATAATATAATAATTATATATATTTTAAATTAACATATTGAAATTAAAAATATATTTAAAACTAAAAATATGAGAGAGAAGAAAAAAATATATTAAATTTGTGGCTATAAATGTTGGATGTGCAATAATTATGTGGGAATCATACAAAAGGTGGATGAATCCATTACTTGAATTCCATTTAGGTCCACCAAACAATACTTTTTGTCTATGATTGTATTCCATAAATCCGAACACCTCAAACCAAACTCACCCTTAATCATCAAACTTGCTAATATTTCCTACAAGTACAAACATAATTGAAATTTATCATGTGCAAATCATATCACTTTCAGATAACACACATTGGTCAATTTCATAATTGTCAGTACTCTGTTATTGATTTTAATCTCATAATCCTACAACAATTGTATCTTATAAAAACTTTTAAGACTATTAAAAACATCAAACTTAGAATCATGAACAACCATGAAGTTGTAAAATCTCAACATAACAACATAACTATGAATTATGAATGAAAAAACAAACAGATTACACACTCAAACTTCCTTCATTAATCCGCAGTGGTCCATGTCAAGTCATTCTCAAATATCCAATGGCAAACTTCAATTTTGCCCGGACCTGGTCCAAGTGCCATGAACGCTCCATGGCCCGGGCTCCATGATGAAGTGTCAATGTGGCATATAGCAACACCAGTGTTTATCTTTGCCTTACTCTCCACGTCAAGTATATCTGCCACGTAGACTCTCACTTTCGGGACAGAGTGGCAGTAATACAATAGGTATGGGTACAAACTTTGATGACACGACACAGACTTAGTAAGTTTCCCACCATTGACCCCTTTGACTTCACCAATCATCACTTCTTTCTTCGACCCGTTAATGTTATCCGTTGTCCTAGCAACAACATCGTGGCCCAAAACTGAAACCGCAAAGTCAATCATATCCTCAATTGAGCCCACACATTGTTTGGTCTCACCTGGGCTCGGGGCTCGTTCACATTCTGAGAGCGTGTGGGCCATCACACGCTCCAAAACAGACTTGTCCTGAGCCTGAAAGACTTCTTTAAGATCAGATAATTTGTTAGTGGCAAATGGTAATTTCGAAGTGATCGCTCGGGGCAAAAATGATCGTTTAGGCATCTTATCTATGATGTCAGGCATCATCATAATGGTTCCCTTTCTCAGCATCTTTTCTCTAAAGAATTTGACCGGTTCGATCCATTTATTTACCAAACTGCCACCAACTTTCTTCGAACTCGAACTAGGTTTTGTGTATTGACCAAATCTAACACCAGTTTTAGTATAATCTTTGAACGTGGTATTCAAAGCGTAAATACTAAAACCGGTGCTTTGGCCCATGGATCCTTTACCGTATTCTCTAAAAGAATCGGATCCAGGGTTAAAAGATTTCCCGTAATTAACAAAAGTTGTTTTGCCCGAATTTGAATTCTTACCATAGGACAAAAAACTATCACTACCCGAGTTAGCCCCATCGCGATAACTAACAAAATTATCTGAACCCGCATTTCCACCACTACCACCATATGCCTTAAAATCATTTTTCGGGTTATTAGCATTAGAACTATACGCCTTAAAACTATCATTAGCACCATTAGCCAACTCACCATAATGTGAGAAAGCCGACCCAATCACATTCGACGTGTCCCCATAGCTAGTAAACCCGACAGGTACCCCATTCCCATTCTTCGCGTAATTAGAAAACTGCTGGTTCCCAGAATTCGTGTCGTCCACATAACTTTTAAATGTCATGGGGTGATTATTCCCATTTGCGGAGTATGTCGCAAAACGGAGATCAGGCACATTGACACGTGGCATGTATGAGGTAAAGTCACCAGTGCCACCAGTAGCATCAGAAGCATAGCTAGTAAAGTTCGAATTCGCCACATTGCCATCAGTAGCATATGAAGTGAACCCTTCATGATGACCTGTAGATGCGCCACTGTACTTAGTGAAATCACTAGATGCAAAATTTGTGTTTTCTGAATAGTTTTTAAATGTATCTGACCCGCCAAGGCGGTTTGTGCCATAGTTTGAGAACTTTTTAGGGTCATAAAGAGCGAAATTCGAGTCCTTGGCGTGACCCGTGTTAGTTGTTGCTTCTGAATCAAGGAAGCAACATAAGTCAGCTAATGAACAAAAAGATGAGAGATGTGATGAAAGTGAGTGATTAGATGCTAGTTTTGTGTATAATGTGAATTCAAATGATGCAAGTGGAGATGCTTTCGATAGTAGAAATGAAGGGATTGGCTTTTTGTTCAAGATTTGTGTTCTCCAATATCGAGTTATAGCCGATTTAGGTGTAAAAGGGTTCGATTTAGTTAACGAATTCGAGGTTGTTAAGGTCAAGGAAACCTGCATGAAAATAGTTGATGTTAATGTATTAATTAGTATAATATAAGTAAGAACAAAAACAAATTAAGGTAAAAGACAATGGAAGAAGAAGTTGAAGAAGAAGCCAAATGTAGTGAACTTACATTAATGGATGATAGTAATAAGAACAAGAAGTAACACAGATTGAGTTTGACTCTTTTGTCCATCTTGATTTGTTTGTGTTTGTGTGTGTAGAAGGTTGGTGTTTGGTGTGTTGGGTGGTTATGAGATCTAGCTATAAAGGGGAGTGGGATCTTATAAATTACTAACATACATTCAACTTATTTTCTTTCATATATGTGTAAGTTATGCCGGTCCGGTTTTGCCATACGACCCACTATAAAACATAATGGTGGGTCGTATTGATATAAACCGAATGAGTCTTCGCATGACTTACTTATACAGTTATACATACAAACATGTTAATTAAACTTAGTGAGTCTAACTAGGAGGTGTTTAGTTCGGCGAGGCCGTATAAATTTGAGTAAAAAAGACTTGTCTTTCTCATATAACTTGGACAGACAAAATCTAGTTGATACGTTTTTTTAGTCTAAAATAGGCGTTTTGGAATGGTTGATTCAAAAGATTACTTAACTAATACTCCCTCCGTCTTAAATTTATTGTACACTATTGACTTTTTTAGTTTTTCTTTTTCAACTTTGATCTTAAATAATTTTGTGGGTGTTATCTAATATTTGATGCAAAATATATAAATGGTTTGTGTTTTAATTATACTTTTCAATGATATAATTTTTCATCAAGTATTGTATAACAAAAAATATATATATATATATTTATGATCAAAGTTGAACCAGTTTGATTTTGAAAATTCAAACTGGACAATTGTTTTAGGACGGAAGGAGTACAATTTATTAACTTCTGTTGTGTGAAACTCAAATTAACTAGGTTAATTTCATGGGGCTTTCCTTGTTTGTTTGTTGTTTGATATATTGTTTAGTGAATTGTTGTGTTTTGTTTTTGGGGCTCTATCATTTTTAATTATCTTGTTAAGAAGGTGGGTTGCCATTTTTTTGTATCTTGTTTTTTGGGTTTCATCCCGCTAATAATATGTTGCCTTTCAAAAAAAATCGCTTATTAATTGGAAAAGGAAAAAATAAAAATAAAAATAAATAATAATAATAATAAAATGCCTTTCCGGTTACTAAAATCAGTTTACCCAAACATCAACATTTAACAAGAGGGGCCACTTTCTTTACAAGATCTTGAACTTGCTTATACTTTTTCTTTCGGTAGCAATGGGCTGAATATAGGTCAAGTACAATAATCATATTATATTTATATGTACAAAATTTCCAAATAAACCAAGTATGTCATGGTATCTTAGGAAAAGGATGGACTGATTTGAATAACTGAGATGTGTATAGTTGGTGATGGTACAATATGGGCATAGGTATGACTACAAACTACGTATATGTTTCTGAATCACTTCCAATTGTTCAAAATAAAAGCTTTAAATGAAAAGACCAATATGGGTGTCTTCATGGTGACATTTTCTTTCTACTTTTCCTTTTTGAGAGTTCTTTTACAGAAACGGTGAAAAAGACAACCCAATGGCGACCATGCTTTATAGGACCATCGATTAATTACTCATGATTAACAAGGCCAGATTGGTTAATCATTTTACTTGTCACATTCTTTTTGCATATTTAATCATGTGTTAAGCTAAAGTTACATATATCTATTTGAACATATAAGCATTACAAATTATAAACATCATTTTGATTTTTCTACTAAGGTTTTCATTATTCTGAAATTCTTTGTTTTCTTACAAGCCACCCATTGTATATTATTAGATAACTGTTAATTCTTTCTTCGTATAGTTTTGATATATCTTCCAACTACTACATCTATCTAGATTATTATTAGAACCAAGTCACTAACATCAGTTTTGGTTAAAGGAAAAACCTTATAGTCTCTACTCGCATAATAAGTGTAGTCCGTTTTAGAATTATTTTATTTATTTCCGGTGTTATAGACAATAACTAAAATTATGAAAACTAAAAGCACTATCTTATTATTCCAAAATTCTATGTCACATTCATGTTAGAGATTTGTTTCTTTGAAACGGTTAAATATTTCATTAAAACTGAGAAGGAAAAATGTATGCCCTGCGGGCATTCACAATGCTAAATTCATGAAAAAGTCTAAAACTAATAAAAACCTTTATGTTTTGTTTTAACTATAAGTAATATTTTATTTAATGTATATGTGGCATTAAAAGGTTTATATTCTTGAGAACCTTTTCATAATTTAATTTATGTATTATGTAGTGACACTAAGTTTATAACATCAAAAGGTTTTCAAATTGGTGCTTAGGAAGGTTTATAAACTTATATAAAACTCAATCATTGTGGATGCTCTAACAAGTAACAACTAAAATACAATTAAGAAACTCAATACAAACTAACCAAGCATCTAAACATTGACTAGCTAGGGAACTACACTAAGAATGAAACCGTCAAAGAGATAAAAACTAAAGACTAAAACCAACCAAACAATCTATGCCAAACACCTACACTAGACATGAAACCAGTACTAGAAATATGACAATAAACTTGAAACTCATACTAGACACTTACTATATGAGATGAATGTAGTATTGTTTAAAAATTCTGATAAATAGTTGAATATCATGGCTAAAAATTGACAATGTCATGCCACAAAACATTTGACAACCAAATGATTAGCATTTATTATTATTCCATTAGTTTCTCTCACCTTGATCCATCAACATTCACTGACAGGGTGGGTAACCAAACCTTGACATTAAACAATGTGCATGAAGGCAAGGAAATTGAAATGATCAAAATAAGACAAGCATAGTGGGGAGCTAGCTAGAGATTTGTAACAAACCTCACTCTACAATAAGCTAGCATATCTAATATATCAATTTGAACATTTATCATATTCACATCTTCTATTTTCATCAAACAACTTTATGTAAGCACTTGTATTTTCAACACATTTAGTAGATCTAATAAGACTGTATTAAACAAACGGCAATATCTAAGTGATGCACAGAAAACAATGAGTTAGGATTAGTTTAGTAGTCAGAGAGGCCAATAGTGGAATAGATTCCTACTGCAAATTGCATCGGTTTCAAAGATCAAAAATATATGAGAGATGATGTATGAGACAAAACATTGACAGGAATCTTGATGAAAGTTTGCAGTTCCACAAACGCACCACTGTCACACCTAAATTATGCTTCTTTGCTAACCTTATTTTAAGTCAGTAAATAGTATTCAAATGTTTAGGCAGATTTAGTATCAGTTTTCTATATTCACAGTTACTAATATCCATTTTGCTACTTATTACTATTATAGATACTAGTATGTGATTGACAAACAAATTGTTATAATGTAAATGTCCCAAAACGTACAAAACACAAGCTATTATATGAAATGACAAATTCGGTCAATAATGGTCAATCTTAGATACTCAGATATGAAAAAACATTTTAAGTCCGTGCGTAAAACTAATGGTTTAACTATTTAACACGATGAATATGAATGTTAATAAATTCTTTTATTAACATGAACGCTATGAGGTTATCGTAAATATTCTTCTATGCTCACTTTTGTGTTGCCTTTTTCCTATTGCTTACTTTATTGTGTACCTATGGTTCACTTTACCTTTGTAAAAAACACATTATTTATCTTAGACATATGTGTTTTCGGTATGGGTCTTAGAAGAAACACTTTTATGTTTACTGTATTGAAATTTCCAAGTTGTTTAAGAATCTTTTGACTTTTGTCATTTTGTAAAGAAACTTGTTAAATTCTAATGCATTTGGTTAAAATTATATAGTGATAATACAATTTGGAACAAAAATCCAAACATGTATAATAGAAGGTTTTGAAAATTATGATTGACTTGATTACTTCATATATTAGGTGGAAAGAAGGGATGATATGATATAGCTATGCTGAAAAAGTAAAAATAATATATACATTGAATGTATATAAACTTGAAAATAACTTTTATTTGCCTTTCTAAACTACTTCACAAATATTTTATTTCACATTCATTAACTATTAAACTTTTAATTCTATTTATATTCAAGATATAATAACAATTGAAATAAACATGCATGGAACACATACTAATTCATATTTAATGTGAAAAGTTATATTCATTATATTTGCCTTCTCGTCACGATTAATACGAATATAGTTATATAAATTTTTAATACTCAAAACGTTATTATCTCTACTATATATAAATAAAAAATGGTTTTGCCTAGACCCTAAGAAACTTAAAATTGAGTAATGTTTTATCCTCAAAACACCTTTTAAAACTTAAATTCAAACAAGTTTTAAGGAAGTAGTTGGTTTTATATGTTAGTTCGATAATCTAGTTTACATATTATAAAATTTAAATTTTTTAATATATATTAAGTTTGAGCAATTTAGTCATTTCACTTTGACCAATGACAAAACGAACCCGGGGTTTATTCACAAGGAGGCCACCTGCAATTTGGCCAAACCACTAAGACGGTTTTTGCAGTATCACTATAACTAAAGTATATCTTCATGAATAAAAAGGAGGCAATGCTTAAAGCAACACCTGCAATATCTTTATCTCAGCTCGTACAAGATGCTATCAAGATAAGCAATAGATAGCTTTATCTCTTACTTACAAGTTACAAAATCAATATCTGCAATAGCTTTACTTCGAACAAAATTATGTATAAATACTTATACGGCAGGTAACACCAAGTAGAAACTTTAGCTTTGATCATATCAACTATCTATATGAGTAATAAGTTTTAACTAGCGGGTAGCTAAAACCGAGTTCTAATTTTATACGGAGTGTAGTCTTAGCCGGTCGATTGGTGGTTGTGTTTTATGATGATTAATTACTTAATTATATTTCAACCAAAAAGTGGCCATACAGAAAACTTGTATGAAATACTTACTCCATAAGTCCATAAGAGAAGATAACAATACGTTAATACCACCAAATACGAAAATGTTTCAGACTTGGAAGGGCCGCACACAAAACTAACTGAGTAACTGGGAAAATATGTTTGGGCCTAATTTCATACTATAGGCTTAAGCGGGCCTTATGGGCGAGTCTTTTGTTAAGTCAAGCGGTAGTGCGGTTCGTACCTTTACTTGGGCCAATCCAAGCAACCCATTTTTAGTCTGATTTTTTTTTTTTTTTTTTTTTTTTTTTTAAATCAGTTTTGTACTTGAAAATGAACTGTATATAACATGATTAGGCATTTAGGCTTTTGATAGATGAGTCAGAATTTTTTCCATAAAACTGGTCCTTAGAACATAAATTTATAATTACTCAGTTATCAATGACTTTATTCATTATGTTGTAGACGATTAACATATCAATACTAACTAGGCAAACAAAGGTTCAGACAGCCCCGAAACTAGTCCATAACAACACCCGGAATCTTAGCTCTTCAATAGACAAAGTGTATAGACAAAATAAGTACTGTACTAAAAAAGAGTCCTCAGTTGATTTTCAGATTTTGTGGTTAGTTTCTCACATAAGCAATAATGGGACGTATACCTTCGCTGAGAGTTCTAGAAGTAAGAAAATGTTGTAATGGTGTACATTAGTCACCAAGTTGAGTATACTAGGTGTTTCAGCCTTGTTGGACTTAGAGAGGTTTTATAGAGTATCTTGAGAGTCTCAAAGAAGTAAGTATCAAAGAGTGTGATGAAATAAAATACTTGTGGGAATTACAATCAGAGGGAAGTAAGGTTTTTGTGAATTTAAGAAAGTTGGAAGTATCTTTTTGTGAAAAATGGATCAGTTTAGGAGAGAAAGAGGAGGTTCATGATTATTTTGGGTGTGACCTCCTAACATCTCTTAGGATTAAAGAGTTGATGATTTGGTTTAACGTGAAAAAGTTGTATGAGTCACCTCAGTACTAAGCAACACAGTTTACCTTCCTATCTTGAACTACTTAAGAGACATCTTAACATTAAAAAGAAATCAACAATTTCTTGTGGTCAGTTATTTTTTTATTTACTATGAAAATTGTTCATCATTTTCATTTGCTTTCCAATCTGTATGTATGTATGAAGGAATGCTTTGGTTTGGCTTTAGATCAACCGTTTACAATACAGTGACTATGTTAATGCCGTTTAATTAGGTGGTGGGTAATATGATTAAGGATCATAACAATTAATCAATAAGTATGAGATAAGCTGAAAGTGAAAACTGCATGATCATGGTTTTGATTAAATTCAAAATCATCTTCATTTGTTTATGCTATCACAGAACCTGTTTGACGAGTGAAATAACTTATTTTAAAGTAGACCTTTTTATGGTGTCGCACGATGCTACTTCATCGCTTGGTTTTATAGTTGAATGCAACAAAAATCTTGTGCTATGTTTGGATATTAATGGAAACCTTTCTGAAACATTAAGGGCCGGGTTTGATTGCTTCTGGGTGTTGGCAGCTTCTGCATATTTTTGATCATAAGGAGCTAGGTGTGTTAAGTTTTTAGCATTTTCTAAAGATCACTACAGTGTTTATGACGCTTAACAAGATAAATGGTTTCTTTGTTTTGCCTGTGAATGCTTTCAAGAATGAATGAAAAAAATCTTATACATCCGTATGTAAGTCATATTTGTAACAGTATTAATGCTGACTACGGAAATTAATTCTAGAAATGCATATATGTGTTTACATATTGCTTGTCACATTTTCTAATTGTGTATAGTATGGGAAGGAATGTATCTGTTACTTCTTGTGTAAATATCAAGAGCTTTCGTCGGTGTTTGAATGATATGATGTCAGAATACCACGGTACAAACGCCTCACTTTAGTAATTATACTATTGAGAACTTGTACATGTTACAAGTTTACAAATCTACAATCATTAGCTCCACACTTGTAATTGGAAATTATGGTCCTAGTTGGATGGTATGATGTGTAGTACGTACTAGCCGGTGATCACTTATTGCGAGTCGATAAATTAGGTGCGTGAGCTGTAATAAAACATGGTTGGTGGTACATTTAGTAGGATTGCATTTGTGATACTTAGTATTGTATGTTCACTACTAAAACTTGTCATTTATTCACATTTATTTCTTTATCCTATAAAAAGTGCGTAATATTTTATTAATTTATTTACATTTATAAATGTGTAAAAAATTATTACGCTAGTAAGTGTGAATATGTATAAACAATTATCTTATTTTTCACACTTAAAAATGTAAAGGAAATAAATCTCACGCTTTTAAGTGTGTGAAATCAAAAATTGTTCCATACTTAGAAGTGTCGAGATCAGTTTGTCACACTCATTTTCTTCGCATTTCTTCTTGTGTGAGGAAATTAGGTCTAAAAAATTGTTGGTGTGGACAAATTTTAAATATTTCCACACTTATAAATGTGATTTTTTTTTATTATTATTTTATAATACATTATGTTTTTGTAAAAAAAATTATTGCTTATCAATGTAACAAAATTGTACACATATATAAGTGTAAATAAACTAAACAAAATTTACACATTTTCTAAAAGTGTGTAGAATTAAGTGCGTAAAAATTATAAGACAATTAATATTGATTAATTGAATTGAATGAATAATGAGAGAATATATATAACCCAATATTTATAGCCTAACACTTGATATTTATAGCCTAACACTTGGGATTATACTAATCCTAATCTTGTACAAATACTAATATAATTTTAACTCTAATAAAAATCCACTAATAGCCCCCGTAGTTGAAGAGGAAGTAGAGCGAACAATCAGAGTGTCTCAAAACTCAACAAATAAAGCCGGCGGTACTTGTAGAAAAACTTTTAGATACACCAATGATGTACTTTAGGACATCAAAATACTCAAACTGTCTCGAAACTAAGCAAACAAAGCAGCCGGTACTTGTAGATTCACTAATGATTCGCTTTAGGAAATCAAAATTTTCATAATGATTCTTGAAAAGTAACACTAGGCTGCATTTTGAAGAAGTAACATAAATCGTTGAGCTTTAGTCGACTTTAGGTGGACTTTAGATGAAGATTGGCCGAGCTATAGTCGACTTTAAATGTAAAGAAAAAAAAACGTAAAGAATTTTAAAGACACTAAACAGACTAAAACAACTGAACTTAATTCTTTATTTAAACAATACCAATTTCAAACAAATCTTCTATCAAAAATCAAAACAAACGATTTCTTTAAACCAAACACGGTCAAACAATTTTTATTTTATTTTATTTGATTATTATTATTTTATGGCTAAAAGAACAAAATCCTAATTAAACTAAAAAAAATAAAGCGAAAATAACCGGGATCCTCCAGATCACCGGCGAGTAGCCGATGACCGGCGGATAGCAAATTTTGTTGGTGGATCTTACCTAAAACTCAGATACTATGTTAAAGGTAATTCTCATTTAATGAGAGAAAACATTGATTAATTGAGTTCTAACTCTAATACAAACCCGCTAACAGAAATAACATTTTTGTTGTATTGGTTACTATTATTTTTTATTTGAGGTTGGGTATTTTGACCAGTTGAGTATCGAGCTAGCCAGTAAGAGCATCTTCAAATCTTCAATGGAGGTTTAGAAAGGTTGTCCGTAGTGACATAAAGCTTATGTAGAGTTCATACTCATAAATCTTTATTGAAGCACAAAGTTTATAAATAAGAGGGATGAACAAGTTCATGCTTATAAACCATGAAAGAGAAATAAATATGGCTCCACTAGTATTAGTTCGTGTGAATTATGAGATAATATAATGATAATAAAATGTTATTGTGCTCCACTTAGGAACTTATGAAGTTTATACTAGAAGAAAACTATGCCCAAGCCTATTTGGGCTAGAACCTCTATTAGCCGATGTATGATAATGCTGATAAATATGCCCAAGCCTGTTTGTGGGTTAGGTTTCTAGGGTTTCATATGTAGTCACCATTATAAATTGTGGATCAATAAGACATAACATCTCATGAGGTTTTCATTGTCTAACATGGTATCAGAGCGGGTTTGCGGATCAGACCCACTCTAATATGAAACTCTAGAAACCCTAAACCCACAAACGGGCTTGGGCATATTTTTCTTCTAATACCCCCGGCGCAATCCGAGCGGCAAAATCGCGAAAGCTCGGATTGGAAGAGAAAACAAAATAAACACTAAAGTAATAAAAGTTTTGTTGATTAAGACGTTCGACAGCAAACGAAGACAAATCTTCATCTGCAGCTACTGATGCGTAGGGATTGCACCAGGCTTTACCTCTCGAGGGATCTCGAGAAGCTTACAACCCCCACCAAGCAGTGTACCTGATCGATGTAGTATAGTATAATGACAAGTACCGGGGGATTGATCGTTCAGCTAGGAATAGTGTCGCTAGGATTAGAAAACCTAAAGACTAGGTCTAGAGATGAGGGATGATTCTTTTTGTATTTTTTATATTTTATGAAAGCAAGTAAAAATCTCGGGTTTGAAGGAGTTGGGCGGAATTAGTTGCTAGTCAACTAACCCAATTACTAAGATGCAATCAAAATAAAATACTAGAAATGAAAATAAACTAAATTATACTAGTGGTGTGAGCAATATATGGGAGAATTGTGTTTACTTAGATTTCACTACTCCCTAGATATCTTTTACATGTTAATTACTTGTTACAATTGCGTGGATGACGGATTGTATTCCTTAATACCATTCATGGGGTGGCGTACTTACTTCCCCAATCCTATAAGCGCCTATTTCACTCCTATGTCGAGCCGGCTAAGAAGCTCCTAACATGGGATCATTAGAATTTGCTCATGCATTAAATACAACCAATAAAACCTAGTACACATCGGTTCATGTTTCCTAAGACGTTCAAGCATGTTACACAATGGAGATCTGCCAGTTTTCTTAAGCCTAACATTGAAATCATTCATCCAATACAACTATAAACAAGTAATCAACACACAATTAACATCTAGGTTTCATTACATCTAAGCAAACACATGATAGATCTAGCTTAGCATGTTGGAATCAAGACAAGCACAAGATATATTCAAACAACACATGACATATTGAATGAATTAAGAGAAGACTTATCTCAATTGAACATGAAAGGATTCAAGGGGTGAAAACCCTTGAAAATACTGTAAAATACGACCTAGGGTTTACAAAGTTCGGCCCTAGTATTCTCCACACAAGTTCCTCTTTAATAAATGAAAAATAGAAAACTATATATATATTCTGATAGGTGACAGCGTCAAGAACAAAAGTCTGACGCCGTCATCACGCCGCCAAATAGTTTCTCGGACTGCCTAGATCTGGGTCTGTGTAACACCCCCAAAATTTGATATAGCGGAAGACTCAACAAGCTTTCGGGGTGCTACGCGGATTGGTATCCAACACAAGACATAATAGAACGAGATAAAGTAAACATAATAAAAACGCAACCAACACGGGGTTTTAAAGTTTACATTTATCCCAACATCATTCAGAGTCAGGCCCAAAAGAAAGTAACAGTAGGTCCATAATTCAATATCAGAGTTTAGAAAAATAGATCCATAAACCAGGAGCCTTAGCCGAGCCATCCAATCCATGCATCCATATCATCACTTAATTACCTGAGAAAACGTGCTAAAAGTCAGCTTTCGTTGGTGAGATCATAGGTTTAAATTCACCTAACAATATAGTGGACATATACGCAAAACGCTTGCTAGCTAGACTAAGGATTCGCTAAAAGCCTGCGGATACCCTCCGCTCCAACATAACACACGGATACCCTCCGTTCTAACATAGATATTCGGGTAACCCCCGCAATACCAGTAAATACTCGGATAACCTCCGAAGTATTAATAACCTATAGGTGCACACTACAGTATCTAAATAAGCCAACCTTGAATAGTACACACGAACCGTGTGACTAAAGCTGACAATTCCAAATAAGCCAACCTTGAATAGTACACGCAAAATAGGTGACTAAAGTTGACAATACATCCTAGTCCATACGCATAGCAAGTTTTATAAAGAATATAGAAGCGATAATAGTCCACATAAATAATTTGCACGTTTCTCACCCCAAGTATTGAAAACATAGTTCAAGAGTAAAAAGTGGGGCTATGACTCACCTCAAGTCCAGAAAACAGCGAGAAGAAGTCGGTAGAAGTAAGATGTATAGTAACTCACAAGACGGCAACTACGGACTCGGCACGGCCTAACAATATCAACTCGTTCAGAAATCATTTCCTCAAATTCAAAATATTCCCAAACCCGGACGTATTCCGTTTTATTTTCCGAAAATCCATTTCATAGTAGTTTGGTGTATTTACGTTTGGTATCCATACGGGTGGTGGGTCGACACAAACAAACCAAAAAGGTCACACAAAAGAACAATAAAAATAACTATAGATCTAATATTAGCCCAATATATTATTTAAATAAATCGTCAAAGTTTAACAAATCCGTCGATTTGATAATCCTCGTATTTATTTACGTAACATACCGTTCCAAGATTACACCCAATCCTAAAGCACATAGCACATAAACGCTATATGGTATATATCGTAGTTTAATAAACTCCTTATATACATCGTTAAATTGGCCAGATTTCCCGATATATATATTCGCAATTTATTACCCTTTACATATACCACAACCTATGGGCGTCGTAGGATACGATGCCCATTAATATACTCATTTCGTATAGCCAAATAACCCGGTTCAACCTTTCGGTTAAGTAGTTATTTAGTTATAGAAAACGCTTATATTAATCGTCATATATCCGTGACAACACGAAAGTCACAAACAAAACTTACCTGCACTCGAGTGACCACGACTCCGCATAACTCGATAGGTTTACTCGTTATATATATAAAATGACATTTTATTTAATATTTAGTAATTGTCGAGAGTTTCTCGTTTTATAATACATTTTTATGATAATACTTCCAATAATATTACGCTACTCTCGTAGCCTAATATATTTAGTCGTATTATTTATAATATGACTCGTGATTTTTATTATTATTAATATACGCATTTATACAATTATATATCCGTTATTCACGTCTATATATTCATATAAACGTTTATATTACCAATAACTATTATTACGAGTTTTATTATTTATGTTTTAAATTGTAAATAGTTATCGAGTTATACGAAATGGTCACATGTCCGAGTCATGACTCTCGGCTCATTGTCCAAGTCCAAAGTAATATGCAAAAGTCATAAGAATCAATATATCTCCGTCTAAAACAATCCCAATCCACGTGCTACAACAATAGGGTCCGACAACGGCACCCGACTAACCTATCTCCGTCAATCTAAGTGACCGTCTCACAATCGGTCCCCAATAACACTTCTCGTCAACACTTCTCAATACCAATATCCATTGTCGAGACCAAAAGTGGTCTCGACCCACAAGTATTCGGCCAAGTAAATAAACAACCAAACCAATTCCAAAACCAAGTTAACAATAAAGAAGCAAATATAACCAAGGTCACATTCGGGTTGGTTTACCAAGCCAAACCCGAGTCCACTCGACTTGATTGAGTCGCGGTACACACCACGAGCCAAAAGTGGCTCGAACCAAGCATCAAAGTTCACATATACGGCTCCAAGGAGCACTCCAAATGCCAACATGACCACACGGATCTCGGCAACATTAACCATTACACGGCATCGAGCCGCGACTCCCATGAGTCGAACCAAGTAAAACCAACGCGAGCAAGAAATCAAGAGCCATAATCAAGGCTCACAATAAACAAGAAATCGAGCACCATGGCTCGAGTTAACACCCAAGCCGTGAGTCATGGACTCACGGTTCGAACCGAACCCACAAGAATACAACCCGGACACCAAACATTTTAATAAAACGAGTTTCCATCATAAACCCATAAGTATTTCCCGTTTTTAATATGAAAACCCATTCGGATCTAAACATGTCGTGACCAAGGGTCACGTTTTTATCAAAAATACGAGTAACACTCGCCTCACCTTCGATCTAAAAAGGCTCCAAACCATAAAACCCTTCGAAAATAACGATTGGTGGTGAAAGATGGTGGTGATTCGTGATGAAAAATGAGATTATAGGGCGCGTGTAGGGGTGGATCTAAGAGATTAGATGATATGGAATAAGAAAATGGTGGTGGTGTTTAGTGGTGGCCGGCGGTGCAGTGGTGGCGGCCGGTTCTTAGTTGGGGCGGCTAGGGTTTGATAAGAAGAGGGGAATGAGGGAGAGAGAGAGATGTGTGAGTGAGGGTGTTGTGTTTGTGTGAAAACCGAACCAAACAAGGACCCTTTGTGGTTCACTCTTTTATATATATATATATATATATATATATTTTTTTTTTTAAGTTTTAAATAATAATAATAATAATAATAATAATAATAATAATAATAATAATAATAATAATAATAATAATAATAATAATAGTAATAATAATATTACTAGTAGTTTTGAGTGGGTACAAATGGGTAAATGTAAAACATACGGCCCGAGACCCGAACTCATTTTCAAACTTTCAATATCCCACGAAAACATCCCGTAAATAATTAAATGTAGTCGGACTCGTAAAACGAATCATAAAATTTCCCGTTAGGTAAACCTAGTGCCGGAGTCAACGTAGTACCAGTGAGAATTTTAAAAATACATCATCAAGTAAATTCCATAATGAATTATTAAAATAATTCTCGAATCCCATAACGACATAAAATATAATTATCCATAAAATTGGTCTTATAAGTTCGTTTCGAATAAAAATTCCAAATAAAATTTATAAACGAACTTTAACGTAATGCGGGTTTTCAAAATGGCTCCCTAAATTGCCGGTTGTCACATCCTCCCAGTCTCAGAAGAAACCCGTCCCGGGTTTCCCTCGGAACAATTCATCTACGAAGTGAAAAGCTTCGGATATCTCTTCCGGAACTCGTCCTCACGTTCCCACGTAAATTCTGGTCCGTGTCGGGAATTCCAACGAACCTTGACGAGCGGAATGCGATTTCGCTTGAGTCGTTTAACTTCACGATCTAAAATCTCAATTGGCTCTTCCACAAAATTCAATTTCTCATCAATAAGAATATCCTTCATCGGAATAATAGGCATCTCATCAGAAAGACATTTCTTCAAATTACTAACGTGAAACACGTCGTGAACTTTACTCAGTTCAGGTGGTAATTCCAACCTATAAGCCACGGGCCCAATTCTTTCTAAGATAAGAAATGGTCCAATGTAGCGTGGGTTGAGTTTTCCACGTTTCCCGAAACGTATCACACCCTTCCAAGGCGAGACTTTCAGCATCACTTTGTCTCCAACCTGGAACTCTAAGGGTTTACGTCTCTGATCGGCGTAACTCTTCTGCCTATCTCTGGCTGCTTGCAACCGATCACGAATCTGAGCTACTTTCTCCGTAATTTCCAAGATAAGTTCAGGGCCTGTGAGTTGGCTATCTCCAACTTCCGCCCAACCAATAGGCGAACGACATTTTCGGCCATACAAAGCTTCAAATGGTGCAGCTTTAAGACTTGGGTGGTAGCTATTATTATAGGAGAATTCCGCAAGGGGTAAATACTTCTCCCAGCCTTTACCAAAGTCTAAGATACATGCACGAAGCATATCCTCTAAAGTCTGAATGGTCCTCTCACTTTGACCATCGGTTTGGGGATGATATGCAGTACTCATATCAAGTCTCGTCCCCAAAGCCGTTTGAAGTGATCGCCACAAAGCTGACGTAAAGCAGCTATCGCGATCAGAAATAATCGATATCGGGACTCCATGACGAGAAATAATTTCCTTCACATACAACCTCGCAAGTTTATCCACACTATCATCTTCACTAATTGCTAGGAAATGAGCAGACTTAGTCAGACGATCCACAATTACCCAAATAGCGTCACAACCGCTAGCTGTCCTCGGTAATTTGGTAATGAAGTCCATTGTAATCCGCTCCCATTTCCAGACTGGAAGTTCTGGTTGCGTCAGTAATCCTGACGGTCTCTGATGTTCGGCTTTAACCTTAGAACATATCAAGCACTTACTAACATATGATGCTATATCTGCCTTCATGTTTGGCCACCAATATAACTTCTTAAGATCCTGGTACATTTTGTCAGACCCAGGATGAATAGAATACCCCGACTTATGCGACTCATGCATAATTAACTCCCGAATTCCTCCATATAAAGGTACCCAAATCCGATCTCCAAAGCATAATAATTCATCAGAACGCTTAACAAATCCTTTCTCATTCTCAGCCATCCCAAATATATTCTCAGCAGATCGGTTTTCTGCTTTCAACGCCTCCGTTTGTGCTTCAAATATTTGAGACGGTAAAGGCGATACGATAGTCATTCCTAATGACCTAACTCGTAATGGTGGTATTCTTTCCTTTCGACTAAGAGCATCAGCAACAACGTTTGCCTTACCAGGATGATAGCGAATTTCGCAATCATAATCGCTTAGCAACTCGATCCAACGTCGTTGTCTCATATTGAGCTCTTTTTGATTCAAGATGTGTTGTAGACTTTTATGGTCAGTGAACACAACACACTTTGTTCCATACAAGTAATGTCTCCATATCCTCAAGGCGAAAACCACAGCACCTAACTCCAAATCATGGGTGGTGTAGTTTTTCTCATGCTTTTTGAGCTGTCGGGAAGCATAAGCTATCACTTTCTCTCGCTGCATTAACACTGCTCCCAAACCTTTATGTGAAGCGTCACAATAGACGACGAAGTCCTCGTTTCCTTCAGGTAACGCTAAGATAGGAGCACTACACAACATCTTCTTAAGTAATTGAAATGCTTCCTCTTCTTTATCTCCCCATTCGTACGTAACACTCTTTTGAGTCAATTTGGTTAATGGTTTAGCTATCTTCGAAAATCCCTCGATGAATCTTCGGTAATAACCGGCTAAACCTAAAAATTGACGAACTTCTGTTGGGGTCGTAGGTGCAGCCCAATCTTTTATTGCCTCAATCTTAGCAGGATCCACATGGACTCCTTGTCTATCAATTACATGACCCAAAAATTGTACCGTCGGAATCCAAAATTCACACTTCAAAAACTTGGCATACAGTTGCTCATTCCTGAGCAATTCTAAGATAAGTCTTAGATGCTCCTCATGCTCCTTCTCACTCTTCGAATAAATCAGAATGTCATCGATGAACACAATCACAAACTTATCTAAGTAAGGCTTACACACCCGATTCATGAGATCCATGAATATCGCCGGTGCGTTAGTCAACCCAAACGGCATCACCTGAAACTCGTAATGCCCGTAACGGGTTCTAAAAGCCGTTTTCGGAATATCTTCCTCGCGAACTCGAAGTTGATGATATCCCGATCTCAAATCGATCTTCGAATACACACTCGATCCTTGAAGTTGGTCGAACAAGTCGTCGATCCTCGGTAACGGGTATCTATTCTTCACCGTTAACTTGTTCAGCTCTCGGTAATCAATGCACATACGAAACGATCCATCCTTCTTCTTCACGAATAAGACTGGGCTCCCCAAGGTGAAGAACTTGGTCTTATGAATCCTTTCTCGGCTAACTCCGCTAATTGTTTTGACAACTCTTCTAGTTCGGTAGGTGCAAGACGATAAGGCGCTCGTGCTACAGGTGCAGCACCAGGTATCAACTCAATCTGAAACTCCACTTGTCTAGTCGGCGGGATTCCCGGCAAATCATCGGGAAACACATCAGGAAAATCACGAACTATAGGCACATCTCCAATGCACCTTTCCTTTTTCTCCGTCCCTCCTTTCTCAGAAATTTGAGCTAAGAAAAGGTAACATCCTTTCTCCATTAGCTTTGGTAACTTAGTGCAAGAAATAACTGCTAACCGAGATGGGCTCCTCGAATCCTTTCGATCTCCTAATATATTTAGGATTTCCTTTCCGTAAGGTACACGCACGATCTTCTCGTCGCAAAGTATGTGAGCACGATACTTCGACAACCAATCCATACCAATGATGACATCGAAACTCCCTAATGTGACGGGTAGAAGATCTATGTTGAAAGGGTGATTCAAGAAATTTAACGTGCAACCGCGAATGATGGTATTGATCCTTTCTATATTCCCATTTGCTAACTCTATATCATATCCAATTCCTAAGGCCATCGGGGGTTTCCCTAGTAAGGGTGCAAACGTAGTGGACACAAAACTCCTATCGGCACCAGTATCAAATAGTATAGAAGCATAACGATTATTGAGAAGGAACGTACCAGTAACGACGTTCGGATCTTCTCCTCTCTCGTTCCCGAGTGCATACACTCTTCCCTGAGCAGCTCCAGCTTCCACACGTTGGTCCCCGTTATCTTGTCGTCCACGGTTTCCTCCAGCTCCACGGTTTCCATGATTGTACCCATTACCACCCGAGCCTTGATTTCCTTGGTTCCACGATTCTCTACACTCGTTCCTATAGTGTCCCTTCTTTCCACACCCATAACAAGTAACGTCTGCCTTATTTCTCATCTCAGGAGCAGCTTGAACCATAACAAGAGGTCGAGCTCTACAATCCTTAGCTGTGTGTCCTTTCTTTGAGCAGTTCTGGCATCTCACACTACACCATCCAGTATGATGCTGGTGGCAACGACCACACTTGGGTGCATCACCGTTCTGGTTCTTCTTATCTCCATTACCAATAGCATAAGCCTTAGTTTGTCTCTTGCTTCGGTGATCATTGCCCTTAGAGTGATGGTCTCTCTTTCTCTTTCCATTCTTCTCCTTATCAGCTCCTTCAAATTCCAACGAATCCATAAGTTGTTGAGCAATTGTGATTGCCTCATGGATGTTTGCAGGCCTAGCAGAAATCACATCATTCCTTGTAGCTACAGTCAACCCATCAGTATACCTCTCGATCTTTTGAGTCTCAGTTTTTACCATATCTGGGCAAAGCAAGGCCAACTCCTGGTAACGACGATTGTAAGTCGTCATATCATTACCTTTCACTTTGTGGTTCCAAAACACAATTTCTAGCTTCTTAACCTCATTCCTTGGGCAATAAGTCTGAATCAGCAGAGACTTAAATTGCTCCCAAGTCATGGCATAAGCTACATCACTCCCAACGGAATTTCGGTAATTGTTCCACCAAGTTAAAGCTTCATCCTTGAAAGTAAAAGAAGCAAACTTTACCTTCGCATTCTCCGCACATCCACTGACATTGAACACTGACTCAGTCTTCTCAATCCATCTGACCAAGTAAACCACTCCTTCAGTTCCACCAAACTCAATGGGTCCACAAATCTTGAACTCCTTATATTGACATCCATAAGCACGAACAGGTGGAAAAGTTCCAGCAAAATTGTTGGAATGATTTGACTCAGCTAGTAGTTCAGCAACTCTTTGCTCGACAAGTTGATTGATCATTGCTTGATCCACAGTAGGTGCATTAAGTGGAACATGATCATTGTCTCCCTGAACATCAACATTTTGATTCCTGTTATTGCGGTTAGTAGTGTCCAGGTTGTCAGGAGTAGGGGTTTCAACATTTCGAGTAGGTCGGCGTCCTCGGCGACCAGGGGTAGTCACTGCAGGACCAGTTCTGGTAGCTCTAACAGGGTTTCGTCGTGGGGCCATTGATCTGAAACATCATACAAGTTCATGAGTCTCCAATAGAACTTATCAATATGCTCACAAAAGTAATTCAACGAAGCCAAGTCATGGAAAGAATAGCAACAATACACCACAAAACATCAATAAAGCGAATAAGGACTCAATTTCCATAATACCCAAAATCACATAATACCATATACTAATAACCATCATCCGTACAATAGAGATCCAACATCGTTCCAACTACTGGAAAACACAAAACATACTAATCGTTCCAAAAGAGACGAATACTGAACAAAATACATCAAAATATGATAACTAGCTTTTCTAACCGAACACTCCTCGGTGTAGAAAGCAACAAGACAACATAACCCAAGCATCTAGCCACGCTGCTGGCGGAGGCTCCTCAACTCCTGCCTCAAGCCATCAAGATCCCTCCATAATGATCCTAGCTCCACACTATGGGTGTCGCTGTCTCTCCTGAGATCTGCCACCTCCTTCTCTAGCTCGGTGTTCCGCTGCCATAACTTGCGGTCGGCCTCTCGAGCTGTGACAAAACCTCGCTGTAAACTCGCGATCTGCTCATGAACCTCCATCAAAACTCTCCTTATCTCAATCGACCTGCCCTCAACAACAATCATGTCAACTCTCAAATCTGCTAAAAACTCTCCAATAACTCTCTCAAGTCGATCAGATACTCGCGAGATCTTCTCGCCTTGGGCAGTAATCTGAGCCCACAACCTGCCACTCTCACCTAACTCTGCCTGCTCAGCAGAAACCTCAGATGACGCATCCGACGCCACTGGACTACCAGGTGGTGAATCTAACAGAAACGGATGATCAGGTGAGACAGGCTCAATCGGGTGTATAGGTGAATCAGGCTCCTCAGCCTGAGCTGGTGGTACTAACACATCATCATCATCAGGCATCTCATCCTCCTGAGGGTCATCCTCCTCCTCAGGGTCATCATCATCACCCTGCTCAGCCTCCTGAGGGTCATCCTCCTCCTCAGGGTCATCAGCCTCATCCTCACCCTCGTACTCCTCCTCCTCCTCATCGGAAGAGTACCTCATCAATCGTCGTCTCCTAACAGGTGAACCAAGTGGAGATGTGGTAGGTGATCTAGGACGACGACGCAATGATGTGGGTGGCGCCTCTGACAGAAGAGAGTGAGCATCAATCTGTAAAGGTGATGGAGTAGGGCGCACCGACATGCGTGCCGTAGCTCGGTGGGCAAAGCGTGGGGCCACACGAGCCAAAGCCTGATGAAGAGTAAGCTGCCTCGATGTACCAGGGAGCCCTAGAGAAGATGAGGGTCCCTGCGTAGATGCAGCAGGTGGTGCTGAAGTAGAAGCTGTCTGCGGCACAGTAGCTGAAATCATGACAATCTGGTAAGGATCATCAGATGCCATAGTGAACTGTGCTGGTAATACCGGTGCAGTAAGAATATCCTCGACAACATCGGGCATATGGGAGGCCATGGTCTGTGACAACGGCGTAGGGTAGGTGTAAGTGTTTCAAAACAACTAAATCACAACTCAAAATACCATACCAAAATCCTCATCAAATAATTAAATCATATAATCTCAATAAAGAGTTTCAAATACCGCATTACTAAAACATTTATAAAATAATTAGACCATATAATTCCTCGAAACGCCATCTTATTACTAAATCCATAAACCTCAAATCATCTCAAGAAATCCCAAATCTAATAATCATCTCAAATATCTCATAATACCTCAAAATAATAGAAGATGCTTCGGCTTGGTGGGCTGGCGGGCAGTGGTCAAGGATCATTTTCTATAAAAATTCGGTTATAGTTTAGGTGTTTATTTACCTAGTTCTCTATAACCTTGGATCTGATACCAATCTGTAACACCCCCAAAATTTGATATAGCGGAAGACTCAACAAGCTTTCGGGGTGCTACGGGGATTGGTATCCAACACAAGACATAATAGAACGAGATAAAGTAAACATAATAAAAACGCAACCAACACGGGGTTTTAAAGTTTACATTTATCCCAACATCATTCAGAGTCAGGCCCAAAAGAAAGTAACAGTAGGTCCATAATTCAATATCAGAGTTTAGAAAAATAGATCCATAAACCAGGAGCCTTAGCCGAGCCATCCAATCCATGCATCCATATCATCACTTAATTACCTGAGAAAACGTGCTAAAAGTCAGCTTTCGCTGGTGAGATCATAGGTTTAAATTCACCTAACAATATAGTGGACATATACGCAAAACGCTTGCTAGCTAGACTAAGGATTCGCTAAAAGCCTGCGGATACCCTCCGCTCCAACATAACACACGGATACCCTCCGTTCTAACATAGATATTCGAGTAACCCCCGCAATACCAGTAAATACTCGGATAACCTCCGAAGTATTAATAACCTATAGGTGCACACTACAGTATCTAAATAAGCCAACCTTGAATAGTACACACGAACCGTGTGACTAAAGCTGACAATTCCAAATAAGCCAACCTTGAATAGTACACGCAAAATAGGTGACTAAAGTTGACAATACATCCTAGTCCATACGCATAGCAAGTTTTATAAAGAATATAGAAGCGATAATAGTCCACATAAATAATTTGCACGTTTCTCACCCCAAGTATTGAAAACATAGTTCAAGAGTAAAAAGTGGGGCGATGACTCACCTCAAGTCCAGAAAACAGCGAGAAGAAGTCGGTAGAAGTAAGATGTATAGTAACTCACAAGACGGCAACTACGGACTCGGCACGACCTAACAATATCAACTCGTTCAGAAATCATTTCCTCAAATTCAAAATATTCCCAAACCCGGACGTATTCCGTTTTATTTTCCGAAAATCCATTTCGTAGTAGTTTGGTGTATTTACGTTTGGTATCCATACGGGTGGTGGGTCGACACAAACAAACCAAAAAGGTCACACAAAAGAACAATAAAAATAACTATAGATCTAATATTAGCCCAATATATTATTTAAATAAATCGTCAAAGTTTAACAAATCCGTCGATTTGATAATCCTCGTATTTATTTACGTAACATACCGTTCCAAGATTACACCCAATCCTAAAGCACATAGCACATAAACGCTATATGGTATATATCGTAGTTTAATAAACTCCTTATATACATCGTCAAATTGGCCAGATTTCCCGATATATATATTCGCAATTTATTACCCTTTACATATACCACAACCTATGGGCGTCGTAGGATACGATGCCCATTAATATACTCATTTCGTATAGTCAAATAACCCGGTTCAACCTTTCGGTTAAGTAGTTATTTAGTTATAGAAAACGCTTATATTAATCGTCATATATCCGTGACAACACGAAAGTCACAAACAAAACTTACCTGCACTCGAGTGACCACGACTCCGCATAACTCGATAGGTTTACTCGTTATATATATAAAATGACATTTTATTTAATATTTAGTAATTGTCGAGAGTTTCTCGTTTTATAATACATTTTTATGATAATACTTCCAATAATATTACGCTACTCTCGTAGCCTAATATATTTAGTCGTATTATTTATAATATGACTCGTGATTTTTATTATTATTAATATACACATTTATACAATTATATATCCGTTATTCACGTCTATATATTCATATAAACGTTTATATTACCAATAACTATTATTACGAGTTTTATTATTTATGTTTTAAATTGTAAATAGTTATCGAGTCATACGAAATGGTCACATGTCCGAGTCATGACTCTCGGCTCATTGTCTAAGTCCAAAGTAATATGCAAAAGTCATAAGAATCAATATATCTCCGTCCAAAACAATCCCAATCCACGTGCTACAACAATAGGGTCCGACTACGGCACCCGACTAACCTATCTCCGTCAATCTAAGTGACCGTCTCACAATCGGTCCCCAATAACACTTCTCGTCAACACTTGTCAATACCAATATCCATTGTCGAGACCAAACGTGGTCTCGACCCACAAGTATTCGGCCAAGTAAATAAACAACCAAACCAATTCCAAAACCAAGTTAACAATAAAGAAGCAAATATAACCAAGGTCACATTCGGGTTGGTTTACCAAGCCAAACCCGAGTCCACTCGACTCGATTGAGTCGCGGTACACACCACGAGCCAAAAGTGGCTCGAACCAAGCATCAAAGTTTACATATACGGCTCCAAGGAGCACTCCAAATGCCAACATGACCACACGGGTCTCGGCAACATTAACCATTACACGGCATCGAGCCGCGACTCCCATGAGTCGAACCAAGTAAAACCAACGCGAGCAAGAAATCAAGAGCCATAATCAAGGCTCACAATAAACAAGAAATCGAGCACCATGGCTCGAGTTAACACCCAAGCCGTGAGTCATGGACTCACGGTTCGAACCGAACCCACAAGAATACAACCCGGACACCAAACATTTTAATAAAACGAGTTTCCATCATAAACCCATAAGTATTTCCCGTTTTTAATATGAAAACCCATTCGGATCTAAACATGTCGTGACCAAGGGTCACATTTTTATCAAAAATACGAGTAACACTCGCCTCACCTTCGATCTAAAAAAGCTCCAAACCGTAAAGCCCTTCGAAAATAACGATTGGTGGTGAAAGATGGTGGTGATTCGTGATGAAAAATGAGATTATAGGGCGCGTGTAGGGGTGGATCTAAGAGATTAGATGATAGGGAATAAGAAAATGGTGGTGGTGTTTAGTGGTGGCCGGCGGTGCAGTGGTGGCGGCCGGTTCTTAGTTGGGGCGGCTAGGGTTTGATAAGAAGAGGGGAATGAGGGAGAGAGAGATGTGTGAGTGAGGGTGTTGTGTTTGTGTGAAAACCGAACCAAACAAGGACCCTTTGTGGTTCACTCTTTTATATATATATATATATATATATATATATATATATATATATATATATATATATATATATATATATATATATATATATATATATATTTTAAGTTTTAAATAATAATAATAATAATAATAATAATAATAATATTACTAGTAGTTTTGAGTGGGTACAAATGGGTAAATGTAAAACATACGGCCCGAGACCCGAACTCATTTTCAAACTTTCAATATCCCACGAAAACATCCCGTAAATAATTAAATGTAGTCGGACTCGTAAAACGAATCATAAAATTTCCCGTTAGGTAAACCTAGTGCCGGAGTCAACGTAGTACCAGTGAGAATTTTAAAAATACATCATCAAGTAAATTCCATAATGAATTATTAAAATAATTCTCGAATCCCATAACGACATAAAATATAATTATCCATAAAATTGGTCTTATAAGTTCGTTTCGAATAAAAATTCCAAATAAAATTTATAAACGAACTTTAACGTAATGCGGGTTTTCAAAATGGCTCCCTAAATTGCCAGTTGTCACAGTCTGGGTCTGATGCCGTCATGTATACTCCTTATGCAGGCCGTCACCAAAAATAGTCTTGACGCCCTTGTTGTGACGCCTTCAGGTTTTCACTGGGTCGTCATGGATTTTACTCTTGACGCCGTCATGATTGTATTCTTGACGCCGTCAGGTACTGTTCTCAGCATTGAAAATTAAGTCTTTGCCGTTTTCTTCACTTTTATGCTCCAAAAACGTCCGAATTGCTTCCTTTTCCAGAATTCACTCCCAAAGTACCTAAAATCACAAAAGGAACGATTTAGGGCAATATTTGATCAAATAAATTCAATTCCGGGCTTAAATGACCCCCTAAAAGTGGTTCATTTTTCGCCTCATCAGCTACAAAAAAAAAATAATAAAGCGGCAGCAAAGCAAAAGCACTAAATCAAATAATTAATTTTGATGACAACATCTAACAACAAGTGGAAATTAACCTTCGTCATGCGGTAACATCAAAAGTAAAAGCAAAGAAACAAAAATAAAAGCAAATCATAGACCTTTTTTTTTTTTTTTTTTTTTTTTTTTTAAAAAAAACTTGGCTTTGAGAAGAGGATAGGAATATTTGGTGATGGCTAAGGTTTGATGGGGTGACATAAAGGAGGCGACTCAACTTAGCCACCTAGGTCTGCGGATCAGACCCGCTCTGATACCATGTTAGACAATGAAAACCTCATGAGATGTTATATCTTTTTGATCCACAATTTATAATGGTGACTACATATGAAACTCTAAACCCACAAACTATTTATCTTCTAGAATGGATCCACTAAGAAGAATAATAAAAATAAGAAGAATGATAAATGTTTTCAACCACACATTTCAAATAAAGATTGAGAATTTGATGAAAGATGCATATATTTTATAAGTGCATATAAAATGTGCGAATGTTGTTATTTCTCATTTTTCTCGTTTTATTTAATTTTTATTTCTTATTTGATTATTACTATATACTTTACACAAGTATAGCATTAGAGATGGTATTTCATATGAAGTATAGTTTATTGAAATTTTATATGGCATGACATGGCATTATAAAATCGTATAGTAGATACGTATATATATGGAGTGTGAAATCGTACTTACGTCATCAGGTTATGTCCATAGTCACATGAAACGCGGGGTCGCTTCGGTACGGGAACGGGAAACGAGAACGGGAAACGCTAGGTCCCTAAAATATGGTACGACGGGGGTAGGCTCATTTCGGAACGCTACGGTACGCTTTGGTTCGTTGTACCATAAAGTTTGGTACGATGTACCCAATTCGGTACAATGTACCATATTAATAATATTATTAAAATTCTACATTACGATAAGTATAAGCTAAATATCCATATGATATATTAATAATCAAAAGATTGTTTGGGATTTTAATATAAGTGAATAAAATTAAATTAGTTGAGTAATTATTGGTTAAAAGTTGTTTTTTTGTACCAATTCGTTTAGGTACGTTGTACCAATTCATTTTGGTACGCTGTACCGATTTGTTTTGGTACGCCGAACCAGTAGACTTCGGTACGGCGATTGTTAATGTTTGGGAACGCCGAAAATAATGATCCGGAACGCGATTCCGAGCGATCCGGATCGCGATCGTACCGTGTTTGAGTACGAACGATCCGGAACGTGGAACGCGGCCGAGTTAGCGTTCCATGTGACTATGGTTATGTCGCTATGTAAGTTATATTTGAATCATTGTTGATGCTAAGTAGGGTATCGTTTTAGAAAAGTGTATACGTATTGATAAATAATTACAAGCATTTCTTTTGAAAAATTAACCAGAAACTTGAGGACCTAAATACAAAACAAAGGAATATATTTTAAGGAATGTGTCATGTGATTCGATAATTTTGAAGGGCCTTGTGCTCTATGGTTTTTTTGGCTTGCTGGCAATGAACTTGTATTTAACAATAGGCTATCTTGTTTTACTAATGTTGCATCTAATATATGATCAAGATAATTCGTTGGTGTATACATTGAAGATGTCTCAATTAATTGATTGAGACATTCAAAATATTATATTTTGACGTTTATACTTTTACAGGGGTGAACATGAGTACAAATAATCTAAGGATATATATGTCAATATACAATCTATTTGAGTGTTCCCATCAATTAGTGGAGTATGCAAATCACCTACCCTTAAAGAACTTGAACCAAACTACAAGTCTAGAAGCATGAGCTGCCATAAATGCTCTTTAAAAATTATGGACAGCTTGTGGTAGTTAGTAGCTAGTGAGCATAATAATTGCAAGTCGAAAAATTAGGTACGTTAGCTGTAATCAATCGTGGCAAGCGGTAGGGTTTAGTAGTGTGTCCATTATTGTTTATGTGAATTGATTTGCACACTCCTAAATCTTATTGGGATACTCTACTGTATGCATTAAACAGTTGTATTTTAAGTATAATTTGATTTAACCGCTTATTCATTAGAGTGTTTCAATAAGATTTAAGAGTTTGCAAATCACTTTTCATTGTTTATTGTTACTACTGTTTTTGATTTGAGAGTGTATTTTAAACGATCGAGGTAACATGCATGATAGTATTCAATAAGAATGGAAATGTATGTGTTTGATTGCAAATGTATGTTCGGATATTCCATACACCAGTTCCACGTTTAAATTAACCAACTATGGGTTCTTTGGGGAGCATCATCATTTTATTCATCTATGTTTCTTAATTTGGTTTTGAGAGATTTCTCGACTTCTAATCAATTGGTAATATCCGCTTGTCTTTGATCTTTCCAAGCAATGCAATTTATTTCGATTTCAATGAATGTATTGAGTTTTTTTTTTTTTTTTTTTTTTTTTTTTTTCAACACAAAAAGAATACAACCATAAGGATGCCGACACAATTACAGGCTAGCATATATAAATGAGCAATAAAGTTTCAAGACCTACCACTGCAATTATTCCATACCACGATGTTTTAGTCAAGTAATGGTAGTTGGAGAAAGTATGCAATTAATTAGTTAAAGCCTTTTATTGCATGAGGGACCAAGATATATTGCAATTGTTTGCATCCAAATCATGGAAGTTAGAAATTGTAAAAAGCGCTACCGAATTTTTAGTGAACTAGGGTGAACAAGAAAATGTAACACTTATTTACGTAATAGATACGCAATGTCATAACAATCTCTCATGTCTTGAATACCCACGAAAGAACAAATAAACGAAAGTTTCAATTAGCGTGTGAACATATTGGATATGAAAACAAAATTACATTCCAGGACGATGAATCAACCGTACCCACAGTATCGTTTATATGCAAGGCAAGACTCATATGGTAAAACTTATGGTAATTCATGATTGACGAATCACTTGTTAAGAAATGACCAGGCCAACTTTACTTGCAGGAACCACTTATGATTTGTATTGACTTATTTTACCGTATCTGTTAAGCTGACGGTCAGCTAGAATTTTCAGAAATACCACACATTGATGATTGGAAAATATGTTTTCCATCAACTTATTGCTTGGCTAAAATGGTCCCATATTACCCATCAGAGTATCAGACGAGGAAACAGTTGGTGGCATATTAAATGAAAAAGTTAATGTGACCCTACGTTTGGATTTGTAGCTCTGAGGTTAAAACGTAAACCACATATTTTCGTGTAATTATTTCTCACATTTTTAGATTGCATCAAATACAAGTTGTAAAAAGACCAAATATACATTAAAATTTGCTGCATCTATTTTCGAAATGGGTTTTGGTTACACAGTGACAGCATATAAATTTACGCGTTAATCTGTTACTAAGAGTTACTTACAGAAGTAATGAAAGGCATCAATTTCAGCTAGCTGCAAAAAAACATTAAATGGCCAGGTCAACAACCTGGAAAGGGAGAGTTTTACTTGGTTTTAATTTGTGTGGCGGTGGATTCAAATCCCGTAAATTAATCGGTCAAAAGGTCGGAAATCTTGGTTTAAAAAAAAAAAAAAAAAAAAAAAAAAAAAAGTAATGAAAGGCCTAAAAATATAGCTAAAGCTAATAAAAGTTGTTCATGTCGTTAACAAATTCTTTTCTAAAAATTTGTATCTTTTTTTTTTTTTCGCCAAGATATAGTACACCTAGCCACCTAACACATGCAAAACAATTACAGAACTGTACGTTGACCATAACAAAGACTTGAACCACCATATAAACAACGGTTGAAGGCTGATACCTTCATTATATTCACCCTTTTCACCACATTTCTCCTATCTTTTGTAATCTCACCATAAACCAACAAATGGCTGAACTCATTATTTCCGCCTTGCTTCCAATCGTTTTTGAGAAGCTGGCATCTGCAGCCGTGAACAAGATTGCCCGAGCCAAAGAAATTCATTTAGAACTGAAGAAATGGTACAGATCACTGAAACAGATCCAAAATGTGCTTATTGATGCTTCTCAAAAGGAAGTAACTGAAGAAGCTGTTAAAGAGTGGCTTAATAGTCTCCAACATTTGGCTTATGACATAGAAGATACACTGGACGAACTGGCAACCGAAGCTATGCATCGCGAGTTAACTAATGAATCTGAAGCTACCACCAGCAAGCTAAGAAAGCTCATCCCAACTTGTTGTACTAGCTTCCTATCAAGTACTACTAGCATGGATGGCAAGTTAAGTGATATTACTACCAGGTTACAACAACTTGTAGATGAAAAAAGTAATCTTGGGTTAATTGTGAAAGATGGAAGGACAAAAATTGAAAAAAGAACTACTTCTAAACTTGAAACCAACATTGTCGGTCGTGATGGTGATAAGGAAAGATTGCTTCCCAAGCTATTGGTTGGAGAACCATGTAGTCAAAGTTTTAGTATCGTCGCTATTGTTGGTATGGGTGGGATGGGAAAAACTACTTTAGCTAGACTATTGTACAATGATAAGCTCGTGAAGGATCACTTTGATCATAAGGCATGGGTATGCGTTTCTGATGACTTTGATAGCTTTAAAATAAGTATAGAAATCTTTCAATCTGTATCTGGGGAAACTCAGAAATTTGAAAGTTTAGATTTGCTTCAAAAAGCTCTTGAAGATCGACTAATGGGGAAACGATTTCTCATAGTTTTAGATAACGTATGGAGTGATAAGCTGGAAGATTGGGAAACCTTAGCCGCCCCATTTTACGAAGGGGCCCCTGGAAGCAAAATTATCATCACCACTCGAAAGAAAGAATTGCTTAGACTGCTGGACCACGTTCATCCATATGATCTACAGAACTTGTCACACAAAGATGCTTTGGCTTTATTTGCTCAATATGCGGGTTTAAATAATGACTTTGATTCATTTGAAACGCAAAGAGAACATGCCGAAGGCATCGTAAAAAAGTGTGATGGCTTGCCTTTGGCTATAAAAGCACTTGGAAGTTTATTGAGAGAAAAGGTTGATGAAGAAGATTGGAAGGATGTGTTGAATAATGATATATGGAAGTTAGAAGATAAAGGTGGTATTGTCCAGGTGCTTAGACTAAGTTATCAGGATCTTTCTGCACGTTTGAAGCATTTGTTTACTTACTGTTCCTTGTTGCCGAAAGACTACGTTTTCAAAAAGGAGGACTTGATTTTGAAGTGGATGGCGGAAGGGTTTTTGCAACAATCAGATGTAGACATGTCAATGGAACGCTTGGGTGATAAATATTTTCAAGAGTTGCTGTCAAAGTCATTTTTTCAACATGTGCCTGGTGACGATAAATCATTGTTTATGATGCATGACCTCATGAACGATTTGGCCACATTTGTTGCTGGGGAGTTTATTATAAGGTTGGACATAGGAATGGAGAAGGATGATGGGGAGGAAGTTTTGAAAAAGTACCGCCATATGTCATTTGTTCCTGAGAAGTTTACAACTTACAACAAGTTAAAGTCATTCAAAAAAGCTAATAGTTTGAGAACTCTTTTAGCAGTGCCCATTGTGGTGGGCGAATCGTGGCATAAATTCAACATATCAAGTAAGATTTTGGGCGACCTACTTTCCAGTTTACCTTTATTAAGGGTTCTATGTTTGAGTCATCTTTGGATAAAAGAGGTACCAGAGTCCGTTGGCGATGTGAAGCACTTGCGGTATCTTAATTTATCTCATACTTATATCACCTATTTACCGGACAATGTCTGCAATCTATATAATTTACAGACATTGATTGTTTCCGGTTGTGAAATGTTGTCTAAGTTGCCTGACAACTTCATGAATCTTAAAAGTTTGCGGCATTTTGATATAAGGGATACATGTCTTTGGAATATGCTGCCGCAAAGAATTCATGAGTTGAAAGGCTTACAAATTCTCTCCAATATCATTGTTGGAGAAAATGATAACTTTCCAATCAGTGGGCTGAAGAACTTGAAGAATCTCCAAGGGAAGATTTACATCCGTGAACTGGAGCAAGTAAAAAGTGCAAGCGTTATACGGGACGTGGAGTTATCGCAAAAGAGGGTTAGTGAGTTAGAGTTGAAATGGAGATATGTGTTTGATGATTCAAGAAATGGAACACTTGAAAATGAGGTCTTAAGTGCACTCATGCCTCATAGTGATAATTTGAAAGATCTTTCGATTGAGTCATATGGAGATAAAGTGTTTCCAAAGTGGATTGGGGATTCCAAATTTGTTCGGTTGAGTAGCATCTGGGTAAGCCGCTGCAGAAACTGTACGTTTCTACCACCACTTGGGAACCTTCCATCACTTAAGAAGTTGTTTATTAAAGATCTGGATGAGGTGAAAGAAGTAGGCTCAGAGTTCGTTGGGGCTGGGAGTGGTCCTGCATTCCCTTCACTTGAAAGTCTATGTTTTGAAGATATGAGGGGGTGGAAGGCATGGTCAACCACTGTTGGTGGTGGTGTGGGTGCAGTGTTTCCATGCCTTCAAGAGCTTACATTAAGAAATTGTCCTAATTTGGCTGTAGTCTCACTTGATTCACTACCTTCGTTAAGGATTCTAAAAATAAAAAACTGTGGTGATGGTGTATTAAGAAGTATGGTTCATGTAGCTTCATCAGTCACCGAGTTGAGTATAGAGGGTATTTTTGGGCTTAGTGATGAGGTGTGGAGAGTTGTTATGGAGCATCTTGGGGCAATTGAAGAAGTAAGTATTAGAGAGTGTAATGAAATACAGCACTTGTGGGAATCAGAAGCAAAGGCAAGTAACGTTCTTGTGAATTTAAGAAAGTTGAAAGTATTGAATTGTTCAGAATTGGTGAGTTTAGGAGAGAAAGAAGAGGAGAATGATAATTCTGGATGCAACCATCTAACATCTCTGAAGATTTTGGAATTATGGAGTTGTAAGAATCTGGAGCGTTTCAGTTGTCCAGACAACATTGAATCCTTGACTATCTGGTATTGTGATTTGATTACATGTGTCTCCTTCCCAACAGGAGGATGCCAAAAGCTCAAGTCACTTGAAATTAAGTTCTGTAACCAACTATCGGAGAAGGAGCTGGAAAAGGTGCTTCCCATCACGAGCACATCGATGCTAGAGGTTGTAGATATTAGCAATTGGCCAAATGTGAAATCAGTCACTGAATTGACTAAGTTCATTCGCCTCACTGAATTGAAGATACGCGAATGTAGGAGTATAGAGTCATTCCCTGCAGACGTGTTGCCGACTTTCACCTCGTTAAAACGTTTGACAATCTTTGATTGTAAAAATATGGATGTTGCTTCCTTTGGGCTTTGGCCTCCTAACTTGGGTTATTTAGAAATAGGGGGTTTGAAGAAGCCCATTTCACAATGGGGCCCACAGACTTTTCCAACCTCACTTGTTAACCTAACCCTATGGGGTGGAACGGGAGAAGAAGATGATGTGACTAGCGCTGCTCAATTGTCTCATATGCTTCCTTCATCTCTTACTCATCTTCACTTATGGTCTTTGATGAAATTGGAATCAGTTTCAAAAGGACTCCAACACCTCACCTCCCTCCAACATCTCGATATTCAGAATTGCCCAAAGATGAAAGATCTACCCGAAACCCTCACCTCCCTCCAACATCTCTTCATTAATAATTGCCCAGAGATGAAACATCTACCAGAAACGTTGTTGCCTTCACTTTTGAGTTTGGGAAGCAGAAGATGCACAGATGAACTGAAAGAAAAGACAAGTAGAAGAGGCTCCTATTGGCCCCTTATCTCCTATATCCCCCGTGTTGACATACGCTAAAGGTATGTCCCTAACTCTCTCTGCATTTTGACTGATTGTAGTTTCCATATGTAAATATCATATACTCGATTAGGCTTTTGTATTCAGCATTGCCTATGCTTTGAAACTCATTATCTCATTGTTATAATTCAATTTTAGTATTTGGGTGAATTGGAAATTGATTAAATTTTTTGATTGCTTGGGGGTCAAATAATTCGATCTTCTTAATTTCACTATTTACAATCTCATGGTACCATTGCACTACAAGTCCTTTGGTGTCTAATAGTTAAATCTAATTTGGGTTAAATTATAACTTGACATCTCATTCTTAGACAATCACTAAAAGTCATAGCAATTTAATATCTGGTTCTTAACCATCAAGGACAATACCAGATTAAATGCTAATTGAATCAAAATGGTTAAAATTTATAGTACTTTTATAATCCAAACATACTAGATCTATATTTATGGAAAAACGCTGAACTTCGGTTTTTTGTAGAAATGTCTTACTGTATTAAATGACTTCTGAACCTAAAACTAAAATCAAACTTATATAATGAGAAAAAAATATAAAATGTTTTGATTTTAGAAAGGAAGTTCAAGGAGGCCTGGTTGGTGGCTTGGTGCTGCTGGTATACTTTATCATTATCAATCTGAGGATCAGATGTTTATAGTGTTAGCAAAGTGTTTGTTTCAAGATTCTGATCAATAATAAATGGGCAAATGGCACAAAAAGGCATTAAAGTTAGGGTCCATATACAATCAGGGTATCCAACTTTTTTTCTTGCATATAAAGGTTCTCAACTTTTTTTTTTGGCGGATTTGGGTATTTTCCTAACTTCCGTTAACTAACTTTGTTAGAAAGTTACATGTTTGGTCCTTGCATATGTATAACCATTTCATGGAAAGTCCATCACCACAAAAATAATTCCAAAAAAATATTTTCGAAAAAAAAATAGGAAAAAAAAATTTTAAAATTAGAAAATAAAAAAAATATATATAAAAATTTAAACACAACATTAATTCATCACGTCGGTATTGTTTTATTCCATCGTATGACGTCGGTATTTGAACACAACATAAATTCATCAATCACTTTTCTTAACAACAAGATAGTTACGTGAGCCAAAAGGTCTCGGCATGGCTAGTGAGCCATCCAAGTCACGACTTCGAGACCACTTAGGTCTCGGCTAAGCTCAAACCGAGCTTCAACTCCATCAATCGACAACCAAAAATCAAATCCTTCCACAAATCTTCATCTAATCGACCCACCCGGATACCAAACCATCAAATCTTTATCAAAACTTCATTTCCCACTTGTAAAACTCGAAACCCAACCAAAAACAACCCGTATACATACGGATTAAACATAAATCGAGGCACACAACAAGGATGTCGTGGCCACTCACCTTCTAAACGGCTTCAAAACTCGATTTCTTTAAAAACCCAACAAGATTAAACAAAAATGGTGATGTTTAAGTGGTGATGGTAATTCGTACGTGATGTTAAAGTAAGTTTTAGAGCGCGTGGTTTATACCAAAAGATAGATCGGAACAAGGTGGTGATGATGGTGGTATTTGTTTGTTTAGGAGGGGGGCGGTGGCGGCGTTAATGGTGGTTCTAAGGTGGCGGTGGTGTTTTGATATTTCAAAGAGAGAGAGAGAGTGTTGGTGAAGATTGGTGTTGGTTGTGTTGCTTATGCAGGTTTCGAAAATAATTTTTTAAATAATTATTTAAAAAAATATTATTTTTCAAAATTTTCTTTCGAAAACTTTTTTTCGAAATTTTTTTATTTTCTAATTTTTGTTTTTCAAAAAAATATTTTCGAAATTTTTTTTTTAAATTAATTTTTTTTTTCTAATTTTTTTTTTAATTTTTTAACAAAATTTTATTTTTTCATTTTCTAATTTTTTTTAAACAAAATTTTTTTATTTTTTTCTAATTTTTTTAACAAAATTTTTTTTAACATTTTTTTTTTTTATTTTCTATTTTTTTTTTCGGAAATATATTTTTTTAAATTATTAATTTTTTTATTTTCTATTTTTTTTAAAATTTTTATATATATATTTTTTATTTTCTAATTTTTAAAATTTTTTTCCTATTTTTTTTCGAAAATATTTTTTTGGAATTTTTTTTTTTGGTGATGGACTTTCCATGAAATGGTTATACATATGCAAGGACCAAACATGTAACTTTCTAACGAAGTTAGTTAACGGAAATTAGGAAAATACCCAAATCCGCCAAAAAAAAAAGTTGAGAACCTTTATATGCAAGAAAAAAGTTGGATACCTTGATTGTATATGGACCCTAACTTTGATGCCTTTTTGTGCCATTTGCCCATAATAAATATTACTTGATGCTCAAATATCTAGTCTCATACTGTTCATCAGACGGTCCATTTAATTTCATGAAACCCAATAGATCCTATTTTCAGTCAGGCGAGTTAAGAAGATTGGTTTCTATTTAATAGGAAGATTTCACTACATATGATTTTATATAATTGTCAAATCATTGCGTATAGAAGGCTTGTATATTTTTAAATTCAGGTTTCGTTTTTAAAGTTTTATGTATATGTTGTATTTTAAGTAAAAAAAGTTTAGCTCAACTTGATCACTGTATTGGTTTCTAATGGTAACCCGCCCATTACAGATTCAATGCCAGATTGTTTAACTTGGATGTTCTGAAGGGCAATGAGTTGTTATATGCTACAAGTTGATCTAAGAGAAAATTAATGCAGAGCAGATCATGAGCTGACGGACTCCAAGGAGAGAATGGGTGCACGGGGAAAGCGGTGAAGTAAATTCGGATTTCAAAAGGTCATAACTATTAAACCATGAGGACTTGCAAAGGCCTGCCACACATTCAAGGAAAGCTGACAAAGGCTGCACACTGCTACTAGTTCGACCGGTGGTATGGCCGAATCATCATGCCTGAATTCTCTTCTCCAAATTCCACTTTTTGTTTTTCCCAGTTATTTATGATTGTAATTTTTATCCAATTATTCTGTACCATCAGCAGGTTCTGATTTTCGTCAACCGTTCATTTATTTCTGATTTTCTTTATGCCAGCACACTCCACGTGTATGGTTGGTGATTTAGTGTAAGCAAACCAGAACCACCTGTCTGATTAAATGTTATGTATAAATTTTAACTTCTGATATTTATTGAGATGCTAGTTATCTTTTGATTTTCTATTTTGATGCAACTAATTCTTGTGTGAGGTTTGAATATTGGAAACCTTGCTGATACATTACAAAATCTTTCCAGAAATGTTAGTTCTAGCTACGGATTATATCAGATTTTCAACATATATGTTGTTTACAATTTAAATACAAGCCTTTGTGGGCACATGATACCTTGTTTCATGACCTTGTATTGTTCAATAATTCAAACCATTGTTTTTATGTGACATCAAGGCCAGCAGGTTTGTTTGCTTCTTGATGAAGTATAGTGTTGCACATGCTGATCTTAAAGGCCATCCACACCTGTTGCATGTTTTAGATAAGGAGGACGACTGGACCGATGTTTACAAAATCACACAAGAAGAAGCAGCAATTTTGAGTTTGTTCATCTAAACTAATATATGTGTACAAGGCTCTAATTTATTATGTATCTTTTATTCAACAAAACTGTCATAAATAAGATACAGCCCATTTTTGGCATAGCTCCGTCAGAAGCTCTGCAACAACTTCTTGTGGTAAGTTCTTAACTAAGAAAAGCTCATACCAATTTCCTTTGCTTTCCAACCTGTTTGTCTGCACAGAAACGTCTCCACCAAAACCCAATTGACTTTAATAAGTACTTACTGAGCGTGACATTATATATGAAGATAAGTTTTCCATCGTCAATATAAATGGTAAAAGAAATCCATAGTGTTCGTGTACCCTCACTATTGAACTATATTTCTTTCTCTAATTTGTTTTACTAATTAATATAATTGTTTATAAAAAATTACTTTCTCTTTACTATATCTTGGAAATTCTAAATTGTTTGCACAATGTTTTTACTCATTCGAAACTTATGACATTTAATTTGATACATAATCAAAACATGTAATGTTTGAGTATCATATTCAACTATTCAAGTAGTCCACAATAAAGGATATCTATTTTTACAAAAATAAAAATGATGCTAAAGTGTACCCAGGGACCAATATACTATTAAAATACAAAACAAGGGACTAAAACAAATCATTCCAAAAAACCGTTGATATTTTCCGCTTAAAACCAAACCGTTTATTAGTGGCTCAAATTTTCACCGGAAAAAATATGTTGGTAACAGCTTTTGCCGCCAACAAAACCCCACCACCTTCTCCGACCACCACTGTAAACCACTCTGAAACCCCACAAATTCACCTCAAACTGATTGATCGACGTCGCATTTTGACTTCACTTGCGGCTACAATCACCCCATTCTTTGCTCCTCGTCTTGAAGTGAATTATGAAGAACCGAATCTTGTTACGGATATTTTATTGCCTTCCGCTGATGCTCGCGGGTTATTTCAAATGCCCCCTCCTCGTCTCTCCAATCGGTAAGCATCAACAATATGAATGGGTTAAGTAATTAGTTCTTCAATGGAATACTTATTTGGATTTTGGTTGTCTTAAAATTGCTTTGCGTTTTGATACAATAGATATAATAGTCGCTTTAAGGATGTTTATGATTGGTTATATGATTATTTGTAAGTGAAAAATGTTGTGAATTTGTGATAATTAAAATGTTGGAATTGAATAAGCATATTGGAGTTGCTTATCCTAATATGGTTATTTGCTAGTGAGCTATTTGTAAATAAGTAGTTTAAGTTTGCTTATTTCAATCTTATTTACAAGAGCAATAAGTAAATAACAGTTTCTAATAAGCAATAGCAAACACCCCCCTTATATGTAGTGCGATGCTGTTAAAAAAAATGGGGTTAACCCGTTACCAAGCATGAAACAAGATATCACCTTAAGTTTAGTGACCGTCCTAGCTATCCAATTGGAGAAAAAAACTGAAACCTCATTTGATTTTTTTTTTTTTTTTTTTTTTAAACGGTCAAAAATCTCACTTGGTTAAGACAATGTTAGGATCTTACCATTGCCTATGCTCCAAAATGAAATGAATAGCTAAAAGAACCCGTGTAGGATACACGCGCAAATAACTTTGGAAAACAAAAACCAGTGGATTAATGATTACTAGACAAGGGTTAGAGCGAGTTCAAACTAAGCAATACAAAATGTTAAACCATGCATTTGATGCCATTTCCATAATCAGAACATGTGAGTCACAATTAAAAAAATATTATGACACTAAATTTTCAGGTACTTTTTGGTGAGGGCCGGGGAGTCTGAATATGAGACTATGGGGATAATCAATACAAATCCTGTTGCGAAAACATCGATGGATAATGGGTTATCAAAGATCGGGAAGATACAGACGGTTAAAGCAGCTTTAAAATTAAAGGAAATGGGGGCTTGTGATAATAATTGCTGGATTTGGCCTTCTATTACTCAGAGAGCTTATCAAGCAGCTGAAATTATAGCTGCTATTAATGTGGTGAACAGAAGGTATAATATAATGACTATCGTGTTCGTTCTTAGCACATTCAGTTATAGAATTAAAGAGTTATAAGTGATTATATGTTAATATATAGTTAGATTAATTCTCTTATAAAGCGTTTAGGCAATTTTGATTATCAAAATAGGGCTTCATTTACTTGTTAGTTTGGTTGCAGCTTGTATCAAAGTGATTATTTAACCACATAATCATAAGGGTATACACGTAATTTCCCTTATAATGTGAAATTTTGCTTTGATGGATATATATTATCAAGCTGTTTGTTTGATAATAATCATAAGTAGGTTACCTAAACACTTGATTGTTAGACCAATTTGGATTATCAAACTAAATGGTACGCTAGGATCTCGTAGTTAGTTTTGTTACATAAATACCAAATAGTTTGGTAATATATTTAGTATAAAGAGGAACTACTATAAAAGAAAGGCATACTAGTTAGTTCTGTTTGGGTTAGTATCAAACCGATTATTTGACTTAAGTAGATAACCAAAAGAAGGTTACCCGAACACTAGATAATGATTATTGCAACTTAAATCGTTACAATCAGATAATTACTTTTAGAATGTACATTATAGCACCCCCTAACGATGATATCAGATTATGAATTGAATTCAGTGTACTTTATCAATTTTATTGTTCTTATTTAATTTTTCTGTTTTTTTTTGGAAAAATGTTGTGGAATAGTAATGTAGTTCCGGAGTACAGTTTCTTGGATGCACGTGGATTAGGTGCCTATGAAGGCAGGCCATTACAATCAGTTTCAGAAGTAAAACTGTTCCCTTGTATTCCATTCTATATCTTTAACCTTCTTTTTCATATTTATGAATAACAAATGTTCAAAGAAACACATCCAACAAGAGCGTAACAACAGTTCAATGTTCTGTCAGTACAGATTTATGCATCAGATGTTATTTCTCAAAATATTAAGCCACCCCCAATCAGTGATGGAACACCAAATGAGAGTGTGGCTGATGTATTTGTTCGTGTGACACAACTTATGTCGATTCTTGAAACTCAATACTCTGAGGATACAGTTATCATTGTCTCACCGGACTCAGATAACTTGACAATACTACAAGCTGGTTTAGTTGGACTCGATCTTAGAAGGTAAGTCATTTGATCATTTTTGTGTTTGTATAGAATAGATGTGGAAAACTTGGTTTATTTGGTAAAGGGTCAAAATGGGACAGGACGGGTTGGGTTGACTTTAGCACTTTTTTCCTATGTTAAACACCATTTCTAAACAAATTATGTGAATGAATTTATTGAATAGGTTTTATGTGTTACTAAAACACTTTTAGCAACTTTTGATCCGGTTGGTCAGTTTCTTTTACCAGTTGGATAAGCTGCTACATAACCAGAATTCGCTTCTACAGTCATTCATATGCTAATTGGTCGATATTACCGTATCAACAAAAGGATATACAGATTTAATTCAAAAATGCTATATATCAAACACAGGTGACCTATAAGAACTAATGAAGTGAATTTTTGCAGGCACAGTGACCTATACTTCGAGCCTGGGGAAGTTCGATATTTTGACCCGAGTAGCATTCCTAAATATAAACAACCTGCTTCGGCTTTATATAAATGTCTAAACCCACCCAGTTGTACATGAACTTGCTTTATAATCCTAATAAGGCTACAATACTTATTAGTAAGTTTTACTTTGGTTCATAAAAAAATTACGGATGATTGAAAGAGGACAAAATAATAGTTTTTTTTTGTGTGCAAAAGGTGAACATATATTATTAAGAGTTAATTGCAAAAATCGTCCCTGAGGTTTGCTCAAATTGCAGATTTCGTCCTTAATAGTTTAAAATTGCAAAAATCGTCCCTAAATCAAACCTTTTGGCAAATTTTGGTCCCTAGCTTTAACTACCGTTAAGTACATTCCGTTAGAATTTGCACCGTTAGTCCTTTTTCACCGTTATCTCCTAACGAGATAGAGCACATTGCACCGTTAGTCCTTTTTTACGTTTTCTTCCGTTTTTTTCGTTTTCGTCCGTTTTTTTTACGTTTACTTCCGTTTTTTTTACGTTTTCACCCGGTTTTTTACGTTTTTTTACGTTTTCGTCCGTTTTTTTTTACGTTTTCGTCGGTTTTTTTTACGTTTACTTCCATTTTCACCCGGTTTTTTTTACGTTTTCGTCCGTTTTTTTTACGTTTTCGTCTGTTTTTTTTACGTTTACTTCCGTTTTTTTACGTTTTCACCCGGTTTTTTATGTTTTCGTCCGTTTTTTTACGTTTTCATCCGTTTTTTACCTTTTCGTCCGTTTTTTTTACGTTTACGCCCGTTTTCTTCCGTTTTTTTTACGTTTTCTTTTGTTTTTGACGTTTTCGTCCGTTTTTTTTTACGTTTTCGTCCATTTTTTTTTTACGTTTATGCCCGTTTTTTACGTTTTCACCCGGTTTTATACGTTTTTTTTTACGTTTTCACCCGGTTTGTTTACATTTACGCCTGTTTTTTTACGTTTACGCTCGTTTTTTTACGTTTTCACCCGGATTTTTACGTTTTCTTCCGTTTTTTTCCCGTTTTTTACGTGAAATTAAAAAAACAGGTGTAAACATGAAAAAACATATGGAAACTCAGAAAAAACAGGCGAAAACGTATTAAAAATGGGCGAAAACGTAAAAAAACATGCGTAAAGGTAAAAAAAAGGCAAAACGTAAAAAAAACATGCGAAAAGGTTAAAAACGGAAGAAAACGTAAAAAAACGGGCGTAAACGTATAAAAACGGAAGAAAACGTAAAAAAACAGAAGAAAAGGTAAAAATACGGGGGTAAACGTAAAAAAACATATAAAAAGGAAGAGAACGTAAAAACCGGGTAAAAATGTAAAAAAACGAGCGTAAACGTAAAAAAACAAACGAAAACGTAAAAAAAAACGGGTGAGAACGTAAAAAAAACGGGCGTAAACGTAAAAAAATGGACGAAAAGGTAAAAAAAATGGACGAAAACGTAAAAAAATGTTAGAAAACGTAAAAAAAACCGGAAGAAAACGAACGAAAATGTAAAAAAAGGAAGAAAACGTAAAAAATGGAAGAAAACGTAAAAAAACGGAAGAAAACGTTAAAAAAATGGAAGAAAACGTAAAAAACGGGCGTAAACGTAAAAAAACGGACGAAAAGGTAAAAAAAAACGGACGAAAACGTAAAAAACAGAAGTAAACGTAAAAAAAAACGGACGAAAACGTAAAAAAAACGGACGAAAACGTAAAAAAAACGTAAAACACCGGGTGAAAACGTAAAAAAAACGGAAGTAAACGTAAAAAAAAACGGACGAAAACGTAAAAAAAAACATAAAAAACCCGGTGAAAACGTAAAAAAAACGGAAGTAAACGTAAAAAAAACGGACGAAAACGAAAAAAAATGGACGAAAACGTAAAAAAGGACTAACGGTGCAAATACAGTTAACCCAGAGGACTAACGGTGCAATGTGCTCTATCTCGTTAGGAGATAACGGTGAAAAAGGACTAACGGTGCAAATTCTAACGGAATGTACTTAACGGTAGTTAAAGCTAGGGACCAAAATTTGCCAAAAAGTTTGATTTAGGGACGATTTTTGCAATTTTAAACTATTAAGGACGAAATCTGCAATTTGAGCAAACCTTAGGGACGATTTTTGCAATTAACTCTATTATTAATCACTTAAAAATTTCATACAATCAAATACAGACTAAACAATAGACATGCCTATTGTTTTGAACTGGGATACATTTGAAATCAAATACAGAAGATACTTGTAAGATTCATTCTTCCATTCCATCCAATCTTGCAGCAAAACTAGCATATTGACAACCAAGATGCAGCAATCAATTTCACCTATCATGCACCAAATACCATCTAGCTACATTTCCACCTTATCTACTTATCATGATCATTCAACCTGCCACCACAATAACCATAATAAAGTAGATTAGTGGCTTCACTAGGAACCCATAACCTCTCCATGGCAAGTGCTATACCAATTATGCTACATTTCCATCTATAACAATGGCCTCACACAATTGGGAACACAACCTTGCAATAAGTACCAACCCTTACCTCCTTAGTAGTGCATATCTAGGACCATGTAGGTTCATCTTTCACTCCTCACAATTCCTAGAAACATGCACCACCACACCTATTCACTTTACCCTTCAAAGATGGAAACTCACTTTATGAATTTACAAAATAGACGATAGACTGTCATTGACCCAAACATCTCATTTATTACCTAACAAAGGCCTATATCAGAGATATTAAGTCAATAAAAATCTATGGACTATAAGAAACCCAAGATACAGAGCCATCATCCTTAAGTGAATATAACTCATTCAGATCCTGCAAACTTAGAATCTGAAGAGAAAGTTAAAAACCTTTAATGTCTGCAGAGCAAATATGTCTCAACAACTCTGCACATCCATTTTCAATCCACTGGATGATGATAAACCAACCATGATTATAATCAGATACAATCACCCCATTCTGATGCAGGATACTACTTTATGGGAGCATATTCTAATAGACAAGAGAATACTGACCTAAAAAGTTACCCCAACTGGATCCACCTTAAAGCTCACTACCTCTTCAATCATTAGAAATACGACCAAGATACTAGCCATCTGCACACTTCATAATTCCATACCATTAGCCTCAAAGTTTAAATCCCAGATCTTTTCCACACTCATAATAGCTTTGGATATTTTCACATTAAAACCCCTCAATCTGTTTCTGATTGTGTCACAAACAATTTGAAATATCACTTCCACACTTCTACTTTCATATCTGAATAACCTGAAATTTCTTTCTTGCCAGATCATATACACACAAGAAGCCAGGCATAATGTTCTTACTACACTATCAATAGAATTTCCATTATACAAACTTGACAACTTCACACATAATTCATGCCATTCCATGTCAACCCATTGTTGTCCCTGAATTTTCTCCATAACCATTTTCCACAATCCATTTGAGAATTTGCACTTAAAAAACAAATGTTCATGTGAATCAGTCTCCTCATGGCATAAAGTGCAAATCATCAAATCATATGAACCCCACTTCCTTATCTTGTCTTGAGTAGTTAGCTTACTTTGAATAGCTAACCACAGTATAAATGCATACTTTGGTATGTTTTGTGAAAACCACACCAACTTGCACCATGGAACATCATTTTCAGTACCGGACATATCCTTGTAAGCTTGTTTAATAGAGAATTTTCCCAAAGTACCATCCTTACTCCTCCACAGTAGCTTGTCTTGTTGCTCATTATTCAGAACAATATTATGAGTTACATCATTAACTGGCAACTTTGCAACCCAATCACTTGGCCACTCACCATTACTAATCTCAACAAACTCTTTAACATTCATATCAATCTTGTATCTCTCTGTATACATATCTCTGTAAGTGATATATTTATTGATAACCCCAAATGTAGACTAATTATCATTTATCAAACCATATAGAGGTGTTAACCCCAGCACCTAACTTCTTCACCATATGAGCTCTAACATCCTATCTCAATCTTAATATATTTCTCCATCCCAAACTATCATTAGCTTCTTCACTTATTACCCAGATACTTCTACCCTTCAGTTTGTAAGTGTTAATCCATTTCACCCATAAAGAATCTTTATCATCAGCAATATACCAAATGTACTTAGAGATCATTGCTTTATTCCAAATATTCAGATTCTTCAACCCCAAACCTCCTTTTGACTTTGGATTACATAAATTCTTCCATGCTACTTTAGCTTTACCATCAGCTTTCTCACTTTGATTCCATAGGAAACCTTTTAACAACCTATTAATTTCATTAATGACAGTTTGAGGAAGCAGAAATACATTAGCCCAGTAGACATGAATGGATTCCAATATTGAAGCCACTAATTGAAGCCTCCCAGCATATGATAAACATTTATTCCTCCAATTAATGACTCTGTTTCTCACTTTATCAATCAAACATTTACATTCTTTTACACCAATCCTCTTAGTGAACAAAGGAACACCAAGATATCTCACTGGTAATCTTTCAACTTTAAAAGGTACAATTTCCAAAATCTCCTTTTTAGTATCCTTATTCACACTTCCAAATATAATTGTACTCTTGCTATAATTAGGCTGCAAACCAGAAATGGACCCAAAGTCTTCAATAAACTCCTTGACAACATTCACAGAATCTCTATCACCATGGCAAAATATGATCAGATCATCAGCAAAACATACATGTGTCAACTTCATTTTCTTGCAACCAAAGTGATACTGAAACCTACTATCATTCTCAGCTTTCCTTGCCATAATGAGATTCAATTTTTCCATAACAAGAGTGAAGAGATAAGGTGACATAGGGTCTCCTTGCCTAAGCCCTCTCCCTCCTTTGAAATAACCACAACTTTCCCCATTAACATTTAAAGAAAAAGATGTAGAAGTCACACATTTCATGATCCATTGAATCATTTTTATGTGAAATCCAAAACCATGCAAAATATCTTCTAAGAACTTCCAATTCACTGTATTATATGCTTTTTGTAGATCAATCTTCAAAGCAACTCTACTAGGCTCATCCTTTCTTCCATACCCTTTTAACAACTCTTGAGAAATCAAAATATTATCTTGAATCTGCCTATTTGGAATAAAAGCACTCTGATTCCTGTTCACAAGCTTCCCCAAGACTCTTCTTCATTCTTTCTGTAAGAATCTTACTCACACACTTGTATAAGACATTACAACATGCAATTGGCCTGTAATCAGACACTTTACAAGGAGTTTGGATCTTGGGGACAAGAGTAATTGAGGTAGAATTAATCTCAGTTAAAAACTTCCCATTTTCAAAGAACTCTTTGACAGCCTTGCAAACATCCTCTCCAACAATATGCCATGTCTTCTTAAAGAAGTGAGCAGAAAAACCATCAGGCCCAGGAGCTGAATTATCATCAATCTGAAACATAGCTTTCTTGATCTCATTATTAGAAATTTCTCTCACCATAAACCCTGCTTCTTCACTGCTGAGCTTAGTTGTAAAATCAATGCCAACATCATGAAAATTCACCACAGGAACACTTTTACCCAAAAAATTTCAAAGTGCTTAATAAATTGCTTAGCAACTTGCTCACCTTCATATCTAACACCTTGTTCATCATGTATAGCATTGATTCTATTCCTGTGTGTTGAGGTAACATGATCAAGATCTCCTAATGTTTTGATAATGACAAATAAACCTTTGGAACACATAAAATAACAAATGGTAGCCTAAAATCGCCGGAGCCAATAGCTGCTGCTGGCGCGCTGCCCGCGCGTCAATGCGTGGGTGACGCGCCAGGATTCTGTATTGCTCCGGGCGAATTTTGAAAGTCGGCTTTCCCCTTACCCGACAAATGTAGATCTTTCAATACAGGTATGAATATGTTATGTGCTTAATTGAGAACACTCGAAACGAGTTTTGGGATTAGAGAGATCCAACTTTTAAAGCACTCATTTATGGGAAAACGCCAACTCATGTTTTCTAACTATCGCCTCTAGCCAAGGATTTTCTAAACTTAGGGAGCTTATATACTTCACGTAACATCATGTGAAAGCATCCATATGCTCATATCCCGTGCTTACGTCTTCTCTAATCACATAACGGGTTTACTCCCTTATTGGTCAAACTAAGTCAAAGGTCATTTTGCGTAAACGCATCCTTTCCCACTTGGGTTATGCTTTACATCAAGGCAAAGCACTTAACTTGTTTGAACCAAGGTATTAGTTGAGAACGTTGAGTCGTGGAAAGTCACGAGATATGAAACTATGGATTCTCAACGTTGTGTTACTTGAACTCATAAGTAACCTATGATTTTCTCAACTTATAATCTTAATTGTCTAAACCTTTTCTTCTTAATGACAATTAGATTATTTCTTAATCTTCCTCTTAATCTCATTTTACAAAAGACAACAAAACCAAATCTCCCACAATCCATCCCAAATATCTCTCTCCAACATTCTCTTACACTCTCTTACAAAAGTGTACCTTTTGTCCTCTATACTCCCACACACAATATTCCCTCTCCACATACAATCTTTATACACACACTTATACACCTTGTGTACACACACTTGATTTCAAAATACACACACTACTCTCACAACCATCTCTTCTCCACACACACTAGCCAACTCACCATATCCAATCATATCCAACTCATATATTCTCTTACACAAATCTCTTACACAATCCCTTACAACATCACATCCCTTACACAATCCAACTCATTCCTTGTACACTCTATATCTCAACCATCCATTTCAAACCAAAACCATCTCAACCATTGATTCACCCTTCCCCCCCCCCCCCCCAAGCAAAGCATATTCCTTTGGAATATCCCTTTTTAACCCAACCATGGTTTACTCTCAACCTAAGCATGATTACTTCTCAACACATGGGATTTAATTTGAAATTCATAAGAGGCTCCCTTTGATCCTAGCCATCCATTTGAAATAAACACATCTCAACCCTACATATTTCCCACATTCCAAATAATTTGAAAACCAAAGGAGGCTCCCTTTTATCTCCACCATCCAATTCAAACCATCTCATCTCAACCATCCATCCTACACTTTCCCCCCAAGGATGGAATATCCCTGGGCATATTATTTCTCTCTTTTCTATGCCACTTGAGGAATACCCAATCTACCCCTACCAAATTACCCTTCTACCCTTGGTATTTGGTTTTCTTATAAACACTTCACAAAATGATTTTCTAATTGGCTATTTGAGTTGGTAAACCTTAGATTGATTAATGTTAAGGTTTTGTGTGAAGTACAATTGGGGGTTTAGCAAGGATAGGTATTTATAAGATCCAACACCCAACACTTGGGAAAAAGTTTACAGACGCCTGGCACGCTGCCCACGCGTCGACGCGTGGGTGACGCGCAGGCCTCGGTAAAATTTTACCAAGTTTGGGTCTTGGCCTATAAATACCCCCCTTGCCTCTTGTATTCCTCACCCCTTGCCATTATTCTTTCTCTCTACATTCTTTCTCTCAATCTCTCTCAAATCTCTCTATCTCTAATCTTGTGTTCTTGATTCTCACTCTAACATCTTTGAAAGAACACATCTCCTTGCAAGGGAAGAATCACAAGAACTTAATCCACTCTTGTGATTGTGTCGAGGGTCTTCTTATCTATACCCTTTCTATTACAATCGAGTCTCTAGGTTAGGTTAGGACTTGATTGAACAAACACTTATTCATTCATTCAATTGTTAGTAAGGGAAGTCTTGTGTCGTGGTAACCAAGCCTAGATCATTGGGGATCTAGTTGGGGTTTGATACTTCCGGTGGGAAGTTTTGGTAGTGATCTTTGTGATCCTTAGGAGAAGTCGAATCGTGAGATTCTTTTGGGTGGTTTCCGAGGGCGGAATACCGTGGGAGTAACTCCTTTTTTGTGAGCATCAATATTGGAGAATATTGGTGGAGTGAATTGTAACGGTTTGTAGTCCACCGAAAGGATTATACTAGTGAATAGTATCAGAGTCGCGGATTCGCAACTGGACGTACGGATGGTATAAACCCCCCATCCCGAACCAGTATATATCGTTGTGTCCTTACTTGCTTTATATACTTTGGTTGTGTTAAGTGGTTGTTGGATTATTGTACAACCACTTGATGTTCTCTTTGGCTTAAAGTTTTTAAACATCTAAAAACCCGAAGAAACCGTATTCACCCCCCCCCCCTCTACGGTTCTACAATTGGTATCAGAGCGGAATACTCAAGTTTTTGAGTGTTAAAGCCTTCCCGAGAAGTCGTTTTAAGTCAAAAACTTCTTTCCCAAAAATCTAAAATCCTAACTAAGATTTTTTGTAAAGTAGAGTATAGATCCATGGCTCAAGAGAACTATGTAGAGGGATGTTCTATGCAAAGACCACCTTTGCTAGAAACCGATGGGTTTTGTTTTTGGAAAACCCGGTTTGAGAACTATGTTAGGTCCAAGGACCTTGACTTGTGGGAGATCATTCAAAATGGAGACTTTGTTTTCATGATGCTTGATCCGGAAACCAAGTTAATGGTTGAGAAGCCATATTCGGAACTCAAAGAAGATGAGAAGAAGAAGATTGTCAAAAATCAAGAGGCTAAGATGATGATCTACAATGCTCTACCTCGAAGGGAGTTCGAGAGAGTCCATGTGTGCAAAACTGCCAAGGAGATTCGACATTCTCTCATCATCACTCACCAAGGAAATTCACAAGTTAAGGATTGCAAGATTGACTTACTCATTCAACAATATGAGAAGTTTGTAATCTTGGATGAAGAAACCATTGACAATGGTTATACACGGTTCAATGCTATTATCACAAGCCTCACGGCATTGGATCCTAGCTTTTACAACAAGAATCATGTTAGAAAATTCCTTCGTGCTCTTCCAGTGAAGTGGCGACATAAGGTTACGGCTATTGAAGAAGCAAAGAACTTGGCGGAGCTTCCTCTAGATGAGCTTATCGGGAATCTCAATGTTTATGAAATGATTCTTGAAAGTGACAAAGTTATGACCAAAGACAAAAAGGAAAATGTAAAGTCTCTAGCACTTAAAGCTAAAGTCACTAAAAATCATACAAGTGAAGTTGGTGGTAGCTTCGAAGAAAGTGATGAAGAAGAGATGAACAATGAAGAATTAAACCTCATGGCTAAGAACTTTAGAAAGTTTTTTAGAAGAGGTGGAAAGTTTCAACAAAGAAATCGGGTTGGTAACCGTACTAATGATCATAGAAACAAGGATGGCCAAGGCTCAAAGCGTGATGATGGATGCTTCAATTGTGGTGAAAAGGGTCACTTCATTAGTGATTGTCCAATTCCTCTACATTACAAATCATTTGTTGGTGATGTATGGAGTGACGATGAAGATGGCAATCAAGCAAACAAGGAAGCAACATGTCTTATGGCGATTGAATCTCATGAGGTATGCTCTAAGGAGAAGCCACTTTCAAGATCTCAACCTAGTAAAGATGTTGACTGTAAGCATACCATACTTGAAATCATCTCTAAGGAAAAGGATGCAAAACTAGGTAATGTGTCTTGCAACCTCATTATAAATCTTGCATCCATTGTAGATAATTCCAATCTTTGGCATAGGAGATTAGGTCATGCTAACATGCGATTAATTCACAATATTGCATCTAAGGAATTAGTTAGGAAATTACCAAAAGAAAAATTTGATAATCATTTTTGTGATGCATGTAAAGTAGGTAAGCAAGTCCATGCAAGTCATAAACTTATAAACATGATTTCTACATCAAGAGTTTTAGAACTATTACATATGGACTTGTTTGGACCATCCGCTATTCAAAGCTATGGAGGAAACTTCTACACTTTGGTAATAGTGGATGACTACTCAAGATTCACTTGGACACTATTTCTAAAAACTAAAAATGAAGCATTTAATAAGTTCAAAGCCTTAGGGAAAAATTTGCAAAACCTACTTGGATGTTCAATTGTCTCAATTCGAACGGATCATGGTAGAGAATTTGATAATGAAATTCAATTTGGAATCTTTTGAGATAAACATGGAATATCTCATAACTTTTCGGCTCCTCGCACTCCTCAATCTAACGGGGTAGTTGAAAGGAAGAACCGGACGTTACAAGAGATGAGTCACACTATGTTAAATGAACAATCCATACCTCAAAAGTTTTGGTTTCATGCCGTAGAAACCGCATCTTACATACTTAATAGGGTCTTGATTAGAAAAATCATTAATAAAACACCTTATGAGATTCTTAGAGGTAAAAGACCATCCCTAGAATACTTTAGAGTTTTTGGTTGTAAATGTTTAATCCCTAACGCATTAGAAAACGCTAACAATACTAGTAATTACAATGGGATCTTTCTAGGATACTCACTAACATCAAAGGCTTACATTGTGCTTAACAAGGAAACTTTAAAAGTTGAAGAATCGTATAATGTAATCTTTGACGAAACTCCTCCAAAATCTAGAACATTGCCTTTACTTAATGATGACATCATAGAAGAAGATGCATGTCAAAATAAGATAGAATTGTCTAATAATGATCTAGAGGAAATACTACCTAGAGTGGAAAACATTAAGGAAGTTAGAGATCACCCCATAGATCAAGTCATAGGAGAATTAGATGAAAGAACTCTTAGGTCACATGCCCAAAACAAAAGCAATGACTTTGCATTTGTATCAACCATATAACCTAAAAATATTAAGGAAGCCATAAAAGATGAAAATTGGGTCATGGCAATGCAAGAAGAACTAGATCAATTTTTAAGAAACGATGTATGGATTTTAGTTCCATATCCTAGTCGTTACACTATTATAGGAACGAAGTGGGTTTTTAAAAATAAACTTGATGAAAATGGTGTAGTATGTAGGAACAAGGCTAGGCTAGTAGCACAAGGTTATAATCAACAAGAAGGTATTGATTATGATGAAACCTACGCACTCGTTGCACGATTAGAATCTATAAGAATTTTGCTTGCATATGCTTGTAGTCATAATTTTAAACTTTTTCAAATGGATGTAAAAAGTGCATTTTTAAATGGAGTCATCGAAGAGGAAGTTTATGTTGCACAACCTCCCGGTTTTATTGATTTTCAAAAACCTAATCACGTTTATAAGCTCAAAAAGGCCTTGTATAGACTTAAACCAGCTCCTAAAGCTTGGTATGATAGGTTGCAATCTTTTTTCTTGCTTAATGAGTATAAAATGGGTATGGTAGATAATACTTTGTTCACTAAAACAAAAGGAAATCATCTTATTATTATTCAAATCTATGTAGATGATATCATTTTTGGGTCAACATGTCAATCGCTTTGCGATGAATTTGCAAAATTAATGCATAATGAATTCGAAATGAGCATGATGGGTGAACTTAGTTTCTTTCTAGGATTACAAATCAAACAATTAAGTGATGGGATATTTTTCAATCAATCTAAGTATATTGGTGAAATGCTTAAGAAATTTGGCTTGTAAAATTCTAAGGCTACAAAAACCCCTATCTCTATAAAAAGAATTCTCACCCTAGACAAAGACAACAAATCCGTTGATAGTACGAAGTATAGGGGCATGATAGGAAGTTTGCTCTACCTAACGGCAAGTAGGCCAGATAATGTTTAGTGTTTGCCTTTGCGCTAGGTTTCAAGAATATTTAGGTATATTGATGAGTGCTCAAACACTCATCATTTTTGGCCAAATCTGAGCTGCAAAACATTTAAAAACACTAAAAAATGCATCAAAATACTGAAAATATCCCAGGGATTGTGTTTTATATGTTTCAGATGCAAAATGAGTAAAAACAGATGAAAAATGAACAAAGTTTGCATAATTGGCAGTTTCAGTCCCCCAACTTTCAAAACTTGTCAAAATTAGTCCCTGAGCATTTATTTTGAAAGATAAGTCAACCAAAGTCCTTCAAAAGTCAAATATTATCAAAAATGATCTTTGGGTAAAAAGTTTCAAGAGTTTACAATTTTAATCCCTGGAGTTCAGAATCGGCAGAAATAGTCCCTGGGATTTCAAATTTTGGAAATTACAATTTATGGTCCTTTGGTTATTGGTACTTGGCAAAAATCACCCTTATGAGTACTTTGGAAAATTACATTTTCAGCCCCTGGATTTTCAGCTTTTACATGTATGGTCCTTGTGGTTTTTAAGCTTGAAAATAAACAAACAAACCCAAAATACTACAAATCCAATCCACCCAAATCCATTCCCCTGATCCATTACCCCAAGCCCAATACCCAAAAGCCCACATCCCGTTTAATATATCCCACGGTCAAACCACTGTTCACCCTTCCCCTTTCCCTGAATTCCCCCCCCCCCCCTGCTCCCCTCCTCCATTTATTATCCTCACCAACTCAGTCACCTTTACCACTCTCTTGTCTCCCACTAACCCCCTCCTCATTTATTGCACCCAACTGCCAACCTAACCCACCCAATTGCAATTCCCATCCTTTCCCGCCAAAAACTAAACAAACGGCTCAGATTATTTGTAGCCATCCAAGGGCTAAAAAGAGAGGGGGGAAGTCAAAGAAGGAACCCTGGACTTATAAAAGTGAAGAAAGGGAGAAGAAGAGACAGTAATAAAAGTAGCAGTAGAGTAATAGTTTTAGATATCATTAGTATTAATTTTTCATCTTCCTGTGTGATTTTTAGTTTAAAAAGATTGTACTCTAAGTTTCCAATATAATTAAAACTAATTTCAAGCAAGAATTTCAGTTCCAAGTTAAGATTTCAGTTTATATCATTTTGAAATTTCAATTTTCCATATTAGCTCTTAGGATTGTTTAAAATTGTTGTTTGATGATCCACTGAGCTCACATTAGCTCATTTAGAAGCTTTGTAAGATGTTCAAAACATTTAAATAGTTTTAGCTAAGTAACTCAAAAATATCAAAAATTCAAGAAAAATAAAAATCAAAAATCAAAAATCAGTTTAAGGAAGAAAGAAGCAAGGGAAGCAAGGTGGAATTTTGGATGTTCTTGGTTTAGTGGCCTATTGGGAGGCTGTAGGTGGTAATTTGGTTCATGGTTTCCCAATTCTCAGTTGATTCAAATGTAAGCTCAACTTTCACCTTTTGGTCAATTTAATTTATGAATGCTTATTAGCTTGTTATTCCTGTGTAGTTTTGCTTATTTGTTGTATTACAATCATAATCAGTAAGTAGGAACAAGTTTTATGATTTGATTCACCCATATGATTTGGAAATAACCATAACTATTAACAAAAGGGGTGTTTGGCACATGCTGGTTCAAGATAATCAATGGTGTCTTGGCTGCCATTTAATGTTTCATTAACTCGTTCTAGGTTGTCTTAATTCATTTCAGTCTTAAAACCAAGTGCTTATTAAACAAATAGTCAAAATCACCTTATTAGTCCACTTAATTGTTAACTGTTAAGGTTTAAGGGTGGTAACCTCACCATTTCAGTTCATAAATAGATAGTAAAGCTTGATTTAGTCCCTTAGCAGCTTAATACAACAATTCCAGCATCTAGGATTGAATCAAAGTTCAACAAAGTCAAAAGTCCAAGTTTATATAAAAAGTCAAATTTGGTAGTTGTGCAGAAATCCACTTTTTGTGGGAATTGTTTTGAATTTTGTATTTAGATTTAGGTCTTTAGCTTTTCATATGTTGTAGTCTACCAGCTAATCTCTTGATTCCCACCATCAGCTTATTTTTGTGATTTTTCTTAAGGGCTTATTTGAGAGCTCAAAGTGGGCTGCAGGGCATGTGGATGCCCTGTACCATGATATCTGTCCAATCAGCCCAAGTTCAAATCCCTCCCCTGTGCTTATTAGTGGGCTTTGGGAGCTGATTTTTGGTTTAATTGAAAGCTCTCCAGCTTATCTTTAAGGGTCAATAGCTGTTTTGGACCCCTAACCCCTCTTGTTGCCCCCACCTAGGCTGCAGTTGGCCTGTTTTGGTCTTTGTGGTATGCCAAATAGCATAAGTGCTTATTTGGTGATTGTGGCTTATTGTATGTGCTTATTTTGTTCCTTTGTACTTATCTCTTGTTATTATTGTTGGTTGAAAGTTTATTTTTGATTTGTTTCTCATTAATATAGCTTATTCACACTTAACTAAGTCCTAGTAAGCTTTTAATCCAAACCTATTAAGCATCTCAGTTTCCATAGTGCTTATTTTTAAGCACTAGCCAAAGTTCCTTTGTTAAAGTTGGTCATTTGGAGTCTATAATTAGTTTTGAAAAAAAGAAAATCCAGAAAAGACAAAAATAAATAAAGTGATAGCTTCTATTTACTCTTTTTAGTTTATTTAAAAAGCTAATCTCATTTTTATAATTTTCATAGGTTCTAGTAGTTATAAAATAATTTTAGAAAAAGTTTCATATTTTTCACTGTTCATTTGCTATTTTTTTTAATTTTAATTAGTTTTAATTAATTAATAATTAGTTTTTAATTAATAATAATTATTTAAAAAGTCTAATGTTGATACAAAAGTTGGGCGTTCCTAGTTTGGGCTCTTGCTCTCGTACCAATTCGCTCCTTAATGCTTGAAACCTGGGCACTAAGACAATAAACAACACCGTTAGGCTTATCGTGGGATTGTCTCCCATGATTAGACTCCGGCGTGAGAGTAAGTAATCGGTTTAGGGTTCTCGTAAAGAGTTTAGGGATTTTTGAGATCGTACCTTTGAATGAGAATATGTCATTCCTTATATAGGCGCAGAATCCTTGTAGGTTTCTTGCTCCTTACTCTTCGCACACGTGGTGCTTATCCGGGTTAAGGATATCTATTCCATAGATAGAAGATCCTTATCTATACCGTATATAGTTTAGTTGGGCTTTGGGCTTCGTGAGCCCAAGCCGTTGATACTGCGGCCCAACGCTGGCCCATGCGAGGTGGGTTGATCCTTAGTAATGTTTATTATTTGGACTCGTGGCCCAAATATAGACTATACGTCATCATGTCCCCCCAGTCTAGTGTGCGCGGCTCGTAGCCGCGGATACTAGACTTAGTGAGGATAGCGGCAAGCGTGGCGGGAAAAATCAAATGCTTCCCGCCCTATGCTAGGGACTATGTATATAGTCAAAAAAATATCTTTAGGAAGTGCCTCGAAAAACGGGGAGGGTGTCCACGTGTTTATCGAGAAACGGAAAAGTGCCTGTACTTGATCATCTTCTAGCCACACGATTAGGATAGTAGGATCCACGTGGCTTACCAACTAGGGTTTTGGGAACCCTATATAATCACCGCCTCCCTTTTACTTTAATCACACAGTGAAAACACATTTCCACCAATTCTTCATTTCTTCGAATCGTTAAAAAGAGCAACTGTCTGATTAGGTAACTGCGATTAGCGCTTCAGTTAACAGTATCCTCTGTCAAAAAATGGTTCATCAATTGCACGAGTTTGTGTCTGAAATGGACGAGGATGAACTGCGTCAGTTCTCCTCGGACTATTTTATTCCATTTGATGTGCATCCGGTTGTACCGGCCTCTGACGCGTGTATCGCGGATTTCCCTGAGGGGAAGATAGGGCTATATACGCGCTTCTTCGAGTATGCGAATCAGCGTATACCCTTTTCCATCTTTTTGAGTAATTTGCTCAATCACTACCGCCTTCACATTTCCCAGCTGCACTGTATAGGTGTGGCAAAAGTTTCAAATTTTGAAATAAATTGTCGGTTGCTTGCGATCAACCCGACTGTTGACTTATTCCGTGCGTTTTACCGCACGACGTGGTCAGATGGGTGGGTTTCGTTCGCGAAACGCAGTTGGGACCTTCAATGTTATACAAAGAAGGTGGATTCCCTTAGGGATTGGAGGGAGAAGTTTTTCTGGGTAGATGATAGGGTATTTCCGTCGCCTTTTGAGTTTTATGCGCATGGAGCGCTACCAAGGGATGAGCGCCCTTTACCCGGTTCATTCAGTATGGAGGATGCGGAGACAATAAATGCTAACCGCGTCCCCATTAACTCCTATCCTGAGGAGTTCTTGGTGCACATGGGGCTGAGTCGCAACTATTACCATGGTGCGGACGAGGTTCCAACCTTTATTGATGAGGACGGCCGGGGTGGGTGCTCGTTCCTTTTCTATCTCCGCTTCAATATTGTAAGTGTTGTATTTTTCTTTAACTGACTCTGCTTCTGTTGTTTGTTTATGTATTGCGCAGAGATGGATCTATTTGCTGTTGTGAAGCTGGAGAAGCCAAAACAGGTGACCGTTGGTGTGCGCCCTCTGAGGGAGGGTGAGCAGCCACTTTTGGATGCCACTGCTGGGCGTCTTACTGTGTTTGGGCAAGCCGGACCTGAAGATTTGCCCCCGCTCATTGTGACGCCAGTACAGAGTGTGGCTCCTACTGTGGAGCCTGCGCGTGTAGAGGAGTTGCAGGCTGAGTCCTCTGACAGCGTGGAGGGGTTAGAGCCTGAGGTGGTAGCGCAGAGTCTAAAGCGCAAGGGAGAAGCTGGTGGCAGTGGTACTTCCAAGAGGAGGCGCCATGTGATCACGGATGAAGAGTCATCCGCAGAAGATGACACGGTCGCTGCTGGCGCGGGTAAGGAGACTGCAGAAGCTTCTCCGCCTCGGTAAGTAGCATTTCGTATGCTTTCCTTAGTCTTTATGCATATGTTATTACTTGTCGTAATAGTTGTTGACTTTCTTCTTTTATGCGTTTGTAGTGAACATGATGAGAAGGAGAAAGCTACATTTGTGGAGAGTGTGGTACCTCCTCAGGATGAGAATGTAGAGGAGGGGGCGAAGGTTGCTGAGGTTGTAACTGCGCAGCAGCTGATAGCGGAGTTGGCTGCTGCGGCTGAGCGTCAAACTGAGCTGGTCGCTCAGTTGAAGACGCAGTATGCTGGGGAGAGCAGTGCTCGCGCTCAGAAGGACGGGGAAATTGCCCTTCTTCGTGCGCAACTGGCTGAGGCACAAGCGGAGGTGGAGTCCGTTAAGGCGCATGCCGACAAGGTCACCGATGAAAAGGTGAATATGTTAACGGAGCTCCAGCATGCGCGGGGTGAACTTCATCAGTTCAGGGCTAACATGACCTGGTCGGTAAGGTATCTTGAGGAAAAGAGGGTTGAACACTTTGCAAACATTGAGGAGTTCAAGGTGCGCATGGAGAAGATTATTCAGGTGCAGGAGGAGAAGCTGCATGGTCTGAGCATAGAATATGATGAGGAATTATACCCTCACCTGATGTCTACCATAGCTGAACGCATGTATGTCTATATATATTTTCCTTCCCTGTTGCCTTATTATATTTGTTGGTTTGTCCCTTCTAATCCAAGTTGTTCCTTTTGATGTAGTTGGTTGATCAGTCATGGACTGCGCTTGGCTGCTATGGGCACTTTGGAGTCTCCTGAGGTGCTTGAGGCCTTTGGAAAGGTGGTGCAGTGCGCCGTAGAGCATGGGAGGGCGCAAGCTATGGAGGAGATCCATGAGGCAAAGGCGTTGAATGTGGCACTGACTGAGGTACCTGGTTACAACGCCAGTGCGTATGACGAGCTGATGCAGGCCATGGAGGGGATGAAGCTGCTTGAGCTTCCCCATATTGCGCGGCTGGAGCGCGACCAGGATCACCCCATAAAGGTAATTATGGAGGGGTTGACCCTAGGGCGCCATATATTGGAGGATACAGAGGCGCAGCCAGACTACTTCTTCAAGCCTGACGAGTCGCAGCTGCAGGTTCCTGTTTTTGTGCAGCCACGTCATATGTTGAACCCTTTTGCTCTTGAAAAGGAGGTCCCTCTTAAGGAGGTGTTGGAGAAGCACGCAGAGAGGGCTGCCAGGAAGAAGGGTATTAAGGGCAAAGCCGTCTTATGTGGCGTGGGTGCTGCGCATATTCCCAGGTCAGATGGGATCCCTGTTAGCGTAGCGACCGTATCGCCCAAGGATGCGTTGCTCTTGAGGAAGCTTTAAGAGGCAGGAAGTTCCGTTGCTCCAGAAGATAGCCCTGAGCATCGTCATAGCATATAGGCTTTTATTGCTTGTATATTTATTGTATAAATAACAAAATATATTTGCGTTTTATGGTATCTTTTTATAGATTGTTATCTTTTTATGTAAAAAAGACTAAATAAGATACTCTTTTTTTGGATCTATGTTTAGATTAAGTGCGTGACTTAAGATAAACTTGCATTATCTTGCAAAGTTTTTATTGTGTGACCAAGAGTCTTGGCTCGTTATTTTCTAAGCTTGTACAGTGTACGTGGTATTTGCGCATCCTTCGTGGGATGCGCAAGGGAAACCTACTTCAACGTCTTGTAAGTAAGGCGCCTAGCAAGGATGCGTGATCCAATGTTGATGGGTTTGCAACCCTCTTACTCAACGAGTAAATTAGTAGGTTAACTCGTCCTTTATGCCATCGTGGGTCTTAATAGGTGCATGCACGCCATGTAGGTAAAGTATAAGATAACAATATTGTAACATAATTAAAAATGTGCGCAATAAAGTAAGGTGTGTTATGGAGTTAGCTAGAAACCATAACATTTTATTAATACTTGCAAGTGTTTGAAAAATAAAATACAATTCCTAATAAAGAAAAAAGTTCAAGAGACAAACATTTATTGGGCACGTACTAAGGTGCGAAACTGTCTGTTTGTGGGCCGTAGCCTTTCCTAGATATAGCATCTTTTCAGATTGCAGATGTTCCAAGTGTGCGGTAGTTCATGACCTTCCATGTTGCGCAACCTGTATGCACCATTTCCTAGTGCGTCTGTGACTTCGTACGGTCCTTCCCATTTGGGTCCAAGCTTGCCTGTGTCTTCTGCATGGCTCGCATCATTGGCACGGTATACGAAGTCTCCTGGCCTGAAAGAAGTGTGTTTGACTTTTGAATCATAATACTTCTTCATCTTTGCTTTAGCTTTCGCTTCACGGATAGTGGCGCGTTCGCGCCTTTCTTCCAGCAAATCTAAGTCTATGCGCCGCTCTTCGTCATTTGTTGTGACGTTTGCCTCTGCTATACGTATAGTTGGCATTCCAATTTCGGCTGGTATAACGGCTTCTGTTCCATAGACAAGGGAGAATGGTGTGTCTCCTGTGCTGGTTTTTATTGATGTGCGGTGTGCCCATAAAACATGCGACAATTCCTCTACCCATTTTCGTTTGTGTCTGTCATGGCGCGCTTTTATCCCTTCGCCTAAGCTGCGGTTTGCGCGTTCTACTAGGCCATTGGTTTGTGGGTGTTTTACTGAAGCAAAGTGTTGTGTGATGTTCAATTGTGCGCACCAATCTTTGAATGGGTTATCGCAGAATTGCTTTCCGTTATCTGAGATGATTTCCCCCGGTAGTCCGAAGCGACACACAATATTGTCCCACACGAAGCGTTTAACTTGATTGCCAGTGATGCTCACTACTGCTTTTGCTTCAATCCACTTTGTAAAGTAGTCGATAGCTACAATGAGGAATTTTAGCCCTCCCGCTGCAACTGGGAAAGGGCCTGCAATGTCAATGCCCCACTTATAGAATGGCCATGGTGAGGTAATGGGGGTTAACTCTTGTTGTGGTTGGCGCGGAATTGGCATGTGCACTTGGCAATTACTGCATTTTTTGATCATATCTCATGCGTCGCGGTGCATAGTAGGCCAATAATACCCTGATCGCAGGGCGCGCGCCACCACGGACCGTGGTCCTGAGTGCATGGCACATGATCCAGCATGAATTTCTCGGAGTACATAATCTGCTTGAAGAGGTCCAACACATCGGAGCCAAGGTTGTAAGAAGGAACGTCGATATAGGATGTTATCTCGTAACTCAAATCTCTGCGCTGTGCGCCGCACCCTTCGAGCATCCTTTTGATCTTGTGGTAAGATTCCTTTGCCTATGAAATCGATGATAGGTGTCATCCACGTTGGATCTTGTTCCTCTATCACCGTGGATACTTCCATCTCCAAGATTGATTTGTTTTTTAGTGTTTCTACCAAGACCTGTTTTGATAGGTGCGCAAAGCTTGTAGATGCAATCTTGCTAAGCGCATCGGCTTTTCTGTTGTCTCCTCTAGGTACCTGTTTGATTGTGAACCTATCGAAGCTTTGTATTAAAGACTTGGTTTTTCCGAGGTATTGGATCATGTGTTCGTCCTTGGCTTCATATTCACCTAACACGTGGTTAGCTACTAGCCTGGAGTCTACATTTGCTTCTAGGTTGCGTACACCCATTTGTATTGCAATGCGCAGTCCAGCGAGTAGGGCTTCGTATTCTGCCTCATTGTTTGTGGCTGTGAATTCGAAGCGTAGTGCGTAGGTAAATTCTATCCCCTCTGGATTGGTAAGGATAAGGCCTGCGCCTGATCCATCTACGCATGATGATCCATCTGTGAATAGAATCCATGGGTCTTGTAACTCTGTCTTGCTTGTTGCAAGTGGAGTATCGGTATCCGGATTTTCAACGATGAAGTCGGCTAATATCTGTCCCTTGATTGCAGTGCGTGGCCTATATGAGATGTTATATTCGCTCAAAAACACACTCCACTTTTGTAGTCGGCCTGATGCGTTAGGTTTGGAAATAACTTGTTTGATGGGCTGGTCTGTGATCACAGCTACTGGGTGCGCCTGAAAGTATCTGCGCAGTCTTTTAGCTGCGAATACTAGGGCTAGGACCAGATTTTCCATAGCGTTGTAGTTAGTTTCCGTCTTTTTCAATGCCTTGCTTACAAAGTATATGGGAGTTTGAACGGAGTTCCTATCTGTCAATAATACTGCGCTGACTGCTCCATGGGTTGCAGACAAGTACATGATCAACTCTTCCCCTGGTCGCGGTGCGACGAGTTTGGGGAGGGATGCAAGGTGATGTTTTAGTTGTTGGAAAGCTTCCTCTGCTTCCTTAGTCCAACGAAAGTCTCCCTTTTTTGTACACTTCGTGAGTGTTTTAAAGAGAGGGAGTGATTTGTATGCTGACTTGGATAAGAAACGGTTTAGCCCTGCAAGCTTTCCGTTTAATGACTGGACTTCTTTTAGTGTGCGCGGCGAGGGGAGATCGATAACAGCTTTTGTCTTTTCTGGGCAAGGTTTGATACCATCTGGTTCAATTAAGTACCCGAGAAACATGCCTTCTGTCGCGCCAAATGTGCACTTTTTGGGATTCAGCTTCATGTTTATCTTCTCCAACGTTTTGAGCGTTTCCTCGATGTTGCGCACTAATTCTTCCTCTGTGTGGCTTTTTATGACGAGGTCGTCTACATAAACTTCCAAGTTGCGACCCACTTGCTTTTCAAAAGCCGTGTCTACTAGTCGCTGGTAAGTTGCGCCAGCGTTCTTTAGACCGAAAGGCATTTTTATGTAGCAGTAGACTCCTTGACTTGTGTGGAAAGCTGTTTTTTCTTCATCTTCCACTGCCATCTGAATTTGATGGTATCCCTTATATGCATCTAAGAAGCATTTGAGGGGATATCCGCACAGGGATTCTACCTTCCAGTCTATTTCTGGCAGTGGGTAGCAGTCCTGTGGACATGCTTTATTGAGGTCCGTGAAGTCCACGCACATCCTCCAACTGCCATCACTTTTCTTTACCATCACTGGATTAGAGAGCCAGTCGTGATAGTAGACTTCGCGCATAATACCTGCGTCCACAAGTTTGTGTACTTCTTCCAGAATGGCCTTTGCACGATCTGGAGCCTGGCCACGCTTCTTCTGTTGTATTGGGGAATATCCTTGTCGGATTTGTAGCTTGTGCTCTGTAATAGAGCATGGCACTCCGGTCATGTGTTTTGGTTCCCACGCAAAGATACTCAGGTTCTTTTGCAAGAGCGCGCATACAGCTGCTTTACCTTTGTCAGATAAAGATCCTTCAATCGATATTTGTTGGTCTGGGTAATCAGGATGAATGGCGACCTTTAAGTTTGGTATTTTTGTTGCACAATGTTCGGGAGCATGCTCTACCTCACCGGTTACCGCGTGGCATTCTTTAGGCGGTACTGTGGTATTGTAGAGGGTAACAATCCCTCCTTCTACTGGGAATTTTAGCATCCCATGTGTCGTAGATGGTACAGCGCGCATGGATGATATTCCGGGTCTCCCAATGATGCCATTGTACGGTGAAGGAGACTTGATGATCATGAAGTTTATCCATGTTGCTATGGAGTGTTGTTCATCCCCCACTACTACAAGTAAGCGTAGTTGCCCTATAGGCCATATCTTTTCTCCCGTGAAACCAGTCAATGATGTCGCAGCTGGTATCAACTGACTTTGTATCTCAGGTTTTAGCCTTTTGAAGCAATGTTCGTACAGAATATCTGCGGATGCTCCTCCATCGATATACATGCGGCAGATGTCGTGTCCCCCAGTATGTATCTCAATGGTTAGTGGTTCTATTACTGCGTTGTCCACAGCTAGAGTGGGGAAGGATATCTCTTTTTCTGAGGAGAACCTTTGGCTAACTCTCTGCTTTGTCTTGCGCTGCCATGACTGTATCATGTAGATGATGTCTGCTTTATCTTTTTGAGGTTCTTTCTTGACTCCACTCTTTTGCCTATCCCTCCCTTATTTGATGCTTTTTACGAGGTGATCCATTCTACCTTCCTTTACTAATTTTTCAATCAGCTGGCTTAGCTGGACACACTCGTTGCTGCGATTGCTACTCTGATCATTGGATTGTCTCCTAGGCTGTTCTTGTTGCCTATAGTTTGAGTAGCCTTTTTTACTGTCCGCAGCCGCTGCTTCCCCTTGGATGAAGGATCTGGTGCGCTTTGTTAGCTCATCAAAGCTTTGGGGTACTTTATCGTTTAGCTTCCGTATCAGCTCTGGGTTATTGATCCCATTCATGAATCCTGAGATTTTTAGTACCTCGGGGCATGCCTTGATTTGTATGCATTTATCCTTGAATCGCTCCATAAAAGCGCGTGTGGATTCCCCTTGGCGTTGTTTCACTCTGGCTAGTTCCACAGGGTTCTTTGCGCACTTCTTTCGTTGCGTGAAATTTAGGCGGAATGCCTTCCGCAACTCTTCAAACCCATTAATGCTTCGTCGCGGAAGCTGGCTGAACCATGTTCGCGCATTCCCTACTAGGGTAGAGTTGAACATATGGCACCACACAGGTTGTGGCCAATTTTCGATAGCAGCTGCTGACTCGAAAATTTTTAGGTGATCATCAGGATCACCTGTTCCATCATATGTTTTAACATTGGTGGGCATGCGCTTTCTCTTGTCATCTGAGAAATCGCTTATGCGTCGCGTGAACGCATCAACCTTTTGGTGACGCCAAGGAAGGGAAATATCTTCGTCCTCCTCGTGCCGACGTCGGTTTTTAGACTTCCAATGTCCCGTCTCTCTATCCTCGTTGTCCTAGGAGACAATCCAATGATCAGAGTAGCAATCGCAATGATCAGAGTAGCAATCCAATGATCAGAGTCCCGTCTCTCTATCCTCGTTGTCCTAGGAGACAATCCAATGATCATTGGATTCGTCCTCCTTTTGTGGCATTTGCGCCATTTTTCCTCGGAGTCCGAGTTTGAAGGGCTTCTACTTGGGGAATAGTGTCTCCCAAGCCTATCCTGGATTCTTCTGCTTCCTGACCTTGAGACACTTACACTCGGTGAGCGTTGTCGTCCTAGTCTGTCTTCCATCCTTCGGCTACCAAGTCTAGCGTAGACATTGGTTTGCCTCTCGTTGCCTTCGTATTCCTCCGAGTATTGAGAGTTAGATGCTGTACCAAGTCTATCGTGGACGTTGGTGCGCCTCTCGTTGTTTTCGCGTTCATGGTGACGCGGTGGAGATTTTTCTAGGCCAAAGTTTAGCCGGTTTTGCAGGCTATGGCTTGACCTTCTTTTTGCCTCCTCTCGCATGAGACTAGTTAGAGCCTCATAATGTTGGGACACGAAGTTGTTTAATGTCAACTCAGGCGCATCCTCTTCTACTGCAAGGATTTCTGTCTCCGCATGAAATTCCCTCTCTCTATTAGGTGCTCCTGGCGGTACAGTGTTGTCCACTGTGGGTGCCGTTTGATGAGGAGTAGTAAAGAGAGTGCGCTGAAGATCCTCAGCGTTTGAAACCACGGTAGTGGTTTGGGTTATTCCCAAAGGCAATTCTCCCGTGGTAGGGGTTGGAGTTATGTTTGATTCGCGGTGATTAGGCGCACTGGTTGTTCCAGAGATTGGCCTAGGGGTCGAGGCTTGATGCTTCTTTTTATGCGAATCATCACGTATTTTCTCCATCTGCGGCGTCCGCTGTCCTGAGTTCTTGTTTTTCGGCATTCTAGTCTTTGAGTTCTTAGTGTTGTGTCCCACGGATGGCGCCACTTGTTGATACAAAAGTTGGGCGTTCCTAGTTTGGGCTCTTGCTCTCGTACCAATTCGCTCCTTAATGCTTGAAACCTGCACACTAAGACAATAAACAACACCGTTAGGCTTATCGTGGGATTGTCTCCCACGATTAGACTCCGGCGTGAGAGTAAGTAATCGGTTTAGGGTTCTCGCAAAGAGTTTAGGGATTTTTGAGATCGTACCTTTGAATGAGAATATGTCATTCCTTATATAGGCGCAGAATCCTTGTAGGTTTCTTGCTCCTTACTCTTCGCACACGTGGTGCTTATCCGGGTTAAGGATATCTATTCCATAGATAGAAGATCCTTATCTATACCGTATATAGTTTAGTTGGGCTTTGGGCTTCGTGAGCCCAAGCCGTTGATATTGCGGCCCAACGCTGGCCCATGCGAGGTGGGTTGAGCCTTAGTAATGTTTATTATTTGGACTCGTGGCCCAAATATAGACTATACGTCATCATCTAAAAAACATATTTTCTGTTTTAAAGAGTTAGTTTTATGTTATTTTAGATTTTTCCAAGTTTGAATTTTATTTTTCTAAGTTAAATTCATAATTATTTGTATTTTAGTGTAATTTAAATTAGTATTAATATATAATAAATAGTAATTAATTAATAATAAATAATTAAATAGTGTAAAAAATAATTTTCTTTTACCAAAAATTTTCTTTTATCATTAGGATTGTAATAATGTAATTTTCATATCCGTAGGTATTTTATTTCTCAAAAACTCGCGTTTTATTTCGTACGTTCACGTAACTTTAAATTGAACGTACGCGTTTTTAGGTTTTAAACGTTTCTGGGTTTTCTGATTTCACAATCTTGTTAATATAACTTATTTAAGCTATTTTGTCTTATATACCTTTAGTGTAATCAATCATAACCCCTTTCCGTCCAAATTCACCCAATCACAAACCCGTTTTTGATACCATCACACCTCGTCGGGACATAACGACCCGGGGAAACACTGTATTCCACGGAGCATTGGATCCAGGCAATCTGACCTAGTTGACAATTCACATTGGTTGATTTGGACTGACCGTTTGGGCTCAATCAAAATTTGGCGCCGCTGCCGGGGAGGTTTGCGCGTATTCTAAACGGTTTCGCAGATTAGTGAATCTGGATATACGCTCATTGTATATTTACCGTCCTTGTTCATATTTTCATAAAAACAAAACAAATCGTAAATTTTACCATTTCATATTACTCAAGGATTACTTAGTGTGATCTAAGAGGAAACGATTTGGTTTTTCAAAACGATTTCCAAAAACATTTTAATTCAGTTTTCAACGAACAAAAAAAAAAAAAAAAAAAAAAAATTCTCCCTTATTTTCATAAAATGTTTTCCAAAAACTCCAAAAATATTCACCTTTACCCTCTTACCTCTTTGATTCTTTATCCCTTACCACCTCTAAACATTTGATTCTTTTTATGTCTCATCCACACCTTCTTGATTGTCAATGGTGTAGTAGTCCTTATAATGGTGATAATTGCCCCAGTTGTGGCATGGTAGAGTCAGGAAACGGGTCTGTCTATAACCAAGATCCCTATTCTTACCATGACACGACTGATTTATTCCATCAGCTTCCACACCATGAGACTCAGCAGTTTTACTGTTGTGAGTACTGCGGTGGTTCACACTACATTTCTGATTGTCAATCGGGAAACACGCTTGTCTATGAGTAGTTTCGTGATAACAATTATGACTCCAGCACATACGACTCACAGCCACATCAGTTTTACTGTTGTGAGTACTGTGGAGGTCCACACCCTAGCTCTGATTGTCAAACAAGGAATCCATTTCCTTATAACAATTACGACTATCTATATCATGACCAACCTCCACAGTACCAATTGAATCAGGCACTGCCACTTCCTCAAAATCTTCTCCTTGATCTTTTGGCTTTAGTGAAAGATTTGAAAGGAATTAAACATACCCAAGATAATCCAAAATCGATGGAAGAATTGTTAGCTGAAGAACAGGCTACTAAAATAAATTCCCAAATTGCCATTGAAAAATCTATTAGGGAGTCAATTGAAAAAGAAAAAGCAGCCAGATCTAGCTCTCGATTTCGTTTCATTCCTGATGACAGTGATGATGAAGATACCCTTGATATTCTTCAATTTTATAAAGATTCATCAGATTCATCAGATGAGATACCATCAGTTGAGATTCCATCTCAATTTGCTGTTATCACACCCGAGGTTCCCACTCACTCTCTGAGCATGGGGGACGAGCATCTTGACACTGTTCCTGAAAACGAATCGGACGAATTCATAAAGTCTAGTGTTGAGAACCTTGTCCCAATCCCAAGTGAGTCACAGAGAATTCTTGATCAAGTGTGTGATATCCCTCCTCCTCTTATCTTCCAAACTGATCATGTTGAGATGTTCTCCGATTCTACTGATGACGATTCGTTATCTTGTGGAGACATCGTTTATATGGAAGAATTACCTTATGAGCTAGTCAGCTTAGAAGAAGAGAATGATGAGATTGACACTGAAAACAAAGATGAAGCTCTTCGTGCTACATTATTGAATGTCAGTCTTCTCATTTCTAAAATCGAGGCTTTCAATATGAAACCCATTTCATCTCCTATCCCCATTAAGGATAGTGACATTCTTTCCGATGATCTTATACCGGAATTTGAAGCCTTCACTTTTGATCATATGGGAGAGAAGATTAGTGGCAGTACCACTTCTCATTCTCAAATTTCTCTCCCCGAATATGATCCATTCACCTTCAAGGAGTTCTCCTGTGAACTCACTCATATCATATCTCCACCGGAGTATGATAATTTCTACTTTGATCTAGACACACCCGGGATATGTCTTGATCACATGAGCTTAAATGATGAGATTCATGATGATGAATCTATGAATTCTCCTGAGGGTGACGATGAGTTAGTCATGATGTTTATCATGACTTTCTTTTTCTTTTTCACCTATCCCGTGACCTCTCCTGTTCTTCACTCCTTCGGGAATGAAGACACCATCTTTGATCCCGGCATTTCTATTTACCATTCTAGGTAATTCCGGGTACTTATCTCATCGGTGTGGAACTTTCACATGCTTCAAATGTTTGTCCAAACATCTTGAATGAAAGTCCGATGGAGATTGTCTATTCCACATGTTGCTTCCCCAAGAACCAATGAATTCGGGGTCGAGTCAAGCTAGCGATTCGGTAAACAAAAACAGTAGCATGCATATGGGGTTTTCACCCTAAGTGTGGGGGAGTTGCCCATGCTGTAAAAAATTATAAAAAAAAAAAAAAAAAAAAAAAAGTGTATGTATGTGTGTATATATATATATATATATATATATATATATATAAAGTGAAAAATGGTGTTTCCACACTTAGATAGTAATGTTGCCTTTTTACGTTTAAAGAGTCGGCATAATAGCCGGGACTTTGAATATTGAGGACAATATTCAATTCTAAGTGTGGGGGGGGGGGGGAAATTTTAGCGAATTTTATCACATTATACCTTCTAGTACCCCCATTTTTTGCCAAAATTTTAAATTTTTTTTCACTCACTTTCAAAATGTTTATGGTTATCAGTCCACCATGTCTACCCGACATAAGGACTGGCTAATCCAGGAGCAAACGGCTCTTGGTAAAGATATATCAAATCCGTTGATGGCTGACAATTTGCCGAAAATTGTATGGTATTCAACTCACCATATCCTAAAGAGTAAAGAGTTGGCTAGCCCGCAAGGTTATGGCTTGTGGTAAAGGCATTGGAAAACCATAATTGGTAATCAACTCACCAAGATGACTGTATTCCATCAAAGAGTTGGCTAGTCCAGAAGCAAACGGCTTCTGGTAAATACAAATCAAATCCGTTGACAGCTTATGATTTGCTCAAAATCATATGGTTATCAGTATACCATAGTTCTTACTTGAACTGAAACATTTGGCTACTCCAGAAGTAATGGCTTTTGGTAAAGAGACTTCAAATCCATTAAATTTTCATAAAAAGATTGCTAGGGACTAGCAATAGTTTATTGTGGGGGATTGATGAGTGCTCAAACACTCATCATTTTTGGTCAAATTTGAGCTGCAAAACATTTAAAAACACTCAAAAATGCATCAAAATACTGAAAATATCCCAGGGATTGTGTTTTATATGTTTCAGATGCAAAATGAGTAAAAACAGATGAAAAACGAACAAAGTTTGCATAATTGGCAGTTTCAGTCCCCCCAACTTTCAAAACTTGTCAAAATTAGTCCCTGAGCATTTATTTTGAAAGATAAGTCAACCAAAGTCCTTCAAAAGTCAAATATTATCAAAAATGATCTTTGGGTAAAAAGTTTCAAGAGTTTACAATTTTAATCCCTGGAGTTCAAAATCGGCAGAAATAGTCCCTGGGATTTCAAATTTTGGAAATTACAATTTATGGTCCTTTGGTTATTGGTACTTGGCAAAAATCACCCTTATGAGTACTTTGGAAAATTACATTTTCAGCCCCTGGATTTTCAGCTTTTACATGTATGGTCCTTGTGGTTTTTAAGCTTGAAAATAAACAAACAAACCCAAAATACTACAAATCCAATCCACCCAAATCCATTCCCCTGATCCATTACCCCAAGCCCAATACCCAAAAGCCCACATCCCGTTTAATATATCCCACGGTCAAACCACTGTTCACCCTTCCCCTTTCCCTGAATTTCCCCCCCCCCCCCTGCTCCCCTCCTCCATTTATTATCCTCACCAACTCAGTCACCTTCACCACTCTCTTGTCTCCCACTAACCCCCTCCTCATTTATTGCACCCAACTGTCAACCTAACCCACCCAATTGCAATTCCCATCCTTTCCCGCCAAAAACTAAACAAACGGCTCAGATTATTTGTAGCCATTCAAGGGCTCAAAAGAGAGGGGGAAAGTCAAAGAAGGAACCCTGGACTTATAAAAGTGAAGAAAGGGAGAAGAAGAGACAGTAATGAAAGTAGCAATAGAGTAGAATAGTTTTAGATATCATTAGTATTAATTTTTCATCTTCCTGTGTGATTTTTAGTTTAAAAAGATTGTACTCTAAGTTTCCAGTATAATTAAAACTAATTTCAAGCAAGAATTTCAGTTCCAAGTTAAGATTTCAGTTTATATCATTTTGAAATTTCAATTTTCCATATTAGCTCTTAGGATTGTTTAAAATTGTTGTTTGATGATCCACTGAGCTCACATTAGCTCATTTAGAAGCTTTGTAAGATGTTCAAAACATTTAAATAGTTTTAGCTAAGTAACTCAAAAATATCAAAAATTCAAGAAAAATAAAAATCAAAAATCAAAAATCAGTTTAAGGAAGAAAGAAGCAAGGGAAGCAAGGTGGAATTTTGGATGTTCTTGGTTTAGTGGCCTATTGGGAGGCTGTAGGTGGTAATTTGGTTCATGGTTTCCCAATTCTCAGTTGATTCAAATGTAAGCTCAACTTTCACCTTTTGGTCAATTTAATTTATGAATGCTTATTAGCTTGTTATTCCTGTGTAGTTTTGCTTATTTGTTGTATTACAATCATAATCAGTAAGTAGGAACAAGTTTTATGATTCGATTTACCCATATGATTTGGAAATAACCATAACTATTAACAAAAGGGGTGTTTGGCACATGCTGGTTCAAGATAATCAATGGTGTCTTGGCTGCCATTTAATGTTTCATTAACTCGTTCTAGGTTGTCTTAATTCATTTCAGTCTTAAAACCAAGTGCTTATTAAACAAATAGTCAAAATCACCTTATTAGTCCACTTAATTGTTAACTGTTAAGGTTTAAGGGTGGTAACCTCACCATTTCAGTTCATAAATAGATAGTAAAGCTTGATTTAGTCCCTTAGCAGCTTAATACAACAATTCCAGCATCTAGGATTGAATCAAAGTTCAACAAAGTCAAAAGTCAAAGTTTATATAAAAAGTCAAATTTGGTAGTTGTGCAGAAATCCACTTTTTGTGGGAATTGTTTTGAATTTTGTATTTAGATTTAGGTCTTTAGCTTTTCATATGTTGTAGTCTACCAGCTAATCTCTTGATTCCCACCATCAGCTTATTTTTGTGATTTTTCTTAAGGGCTTATTTGAGAGCTCAAAGTGGGCTGCAGGGCATGTGGATGCCCTGTACCATGATATCTGTCCAATCAGCCCAAGTTCAAACCCCTCCCCTGTGCTTATTAGTGGGCTTTGGGAGCTGATTTTTGGCTTAATTGAAAGCTCTTCAGCTTATCTTTAAGGGTCAATACCTGTTTTGGACCCCTGACCCTTCTTGTGGCCCCCCACCTAGGCTGCAGTTGGCTTGTTTATGTCTTTGTGGTATGCCAAATAGCATAAGTGCTTATTTGGTGATTGTGGCTTATTGTATGTGCATATTTTGTTCCTTTGTACTTATCTCTTGTTATTATTGTTGGTTGAAAGTTTATTTTTGATCTGTTTCTCATTAATATAGCTTATTCACACTTAACTAAGTCCTAGTAAGCTTTTATTCCAAACCTGTTAAGCATCTGAGTTTCCATAGTGCTTATTTTTAAGCACTAGCCAAAGTTCCTTTGTTAAAGTTGGTCATTTTGAGTCTATAATTAGTTTTGAAAAAAAGAAAATCCAGAAAAGACAAAAATAAATAAAGTGATAGCTTCTATTTACTCTTTTTAGCTTATTTTCAGCTTATTTAAAAAGCTAATCTCATTTTTATAATTTTCATAGGTTCTAGTAGTTATAAAATAATTTTAGAAAAAGTTTCATATTTTTCACTATTCATTTGCTATTTTTCTTAATTTTAATTAGTTTTAATTAATTAATAATTAGTTTTTAATTAATAATAATTATTTAAAAAGTCTAAAAAATATATTTTCTGTTTTAAAGTTAGTTTTATATTATTTTTGATTTTTCCAAGTTTGAATTTTAATTTTCTAAGTTAAATTCATAATTATTTGTATTTTAGTGTAATTTAAATTAGTATTAATATATAATAAATAGTAATTAATTAATAATAAATAATTAAATAGTGTGAAAATTAATTTTCTTTTACCAAAAATTTTCTTTTATCATTAGGATTGTAATAATGTAATTTTCATATCCGTAGGTATTTTATTTCTCAAAAACTCGCGTTTTATTTCGTACGTTCACGTAACTTTAAATTGAACGTACGCGTTTTTAGGTTTTACACGTTTCTGGGTTTTCTGATTTCACAATCTTGTTAATATAACTTATTTAAGCTATTTTGTTTTATATCCCTTTAGTGTAAACAATCATAACCCCTTTCCGTCCAAATTCACCCAATCACAAACCCGTTTTTGATACCATCACACCTCGTCGGGACATAACGACCCGGGGAAACACTGTATTCCATGGAGCATTGGATCCAGGAAGTCTGACCTAGTTGACCATTCACATTGGTTGGTTTGGACTGACCGTTTGGGCTCAATCATATATTAAGGGAACTCAACATCTAGGTCTTTGGTATCCAAAGGGTTCGGGGGTAAAATTATTGGTTTATGCAACTCGGATCATGCGGGAGATATAGTTGATATGAAAAGCACTAGTGGAATATGCACATTTGTAGGTGCTTGTTTAACATTATGGTTCTCTAAGAAACAAACTTCCTTCGCCAACTCCATAACGGAATCCGATTACGTTGCGGCCGGAAGGGCTTGCCAACAAGCGTTATGGATGAAGCAAGCGTTTGTTGATTATCACGTCATGTTAAATGAAGTACCTATACTATGTGACGATACGTGCTCTATCAATCTAAATTCAAGCCCAATTGATTACCCTCGCACGAAACACATTGAGATCAGACATCACTTTCTAAAAGACAACATCACTAAGAACCATATCACCATAGAGAAAATTCCTTGTGGTGACAACACCTCTAAGATCCTAGAAAAACCCTTAGATAAAGATCAATTCAATTATTTAAGATTAGGATTAGGAATGATATTACTAGAAGATGATGAGGATGTTAATGGTAAATAGGAAATAGTGGAAGAATCTTAAGTACAAATCTTTAATAATGATCTACCAACTCATCATACTTGTCACAAATAACCATACAACCTTTTATATTAACCTTTAGTCATTAACCTTACAACCATTCCTTCACATCTTCATCCTCTTTAAAATCTCCAAAGATCTTTCATAAAACACATAACATTCTCCACTATACCTTAGAAAATAACTTTCACAATAGGAATCATGTCTCTTTCGGAAGGGTCCGTTAACAACAATCAAGGTAATCAAAACCCGGAGAGCTCTAAGAGATTGAAAAGGTCATTCATGGATATGATGAAAAAGGAAGGTAATGATAGGATTAAGTTTGAGTATGAGTTAAGGACATTTGCGGAAAGTGAAGTGTGAGACTTAATTAAGGAACCATTAAGTCCAAGGTTGTGTGAAGATGAGTACTCCATTTGTTGTGAAAATACCACACACATGGTCAATGCTCTCAAAGAATCAAGGATTGAGCTTAGGGTGATGCTCTTATCCATCCATGAAGGAATCATGGAATTGCTAACCACTATGTCCAAGATGAATAGGAAGTTGGAAGATGATAAGGTGAAAGGGAAAGGGAAGATGGTGAAAGAAGAGTTCAATATAGGCATAAACCTAGGAATCTAGACATCACACTATTATGTTGCCATCAAGTACTAGTATAGTGCTTTTAGATAAAGTACTAGGATAGTTCTTGTATAATAAAATGTGTAGCATATTTTATTCATGTATTCTTGGAATGAAATGCAATCTTTTGGAACTTATATAATTTGTCATTTTATTGTGGACTAACCCATGATGCAAGTCTCCAAATGGTAACCTAACCCATTTTGGAACTTTCACATGTGAGAATCTCTTGTTTTGTTGCATGTTGTGCTTTCTTTGTGTAGCTAGGCCACCGCAAAGGTGAGGCTCTTGACCCATGGATCCCCGCCTTGAAACAAGGGGGAGCAACGATCTAGGGGGAGCTATGTTCAAGGGGGAGCATGTTCGGGTGCTATTGGAACAAGCTACTTTCCCATTTCTAATGGAAGTCCCACCTTTTTGATTTGACAAAAGGGGGAGAAAGAAAGCAAGAGCGTGAAGACCATTCAAGAACAAACAAAGGCTTCACCAAATTACACGGCAAAGGTCAAGACGCAAGCTACACCAAAGGCGCGCTTTGTCTTCGCTACGTTTGGTAATTTTATTTGCTTTCGGATTTTATTTGTCATCATCAAAAAGGGGGAGATTGTTGAGGCAACATGATCAAGATCTCCTAATGTTTTGATAATGACAAATAAACCTTTAGAACACATAAAATAACAAACGGTAGCCTAAAATCGTCGGAGCCAATAGCTGTTGCTGGCGCGCTGCCCGCGCGTCAACGCGTGGGTGACGCGCCAGGAGTCTGTATTGCTCCGGGAAAATTTTGAAAGTCGGCTTTCCCCTTACCCGACAAATGTGGATCTTTCAATACAGGTATGAATATGTTATGTGCTTAATTGAGAACACTCGAAACGAGTTTTGGGATTAGAGAGATCCAACTTTTAAAGCACTCATTTACGGGAAAACGCCAACTCATGTTTTCTAACTATCGCCTCTAGCCAAAGCTTTTCTAAACTTAGGGAGCTTATATACTTCACGTAACATCATGTGAAAGCATCCATATGCTCATATCCCGTGCTTACGTCTTCTCTAATCCCGTAACGGGTTTACCCCCTTATTGGTCAAACTAAGTCAAAGGTCATTTTGCGTAAACGCATCCTTTCCCACTTGGGTTATGCTTTACATCAAGGAAAAGCACTTAACTTGTTTGAACCAAGGTATTAGTTGAGAACGTCGAGTCGTGGAAAGTCACGAGATATGAAACTATGGATTCTCGACGTTGTGTTACTTGAACTCATAAGTAACCTATGATTCTCTCAACTTATAATCTTAATTGTCTAAACCTTTTCTTCTTAATGACAATTAGATTATTTCTTAATCTTCCTCTTAATCTCATTTTACAAAAGACAACAAAACCAAATCTCCCACAATCCTTCCCAAATATCTCTCTCCAACATTCTCTTACAACATTCCCTTACACTCTCTTACAAAAGTGTACCTTTTGTCCTCTATACTCCCACACACAATATTCCCTCTCCACATACAATATTTATACATACACACTTATACACCTTGTGTACACACACTTGATTTCAAAATACACACACTACTCTCACAACCATCTCTTCTCCACACACACTAGCCAACTCACCATATCCAATCATATCCAACTCATATATTCTCTTACACAAATCTCTTACACAATCCCATACAACATCACATCCCTTACATAATCCAACTCATTCCTTACACACTCTATATCTCAACCATCCATTTCAAACCAAAACCATCTCAACCATTGATTCACCCTTCCCCCCCCCCCCCCCAAGCAAAGCATATTCCTTTGGAATATCCCTTCTTAACCCAACCAGGATTTACTCTCAACCTAAGCATGATTACTTCTCAACACATGGGATTTAATTTGAAATTCATAAGAGGCTCCCTTTGATCCTAGCCATCCATTTCAAATAAACACATCTCAACCCTACATATTTCCCTCATTCCAAATAATTTGAAAACCAAAGGAGGCTCCCTTTGATCTCCACCATCCAATTCAAACCATCTCATCTCAACCATCCATCCTACACTTTCCCCCCAAGGATGGAATATCCCTTGGCATATGCTTTCTCTCTTTTCTATGCCACTTTAGGAATACCCAATCTACCCTTGGTATTTGGTTTTCTTATAAACACTTCACAAAATGATTTTCTAATTGGCTATTTGAGTTGGTAAACCTTAGATTGATTAATGTTAAGGTTTTGTGTGAAGTACAATTGGGGGTTTAGCAAGGATAGGTATTTATAAGATCCAACACCCAACACTTGGGAAAAAGTTTACAGACGCCTGGCGCGCTGCCCACGCGTCGACGCGTGGGTGACGCGCCGACCTCGGTAAAATTATCCCAAGTTTGGGTCTTGGCCTATAAATACCCCCTTGCCTCTTGTATTCCTCACCCCTTGCCATTATTCTTTCTCTCTACATTCTTTCTCTCAATCTCTCTCAAATCTCTCTATCTCTAATCTTGTGTTCTTGATTCTCACTCTAACATCTTTGAAAGAACACATCTCCTTGCAAGGGAAGAATCACAAGAACTTAATCCACTCTTGTGATTGTGTTGAGGGTCTTCTTATCTATACCCTTTCTATTACAATCGAGTCTCTAGGTTAGGTTAGGACTTGATTGAACAAACACTTATTCATTCATTCAATTGTTTGTAAGAGAAGTCTTGTCTCTTGGTGACCAAGCCTAGATCATTGGGGATCTAGTTGGGGTTTGATACTTCCGGTGGGAAGTCTTGGTAGTGATCTTTGTGATCCTTAGGAGAAGTCGAATCGTGAGATTCTTTTGGGTGATTTCCGAGGACGGAATACCGTAGGAGTAACTCCTTCTTTGTGAGCATCAATATTGGAGAATATTGGTGGAGTGAATTGTAACGGTTTGTAGTCCACCAAAAGGATTATACTAGTGAATAGTATCGGAGTCTCGGATTCGCAACTGGACGTACGGATGGTATAAACCCCCCATCCCGAACCAATATATATCGTTGTGTCCTTACTTGCTTTATATACTTTGTTTGTGTTAAGTGGTTGTTGGATTATTGTACAACCACTTGATGTTCTCTTTGGCTTAAAGTTTTTAAACATCTAAAAATCCGAAGAAACCGTATTCACCCCCTCCCCTCTACGGTTCTACACTGTGATTCCTTCCTTTTAACACCCTATGAAAGAATGCATTATTTCTATCACCTAAACTCATCCATTTAATCTTAGCTTTTTGGTACAAAAGTTTTTCCTCATCCTTCAATGCATCATTATAATGCTTTAAAATCATACTTTCATCATCTCTAAGATCTTTATTCTCTGGATCATTATCAATTTTATCCTGTATACTCTTCAATTTTTCTCTAATACTTTTTACATTCTAAAAAATATCCCCATTTTGCCAAGCAAGCCTCTTCATGTGACTCTTAAGAAATCTAAGGTTCTTCACAACTCTAAACATATGACATCCAGTGCTATGTACCCCCCCCCCCCCCCCAATACTTCTTAACCACATCATAGAACTCCTTTTTATCAGTAACAAAGTTATTAAATCTAAATGACTTTTTCTTCTGATGAACAACACTAGGAATAACCAATACCATAGGACAGTGATCTGAAATTATATATGGAAGAAAGATAGCATGAGCATTAGGAAACATACTTATGAAATCTTCGTTTCCCATGATTCTGTCAAGCTTTTTGAGAACCCCAGTCTTGTCACTAGCTTTAGTTTTGAACAGATTTTTAGTCCAAGTATAATGCAGCCAAGAACTAACAATATCATCAACTTCCATGAGATTAACACATTCTTTGAATTCAATCATATCTCTACTCATACTTGAACTCCCAGCTGAATGCTCCTTTGGATCCAAAGTTACATTCATATCTCCCAAAAATACCCATGGAACTCTGCCCACCATACTTTTATATTGTCCCAACTCATTCCATAACTCCTTCCTTTCATTACCACTATTAGCAGCATAAATGATTGTACAAAAAATTTCCATATTCCCTGTAATGGTTTCAATTTTGCACAAAATAGACTGTTTGCTGTAATTAATAACATTCACATTAACAATACCACTATTCCATCCTACCATGATTCTGCAACCCTTATCACACATCCTCATATTATGAACCCAAGTACAATTCTTAAAAATACTATCACCAATCTTTTGTATCTTTTTTGTTTTTAACTGAGTTTCAATAACACCACAAATATTCAACCTCTCAACATCTATATACTTCCTAACTTCATTTTGTTTATCAGTGGTACTTAAACCCCTGATATTCCAACATCCAATTTTGAGATCCATCACACACTTATTGTTTACCAAGTACCCCTTTGTCAATACCCTCTATAACATCCCCTTCCATACCATGTGCAATACCATTCTTATTAGGAAATACATCATTTACCTCAATATCATTTCCATTCATTTCCTTATTATTACCCTTCAAATTCCTATCTACCACTTCATCGTCAGGCACTTCCAAACCAACAAACTTATTAGCAGACCTTTTAAATTCTTCCAAAATCTCACCCTGCACTTTCCAAGCCTTTCTATTAGGTGTATTAGAGTTACTGTTATCCTTTACAGGTGACTTCACTGGTGACTTCAATGGAGACTTCAAAGAGGAGTCATTCTTATTGCTAGATTCACCTTGTTCCGTATTGACTTTCTTCTGATACACAACTTTACTCTTCATCACATTCTGATTTCCCACAACCTTTTGCTTCCCTTGAATACTTGCATTGTTATCGGGGCCTTTACCATTATTTCCACTTCCATTATTCTTTTTATACCTTACCTCTTCAAATCCATCACTTTGCTTACCATCATTCCTTTTTTCAACATCAAAATTACTTTCATTACTTAAAGGCTTATCATTAGTACTAACTTCTTCATTTTGAACCTCACAACTCACACAATTCTTGCACATCTTATCACTGTGTCCAAATACACAACAGTTTGAGCACCTAGGTGGAGTCCAGTCATACTTCACATTAACAATTTTCCTACATATTTCACCTCCATGCTTATTCCTGTACACCATTTCAATGATATTAGGCAAACATTTTTTTACTGAAACTTCCACCATTACCCTAGCATATCCCACTCTACCAATTCCTAACTTGCACATATCAGCTGTAACATTGTCCATAACCAATGGTTTCCCTACTCTACTAGCTAAAGCACTTATGCCATGAGTAGTCCAAGCTTCCAAAGGAAGATTACACATCTTAATCCAAACAGGTAACTGCTCAAGTTCTCTCTTATCTAAGCATACATGGATATCCCATTTTTGCACAAAAAACGGTTTGTTATTAACCATCCAAGGACCACTATTCACCACTGACTCTAGCCCTTTAGCATTATGGAATTTCATGAAATAGATTCCTTTATTCACATCAACAATATCACTGAACCTCATTTTGCCCCACATTCTTCTTAGATTATACCTCAACTCATTTACTGTCATATTATGTCCAACAAAATACCCACATAGAGTCAAATCCCATTTTTTGCTTCCCTCATCTATCATTATTTCATCAAACACCACATATTCATAACCATTCTCATCCACCTCAGTTGGAACTTCAAATAACTTCCTAGTCATATCAAGCTTGTTATCATAAGTGGCACTAGCATATGACTTAGGAATATCCTTCTTAACCTCATCAAGACTGTTTTTACCATTAGATCCATTAGCATTAACTAGATCACTCTTACCCATACCTGCCTTGTCTGAATCACTATTACTATCTTTACCAGGCTCATTAGCAACATTACCACTTTCCTCACTCACCTGCTGATTAACATTTTCCAATTGATCTTTAACCACACTATTACCAGTAGGTATCTCCTTCCTAGTCTGATCCCCCACTTTTACACTATCCACAATATTCTCACCATTATTCACACCATAATTTTCTTTTCCATTCTGATCCCCCAAACTTAAACTACCATCCTTCTCTACTTCACAAGTATTCTGCACACTATCAACAACATTATTCTCCTTTCTATTCTGAACTGCCTTGCTTATACTTCCCTCCCTCTCTAATTCACCATTTTTCTCAATCACATTAGTTTTCCCAGTACTATTATTCATAGCCACCTTCTTACTAGCATCAACCTTTTTCTCACTTCTCTTATGCCCCAAACTACTTACAACATGATCATCCAACCAAATCGGAGCCCTATGGTTTCGCTTCGATGTTCTTTGATTTTTATTATTCTTCATAACTACTGATATCTAATTTTTAAGTACTATAGAAACAAATCGGATTGTAGTAGATTGAAATACATGGCAAATAAAAGCAGAAATAAGAAAATGAATTTTTTCTCCAAATATTGAATTTGGGGGTTACTTCAAATCTAACTAAAAATTGAATTCAAACTCACCATTAGTTGCGGAATGAAATAAGGAATCCAATGGTGTTATCAGAATTGAAATTCATTGAGTATTCATGAAGAAATTGAAAGAAAATGGTAATTATCGTAAAGTAGAAAAAATGGGAGTTTGTTATGGAGAGAGAAAAAAATACTCTGTCAATTAGATAAAACATGCATATATTTTATCTTTTACAACTAATAATAGTTGAGGACTAGTTTTGCAACTAACCTTATAACGATTTGTACCTAGCCTAAAAGTTTAATAGATTTATCAGGAAAAAAAGGCGAAATGATTAAAACCTGTATGGGCAGAAAATTATATAAATTAGTTATGACGCGTGAGTAAGTGACATGCACCACCCAAAAAGTGAACACATTTGTTTACATTTCACGAGCGCAAGTGCACGCGCTACACCCGAGGCTGACATGTTCTTGGTTCATTTAATTTATCAACTTTAAGTTTGTTTCAAGGTATTCCAAAAGGGAAAAGACGTCAGGTTACACAAGTAGTTTTCAAAGATAAAAATTTCAAGCAAGTCTATCATCTAGCTTCAAGTTGAATATCTTTAAGGCTTATTTCAATAATATATTGCAATTGCTATTTATCGGGTGTGATTGTGTTTGCAAAACTGATTATGCTGTAGAAAACGGCTTTTCAGATAACATGTCATAACAAGCCTTACAAGTCTTTCCAAATGTAATTACCAACAAGTCTTTCCAAAACACAATGACGAAGTCGAACAATCTCTTAGCAAGTTTTGTTACTATGTCATTACTCATCGAGTCATTGCTAATCAACATTTTACTAGTATTGTATTCAACTGTAGGTAATGAAGTTTCCAATGTATACCAAAGTTTCCGACATATACTCAAGAGGGTCATGACTTTTGTTCTCTTTTTCTTGTTTTCATTTTTTTTAAACAACAAAAACCTTTTCTTTTCTCTAAACTAACAAAATCCTTTTGTCATTTCATTTTCGCTAAACTCAAAATTTATGTTAGTTAAATGCTATATATGTATGGATAAATATATTACGTAGTATCATTTTGAAAGTTTATAGTTCAATTAAAAAGTTAAAGTGGTGATGACTGATGTGGTTAGGTTTGATAAAACAACAAATTAGAGTTATAAACTAGGGTGCGTTTGGTTTGTTGTTATGAATCACAATGGGTATGGGTGTTGGTATATGGTGGAATGGTAATGGCGGGTATGATGAAACCACCCACAAACATAAGATATGAGGAAACCTTCACATTTGGGTATCATCAATCCATTGTGGTGGGCCCCATAACCAACCAAACAACATTAATGACTTTCAAAATCATAGATTAATACCCATACACCCCAACCAAACGGGCCCTAATGTTGGTACTCCTTCAGTCTCAAAATATAAGTTTATTTTGATTTTTTGTATCTAATTTTGACTTTAAATATTTTTGTTTGATTTATATAATACTTGATGAAAATTATACCAATAAAAATACATTTAAAACCTAATAATTTATATATTTTGTATCAAATATTATATAATACAAAAAAAATATTCAATTTCAAACTTGGATTCAAAAAGTCAAAATAGACTTATATTTTAGGATGGAGAGAGTATTATATTTGTTTGATTTAGAAAGTTCATTAATAGAGATAGGTATCTAAAAACACCAAGGAGTTATCTCATTTTTATAAACTATAACTATAAATCTGTTGTAACTAGAACTATAAATTGATTATTTTGCACATTTTTAGTATTGTATATATGCAAATGAGTGATTAAAACCCAATAGCGTCATTTCATTTTTTCGGTTCATTTGAATATAAGGTCGAAATTGGACAAATACCTAGTATCAAAGATGTCATGAAAAATCTACATATGTATAGAACTGGCGGTTGAACCGGTGACCCGATGAACCGGCGACTTGACAAGGTCAATTAAAAAATCGGGTCTTAAAATATTGTTATGTACTTACACTTTTGATTCATTTTGAACAACAGACCAACAAAAATCTCATTATACATAATATACTTGTATTTTTGATTCATTATGCATATGTATATTTTTTCTAAATTATTCTTTACACATAGTAGATATTATGCATAATGATTAAAAAAATACAAGTATATTATGCATAATTAGATTTTTTTAAGGGTTAAATTATCAGTAACCTTCCTGACCCACCATTGGGTGTACTTTTTACATCCTCTGCACTATTGGTCAACTCCTGTTTACGGTACCACACAGTTTTTTATCAGTTTCTATTTTATATTTCTGTCAGTTTAATACTTTTAACTTATTAAACTTTATATTTTTTGTTCCTTACTTTCAGTTTTATAGTTTTTTAATATAAACAATATTATAAAAATAAAAATAAAAATATAAAAAAAATGGAAAAGAATGGGAGGTATCACTTGTAGGTAGGGATGGCAAAAAAAACCCGAACCCCACGGGGAAACCCGAAACCCGAACTTATTGGGGCGGGCGGGGCGGGGAATGCTTATCGGGTTTTGGGGCGGGTTTGAGGGCCTTAATAGGGATTCTTATCGGGTTTGGGGTGGGACGGGGCACACTATCACGACCCGCCCCGCCCCGAAACATATACATATATACCTAAAATATTGTGCTAGTATTTACGTACTAAATATAATTCTCTAATTTTTGTTAAATCTTTGTAATATTTCAAAGTGTGATCATAAAAGCTTGTTTTGTGTCGTAATATTATAAAAACAATTTGTGATTTATTCCAATGCTTAATATATTATTAACGGGTTCTCGATTCTTTAAGTTATTCCGTAAAATCATATTGTTAATAGTGTAGAAAAAAGAATAAACGGGGAACGACACGAGTATGATGGAGCATCGCACTCAAAAAAGACAACCCGATAAGACCCTAATGGGGAATGAGGCGGGTTTGGGGGAGCATCTCGCCCCAAAGGAGCGCCCCGATAAGATCCCCAATGAGGATTGGGGCGGGTTTGGTGATGATTTTTGTAATCGGGTTTGGAGATGGGTTGGCCGCTCCACCCCAAACCTGCCCCATTGCCATTCTTACTTGTAGGAAAAAGGTCTAAATAACCTAACCCTACTTTTAGTCCTTTATTCAAAATGAATAAAAAAATATAAGTATATAAAGCATTTATGACTTTTACTTTTCTAATGCTTGTTATCTAAAGTTTCCTTCACATAGATATCATTATTTATGTCTTAGATCTGCATTTAAATTGTTCATCTATATTATCTATGAGAAAAGTTCAATGTAGAACAATAATTATCTAAAGATCAAAGCAAGTAGGGTTGGATCAGTTGGAAAACCATTTGCCTCTCAACCAAGAGGTCAAGGGTTCGATCCTCACTCCCTACAAAAGGCTGGAGGTCCTTTTCTACCTAAGGTAGAACCGGAAGCAACCTCTCTACCTTTGGTAGGGGTAAGGCTGTCTACATATCAACCTCCCCCATACACCGTGGAAGACGGTATTGGGACCCATAACCCGTGAAAGACGGTATTAGGAGTTACTTTATTAAAAGGCACTTTTGTAATATCATTAAATAAACTTAACCCTCATTTTATCATCAGTAACATCTTAAAAACACTACGTCGCCATCACCTATGGTAGTCGCAACTAGGGATGGCAAAAGCACCCGAAACCGACGGGGAAAACCGAAACCCGTACCGGATGGGTCGGGTTCTGGGGCGGGTTTGGATGCGGGTTTGGGTATTTATATAATGTTTTAGCTGGGTACGGGTTCGAGTACGGGTTCTGGTAATACCCGTCCGATTACCCGTATCCGTATCCGTTTACCCGAATCTATACCCGCTTTATTGATATTATAATTAACTAGAATATATATACATTATATATAATTTCTTCGATTATATTTTTTTTATATACATATCTCTATTACATAACATATTTTATTATGTACATGAATTACTCAAAAGAGTTAAATCGTTTGATACGATATTCATTTTATTTAACATTAAAAAAATGAATATTTGAGGGTGTTTTCCTTTATTTTTTATGTCGATTTTAGTGTGACTTAATATTAATGCCGCTATTTTGTCCATATAATATTCAATTGGGGATAACTGAAACCCGCGGGGAAACCCGAAAAACCGATGGATAATCTTAATTGGGTACCCGGCGGGTAATGGGGCGGATACGGGTTTGAATATTATAAACGGGTCCGGGTCCGGGTCCGGGTACGGGTACACTAAAACACGCCCCGAACCTGACCCGTTGCCATCCCTAGTCGCAACAACCAGTGGCACCGCACCTCCGTCACAATCAATGGACAAATAACCACCACCGCCACCGTCATCACCACAAATTACTAAATCATCTTCTCCGGTGCTGGTCACCGGTTCGCCTCAGTCGGCTTGAAGTTAGATCCGCTTGAGAGCTCGAGTTCGTCTCCTAATCGGAATAATCCGCTGAGCTTTTGGGATTGGATCTCGATAGAGGGGAGGAGGGAGCGTGTCCAGGTGGTGGTACGGCGGTTGTTGGAGAAGGAGAAGGCCATCGGAGATTTTAGGATTTGATCTCTGTGGGAAGTTGGGAGTGGTGAGTGTTGGTTGAGGATGCTGAGCTTATGCTCCAGACTAACTATACAATCCACTTTAGAAAGTGTACCAATATTGGAAAACATGATCATTTAAGAAAAATCACTAAGAATGTTTTAAGTGCATCTGAGTTGTGGTCCTTGCTTGTTAAAAAGATATGTATAGGAGTATTTTGGAGGAGTTGATGAGGGAGGATATGGATTATGGTTTTCTTAAAAAATTCTATTAATGTTGAAATTAGCTCCTTTTGGTCTGCAAAGTTATAGTGATATTATGAACATTGAATGGAGGAATAAGGTGGCCAGTGGGTTGTGGGAGTGTAACAATGTATTTATGGTGGACATTTGGTTTTTTGATAGATGGCTAAGTATTGATAATTGAAATTTTGGCATGTTACATTCCTGTCAAAGGGTAGTAAAAGTGTAGATGTAGGGCCTATTACTTTTGGATAGTATGTTCATTGAATGGATGCCTCATATAGTTTGTTACTTTTGTCTAAAAGTTACTCGTATTTCTTAGTATGTGTTTTTGTTTATAAAAGATGAAGATGGGTTTAAATATGGAAGACGTGAGAAGGAGAAATGAGGTATTGATTGTAGGGGATTTTTGCTTTTATAACTCAACTTTTTTTTGTTATTAGGTAGTAATATTTGTTTAGTTTTTTTAATGTTGTGTATATTCTTTTGGAGATAATTTGTCATATACTAAAATACTAAAAAAAATCCCATGTGATACACCAAAGAATCTAATGGGATTCACAATGAATCCCTTGAGATTCATACTGAATCCCATGGGCTTCACAATGAATCCCTTGAGATTCATACAGATATACAGAATCCCATGGGATTTATACAGATTACCCATGTGATTAAACAGAATATAAGTAACAAACATTATATATTCAAAGTAAACAAGATATATTCAAAGTGAACAAGAATTTTTCTCATAACATTACACAACAAAAATAGAATCTCAATTGATTTTGTACTTCCAGTTTATATAAAGCAAAATGAAAATCCCATGGGATTTATACAGAATCCCATGTGATTCTCTTCCCATAGGATTTATACAGAATCTCATGTGATTCTCTCTGATCCCTTGTGATTCATATAGAATCCCATGTGACCCATACAGAATCCCATGAGATTCTTTGATGAATCACTTGTAATTCATAAAAATTACCCATGTGATTCATACAGAATCCAGAATCCCATGGGATTCTGTATGAATCACATAAAAGATACTCGTCAAGTATCTTTATGGAACACATGGGATTCTGTATAACAACATACAACTTTTTAATAAAGAGATTCTAATAGTGTTATTGTGCTAGTTGTCATCTTTATGTATTTTGCTTAATTAGTGGGTGATTACTATTTACCCAAAATAGCTCAAATGATAGCTATATGTATCTTGTATTTTGTATGGAAGAAACACAAGAAATAAACCATTCAATATGGTAATCAGAGCCAAACCCTAAAAGTATTTTCTTTTTCCGCTGCTTCCTTCTCCTAAAGAACAACAAAACTATAGTTTCGTCCACTAAATTTCAACAACCAATCACCTATTAGCTTTTCTTTATTCTTCATATTTGTATAATCCATCCACTGTATTACCATTACCATATCTCAGTGATTGTTTCTCTATAAACACACATCACTACAGTACCATATATCTATTATATTACTTCACATCTCATAATATCTTACTTCACATCTTATTATATCATCAACATGGTTACCATAGACGTACCTACACCTACCACCCCGTCCAAAACCAAAGGTAACACCAATTATCACACTACTAAATCCCAAAGTCTACCTCCATTATGTAATTATTTCAACAACGGATTGTGCAAGTTTGGTGCTCGATGTAAATTTATTCACGATTACCGTAATAGGTCGGGTTTGACATCAAAAATTACCGTGGGAAACCAACAAAACCAATCTACAGCCTCTTCTCAGCGTTCCTTAAATCTGTCGACTTGGGGTCCTCCTCCTTGGTACTATCATAATCGAGCAAACCAACACTATATGCAACCCAATTACACCTCTCGTTTGGGCTTCCAGCCTACACCCCAGGTCTATACAACTCCCTTATATCACCAACATATTAACGACCACAACCAACCCCAACTCCTCGACCCAACCCACACAACCTCCCAATGAACCACCCCGTACTCACCGCATGGTCACTCGGTCACAATCAGGTATTGTCAAACCCATTGAACGTCTCTCTCTTCATACTTCTCCTATCTCACCCTTACCTAAATCTCCTTTCCTCGCTCTACAAAACCCTTATTGGAATAATGCCATGTATGATGAGTATAATGCGTTAGTAAAAAATGGTACTTGGATTCTTGTACCACGGCCCTCTGGTGTTAATTTGGTGAGATCTATATGGTTGTTCAAGCATAAATTTCATGCTGACGGGAATTTGAGTCGTTATAAGGCTCGTTTGGTTACCAATGGTAGTAGTCAACAACTTGGTATTGACTGCGATGAGACCTTTAGTCCGGTAGTCAAGCCGGCCACCATCCGCACTGTTCTTAGTCTTGCGGTATCCCGCATGTTGCCTATTCATCAGCTTGATGTTAAGAATGCCTTTCTTAACGGGGATTTATCTGAGACTATATACATGCACCAACCGCCGGGATTTGTGGATCCCCGGTACCCTCACCATGTCTGCCTTCTGCAGAAATCTTTATATGGGCTAAAGCAAGCACCTCGTGCTTGGTTTCAGAGATTTGCAGGTTATGCTACTCGAGTTGGATTTTACCACAGTCGCTGTGACTTTTCTTTATTTATTCTTCGACAGGGCTCTCAAGTTGCTTACCTACTTATCTGTGTGGATGACATTATTCTTACAGCCTCTTCTACAGCTCTCCTACAACAGATCATTGCCTCCCTGTATAGTGAATTTGAAATGACTGATCTCGGGCCACTTAATTATTTCCTTGGTATTTCCGCTACACGGCATTCTACAGGTTTGTTTCTGTCTCAGCGGAAGTATGCTATTGAGCTCCTCGAGCGTGCTCACATGGCCAACTGTAACCCTTCTCGAACACCAGTTGACACAGAATCTAAATTGGGTCCCGAAGGTGTTCCAGTTCAAGATCCTACTTTATATCGCAGCCTTGTAGGTAGTCTTCAGTATCTCACATTTACAAGACCGGATCTCTCCTATGCAGTCCAACAGATTTGTCTTTACATGCATGATCCTCGCGAGCCACATTTAGCTGCTCTTAAACGTATTTTACGATACGTTCGGGGGACTTTAGATTTTGGTCTTCACCTATATTCATCCTCTACCACTTCTCTTGTTGGATATACAGATGCGGATTGGGCGGGCTGTCCATCCACACGTCGATCTACTTCGGGCTACTGTGTTTTTCCGGGCGATAATCTCCTTTCTTGGTCTTCCAAGCGACAACACACCATCTCCAAGTCTAGTGATGAAGCCGAGTACCGGGGTGTTGCTAATGTTGTAGCTGAGACTGCATGGCTTCGTAACCTTCTTCGTGAGCTGCATTCTCCACTTTCTGCTGCCACTCTGGTCTACTGTGATAATGTTAGTGCTATCTATTTGTCTGCAAACCCTGTTCAACATCAACGGACCAAACATATTGAGATTGATATACACTTTGTCCGTGACATGGTTACTGCTGGTCAGGTTCGTGTTCTCCATGTACCCTCCCATTATCAATACGCAGATATCTTCACCAAAGGACTTCCTTCAGCCTTATTTGAAGATTTTAGATCCAGTTTGAGCGTCCGGCCTCCTCCCGCTCCAACTGCGGGGGAGTATTAGTCAATATTGAGTCATCAAGATAAGTATAGTGTTATTGTGCTAGTTGTCATCTTTATGTATTTTGCTTAATTAGTGGGTGATTACTATTTACCCAAAATAGCTCAAATGATAGCTATATGTATCTTGTATTTTGTATGGAAGAAACACAAGAAATAAACCATTCAATAAATAGCTCATTTCAACAATCATATAAAAAATATCTACCCTTAAAAAGCTTGACATAAAAGTATAAAACTCAAAAAACAGTGATTTACTCATTTTTACAAATCACTTTTAAAAATAACAAAACACAAGTGATTTTTTTACGAATCCCATTGGGATTTTTCTGGGTGGAAATATTGAAAAAAAAGTTCGTTGAAAGTATATATAAGTACATATCTATAGAAAGATGATTTAATTCTCGTCGCGATTGTGTATGTTTCGTAGCTTGACGATTTACCGTTTGTAAGATATGTTGTTTTTAAAAAAAAATGAAAAGTGAGTTTTTTATATTAAATTAGCTAAAATGCCAATTTTGCCATCCCTTTATTATTTTTTAGTTTGATCTATACCGTTGAATGAAATCAAAATGGAAGGCTAGGATGTGCTTATTTGTTCTTTAGATTTTTTTGTTTGTCATGAATCTCACTTCTATTATCTATAAAACAAAAATGGTCAAAACTAAAAGATAAAAGTCAAGAAAATGAACTGTGGAAAAAATTAAAAAGAAAATGTTAAAACAATTAATTATGATCAATTTCAACTATTAATACACATATGTTTCAAAAGGAAACTATTAATACACATCGAAAAACCAGGTTGACCCCGGACCACCAGGTTTGATTTGACCCATTTTTTCGACCAAACCCGTCGGGTTGACCCGGTTTATATCGAACCGGGTTTCAAAACATTATGTTTAATCCCTAAATTCTCAAACTTTTTTTATCATTAAAACTATCTGTCGCTATAAAATCTCGTTGCTATGCACGGTGCTCGTCTAGTTTTGCTAATGCTTGAATCTAAGCTTGTATATGTATCATGTTTCTCTTAAACTATGTTGAAAACTAGGTTATAGGCCCGCGCGTTGCCACGGGGTGTTTGTATACGTTAGTTTGGGCAGCAAAAAAAAAGAGTCCGAAGTCGAAGCCATTGTCATCAATACTATTGTCATATAATGTTAGAGATGCTAAATTGTGACATAGCACTTCGCCTTTGGACAGGAAAATAAAAACTCATTCATTGTCGAAGTTCAATTCATTTCAAGGTTATAAATACATGCATCATAACATTACAACCATAAGAATAAGAACATCTAAAAACACTTGGACTCAAAGTAATACATGCCTGCATAGGCTTTCAATTGCTTGGAACAAACAACAATTCTCTAACGAAAGCAATTATACTTAGTTACTAACGCAAGGCTCATCATTTGTGAAGTATAAATGTCGCAACGCTTTTGTATGCAGTAAATCAAAACAATACCCCGTTGCTAGGTTTTGCAGTTGGGTCTACTTGATTTGACCTGGGTTGTCTAGCACCTTCTCTTCTGATAACAACTACCTTCCCCTGAAAACATTATTTCACAAAAAGTTAGCAAGTATGTAATGATGGCGTGAAAACATGCTATACTACATGACATATTTTACAAATAAATAAGCCGGCTTATGGCTTATTTAAACTTATATAAGTCGTAAAATTTTAGAATAAGCCACAAAAAGTGAGCCTATGAAACATATACCCAAAACCAAATAAGCTATAAGCCGGCTATATAAGCCGAAAGAAACACCCCCTAATTGTTTCAAGTAAATCCAAATATCATAAACAAATACAAACAGACTTTATGACCAAATAAAAAAAGAGCCATAGTTTTTAAACTTACTACAGGCTCAAAGATAAAATCTATATAAGAACATGTTATTTTTCCATAAGTTACTCTTAATCATGCTACAGTTAGTAAGTTATTTGACCCACACCGATCAAATTAATACGTCTAAGCAAAATTTATAATTCATTACTGAAGTTGATTGGTGCTAAACAGGCAACCTAAATTGACCAAGTAAATGGTCAACAAATTTAAACTACTTAGACCAATACTCCGGGTAATATAGGGTATCACCAGGTCGTTAAGTCCCGACGAGGTGTGAATTGTATCTGAACGTGCTTGTGATCGGGTGTTATTCACAGAGAAAGGTTATGATGATTAATTTTTGAGAATTATGAAACTAAATAGCTTAGGAAAGCTATGTGATTGATTACGTGAATTTAGATTAAGAGGAAACGAGCTAAAACCTAAGAACGTACGTCTTAATTAAAAATGGGAACTGACGTACGTGATAAAAAGTGAAACTGATTAACTAAAAAGGCTACGGCTATAAAAATGATATTTTTACAAACTTACTGATTAAAGAAAATTTTTAGAAAAAGAAAAATAATTTTTACACTAATTATATAATTATTATTAATTAAAAATTATTTTTCTAATTACTTTTGAATTAATTAAAATACCCTAAATTATAATTAATTCTAAAATTACACTAAAAGTTGAAAATAAAATTTGGAAAAATTTAAAATAACTAAAAACTAATTTTAAAACTAAATTTGTATTTTTCTGATTTTCTAATTAATTATTATTAATTATTAACTATTTATTAATTATTAAAAACTAATTTAAATTATAAAAACTACCAAATGATGAAAGAAAAATCTGAGAAAATTACTAAAATTAGTTTTAACTACCAGAAGCCTATGAAAAATATAAAAATGAGATTAGCTTATAAATAAGCTGATGAAATAAGCCAATTGGCTTAAATAGAAGCTATCACTTCCAACAAGTTGGGCTTTTTGAGATTTTTCTGTTTCAAACTTGCTTAAGGAATGATTTTAAGCAACTTTTGTGAAGGTGACTTTTCTGAGAATCAAGAATAAGCTATTTGGTGAGCTTACTGTAATGACAGATGAGCTTTTTAGCTTATTAGGACTTTTGATTGCAATGAAAAAGCTACCAAACTAAGAAGCAATCACAAATAAACTTGAAACAGATATACAACTACTCAAAACAAGCCAAATGGAGCAAATAAGCACAAGAAATAAGCACTCAATAAGCAATAAGCAATCTTGAATACCAAACAGTTCAAACAGGTCCAAGGGGTCAACTTTGAGGGCTTGTGGGGTCCACTAGGGACTCTGGAAGGCCAAACAAAGTGATAAGCCAATAAGTTGAGGTGATAAGCTGTCTAAAAAGCTAGGTCTCATCCTCTGGGTCCCACAATTGAGATCAGGAGGGGGAAATGGAACTTGGGGTGAAAGCTGAGTTATCAGCTTAAGTCAGAAAAGGGTCAAACTTTAAGGCACTTGCAGCCCTATCAAATGGGTTCTAAATTACAAAATAAGCACACAGCCAGATAGCCAGGCTTATTGGCTTTCTATTAAGCCAAAGATCAAGCCCTGGGGCCCACTGGTTAAGCCTGTGGGGTCCACTTAAGTTGGGCTTATGGGACTGATGTCAGTGCACAGGGGAGGTGTTTCCCCTGCAGCTCACTTTGAGCCTGTGCACAAGCTTGTGAAAAATTCACAAAAATAAGCCATACATGGGATCATATAGTTCTGCTGATACACTACAACCACAACAAGTTTCAATTTCCAAATCCAAACACAAAATTCTATAAAATTCTCACAAGAAATGGAATTTTTCACAAAATGCAATTTTGACTTTTTCCAACTTTGCTTCTCAGTTGACTTTAATGAGTTTTGATCTTGATTTAAACACTGAAACAGGTTAATTAAGCTACAATAAGACTAAAATGAGTCACAAAACTTACTTGTGAGTTGAAATGTAGCTTATGCTACCTAGAAATCCACACAGGACAGGTTTTATACCAAGTTATGGGTGATTTTGACTTTTATAGTTTCTACTACTAAAAGCTTGACTGATTTAGTGTTCTAGTGGTCTAAGTGTGATGTATGAAGAACAAATGAGCAATAGAACTAACTGAAACACTCAATACAGTTAATACTAAACACCCCTTGATTTAATTGATTTTGAGATTTTTAAAGAGTTATGTTGATTCAGGCCATGAAATGGAAATCTAAGCACATATAAGGATTCATTAAACTGAATTGAACACACAAATACCATAAACAACAACAGATACCTAAGATTACTAAAAATGCTAATTAATGGCAGTTAACATGTAAAAATGAGCAACAAAGAAATCCAAAGAACACACACCCAATATTAAACTATAATCTAACTCAAATACACCTAAATAACATAGAAACACAGTTAGAAACAAGAGTAAATAACTAAACAGTGAGAGAGATAAATTGAGCAAAAATGCTTACAAAGCCTTCCAAGCATAAAACCATGAACCAGGGACCATGAATCACCCTATTGACCTCCCATGAGGTCTCTAACCCACAGCCATCCCTTATATACTGTGCTCCAGCATTCTTCAATATATCATACCCTTTTTTTATTTAATTTTTATTTTCCTTAAATTTTTGAGTATTTTTCTGAAAACTTGCTTCTTGTTGTCACAGAAGCTTGTAAAGCTTCTGAATGATTATTATTTGAGCTTATGAGATTATACTAACAATTGAGAACACTTTGATGAAACTTAAGCAATAAACTTGAATTTTACACTTGAAACTTGAAAATTGAAAATTATATTAAACTTAAAACTTGAATTGCATTAACTGAAAAACAGAGTACAAAGGAAAAAAAATATTACAACAACTAAGTTACATACTACATGCCTTTTGAGGCTTACAAAGCTTACTACTTATAATACGAGACTAATAAAAATACTACACTCCCCCATATGGCTTCCTGTTGAAACTTGGGAGTCCCACTGGCTTCTCCTTTGACCCTTGACTAAATCCCAACTGTCCAGTTAAATTTTAATGCATCTGAGCCATTGATTGGTATTTTGCCGCCAAAATCAAATGAGCAAGATTAGTGGTTCTGGTGGAGGAATTAAATGCAAAGGGGGAGGGGTTGGTTTGGTAGTTGCATAACATTTATTGTGGGGGGTTTGTTTGGTGAAAAGGTGGAGGGGGGGAGACAGTTACCCTGGTTTTAGGGGGAAGGGGTACGGGGAAGAAAGGGTTGACTGGTTTGACCCTGCATTGATATTAAAAGGGTATGGGCCGTGGGGTTTTGGGCTTGGGGAGTTTGTGATGGGCTTGGATTTGGTTTGGTGGATTGGGTATAATAACAAAAGGGTCCGGTTGGTTTTAGGAATTATCACAAGGACCATTTTTGTAATCTTTCAAAAGATGAGGGCTGAAGTTGTTCAATCTCCAAAGTGCTCATAAGGACCAATCATGCCAATTACCAATAACACAAGGACCAAATTTTACTTTTTCCAACTTTCAAAATTCCCAGGGACCATTTTTGCCAGATTTGAAATCTTGAGGGGCCAAACATGTAATTTTTGAAACTTATTACCCAAGTATTATGTTTTGAAATATTTGACTTTCAAAAAGGCTTGGGTTGACTTTTCTTTCAAAATGAATGCATAGAGACTATTTTTGAAAAGTTTTGAAACTTGGGGGACTGAAACTGCCAATATTGCAAACTTTGATCATTTTTCATTTGTTTTTGCTTATTTTGCATTTAAAACATATAAAACACAATCCCTGGGATAATTTAAGTATTTTGATGACTTTTTGATTGTTTTTGTATGTTTTGCAGTTCAGATTTGATCAAAAATGATGAGTGTTTGAGCACTCATCAATCCCCTACACTAAACTATTGCTAGTCCCTAGCAATCTTTTAAGAAAACTTGATGGATTTGAAGTCTCTTTACCAAAAGCCATCACTTCTGGAGTAGCCGAATGTTTCAGTTCAAGTAAGAACCATGGTACACCGATAACCATGTGATTTTGAGCAAACCACCAGCTTTCAACGGTTTTGATTTGTCTTTACCAGAAGCCGTTTGCTTCTGAACTAGCCAACTCTTGATGGACACAGTCAACATCTTGGTGAGTTGTGTTGATATAAATAATGTTTAAAAACGTTATTAATATTTCTCAATTAATCTATGTTTTGATAATCACAAAACTTAAATCAAATTAAGTCAAGATTAGGACGTAAACAAGTATTTAGTAACAAATATTTACCTCTACATCTTATATCACTTAAGGTATGCATAAACTAAGCATCTTATGCATTACATGATCAAAGGAAACCTTGTCTTAAGACATAACATTTTATAAAATGATATTAACATTTTATATATATTTGTAAATCATTTTTGGTATTGTTATATTAAAATACAAAGATATGATTTCAAATTTCCAACCAAAAAGGACAAATTTTATCCAGAAAAACTTTTCCAACGTTCAGTAAGGCGGCCCCCTTAATTATACTAGGCGGCCCCCTTAATCATTAAGGGGACCGCCCACTAATTAAGGGGACCGGCACGCTCCAGAACAGTATTTTCTAGCCCTTTAAATACTGAATCATTCCACATATTTTTCTCACCTTTTTGCACTAAAAACCTTCTGATCTAAGCTCCATTTCTATCTCAAAAATCCTTTGATCATATAATTCATAAGTCTTTGTTTCCAAGTGATCCAAAGCTTCATCCACTCAAGTGCAAGAAGAAGAACACTCCTCTACATCCATCTAATTGTAGTAGTGTTGTGAGTAGCTAGTTTCATATTGTAGTAGTGCTAGATATTTGTAAAAGTGTTGTGAGAATTTGTTGATTGTAGAAACTAGGTGTGTTGTAAAGTAGTGTAGTAGTTGTGATTTAGTTGTGCATAGAAGAAGGTGTGAAGTTGACAAGAAGAAAAGGTGTGAAGCTTTCTTGAAGAAGTTGTGAAGGTGTGAAGAAGGTGTGAATTCTTGAAGAAGTTGTGAGATTAGTTCTAGCTACGATTAGAACTCGACATTTAACTTAGTGTCGTTAACTTGTGTAAGCCAAGGTGTGTAAGGTTTCTCCACCATAAGGAGTTTGTTGACATAGTGAAGAAAACTCTCGAGTGTGGTACTCGGGGAGTGGAGTAGGGCAAGGAAGGTGTCCTTGTAGCCGAACCACTATAAATTCGCTTGTTGTGGTTTGATCTTTCTAACTCTATCTTTTCTTCATTCTATTTCAATACTTTCATTATTAGATTAGACTTGCTTATATTGGTTGTTACTTGAACTCACTTGAGATCGAATCGAAAGTTTTTATAAGCTACAAAATATTTTGGAAATAAATTTAAAAGGACGTAAAACTATTCAACCCCCCTTCTAGTTTTTCACAATTGGTATCAGAGCCAGGTCTAGCAAGATCTTTAAAATATATTGTATTTTAAAACTTGTAACGATCTATGGAATCTGAAAAATATTTAGAAGGGAAATCTATGCAAAGACCAACACTATTTGAAAGTGATGGATTTTTATATTGGAAAAATCGATTCGAAACTTATGTGAAGTCAAAAGATTTAAATCTTGGGCATGTTATTACTAATGGTGATTTTTTACCTATTCAAAATAACCCCGAAACAAAGAAAGATGAAATCGTACCTTTTGAAAAACAAAATGATGATTTAAAAAGAAAACTTGTTAAAAATAATGAAGCAAAAATGGTTATTTATAATGCGCTACCACGTAAAGAGTACGAAAGGATCTTTATGTGTGAAACCGCAAAAAAAATTTGGAACTCTTTACTAATAACTCACCAAGGTAATAGTCAAGTCAAAGACAATAAGATAGATCTACTTGTTCAACAATATGAGCAATTCACGATTCCGGAAAAGGAATCAATTGATAATGCTTTTGCTAGATTTAACACTATCATCACAAGTTTAAAAGCACTTGATGAGAATTTTTCTAGTAAGAATTTTGTTAGGAAGTTTCTTAGGGCTCTTCACCCAAAATGGCGAGCTAAAGTGACGGCTATTGAAGAATCAAAGAATTTGTCAACATTGCAACTTGATGAATTAATTGGAAATTTAAAAGTCTACGAAGCAATTATAAAGAAGGATTCTGAAATGGTCAAAGGAAAACGAGAGCAAAGCAAGTCAATCGCCTTGAAAGCTAGAAAGGAATCTAGTATCGAAGATAGCTCATCTTCCGAAAGTGATGACGAAGAATACGCCATGGCCGTAAGAGATTTCAAGAAATTCTCCAAAAGGCGAGGAAGATTCGTAAGACAACCACATGATGAAAAGAAAACATTTCAAAAGAGTAAGGATGACAAGAACAACAAGAATGAAAGGAAATGCTTCAAGTGTGGTGATCCAAATCACCTTATTGGAAAATGTCCAATGATGAAAAGAGATCAAAATCAAAGAGCATTTGTTGGAGGTGCTTGGAGTGATAGTGATGAAGATGAGAAAGAAACGACAAAGGAAGAGAAGTGTCTTATGGTGAATACATCAAATGAGGTACGTTCCGAAACCGAATATTTTAGTGATGAAAGTTTATCATTAGATGAAAAAGACCTAGATAATGAATATAATAGATTATGCAAATTAGGACAACTAGTAATGGCCAAAAACAAATCACTAAAATACATAAACAATCAATTGGAAAATGAAGTACTAGAACTAAAAATTAAAATACATCAACTTGAAAAAGGTAAAGAAATATTTGAAGAATGTAAATCATGTCAAGAGCTTAAAGGTGAAAACGAAATACTTAAGGAAGAAATTCGCAAACTTGATAAATTTGAAAATAGTAGTCACTCACTTAGTAAAATAATAAGTATTCAAAGAGTATCCGGAGATAAAACCGGTTTAGGATTTAACTCAAATGAAGCTTCAACAAGCGAGATTAAAAATGTCAAATTCGAAAATGAACTGAATGAACAAAAACCTCTAAAATCTAATCCTAAGTATATACTTATAAATGATAGAAAAATACCTTTTGCCAACAATGAAGAAGTAAAAGCTTTTTATAAACCGTCTTTAAAAAATGAAGTAGGATCTTCTAAACCTAAGACAAGATCTAAAACTCCACCACCTAGAAAACCAAATAATCCTCATCCTAGGCCTAAAACACCTCAACCAAGAAGAAACCAAAATAGGCAAAACTATAATAACAATAGCAATCAAATGTGGAACTACCAACAAAGCTACAATCCTTGGGGTATACTACCACCTTTCATGCATCCTAGTCAAATGTTAAACATGTTTGGACCAAACAACTTTGGACCAAAGAGGCAATGGGGACCGAATAGCTAGATGAACATTCCTTGAGGCAATCTTGAAGTTTTTCTCAACGTAGACTTTTTCAAAGTCTATATGTCATCTTGATGATTTTGAAGATTTTTTTGAAGACCACCGGGTACACCATTCTTTCACAACTCATTGCCATGCTTAGATAAATATGCCTTGTTTGATTACGTTGTTTGTATTGATATAGCTTGCTATTTTCCTCTATTTGTTATATATATATATATATATATATATATATATATATATATATATATATATATATATATATATATATATATATATATATATATATATATATATATTCTTATACTTATTATATTAGATATATATATATATATATATATATATATATATATATATATATATATATATATATATATATATATATATATATATATATACATACTTGCACATAACCTAGATACGTCATTAGTTGACTTTCTAGAACTCCAGGAAATTGTTCGTTATCGAACCCTTTCCTTCCCCCTCGCGTAATTCTATTAAGTCCACTTTTAGAAGACTCATGATGATGAAGGGATATGAGTCAAGTGGACTATTATCATGTTAGAACGCCTTCGCACGTGAACACTATGGATGAAACAAACTCCTTTCGCCGACTATATTCTATCTCCGTTATCATCTTTCAAACCTCACCCATCAACCCATCATTCACTCACATTTATACTTATATATACATATATACATATATACACATATTCACATATTCCCGAACACACCTCAAACCATTCATCAACTTAACACTTTGATAATTTTATCCAAAATTGTCAAAGGTACTCTTTAATTATCGAAACGGTAATTAAAAATTGTTAAGTATTTCATCATCGTGCTAATTAACGCTTACGTATTTTTGATATGTTGCAAATCTAATTATATACGTATTAATATGTTTGTTCCAGAAACTTGAACCGCGAAAACTCAAAATTTAATGGGCGGCCCCCTTAAAGATTAAGGGGACCGGCTTGTTATCGGGGGCGGTCCCCTTAATGTTTAAGGGGACCGGCCATCTGACACTCTCAAATTCGTTTTTCACCTTATATCCATTCCCAAACACTCCATTTGTTCATATATTCCTCCCTCACCACTGCTGTGAACGAACCAAAACAACCAAAACCACCAAAATCCTTCACCAAATCACCAATCCGGGGTTGTTTCGCAACGGGCAAACGCTAACCAAACATATAACAACATCTTTTGTAAGTTTTCCAACATACATTTCATCACATTTCATTCAATTTGGTGTCTAATCAATAATTAGGTATTTTATTAAAATTTATCTTAATTCGAATTTTAGTGAAATAGAAGCTAGGAATTGAACAACCAAATGCTTCCCATAGGATTAGAATGATGTATTGCAACTCAAACTTAGTATAACACATCATTTTGTCAAAATCTTTAATCGCCCATAAACCCTTGTTGAATTTCATTTTTCAAAAAGCACATTGTTGATATAACTCTTAAAAACTAGTTTAAACTTACTACATTATATTAGTTTAATGTTGAAAACAATCAAAACATACTTCTCAATTTGTTATAAAATGGTTCATGAAGACAACATGGGCGTTTGGTTCATGAACAAATTATAATCATATATAGTTACTTAAAACTTAAAACTAGCTCATATAATTTTTTAAAATTGTTAGAGTCAATAGATGTCATCAAGATATATAATCAATATATATATTGATGTTTTAGGTTATATTAATCTAGTTAAGGGAGCGTTTGGTTTATCTTGAAAAAGACATTTTGAAAACCAAAATTCATATTTTAACCTTTTAAACATGTTCATGCTAAGTCAAACTCTTATGAAAAAAAAAAAAAAAAAAAAAAAAAAAGATATATAATCTAATATATATCTAGCCTTACTTCGAAATGAATTATGATATCATACACTTTGACATCATATATTCAAAACGAGTTTAAAATCAAAAATACAAGGAACATTGTGAAACTACTTCATAGAATACTTTTTGGTCGAAGTAGATTTTCGTTCCACATATATATATATATATATATATAACATATGCACGATACTTGTTTTTATCTTAATTTTATTTTTGTTGTTATATTGTTTAGGTGAAAATGCCTAAGACCACGGTTTGTGATGTCTCCAAAACCAAACAATATATTCCAAATGTTTCATCTACTCCCGGCATGTCTCCTTCAGTTGCATGTTTCTATCGTCCCATTGAAAATAGAAATATTCACGAAGGCAGAATTGTCGATCCTTCGTTCTATGAATCCAATCAAATCGAACGAATGTTCTCCAATATTCGTTTTGAATGTCTTTACCAAATCAACGAACCAATCATTCCCCGCTTCATCCTCGACTTCTATAGCCAAGTGACGGTGCAAACCGATCCCTATGGCCATCTCCTTATTTCTTTCATGATCCAAAATCAATTCATCACTCTTACTCTTGCTCAATTTGGACAAATTCTTAGGATCCCATACAACGGTCAAGCCGTATTCTCAAACGAATGGGATCTTTCAACACTTGAAAGAAATCGTCCTCAGGATGGCCCATACTACTCTGAGATTCCTAGTCCTGAAGACATTCGCCGACTGCTTGAACTAGAACGTGGTACGACTAGTCGCAAAATCAAGTCGAAGAATGTCGATATTCATGCTAATCAAATTCTTCTCAAAGAGCTAAGCCCCGATATCAAAAATTGGGAAGAACTCATTCGCGAGAATGCGTTTGGTACCGGCGGTCACCGTGATCATGTCACGGCAAGCATCGCCCACATGTTATATTGTGTAGTTGCGGAAGAAAACTACAATTTGGCTTATCTCTTCGTTCATCGAATCATGTCCGCCAAAACCACTCCTAATGCCAACCTTCCTTATGGTATGTTCCTTACACGACTTTATCGTTATGTCATGGAACATTACCCACATCTTCAAAGAGATTACTATGTGCAAATCCATCCTACTCTGAACCAACTTACTCTTGTTCGTACTCGTCGTTCTCGAAGCGACAAAGGAAAATCTCGTGGTCCTATGTTTTCTATGCCTCGTGGGTCTACATCTCATCGAGGTAATGATGACGAGGAGGAGGAAGACATCTCACATGTTAGTACTCCATCTCCCACGACCTTTGTTGATGATCTCCCTGATCTTGATTATACCGAGTATCAAGTTCCACTTCCTCATGAACGAACCGATGAACTTCTCTTCACTCGTCAAACGTCCATCATCAACCGACAACAACAAATGCATGAAGAAATGCGAGGAGGCTTCAAATCCGTGGGAAAGATGTTCAGAAAAATAATGGGGAAGAAGAAGAAGTAGATGGTGTTGATGTATTGCTACTTATTTTTACTATTCTCTATTAGACTTTTGTATGGCTTATTATTTGTCCGATTTATTCGGAAATACTTGTATTATCTCTTGTTTATTTCTTGGATGATGTTTAGACTTTAACTATTATCATGCTACTTTCTTCCTCATATTTTAATGTTATGATATGTTTCCTTTAAATGTGGGTTATGATATATTTGTTTGCATTCATGATTTGATTATATATATAGTTATATATCTCATCATTCCTAGAGTATATACCTATAATAGAGCTTGTTGGAAACACACACTTGAAAAATCACCTATTTCTGCAAATTTTGGGTTTCTGGTCGACTGGGAAAACACCAGATGGGCGGCCCCCTTAATTTCCTAGGCGGTCCCCTTAATTATTAAGGGGGCCGGCCTATAATTAAGGGGACCGGCCATCTGGAAATGGGTTTACTGTTTTCTTTTGCATCTTGTGAACTCTTTCTCTAGTATCAGCTACCATTTCCCATTTTAACCCAACTGATTTTAGAATCTCATTCAACCATTTTAAATATATACCTAAATCAACCATTTTCATACTATAAATTCCCTCCATTATCACCATTCTTCATCTCATCATTTCTCATCTAAATCATCATGACTCCACCAAGTACCTCAAACTCCAAGGCCTCTAAGAAACAAAAGCTTGTGATCATCCCTTCAAAACAACTCTTCATTGACTTAACAAATGAAGACAACAAAACCCCATCACCTCCACCAAAATGCTCATCTCCAAGTGCACCTAATGCACCATCCAAAACACCTTCCACTCATGGAACTTCCTCATCCTCCATACCCTCAACCTCATCAATCAATGACTATATCAATTCACACTTGTCACCACAAGTATCATCACCACATCCTACACAAGAACCTATCTCCACCCATCTTACCATCTCACTTTCACCAATAACACCACTTGATGCTCATCTCTCGTCTTCACCAATTACACCACCATTCTTTGTCAATCCCGTGCCTTGGAGGTTGCTTGAATCCCATGGGGATACTTATCTTTGTTGCATCCACAACCGAACCGTAATCTTTGGTCTTAGAGATGAAATTCAATATATGTTTTCATATATTGAGCATTTGCTTACTAACCCACCATCACCACCAACTCCACCATCCTCTCCAATTATTCCTCCACCACAATTCTCACCCATTCCTCCACCATCACCATCATGCTCTCTAAATTAAGCATATGATATGCTTAATTAATAATGCCTCTACCAACCTTTTGCTTGCAAGCTCAATGAAGCCCATGTACTCTTTGCATGATGAAATATAATTCTTGGTGTTAGTTTATGTAATAGCTTTCCTACTCGTAATCTTTATTATTGTTCCTTGTATTATTGTGTCTTGACACAAATATTGCTCTAATATGAATGCTTCTTTTTAAACCTTCTTAATTATATCACCTTATATATTTGCATGTATATACTTGTGCTTCTAATATTTTTGTTTTGCAAGCATTCCATAGCTCGTTCTCTTGGTGCCCCCAAACGAGGGGGAGTACACATCAAGGGGGAGATATCTTCCCGTCAATTTTTCACGTTTGAAAATTGTCGGCAAAACCTTTTTGATTCTATAAAAAGGGGGAGAAGTAAATATAAACTCACTAAAATACTTGTTTAAAAACTAATACCTGAGTTAATGAGTTTAAGTTTTGTAATCATCAAAAAGGGGGAGATTGTTGATATAAATAATGTTTAAAAACGTTATTAATATTTCTCAATTAATCTATGTTTTGATAATCACAAAACTTAAATCAAATTAAGTCAAGATTAAGACGTAAACAAGTATTTAGTAACAAATATTTACCTCTACATCTTATATCACTTAAGGTATGCATAAACTAAGCATCTTATGCATTACATGATCAAAGGAAACCTTGTCTTAAGACATAACATTTTATAAAATGATATTAACATTTTATATATATTTGTAAATCATTTTTGGTATTGTTATATTAAAATACAAAGATATGATTTCAATTTTCCAACCAAAAAGGGCAAATTTTATCCAGAAAAACTTTTCCAACGTTCAGTAAGGCGGCCCCCTTAATTATACTAGGCGGCCCCCTTAATCATTAAGGGGACCGCCCACTAATTAAGGGGACCGGCACGCTCCAGAATAGTATTTTCTAGCCCTTTAAATACTGAATCATTCCACATATTTTTCTCACCTTTTTGCACTAAAAACCTTCTGATCTAACCTCCATTTCTATCTCAAAAATCCTTTGATCATATAATTCATAAGTCTTTGTTTCCAAGTGATCCAAAGCTTCATCCACTCAAGTGCAAGAAGAAGAACACTCCTCTACATCCATCTAATTGTAGTAGTGTTGTGAGTAGCTAGTTTCATATTGTAGTAGTGCTAGATATTTGTAAAAGTGTTGTGAGAATTTGTTGATTGTAGAAACTAGGTGTGTTGTAAAGTAGTGTAGTAGTTGTGATTTAGTTGTGCATAGAAGAAGGTGTGAAGTTGACAAGAAGAAAAGGTGTGAAGCTTTCTTGAAGAAGTTGTGAATGTGTGAAGAAGGTGTGAAGTCTTGAAGAAGTTGTGAGATTAGTTCTAGCTACGATTAGAACTCGACATTTAGCTTAGTGTCGTTAACTTGTGTAAGCCAAGGTGTGTAAGGTTTCTCCACCATAAGGAGTTTGTTGACATAGTGAAGAAAACTCTCGAGTGTGGTACTCGGGGAGTGGAGTAGGGCAAGGATGGTGTCCTTGTAGCCGAACCACTATAAATTCGCTTGTTGTGGTTTGATCTTTCTAACTCTATCTTTTCTTTATTCTATTTCAATACTTCATTATTAGATTAGACTTGCTTATATTGGTTGTTACTTGAACTCACTTGAGATCGAATCGAAAGTTTTTATAAGCTACAAAATATTTTGGAAATAAATTTAAAAGGACGTAAAACTATTCAACCCCCCCTTCTAGTTTTCCACAAGTTGATTACCAATTATGGCTTTCCACTGCCTTTACCACAAGCCATAATCTTGCGGGCTAGCCAACTCTTCACTAATTAAAGATATGGTGAGTTGAGATACCATACAATTTTGGGCAAATTGCAAGCCGTCAACGGATTTGAGAAATCTTTACCCAGAGCCATTTGCTCCGGGATTAGCCAATCCTTTTGTCGGTTAGACATGGCGGACTGATAACCACATAAATTTGGAAATAAAGTGAAAAAATTTTGAAAATTTTTGGCCAAAAACGAGGGTACTAGAAGATATATTGTGATAAAATTCGCTAGAATTTCCCCCCCACACTTAGAAATGAATATTGTCCTCAAAATTCAAAGTCCCGGCTATTATGCCGACTCTTTGAACGGAAAAAAGCAAGATTCAAAGCTAACTGTGAAAATACCATTTTTCACTTTATTTCTATACATACACACTTTTTTTCTTTTTTTTTTTTTGGAAACTTATATACATATATACATTTCAAACAACAGGGGGGTGGCCATTCCCCCACACTTAGTTGGTAGAAAGTAGAAAGAAATCAGAGATACGGGTGAAAACCCATATTGTGCTACTGTTTTTGTTCATCGAGTCGCTAGCTTGACTCGATCCCCGAATTCAATTGTCCTTGGGGAAAGTTTGGAGATCCGGGACAACCATTGATGGTATTTCCTCTCCAAAGTAATGCTTCACACGATGCCCATTCACTTTGAAATTTGGATCGTCATTTTGAGATAACTCAACGGTGCCATAAGGATAAACCTTTGCGATAGTGAATGGGCCAGTCCATCGGGTCTTTAGCTTTCCCGAGAAGATCTTGAGTCTAGAGTTGAAAAGAAGGACTCGATCACCAACGTTAAAAACACGGTTTTTGATTTTGGAGTCATGAATCTTCTTTGTCTTTTCCTTATAGATCAAAGAGTTCTCGTAAGCTTGATCACAAAGTTCATTTAATTCATTCAGTTGAACTTTCCGATGATCACCCGCAATTTTGAGGTCAAAATTTGCATGCTTGAGAGCCCAATAGGCTTTGTGCTCAAGCTCGATCGGTAGATGGCATGCTTTCCCGTACACAAGCTTGTAAGGCGTACACCCGATGGGTGTTTTGTAAGCCGTAAGGAAAGCCCAGAGTGCATCATCTAACTTATCCGACCACGATGCACGATTTTCACCTACAGTTCTTTCCAAAATTCTCTTAATGCCCCGATTGGAAACTTCTACTTGTCCACTTGTTTGAGGGTGGTACGCTGTAGAAAGACGGTGGGTTACACCATACTTTTGCATGACTTTATCAAATTTGTCATTGTCGAAATGCGTACCAAGATCACTAATAATAGCACGTGGAGTTCCAAATCGGGCAAAAAGAGCTTTCAAAAACTTCACAACTACCCGGGCATCATTAGTGGGTAAAGGTTTCGCTTCAACCCATTTTGACAAATAGTCAACAGCCACGAGTATATACTTGTTACCATGAGATGACGGAAATGGCCCCATAAAGTCTATGCCCCACACGTCAAAGATTTCACAAACTTGAATTGCATTTTGAGGCATTTCGTTCTTTTGTGAAATGTTCCCGTGACGTTGACAAGCGTCACAGGACTTGACCAATTCTTGGGCATCCTTATAGATCGAGGGCCAGTAAAAACCGGAATCAAACACCTTTTTGGCGGTGTAGTTTGGATTATGGTGGCCCCCCGTGGGACCAGCATGGCAAGCCTTTAGAATTTCAGCGGCTTCCTGACCATAAACACACCGCCGGATGACTTGATCCGCACAGATTTTAAACAAGTAGGGGTCGTCCCAGAAATAATGTTTTACATCCTTAAAGAATTTATTTTTCTGTTGGGACGACATCCCTTTCACCACAAAGTTACCCGCTCGATAGTTTGCAAAGTCTGCAAACCACGGGGTAGTCGAATCTCCACGAAAAGAAACCGCATTTAGGGTCTCGAGAGGAAATGTTTCGTTTATTTCCTTTTTCTCGAAATCATTTTGATGAGGGTTTTCTAGACGGGACAGATGATCATCAGCTAGGTTCTCAGCTCCTTTTTTATCACGTATAATGATATCAAATTCTTGTAGGAGGAGAACCCAACGGAGCAATCTCGGCTTTGCATCTTGTTTTGCAAAGAGATATTTGAGAGCCGAGTGATCCGTATACACTATGCATTTTTTCAAGATCAAATATGGCCAAAACTTTTCAAAAGCATACACCACGGCCAACAATTCTTTTTCTGTTGTGGTGTAATGAGCTTGAGCTTCGGTCAACGTTTTGCTTGCATAGTGTATAGGTTGGAAATGCTTGGTTTTACGTTGCCCCAAGACTGCACCTATAGCGAAATCGCTTGCATCGCACATAAGTTCAAATGGAAGGTCCCAGTCGGGGGCAACAAGAATCAGTGCTTCAGTAAGCTTTTTCTTTAAAGTTTCAAAAGCTTCTATGCACTCAGGTGAGAAGATAAAAGGAGCATCCTTCTCGAGGAAATGGGTCATAGGCCGGGCGATTTTAGAAAAATCTTGAATAAACCTACGATAGAAACCGGCGTGACCCAAAAAACTCCTAATACCTTTGACGGTAGTGGGATGAGGTAATTTTGCTATGAAGTCAACTTTGGCTTTGTCAACCTCAATCCCGTTTTTTGAAATTTTATGGCCGAGGACAATGCCCTCTTTGACCATAAAGTGGTTCTTCTCCCAATTTAGACATAACCTTGTGTCTTCACAACGTTTGAGCATGTCGTCTAAATGGGAGAGACATGATTGGAACGAATCCCTAATGACCGAAAATTCATCCATGAATACCTCCATTGTTTTCCCGATCATGTCGGAAAAGATTGACATCATGCACCTTTGGAACGTTCCAGGAGCGTTGCATAAGCCAAATGGCATGCGACGGTAGGCAAAGGTTCCATAAGGGCATGTGAAGGTAGTTTTCTCTTGATCCTGTGGATCAATGGGGATCTGAAAGTAACCCGAGAACCCGTCGAGGAAACAATAGTACTCATTCCCCGCTAGTCTCTCGAGCATCTGATCCATTAAGGGCAGAGGAAAATGGTCTTTGCGGGTGGCGTCATTTAACTTGCGATAGTCGATGCAGACACGTCAACCCGTAACCAATCGAGTTGGAATCAACTCATTTTCCTCGTTTGTGACAACAGTAATGCCACCCTTTTTAGGAACACAATGTATTGGGCTAACCCAAGGACTGTCCGAGATAGGGTAAATCAATCCGGCATCAAGAAGTTTTAAAACTTCTTGTTTGATAACCTCGTGAATTTTTGGATTTACCCTTCTTTGTTGTTGGATTGCTGGTTTATAGTCATCCTCCATTAAAATTTTGTGCATACAAAATTCCGGGTCAATGCCCTTGATGTCGGAGAGTTTCCAAGTAATGGCTTATTTATGTGACTTAAAACCTTTATTAGAGCAGTCTTTTCCTCATCACTCAAATCTTTAGCAATTATGACGGGTAATTTATCATCACCCTCCAAAAATGCATATTCAAGATGAGGTGGCAATTCCTTGAGCTCGACCTCGGGAAATTCATCAACTTTCTCAATTGATTTGATTTCCTCTTTATGAAGTTCTTTTGGTGGGAGAGGGGGAGATGGGTCTTCATTTAGCAATTTTTCAAGCATTAGAATGTCCCCCTCAGGATCAAGATAGTCATTATCAACTCCATCCGGGAGTGAACTATCATGAGCAAGAAAAGCATCGACATCTTCCCATGAGAAGTCACCTCCAATGAACGGAGTGAAAGATGGGGAAGAGTCGGCTATGATGGGTTGAGAAGATGTGGTGGAATCCCCACTCACAGAATTATGAGAATAACCAAGAACTTCTTGCGAGTACTCCTCAGTAGCAACATCGATGACATCTATTCAGTTGACCGATTCGGAGTCATAATATGAGGAGTACCTTGAAGTTTGATCGAGGTTAAAAGTGATAGTGTTGGACCTTAGATATATCAACTTTAATACCAATATAAGAAGTATAAGAAGTAAAGATGGTGACTTGATATGTAGGGTGTGGCGTTAATATGAGATAAAGAGAGTAATAAGATGAAGAAAACTTTTATTATGAAAAACACACACAATACACACACAAGCACACACCTCAAATGAGCTTTGAGGTGTTTAAATAGTACATGAGATAGGATGCCCTAAAGGCTTTCCTATGGGCTTGGGCTTGGACTTGGATTACTTGTTATATAAATACTTATATAATATGACACTTAACATATTAGCTTACCAAGTCCAAAGCCCAAATGACTAATCTATTACTCTAATAATAAGAATGACCATCACTTTCTAATATAATTTCAAATATAATTTTAATGCTAACAATCTCCCCCTAAGGGGTGGTCATTCGAATGATGCTCCACGTGATTAGGTCTTCTTTGTTCTTTGTTGTTGACCTTTGTGTGTCATAGTAGAATAGTCTTAAGTCTTTGTTCCTTCATGCTTTGTGATCTTTGATGACTGACTTTTCATCGTTCTTTGTTCTTTTGTGATATGGAGCAATCTGCCTTTCGTCACTTCTACGTCTGTGGTGGTTGTCTACCATTCCAACATGCTCATACATCTTTGGATTTTGATATACATATGCACGTAGTTCCCTTTCTTTCACTTAGATCTTTAGTCTTTATACTTTGTAGATTCTTCTTTTTGGCGTAGAATCTTTCTTTGAACTTAGTGTTGTATAGATCTTTGAGGGAGCTTTCTTTAACTTCCAGATGTATGTATGAGCATGCGGAATCACTCTCCATGGAGATGATATGTCCCTGAAGTAAACAGTTAGCAATAAACAACCGGTACTTACAGATAAGGAATTAGAGCTCATCAACAGCATAATGTGAAGATTCCTTCTAATCCTTGTCAAGGCCGTTCCCAAGTCAGATACTCCCGAAGGAGCTTACGAGACCTACTAAGTAGCTCAATGACTGGGTGAGTCGCTGGGGATCACTCCACGACTGTAGATCGTTTGAAACCACCGCGAACACTAAGCGTAACCCATAAAGAATTACCGAAGTGACCTGCTGTCAGGGCTGCTTGAAGTTGACCCTGGCAGGAGTTTCCATTCAATCATTGAGAATCACGAATGTGAATCCTCTCATAAATGTTCTGGCAAATTGCTAAGATCTGCGTAGGACTCTATTATTTACAGCTGGTATCCATTGAAGTAGAACACCAGTTGTACAAATACTAAGTGTTCCTAAGAGATCTTTGATGTATCTCATGGCTCTAGACTCGATAAGTGCAAACTTAGGTTTCCTATGCGGAGAGTAGGGAGGGGTCTCCTGCTAGATTACACTGGTTCCCCGTGAGAATGAAACAAGCTCTTTTAAGAGAACTTGAGTGGTTAAGAAGATTTAGTGCAGTGCGTCACTGGGTCCATGACGTCTTTGTCTTCAATACCGGTGTTACCTAAGTAACAACCAGTAGCATACGAATTGTACCCGGTGTCTGCCCTAAGGTTGAACATATGGAGGGCTATTTCTTTTCACCCTTTTTCATAACTTTTCTTTTTAATTCTTCAACCCCTTCTTTCTCCTTTCTCATTTTCTCCTTTTTTCAATCATACCTAAGGACTTCTAATACTATTCTATTGGAATTGTCCTTGGGTAGATCCCTCCGGCTTTGGCGGATCATAGGACGGTTTTTCCTAACCTTAGTCACCTTATAACTCCATGACTATCCTATTGTTGCCATGAAACCATTTTATTTGAAAAATCTCTCAAAGTGTTTATGATTATTAAACACATTGTTGTTACCACTTTGAGAGTTTTACAACTTTTGAAGGACTCCCCCTTCATATGTGCTCATGAATTATTTAGAAATTTGCACATGCGTGAGGAGTTTGCACTTTTTGAATTGATCCACTTTCCGTGAACATGACCGATTCGAGACACGCTTACATCACTAGTTAGACTAGCTTGAAATTATTACCCGTCCTGGTCAAGTCAAAAGAAAGTCTCTCGATACGGTACATTCTACTCAGACAAGTCCTATTCGAGACACGCTTACATCACTAGTTAGACTAGCTTGAAATTATTACCCGTCCAGGACAAGTCTTTTCGATTACTGACATTATAAGCTTCATCAATTCATTGGTACTATCTGAGTCGAGCTCTTTTGAGATTCAGTCACAAACTTTAAACATCTTTGATCACATTTTAATCATGTCTTCTCCCCCTCAAAAATAGCATATAGTGATATTTTTGATATCAACTGATTAAGAAAAAGCTTTTGGAGAGATAGACAGATTCTGTTTTGCATGAATTGGAACATTTTTGTTTTTGAACTCCCCCTTAATGATAGCATATTTTAAAATCAATTAAGGGTTTGAGGGAGTTATCTTGAGCACTCATTTTGAGAGATTTTGAGAAATCTTTTGAACAATCTTGAAAAAGTGCTCAAGAATTCTGTTTGAAAACGAGTTTTTGTATGAAGTCTTTTTCGTTTGTTTAGACTCGAACTTTTTGAAAAAGATTTTGTCCTTGAAAATACGAGTCCTTGATTTGAAATAATCCGAAATCATCATTCGGGTCCGGGTTTCGTACTGAAGTATACGAAAGCCATTGTGAAGAAATTTTTGAGAAACGACATGTTTTAGAAAAACATAAAAAGAACTCTCGCTCAAGCATCTGTACATATCCGTATCATTGTTGAATGACATTTCTAGAAACGTACAGAATATCGATTATACAAGAGACATGTCATGAGAAGAATATTTTTGGATTTTTTTTTTTTTTTTTTGATTTTATATTGTTTTTGTATTTTTTGAAATTTTATATTTTTGTATTTTGTTTTTCAAAAATATTTACAGCGAAGCGATTTTGAAAACATTTTTCAAGAAGAATCGAGAAGACGTTCTAGCTCCTCAGGAGTTAGGCTTCGCATGCCAATTCGTCGAACTAAATAGTCAAACCGTTCTTTTGGAAGGGCTTTAGTGAATAGATCGGCGAGTTGGTAGTCAGTCTTAACGAAAAATAATTCAACAGTACCTCTTCCACGTGTTCTTTGATGAAATGGTAGCGGACTTTGATATGCTTCGTCTTAGAGTGTTGTACGGTATTGCACGAGATGGCTATGGCACTTTTTGAGTCACAATACATAGGTATTTTGTCAAAAGTAAAGCCATAATCTGTGAGTTGTGTCCTCATCCAAAGAACTTGGGCACAACACGCAGATAGAGACACACACTCGGCTTCGGCGGTTGATAGCGCAGTACAATCCTGTTTCTTTGACGACCAGCTTACTAGCTTTTCACCCAAAAATTGTGCTCCACCAGATGTACTCTTTGCTGAGACTTGATCACCGGCATGGTCTGCATCTAAAAATGCTGTTAGATTAAACCCTGAATCTTTCATATACCAAAGTCCCATGTTAATGGTGCTTCGTAAGTACCGAAAGATCCGTTTAACCTCTTTGAGGTGAAGTTCGGTAGGCTTTGCCTGAAACCGTGCTAACAAGCAAACAGTAAATTGAATATCGGGTCGGCTAGCAGTTAGGTACATGAGAGAACCGATCATGCTCCGATATTTCTTCGGATCGATGGGTTTCCCAAACAAATCAGCATCTATTTTTGGTGAAGAGACCATTGGTGTACCAACGGAATCACAGTTTTCCATTCCATGTTTTTTCAAAATCTCTATTGTATATTTAGCTTGATTGATAAAAATACCACGAGGGGATTGATGTATTTGTAAACCAAGAAAGAATTTTAGTTCCCCCATCATGGACATTTCAAATTTTCTTTTCATGAGATTTTCAAAATGTTTTGAATGATTCGGATTAGTGGACCCAAAAATAATGTCATCCACGTAAATCTGAACAATCAAAATATCATATTTGAATTTTTTGATAAACAAGGTGTCATCAACTGTTCCTTTGGTGAAATTGTTATTGAGTAAGAAAGATGATAGTTCGTCATACCACGCTCTTGGAGCTTGTTTTAAACCATAGATAGCTTTCTTAAGCTTGTAGACGTAGTCTGGATGTTCTTTATCAACGAATCCTTCTGGCTGACTCACATACACTTCTTCTTTCAGAGTTCCATTCAAGAAAGCTGTCTTAATGTCCATCTGATAGACTGTGATGTTTTTGTGAGCTGCATAGGCTAAGAAAATCCGGACTGCTTCAAGTCTAGCTACAGGCGCGAATGATTCCTCGAAATCTATCCCTTCTTCTTGTGGATAACCTTTAGCCACGAGACGAGCTTTGTTGTGAATTACAGTCATTTCCTCATCCAGTTTGTTCTTCCATAACCACTTGAGATCAAGAACACGTATATCAAGTGGTCGTTCAACAAGTTCCCAACTGTCATGTAACTGGTATTGAAGAATTTCGTCCTGCATTGCTTCTATCCAAGGGTTTTCTGCCATTGCTTCCCGAATGTTTTTTGGTTCTTTGAGACTGATTGAGCAAATGTAAATGCACAATTCGAGATCTGTGGCAAGTTGTCTCCTTGTCTGAACTAGCTTTGAAGGTTCACCAATAACATGTTCTAACGGATGGTCTTTAGTCCATTGAAACGTAGAAAGGTACCTTTGGTTGAACGAATGTATGTTAGATGGTTCTTGTAACCTTGAAGAAGATTTAGCAGAGTCTGTTGCAAACGGGTTTTCAAATACTTCTTCTTCTTCTAACGCAACATCGTTTGAATTATTTGTAGGTTCTTCTTGAAAATTATCGTTTAGGTTTTGCTCATCAACTCTTGGTAGAACAGATTCAATAACTGGAGTTGCTGGAGTAGATGTAGATGATGTTGAGGTAGTTGGTGCTTCAGCTTCGATTGTAGTAGATGCATCTTGTGATGGTGGTAGATGATGTTGAGCGGGTGCAGCGGAATGTTGTTGAGATGCATGTGTCTAAGTTCCACCATAGTATTCATCAAACATTAACTCGAAGAAATTTTCCAGATCTTGTTCTGAAGGTTTTTCGGTGTTTGTTGACTGCGCTCCTTGAGGCACGAGTCCTGAACTGATGTGTCCAGAAGTCTGCTGGTTTGGTGCGGGTCCTAATCTGGATTGATTAGAAGCCATTGGATTAAGCGCGGGTTCTAGAGCGAGTCTCTCAGAAGCCATTTGTGAAATCTCGTCAAACTTCACATTCATCGTCTCCATAATCCTTTTTGTTCTTCTATTATACACCCTGAATGCCCCCGAGTTTTCTGAATATCCAATGAAGATTCCAATATCACCCTTAGCTTTCAACTTTCCTAGATCTTCTCTGTCGTTCGTCGGATAGCACAAAGCGCCAAACACGTGAAGGTAAGAGATGTCAGGTTTACGGTTGTTCACTAGCTCATATGGGGTTTTATTGAATCTTGGATGTACTAGAGATCGGTTCTGAGTGAAACAAGCAGTGGCAACAGCATCAGCCCATAAGAATAGTGGTGCACTAGAATAAATTAGCATTGTGCGAGCAGCTTCCACAAGAGTTCGGTTTCTTCTTTCAACTACCCCATTCTGCTGTGGAGTTCTAACAGATGATGTTTGGTGTGTGATTCCAACATCTTCAAAGTAGGTTCTTAACTCCTGATTTGTAAATTCTGTGCCATTATCTGTTCTTACAATCCTTACTGAAGCTTGAAGTAGAACTTGGATACGCTTCAGAAAGGTGATGATGGTACCAGGTGCTTCGTCTTTTGACCTCAGAAACTTTACCCATGTATATTTTGAATAATCATCAACAATAACAAGAATATACTTCTTTCCATTAATGCTTTCAACTCTCATTGGGCCACATAAGTCCATGTGCAACATATGTAACCTTGCTTCCGAACTAGGTACGGTTTTGGGTTTATATGATGCTCTTTTGCTTTTTCCTTGTTCGCATGATGGACATAGATGATCCTTGGTGTATTTGAACTTAGGAAGTCCGGTGACGATGTTGTCTTTGGCTAACTTGTTGATGGTGTCGAAATTGAGATGGGATAAATATCTATGCCACAGCCAGGACTTAGTTTCGGTTGCCCTTGTCATAAGACAAATTGGTGATGTAGAAGCCATTTGGTTGATGTCGATAGCATACAAATTTGTACCACGATTACCAGTTAAGAGATCATCACCAACCAAATTTCTAATAAAAACTGTGTTTCTCCTGAATGCAACTTCTAAATCTGCATCACAAAACTGCCCAACTGAAAACAAGTTGTGTCCCAACCCTTCGACGTAGTAAACTCGAGTGATTAAAAAATTCCCAAACCGAAGATCTCCATAACCCTGAATAGCTGCTACATGATCATTTCCAAAGCGTACAGTTCCCATGAATTTCCAGATGAAGTTGATCAGCAGCTTTAAATTCCCGGTCATGTGCTTGGAGCAACCCGAGTCGACGATCCAAAGACATATTTCGATAACCTGCCAAGAACAGAAGAGTTTGTATTTGGAAACCGTTTGAAATTTGGTTCCATGGGGTTAGGGGTAAATTCCGAATCACACACATTAAAGGTTGCTACATGTTTATTTTGAACAACTTCTAATTTGCCATTCTAAAGAATGAACTCTCTACCCGTTGGTATCCACATACAGAACTTAAGGTAGTTCCTAGGCATTAGACTACTAGTGGTAGACCTAAAGCGTGCAGCTAATCTTTCTTTAGATCTAGATCTAGCATGAGTTCCCTTTGGAACATACTTCTATTTAGGCGTAACATTCACATTCTTAGAAACACATTCATCATGAACATCATTAATTAAATATTTCTTGCATATGAAACAAACAGAGTCATTACATGCATTAGAACCAGTGCTTTCGACATTACATTCAGATGAATCATGTTTCTTATTACAAAGCGATAAATTCCTAGGGTGTTCTTCTACTTCTTCAATTTTATTCTTGCAACTACTCGTAGAGGCAGACGAGACTCTATTGTTCCTTGTATTGCTCCTAGGCTTTAGTCTGCTGCTCCTAGAGGTGCTTTCTAATCCTGTAGAAGGTAAGGCACACGCGTTAGGATTTATATTGTTGTCCTTTTTAGCATCACTAGACTCTTTAGAATTATCCTTTTTGCACGCATTTGTCTTAGATGTGGAGGCAGACGCATTAGTGGGACTAATCCTAAAAAGACCAGGTGCTATCACTTTTGGTGTTTCGACAACCGCTTTTCCTTTATCAACAATCTTATTCTTATCACTTTGTTTGGGCAAGGGTGTTGGAGTGACTGGTTTTGTAAAATCCTTTTGTACATCGACTTTTGGAGCAAACCTTGAAATAGACATTTTTGGTTTTGTAACCTTGTTTGAAACATTTGGTTTCTCCGAAGTCGATGGTTTTGCAAACTTAGTTTCCTCACTCTTCCCTTTTTGACTTTCAAGCTGAGTCCTCAAAATATCATTTTGCTCTTTCATTTTCTTGAAGGCACGCTCATACGACAATTTGTCATACTTGCATTCTTCACTTTTTCGATCAAGTTGTTTGAAAAAAGAAACATTTTCTATTTCAAGTTTGATAAGAGCATTTTCATATTTTGAAACAATTGCGGAGGTCTCAGCTCTCAGTCTTTCATCGTCTTGAACAGAATATGTTTGTAAAATGATGGACACAAGATTTGCGACGACCGCCGCGTTGCCGGCGTGCCTGTTTATTTTCTCCATGTATTTTGTTTTGTTTAATGGCGTCGATTATTGCACGGTACTTTTTTCAAGTAGAAAGCTCGCCCAACGGTTGCAATTGCTTTTCACACTTTACAATTTAGCTTAAGGAGAAACGGGTCAAACAGGTTAAAACTCTAAACCATTGTAACATAAAACAAATCCTTGAAGTGATGAATTAACAAAAACAAAACTGTATGGTTTCAGCCAACTATGTAAAGCTTCAAAGGCATATTTGACAAAAACTGTATTTAGTCCAACTAAGTTACAAATAAGTGGCTAGTATAGGTACAAAACATTCAAACTATGCTTAATTGTTCCCATTTCTACAAATTAAGCCTACACATAACACATGATACATTTTAAGGCAGTACACTAACAAAAACAAATGACAATATACGTTTCAATATTAAATGAAGTAGCTGAGGAAACTTTCGCTGCGAAGCAACACCATCTCTATTTTGAAGTTCCATTTCAGCGGCTTGACGATTCCTCTTATAATCTGATCCAAATCTCTTTCGTCCTAAAACGAAGCATCCAGCCCAGCAGATTCATATCGATCTTGCTCACCCAACTCACGGTAATCAGGATCGACCTTTTTCCAACTGAACAATTGAACCACTTGACAACCGGTTTGATCATAATTAAAACACGGGGTATATAAATCTCAAACAAAACAAAAAAAACAAAGAATCACAAAAGTATAGTTTACTTGCCTGTTATGTGGCCAAAGTTTTTCTTTTCTTTGAGATATTTGAGAAAATCTTTAATCTTCTGCTCGAATGCATGATCTACAATATCGCTAATACCCACTGTACACACGCAAGTCAACATTCTTTCCATACGCTTCACCATCCATGGTTACTTTCATAAAAGGGCACGAACTGCTGTTGTAGGAGGCCAACCCACAACCTGTTACCTGTTGTACGTAAGAAAAAGGTCAATCCTTTTTAATCAATAAGGTTTTACTAATGGTCAAATAATTGTTGGGCAAACAGACAATCGACATAAGAGGACTCGGCCACCATAGCTGCAACCTAATAACGCGTCTTGCCAAGGTGCGGCCGATTTCACCTTTGTCAACTCCACCAAATACCATTCCAACAGTGCACATATACCTTTCTAGTTCAATATGACTGAAAAGGCTAAATGCATTAATTTGATTTACCTTTTTCAATCATATTGAATTAGAAAGGTATGTGACAGCAGAAAAAAAGAATTTGATTTAGCTTTTTCAAATTGCACTAATCCGCTTAGATGTTATTAGTGAAAATACTACTCCATTGAGGTTATGAAATCGTACAAAATACTAACCATGTTGCCATCAATAATCTCAGTAGTTGCAAACAGAGATGACCCATCAGCTGACCCGCGATTTCTTTTCATGTTTTACGCTTTTAAATGAATAATATATTATGCTGGTTACGTACCTGTGTAAATTGGGTTTCAAATGATCGAGCTACGACTTAATATCTCCACTGAACTTTGGATAATCTAGGCTAGGCCATGAAATGACCCTCTTTGACCCATTAGCTGACCCGCTCTTAACTTCTTCATCTTGGTCTATAAAACAATAGATATTAGCAACAAAACAATGTCACCACAACAGCTACATGCAAATGCGTATAATAGCTTCACCTGAAGTTGCAGAACACAGCTTCGGCTCGTCAAAAGTCGTCTTCCAAACTCTGAAGAATCAACAATATCTCGTGGCGAGAGTGCGTCCCCTGCTCACTTTCTACTTCTTCACGACCTTCTCTCTCGATTTCCCTAACCTACATTCCATTATACAAAAACCAAATGCATAAAAACATTTCAATTTTCTAACTATCATTCGACACATTCATCTCAGAAAAAGTTTCTGAAATAATTAATATGAAAAAAAAATCACCAAAGTTTAATAATCTGGCTTAAATTCCTTGTAAGGATAACTTTAATAATCTGCCTCAAATTCCTTGTAAGGATAACCTAACTTGATGATACTAAAGTGAGACAAACGTTCTTATTTTCGTTTCTTGATCTACCACTAATTTTATCACTACATCTTTTAACATTAAAGGATAACTAAAAGTATAAAGAAATTTCTATTTAATATTTTTGTTATAAAAAAGGGACATCAAGAGTGAGGTGTTAAGCTCAAGCAGTTGAAAACTAAGCAATAACATAAGTGGTTTAATAGGCGTTAACCTTAAGCAGATGCCAATAGGGATTTCAGACCGTTGCTCGGAAATGCCTATAATGACAATAACATAAGTGGTTTAATAGGATTCAGTTGATGATGGATTGTCATTTCACATTGCGGGTTAAGCTGATAGTAACCTAAAGTCAAGCGTGGACCTGTTGGATCACATAGTAAAGATTTAAACATTTAATCGCCGTTATTTTAAAAAGTCAAACGCCTATTGTCAACTTCAATTACCAGGTTGCCTACGCACAAATATAAAATGACTAAACTGGTCTGTACCAGCCTGTTTTGAGTGCATCGTCTGTTTAAAAAGACCAAAAAACAATAACAGATGGCCTTTAACATTAGTTATGGATTTAGGTTTTACCTTGAATCCTCTTATGATGCCAAATTTGGCCACAGCTAACCAAATACATACAGCCGTTTGGCGGGTCTGCACAATCATTTCAGAAAGTCAATACATAAGTCCATCCGATTACACTGTCAGTAACCGTAGCTTTGCAACAAACTACTTGTAATACACTAAGAGAAAAAATGGTACCATATATTGATAGAAGTTTTTTTCAGGTATCATATATGTGTTGCATCCATGGCTGTCATAGGCTGAGTAGGTAATCCTGCAACTCGAAATAGGTAAACGTAAACAGGTACTCTACGATGCAACCGAACTACAACGTGCATTAGAGGAAAAACAACAATGTGCATCTAGTCATTTGTGCATTCGAGGAAAAACTACAATGTGCATCTAGTCGTTTGTTGTTCGCCCGCGAACAGATGCAACCATTTTCAAGGCTTACATTACACTTTTATTTGAAATAACAATTAACTTTTTTATCAAAGGTACTTTAAAAACGCATTTTTTAACACTGCACGATCATCATGTCAAAACTGGGAAAATTAATTTATGATCAACTGCTGTATCAAAAAGCTACTGCAACAGTTAAAAACGCATATCCAAAGACACATATAAACCTGAGCTACTATTCCAGATTCATAAAAACAATAAGAGTTTCATAAATATGTAGTGACGTGACAACTAATTTAATCAGCCAACTAAGTTTTTTGTAAAATTTGCTATCACCTGAACTTTTTTTCAACTAATTTAATTTAGTGTCCTTAAGGGGTGAACAAATTTCAAAAGAAAATGAGCATACCTTGTACTTTTTCCCTTATCTTGTCGATCTCTTTGGTACAGTTAGATTGGCTAAAACAACAACAGATTCTGTACAGGTAGCTGTAACCTTCCTCCAGTTTTCAGATCATCAAATATAAATGCAGCTAAGAATCGTGTCACTGCAACCATAACCTGATTATGGTTGTCTCGCCAAAATACGTTTTAAATTAGATAGTGATATGTCATTCCATTTGTTTTTGCGGCTTCAAGAGCTGACACCTGCAAATTTATATATAAGGGAGATTAACATCAGTTAGTATAAACACTTGAACTCTTCTGATCTATCACAGATTAGTTACCAATAGCCTCGTAGGTATATCATCAGGAATATGTTCTTAGGATATAGTCTTCTTTTGATATGGTATATCCTTGCACAAAAGAGGAACTTCATGAATTGCTTGTACCATATCTCTTAGGAAAAAGCTATTGATAAAACTACCAATAGGCATTTTTTTTAGTTTTTAGGATTTCAGTGATTTTGCCGTTTTGAGTTAATGGCATAATAGCGGTTCCTACATATTTCACAGTTATCTTCACTTCGAGAAACCACAATATTTCAGAGATTAAAGTTTTTGGTACATGATATTTGAATTGCATTTTACAGACAACTAAAGTGATGAATCTGTTGTAAATGAATGTGACCAGGCTATGTTCACATTTAAAGCGACAAAAAATTAACTTGTTTAAAAACTTTCGCTAATTTTTCTAAGCATTACATACCTATTAAAGTATAAAATGTCAACCTAACAACCTTATAAACAAAACAAAAATGACCTCATCAGCTTTTCCCAATACAAATGAGCCCGTACGGCAGTAAAACAAACTCATCCAAACACCACTTTAATTGGTTGGTTTGAGCTTCTGTGAAAGAAATGAACAGGTACCCGTGTTTTTTTAATTAAAGCAAATACTCAACATATCACTATTAAAACCAAAGCTTCTTCACTAATATCTAATAAAATTCCAATGTTGCTGTTACTGTGTTCATAAAATCTGAAAATTCAAATAAAGGAATTCAGTTTGATTACAAAGAAAGAACGACTAACGTACCGATGCTAATCTCGTACCTTCATTTTGAGTTAACCTCTACCGTATGGCTTTGTCGAGCTGTAACCACAATAGTAAGAAACCACGCCTAACGTGTGGTGGCTGAGGCTCTGTAAGACACACAGAACAGAAGTAAGAAACACAATAGTAAGAACCACATGTTATCAAAAAGCACATGTTCACTGACCTTGGGCCCTAAGTAAGTCAGTAGTCTCAAAAACATGTACGGCGTTGGAATTTGCAACCGGGTCTGTAATAGCAACCGCATAATAAAAAGGTATCACACATATACAATACATGAAAAAACCGGATATAAATGAAGGTCAGCAAAAAAATACCTTAAGTGGGCCCCATATGAAATAGTTAGTGACCTAAAATCAGAAATACGAAGATGCAACAGTTGACATATACAGCCAGGAAACTCAAATGGAAAACACCACAAAGGAATATGCAAGTCGTACATAAAGTAACAGCCGAGACCTTGCTCGGCAGCTGATGATGTCTTTGTCGATTGATCAGCCGCTGTTTCAGGCGTTGGGGTTGAATGATGTGCACCTAAAACAACAACACCCATGGTGGTTTAATACGACCGAATACATATAGCAAAACATACGGCGACTGGATAACGTATCTGTACGCACCTCACCTTTGCGTGCAGCTGCTGTTGTATGCGGAGGTGTGTCGACCCCTCCTGAAGCTGTTGCTGGCATTGTTCTGCTTCTCTTTGTGGGACGGCTCGTTGGCCGGCTAGGATGAGAGTCAGGACCGCCTAACACAAAAATAATATAAGATGTCAACTAAAGAAATAATGCAGACTGTAGTAAGATCTCCTAATGCAAATAGACACGACATGAAATAACAATAGGACACGACATTTGCGCTCCATAAACGGAAAGAAAAACGACACTCTTGCTAAAGCCTCAACAGAAACAAAATTAAAGATCTGTTTAAAATAAAAGCGATTTTCCTTGTGTAACAAAGATTTTTCATCCCACACGCACATTGGCTATGTATAAAAGACTCACCTTGGTGGCCCGGCAATGCTGTTTTGTCGATTGATTGGGCACTCTTTCAGATCTCAATTAGGATACCATTGTAAAAAAATATATAAACCAATAACTGTAAAAAAAAAAATCGCTTTGGAAGTAAGAAGATAGTTACCATTTTTGCTAGTTCCAAATGTCACCAATAATAAGTGGTAAAATTATAGGATAAAGTTCCTGCAAAAAAAGGGAGCAAAATAAATGAGCTTATAAGTGGATTAATGCTTTGTTTATCTAAAATAAACGGTAGTGTTGGTAAGCCGTTAACATGCATCATGTGTTGCTTTCTATATACACAAACAAAACACACAAACTTACATCATGTTCCTTATTACTATAACATGCTTCACACGCAACCAATTTTAAATATTGTTATGTACCATGACGAAGTAGTAAGAGGTTCTGTTTTTTATTGTGGGTCTATTGTGAGTTTGTGACATAAATTTTCTATGAATAGATAGGTAAATTCTGCTGATTAGCGTCTAACAAACTAATGAATTTGCAAACAAATGATTTTAAATACATACAATTAGGTCCTGCTACTTGAATCACATAAACAAAAAAGCGTATTAGCAGTCAAATACACATCATATTGTTTTGTTTTGAAGAAACTGGATTTTAAATACTACTTTAACTAAGTGTTTTTTACAGCTTAGTTAAATAAACAAAAGAATATGACAAAAAAGCGTATTAGCAGTCAAATACACATCGTATTAGCAGTCAAATAAACAAAACAATATGACTAATACACTTCTACCATATGAAATCAGTGGCGAACTCACATTCTTAGTTAAAGCTTCTTCCACAGCCATAGCACAATCTAGACCATGAAAACCAATCTTTTCTTTGAATGCTATCACTCCACCTGTTCAAGTTACTTTTAAAATTTGGTATCCTAATTGAGATCTGAAAGCTACTTTTAAAATTTGGGTCATTCTAATCCACCACTTCCACCACACCGAACCCCTCTATTGCCTGCAAATATATGATAGAATAAGGAAGAAAAAAATATAAATATTAAAACTCGTATAAAGTTCTAAACTCATAATCAAGAAATAACTGACATAGCAGTCGCAACTTCTCCATTAGTCCTAATCACAATAAACCCCTCATACACCACCACTTCAACCCAACCCTAACCCACCACTTGAAAAAAAACAGTCGCAAACTAATTAAAAGCTACTCATACCTTTAATCACGTACAGAGATAGCAATCTTTTGTTCCTGATCAACACGCTCCATCATCAGTAGCAGAGATATGTGGTACGGATTTATGTTATAGGTTTGTGGCATCATCGAAAATTATAGAAATGAAAGAAAGGTGTGGCGCCTCATCTAGGGTTATAACAACCTTATCTCCTTTGATGGGTTAAAACCATGGGAACGGATCAATCGAGCACGCTAAAAATGGGCCATGGAAAAAGGCGGGAAAAGCCCACACAGAAACGGTGCCGTTTCCTTGGTGTTTTAATATAAACTTTTAATAATATCAGTGGTCATAACAGCTTCGAAGAGAGAATCATTTAACCTTTCCAAAACATTCATGTTTTCACGAGATTCATTAGCTTCGTTTACCAGGGATTTATGGTCCTTGACAAAGTCGGCCGTTTCTTTTAAGAAAGCGTTTTCAAAGTGGATTACCCTCGCACTGATGTTATTCAGTGGGATAGTAATTTCGTTTTCAAACACCTTTTTCTGTTCGATATGAAAACTAGAATGCCAGTTGTTAATATTGATGGTAGTTTTAGATTCAACAATATTTTGAAGTTCTTGAATTCTCTTTTTGACGTCATCGAGAATGTTTCTAGCCTCACTTGTATTAAAAGTGTTGTTAGAAGACATTTGTTCTATTTTTGAAAGAGATTTGAAAACAACCGTCTTTTTAGAAAAGTATTTCGCGAATGGACGTTTTATAGAAAACACAGATGGTTCTGTTTGTGAGACAAAAGTAATTCCCGAAAGTTTGTTCAATTTGTTGTAGTCAATGGGTTTCAAATTCTTTTGTTTCATTTTAGTAATGCTCTCTTCGACAAGTTCCATCGTTTCCACAGAATCCCGAACGACGGGAGGATCATGTTTGGTGTAAATCACATTACCATTATACAAAACATTCTGTTCTTGCTGATCTTTCTTGAGATTACAAGGATTTTTGTTACCAAGAGCCATTTTATGTTTCGTGTGGTAAATCGGATTAGTTTGATTTGAAATCATTTTCATTGTTTGACTTGACTGACCCGACTTAACCACTAACTCTTCTAAATGAGCAATCATGTGTTCTGACTCTACGATCTCTTCCAAAAGTTTGTCTTATTTCTTTGCAAAGTCCTTTTTCAACTCATCCCTTTCTTTTTCAAGATTGGTATAAGCTATTTTTTGTTTAGAAATTTGGTTTTGTAACTCATAAATTTCCGCGTTTAAGGATTTTATCTTTTTGAATGAATTAACATCCAGTGTATCAAACTTGATTTGTAAAAGTTTTTCCCTTGAAACGGAATTTTGATAACCATTTTCTAGTTCTGACAATCTTTTGTTATGAAATTCAAAAGCTTTACCGTTTTCCTTGTAACTCTCAAGCTCAGTGGTCAATTTAACATTCGCGGCCTTAACATCGCGATTGACCTTTTGCACATTCTCAATTTCAATACGACAATTATTCAATAATGATTCAAATAAAGCACGTGTTTCCTCATCATTCTCAGCATGCTGTAAAGCGAAGCCTCCATTATGATTCACATCTGGAGTTGCTGAAGGAGTATTGCTACTACTTGGCGTGTCCAGGTATGTATCATAAGTAGGTGCTAGCTTCTCAGAATGCTGTTCCTCATTAGGAGACATATCAAATATATCATTATTGTGACATGTGTTGAAGTTTGATACCTCAGATGGTGCATTGGTGTCATAAACAGGAAGTGTGTCATACTTAGCTTCCTGAAGATTCGCCATAAATATGCAGTTCGCATCGATATCTTCTCTATCTTCCATGTCATCCATAAGAGCCATAAAATCATTTTCCTCTACGTTCAACTGAAACCCTGCCTGAACCTTTTGTGCCAACATCACTGCTTTCTGCAAGTATTCTAGATCTTTCTTGTTCGGCTTAGTAGGACAGTTCCTTGCCATATGACCAACACCCTGACAGTTGAAACACTTAATCGGATTACCCTGATTCACATTTCCCAAATTTCCAACAACTGGAGCTGCAACATTCCTATTCTGATTACCCATTGCCTGATTACCAACATTCTGACCCCTCTGATTTCCAACAAACTGACCCATCTGATTCCCTGCATACTGACCATGCTGATTCCCTGCATACTGACCTGCATTCTGCATATTCTGATTACCCATGTGAAATCCAGTAGCATATCCTTGCTGATTCCCATAAACTCTAACCATTTGGGCTCTATTACCCATATTGAAACTCGGTTGAGCAATCTGCTTGTTGCGGGTGTTCGATGAAATCTTTTGGTTGTTGTTAGTTGGTGTAGAATAGCGTCCTTGGAATGCCTTTGACAGAAAAGCAAACGCTTGGGTCAATGCTGCAGAAGCTTCATCATTTTCAGTGAATTCTGGTTCTTCGAATTGTGGGTATTGCTGTTGTGGAATAACATGTTGTTGTTGCTGTGGGTAGAATTGTTGTTGGTAGACCGGTGTTGGTTGTTGAACGTATGATGGTTGCAAGTAGTTGTGAGTGGAATATGATGATGATTGTTGTGTGTTCATTGGTAGCGGTGTTGGTGTAGTAGCAATTAATGTGAGAGGATCATGACTCTTTGCCAATCTTTCTTTCCTTACTTCATTAGCCTCAGCTTGGTTTTGCTTCAAAAAGTCATAGAGTTGATAATAATTCACCTTATGTAGATCCTTTGTTTGATTGACAATTGTAACATAACGACCCCATTCTTCTGGAAGGTTGTTGATGAATTTGATGTTTGTTGCAATTGTTCGAGGTGTCAACTTGTTTCTGATTAACTCATTCATCAAAGTGCAAAACCTTGTGTAGTATGATTCAATCTGTTCACCTTTAGTGGATGTAAAGTTCTCCCAATCAGTAAGAAGTTTGTTCTCAATGTCTTGTTGTCCAATCTCTGTTCCATGACATATCCTTCTAACACGTTCCCACATAGCATAAGCAGTTTCACAGCTGTCGACCGCAGCAAAGATCTCACGTGGTAATCCAAGTTGGATTAAATGCATTGCCATATCATCAGCGGCGATCTGCTTCTTGTCTTCATCCGTGTAGTCTGCTTCTGTTTGTTCACGCACGAATGGTTGAGTAGGAGGTGTTGTATTTGGATTACCTTCGATTTGAACTTGTCTTGGCTGAAATGGACCATTTGTAATGGAGTTGATCATTAATTTACCATCAGGCTTTGTTTTGATGTAACGAAGCATGCGGCTTGTCCATGGGAGATATCCACCTTTTTCAAGCATTGGAGGTCGGTTTTCCGCACCGGCAGCATGAATATCTTGCTGAGTTGCCATTGATGAAGTGTAGATTGATAAAGTTGATACTTGGATCGTTCCAACGAAGTAGGAGTAGTGATTAGTGTAAGTTGATGCAAGTTTTTATGGTGAAAAATTTGATCTGAAACCTTAAAACCTCAATAACTTCCGTTCGGAGTGGATTTGGGCCTCGAAGCTTTGCTTGAATGATCTTTAGATGATTCAACGTGTCCTTCTTCTCGGTCTCACGGTCGTTTTGACAGCTGATTCGTCGAAAACGGAGTTACAGTTCAAAAGTTATGGCCGTTTGAAGTTTGGTTGTCAAAAGTCAAAAACTTACGCGTAAAGCTTGATCTTACGCGTAAACCTTGAATAATCTTATGCGTAAGATGTTATGCGTAACCTTTAAGTTATGCGTAAGATCTAAAGTTATGCGTAAACAATAATGTTTATGCGTAGACTTTGATGTTACGCGTAAACTTAGAGTTTATGCGTAAGAAGTTACGCGTAAGGTTTTTTAAACCAAATTGATCTCTCAAACTTATCCAAGCTTGAAAGATATCCCGTGTCGAAGTATTCCACAAACTTATCCAAGTCAGGGACGTACTGAGTCACCGATGCATGAAGAGAAGACCTTTGAAGAAACTTTTGCGTAGATTTCTGAAACTTACGCGTAAGAACAAACTTCTGCGTAGAAACTTAACATAGGCGTAGGATCTTATGCGTAGACTTCAACTTATGCGTAGAAAAACAATCTTAAGCGTAGGATCTCATTCTAACGCGTAGGAAGAGGGTTTTGACTTCAACTTATGCGTAGAAAGAGGGTTTTGTCTTCAACTTACGCGTAGAAAGTACTGTAGATAGCTGTTTCTTGTACTATACTCAAAACTTACGCGTAAGATGACCAGAAAACATGAAAAATCCGATTTTTTCAACCATTCCACTTGTTTCTTTTGATCAAATCTTTCCCAACACACTTAGAATCACTAAAGCTTCAATAAAAACAACAACTTTAACACCAAAACTTGTAAAAATCAAAACTTTTTTGAAGAAAAAGTACACAAATGAATGAAAAGTGTAACTTTTTAACAAAAAACTTGATAAAAACACTCCTAAATCATTGTTAGGCGATTGATACCACTTGTTGGACCTTAGATATATCAACTTTAATACCAATATAAGAAGTATAAGAAGTAAAGATGGTGACTTGATATGTAGGGTGTGGCGTTAATATGAGATAAAGAGAGTAATAAGATGAAGAGAACTTTTATTATGAAAAACACACACAATACACACACAAGCACACACCTCAAATGAGTTTTGAGGTGTTTAAATAGTACATGAGATAGGATGCCCTAAAGGCTTTCCTATGGGCTTGGGCTTGGACTTGGATTACTTGTTATATAAAGACTTATATAATATGACACTTAACATATTAGCTTACCAAGTCCAAAGCCCAAATGACTAATCTATTACATACGACACAACATTCTAATAATAAGAATGACCATCACTTTCTAATATAATTTCAAATATAATTTTAATGCTAACAGATAGCTTCAGTACCAACACGTAGAGTGATTTCTTGTGCAAACACATCAATGAGAGCGCGGCCTGTTATGAGGAATCCTCTTCCAACAATTAGAGGAACCTTCTGATCATCATCGAAATCCACAACCACAAAGTCTGATGGAAAATGGAACTCTCCTACTTTCACGATTACATCCTCAGCAATGCCAAGGGGATGTGAAATAGAACGATCTGCAAGCTCAAGAGTCATGCAGGTAGGAGTAAGTTCTGGAAGATAAAGTTTCTTCCAAACTGAATGAGGCATTAGGTTAATGCTTGCACCAAGATCGGCCAAGGCTAGGCATTTAACCATTCCGGGAAAAACACATGGAATGAGGAATTTCCCAGGATCTCCAAGCTTCTCGGGAAACTTTTTCAAGAGAACTGCTGAGCAGTTCTCGTTCAATGGAGTTTTTGCCATTTCAAACAATTTTTCCTTATTACTTAACAAACTTTTGATTGTAGATGCGAATTTGGGCATCAACATGATAGCATCCGCGAAGCTTATGTCAAAGTGTAGTTCTTGAAAGATTTGAAAGAACTTCTCCATTTGGAGACTAGCTTTCTCGCAGAGCTTTTGTTCATCTAAACGTGATGGGTACGGAATAGAGGTTTTAGATTTAGGGGCTTCAGCAGGTGCTACTAGAGGTTCAAAAACAACTCCTAGCTTGATTTTTTGTTTAGGGACAACTTGAGGTTGGACGTGTGCGGTACTTCGTGGGCTTGGAGTTTGCACCTTGTCCGTTGTCACCTCAGGTTCTTTTTCCACATCGTATAATGGAGGAGGAATAGGATCAATGGGTCTGTCATAAGCCATACCACTTCGGGTTTTGATCGCTTTAGCATCGCCCTTCGGGTTAGCGATCGTGTTGCTCAGAAGTTTTCCTGAGCCCGAAGGTCGATCATTTAAAGACTTTTTGAGGTCTTCGATCTGGTTTCCGACAGTGGAGAATTGATTTCCAAACGTGGCGAACTGATTTATCATCAGCCTATTCATCTCCTCCTGGCTTTTCATGAAATTATCGAGTTTACTCGTATCATTACCAATTGGTCCAGTTGGAACAATGGATTGCGTTTGGTTAGGAGGAGCTTGAGTAGGGTATTGGTTAATTGGGACAAGGGCTTGAGGTTGATTGGGAAAATTCTGGACCCGGTTGTTTTGATTGGAACCGTGGTTTTGATAGTTTTCCTGATTTTGATTGCCATGTCCGTGAGAGCTGTTCCCTTGGAAGTTGTTTTGACCTTGATTAGGGTTGTAACTTCCCTGGTTTTGGTAACCCTGATTTCGGTTTTGATTGAAATTCCCTTGGTTTTGATAACCTTGGTTCATTCGATTCTGATTTTGGTTCTGGTTACGATTTTGAGCATTATGGTTTTGAGTGAAACCGGGTGGTCCAAGGAAATTGTTAGATCGATAGCTGAGAAGATTACGGTCCCCTTGTGGTTGGTAACTAGTACCTCCCTGATTGTAGGAACCTTGAGCAGTATAAACATTCTCTTGAGTGTAGCCAACGGTGGCTGGACACTCGGAATAGGAATGGGGACCCCCACAAGTTTCACAAGTTTGATGAACGGCTTTGACTTGATGACTTTCTATATTTTGGATTGTTTGACTCATCCTCAACATAGCAGTAGAAAGATCATCCATTTTCTTAGTAAGAGCCATAATGTCAGAAGAGGCTGGAGTGACAGACTTGCATGACTCATCCCTCTCAGCTGAGGAATCCCAAAAATTATGGTGGGCAGTCATGTTCTCAATGAGATCAAAGCACTCTTCGGGACGCCTTTTCATAAAGGTCCCACCAGCAGCAGCATTAAGAATATCACGGTGTCTCAAGGTCAACCCATTGTAGAAAGTATCTATCTGGGTGACAAGCAACATGTTATGGGTTGGACACCGATCAATTGAAAGCTTATAACGTTCCCAAGCTTCGAATAAAGATTCGTCGGGAAGCTGACGGAAGTTACTAATGTCATTTCGTAACTTAGTAACCATGGATGGTGGAAAGTATTTGGCTAGGAATTTAGCCACAATCTCCTCAAAAGAATGAATCGAGTTCTTAGGAAGTCGATCAAACCACGCAGTAGCATGATGAGTCAGAGAATAGGGGAAGAGAGTGAGACGAAGGGCATCCTCGGAGACACCAGTCTGCTTCATGCATTGGGTGACGGCAAGAAATTTGTCGAGATGCTTGTTTGCATCGTCACCCAGTAATCCGTGAAATTGGCACGAATTCTGGACTTGCTGTATCATATGATGCTTGAGTCCAAAATCAGTGGCCGCAATATTAAGGGGAGCAATGGGCCCTCCCCTTCCTTGCATCGTGGGTTGACACAACTCCTCCATCGTTCGGAGATCACGAGCTGTGTCATCCTTGGGTGGTTCTTGGTTTCCGTCCATTCTCGGAACTGGATCCTCAACAATAGCACGTAACTCAGTTACGTTTCTTAGTTAACGATTTCGTTTCGATTGTGAACGAGTGCGCATACACTAGCAAAATTTCAATAAAACAAAGTCGAGGCAAATCAACAGTGAACCTAAACCAATAATCACAAGTAAGTGGCTTCTTTAAGAAAGGTACACCACTCACAGGGATACAAAGGCAAGTTTTGATCTTATGATTGGGAACTTATTATGTCCACACCCCCAGTTGGTAGGTGTTCTGTCTTGGTTTGCGACGGTTTATTTTTATGTATAATTATTCACAAGAAAAAGGAGAATGTTTTTGGGTTTTTATATGTATGTGAAAAAAAAAAAACTTTTGGACAATATTTTTGGTATCGTCCCGTAATCTAAAATCGTATCTCTTTAAGAATCACCTTAAAAGAAACCCGATTCAGAAAACGTTACGATCTGTTTTGTTGTTTTTAATTTTTTGGTGTTTTAACACTTTAGGAAAAGTGTTAATGACTTTTTTGTGTTTTGATTTGAAAATTTACAAAAGTGGTGGATTTTTACAGTGACGAACGTGAAATAACACTAATCTCGAAAGACGCTAAAGATACGCGCACACCTCCCCGACAGCGGCGCCAAAATTTGATTGGTGCTAAACAGGCAACCTAAATTGACCAAGTAAATGGTCAACAAAGTTAAACTACTTAGACCAATGCTCCGGGTAATATAGGGTATCACCAGGTCGTTAAGTCCCGACGAGGTATGAATTGTATCTGAACGTGCTTGTGATCGGGTGTTATTCACAGAGAAAGGTTATGATGATTAATTTTTGAGAATTATGAAACAAAATAGCTTAGGAAAGCTATGTGATTGATTACGTGAATTTAGATTAAGAGGAAACGAGCTAAAACCTAAGAATGTATGTCTTAATTAAAAACGGGAACTGACGTACGTGATAAAAAGTGAAACTGATTAACTAAAAAGGCTACGGCTATAAAAATGATATTTTTACAAACCTACTGATAAAAGAAAATTTTTAGAAAAAGAAAATTAATTTTTACACTAATTATATAATTATTATTAATTAAAAATTAATTTTCTAATTACTTTTTAATTAATTAAAATACCCTAAATTATAATTAATTCTAAAATTACACTAAAAGTTGAAAATAAAATTTGGAAAAATTTAAAATAACTAAAAACTAATTTTAAAACTAAATTTGTATTTTTCTGATTTCTAATTAATTATTATTAATTATTAACTATTTATTAATTATTAAAAACTAATTTAAATTATAAAAACTACCAAATGATGAAAGAAAAATCTGAGAAAATTACTAAAATTATTTTTAACTACCAGAAGCCTATGAAAAATATAAAAATGAGATTAGCTTATAAATAAGCTGATGAAATAAGCCAATTGGCTTAAATAGAAGCTATCACTTCCAACAAGTTGGGCTTTTTGAGATTTTTCTGTTTCAAACTTGCTTAAGGAATGATTTTAAGCAACTTTTATGAAGGTGACTTTTCTGAGAATCAAGAATAAGCTATTTGGTGAGCTTATTGTAATGACAGATGAGCTTTTTAGCTTATTAGGACTTTTGATTGCAATGAAAAAGCTACCAAACTAAGAAGCAATCACAAATAAACTTGAAACAGATATACAACTACTCAAAACAAGCCAAATGGAGCAAATAAGCACAAGAAATAAGAACATGTTATTTTTCCATAAGTTACTCTTAATCATGCTACAGTTAGTAAGTTATTTGACCCACACCGATCAAATTAATACGTCTAAGCAAAATTTATAATTCATTACTGAAGTTGATTGGTGCTAAACAGGCAACCTAAATTGACCAAGTAAATGGTCAACAAATTTAAACTACTTAGACCAATGCTCCGGGTAATATAGGGTATCACCAGGTCGTTAAGTCCCGACGAGGTATGAATTGTATCTGAACGTGCTTGTGATCGGGTGTTATTCACAGAGAAAGGTTATAATGATTAATTTTTGAGAATTATGAAACTAAATAGCTTAGGAAAGCTATGTGATTGATTACGTGAATTTAGATTAAGAGGAAACGAGCTAAAACCTAAGAATGTACGTCTTAATTAAAAACGGGAACTGACGTACGTGATAAAAAGTGAAACTGATTAACTAAAAAGGCTACGGCTATAAAAATGATATTTTTACAAACCTACTGATGGTTTGACCCTGCATTGATATTAAAAGGGTATGGGCTGTGGGGTTTTGGGCTTGGGGAGTTTGTGATGGGCTTGGATTTGGTTTGGTGGATTGGGTATAATAACAAAAAGTGTCCGGTTGGTTTTAGGAATTATCACAAGGACCATTTTTGTAATCTTTCAAAAGATGAGGGCTGAAGTTGTTCAATCTCCAAAGTGCTCATAAGGACCAATCATGCCAATTACCAATAACACAAGGACCAAATTTTACTTTTTCCAATTTTCAAAATTCCCAGGGACCATTTTTGCCAGATTTGAAATCTTGAGGGGCCAAACATGTAATTTTTGAATCTTATGACCCAAGTATTATGTTTTGCAATATTTGACTTTCAAAAAGGCTTGGGTTGACTTTTCTTCCAAAATGAATGCATAGGGACTATTTTTGAAAAGTTTTGAAACTTGGGGGATTGAAACTGGCAATATTGCAAACTTTGATCATTTTTCATTTGTTTTTGCTTATTTTGCATTTAAAACATATAAAACACAATCCCTGGGATAATTTAAGTATTTTGATGACTTTTTGATTGTTTTTGTATGTTTTGCAATTCAGATTTGATCAAAAATGATGAATGTTTGAGCACTTATCAGAAGTCTAAACATGTTATCCAATTAAATAAAGGGTAACACACATATTGTGATCGTCATTGAAAATGGACCAAAAGTATGCCTCCTAAATTAACATGTTACTGCAACACACAACATATGTTTTCGAAACATATGCCACCCGCTGTATGGAACACCAATCACGAACTTAAAAATGCAGTCATGAAGTAAAGAAAGCAAAGAATGCACACTTGTCCGCCAGATGGATACAGAGGGCTAACATTTTTTAGAGCACGTAGCTGCGATTCAGCAATTGCAGGAAGGTACATAAGGTTCCTATGAATCTTCACCTGATTTCTGCACCAATACACATGATTTCAAGTAAATGTTAGCATATATGTTGCAACCTGATTCGATTGTTTTCATTCTTTGCTTAGTGTGGAGATTTAGTTAACCAATAAGATGGGAAATGGAGGAAAAAGTACCTCTTTCCCGCAAATTCTCACTTGTGGTTCATCGATGGTCCTACCTTTTCTTCATCATTTGCACCAGGTGCATTTGTTTCCTACTGGGCGAAGCTACCTTTTCTTGAGTATTTTCTTCCTACTGGGACATGATAATAAGGTCCACCAACCTGCACCGGAAGTCACAATCATTACTAAATCCACAAACTAATATTAAAGCTCTATTTTTATTTCATGTTGATGTACCAGGAGAGTAGTATCTCTTGCACCAATAATAAGAACATTAGCAAATGAAACTGTTCTAGGACACTCATATATGTGTATCTAGAAAATATAAAACCCACGCATATTTTCTAAAAATTTTCTAGTGTAAATGACTATTTCTTTAAACTAACACAAATAATAAGTCCATAGAATCACTTTCAGTTTAAAAATGTTTACTAAAGTATTTGGCTATTTATCACTATAAAAAAAATAAAAAAAATAAAAAATCATATGGACATCCAAAATGAAACACCTGCTATTAGGCTTGTGTTATTGACTATAAACAACATTTTCACCATTTAGCGCTTTCCTAATTAGCATTTGCAATTGTTAATACCATAATTCTAAGCTTGTAGCATGGTGCCTCTCTACAGCATCATATAAACCATTCCTAAGATTCGAACTGAGCAAGTAAATTTGCATCTCCACACTGCTTGATACGATCATACTCATTCACATTATGAAACGTTACTACAAAACAAATGCCCTCATAAAACCACTTATAATCATACTTTAAAGTTTGGAATAAAATTAGCCTAATGTCTCTTCTTTCATTTACAATTTCAAATCTAAAATCGATAGACTAATCCTTCTCAGTAACAATCGCCACATTCTCACTTCCCAATGGCGATTTTCCCATACCCTTTACTTTCATAGTCTGATTCCTTTTGCCCAGTGAAACTAATTAAAGTCTCAAGTGGCACCGTACTTTCAAAAACTAAAAATTGCAAGTGAAGTTGTTTGTATAGCTTTTATGGAACAATCTACTAAAAATTGCATATGATCTAGTGATGATCAAACATGAAAGAAGCTTGAGCTAATATGCAAAAAATGAGATACTTATCCAAAACGGGTTATTTAGATGGTGTTTTGGATTTCTTTTTCTTTAGCAGATAAGCAATGTGAAGTGTGACAAAAATCTGCCTATTAACTTAGTGTAAACTATATTAAACAAATAAGCATATCTTTAACAAAATAAGCAATCCCAAACACCCCCATAAACAGTTGTTCACTTTTTTTAACACATTTAATTCTCAAACAAAGAATCAGTTTCTCTTGTCACATAATACCGCTTTTAAAATCAGTGGTGCTGAAACCACTGTGGCATAAGTGAATTTTGCGTTTACTTGTAATTAGGGCAGGTTGCCAGCCGTGGTCGTTGCACCGAAATGAGCAGCAGCATCAATCAACCTCTTCACTCATCATAACAAAAATTGATGCATAGTCATCAAGCGAATGGTTGTTAATCCCTACTGTGTTCCAAACCATGTTGCAGGAAGCCTTCTATAAGTTGCCTAACCTGGTGTATACTCTGGGATCCATTTTTTTTCCAGCTTGCTATATAAGTTTATATGAAGATAACACTTTAGAAAAGAACAACTATGCACTTATGAATCTGCAAGCAAAACAATGCTGGCATTGATCTTATATTCGCATACCTGCGTCCTGGTCTGATATTATAACGGTTTGTTGCCTATGAATCTGCAAGCAAAACCCCCTTAAGAAGCTGCAATATCTTCAAAGGAATGATGATATAATCGACCGTGCATAGGATAAGAGCAACTGCTCATTGTTTGGGCCATAATGTACTAAACAAAAGAAAATTATTATCAAGAGACTACCTCGGCGTCCTCGTGGATACAGATACGAAACCAAGTACACGCCATGGCTGCAACAAATGGAAAAGTACGCAAAATTAGTATAACATACATTGTCCCTGAAGCAACTTAAAGGCTCACAGCAACAAACAACAGTCGTTATAGAAAACAACCATATAAGCCTAATACCGAAAGCCAAACATCAGTTTACAATAAAAAACTGTCAAAACAGCCTTTAAAGTCTTTGAAAAGTTGAAAAAAATCAATGCGAAACACGTATAAAGTATTCAGTTCCAAATTTGGCTAGAATTATAGAACTGGGTTGACTGTATATTTTGAAACTCATCAATCGAAACTACTTAGTTTACACCAAAATAATCCCACACTCATAAATATAACTTTTACATCCAAACATAGTCACAATGATGAATTGCAAAACCTAAATCCCAACAACCCTGAATTTAATAGTAAGTAATTTTTTGGCTGAAACATGAGTTTATTTTACAAATATGATCGTCACTTTCTTTTTGAAAATAATTATAAATGAACATGTAAATAATTTTGACTCACCACGGTGAACTATAGAGTAAATTTCCATTTTACAGCTTTACGTAGAACTACTTAATTAAATAACAGCTTTACACAGCACAACTAAAGCTTATTTCAAAGGCGAGCAATCAGATACAACTTATTTTAATCACAAACAATCAGTTCCAATAACCAATACCGAAGACTCTTTAAATTACGAAAACAAAATAAACCGTATACCAACTTTACTTGCACAGTTTCCACGACTCCTATTACTAAAACACAATAATAATCTATACTCTGGACCATAAATGTAACACCCCAAAAACCGGATCAGCGGAAGCCTACAAGTCTGGGGGTGTTACTCGATTGTTATCATAAGAAAGGGTACAAAGGACGGTTTTATATAAACCATTTCAAAGTAAATTTCACAATTGAAAATATTCATTTACAACAATTAAAATAGTGCGGAAGCTATAGTTCAAAAACATATTCAAAACAGTCCCAAACGGTTTTCGGAGTCTTCTATGACCAAGCCATGCCCTTCGCCAAGCTCCTCCAAATAAAATATGTAGCGGCAATATCTAACACCTGAGATAAACATGCTAAAGTCAACACAAAGGTTGAGTGAATCCATAGGTTTAAAGTAAAGTAGTTGAGCACAAGATTTTAAGTTCGGGGTATATCTGCATCAAGTGCATATACCAAATAAACAACAGCCAATATATATATATATATATATATATATATATATATATATATATATATATATATATATATATATATATATATATATATATATATATATATATATAGTAACAATACCAATACATCCCAGTGCGTAAAGTATTGCGATATGCTAAGCTCATGACACGCAAAAAGTTAACCAAAACCAGTCAATTTAATGACAAACAACCGCGAAATTCATAATAAATGCCCCCAAGGCCGGGCACTTGCCCAATACCCGGCAAAACTAAAATAGTACACTCGCATGTCAAGCCCTTGACAACTACGAATGGGATGGTCAATCCTAATAGGCCTATCTACTAAGTTCGCGCTCACCCGCAGGTGACTAATGGCTCATGATCTGAGGGTCTTAATAAATGGCAATAAACAAGCTACTTAGCATATCCTCTCGAATAGTATACCAATTCAGGAAAAGCATCCAAATAAACAATTGTGCTCAGAAAACATTTAAAAGCATGTATCTCACCCCAAGTAGTTTGCAAAGCAATTAAAATAGATAAAAAGTGGGGCTATGGACTCACCTGAGTATCCAGCAATGCAAGATATAATGACTAGCACCAACTAGTCAACACAATGACATCAAAGTAGGAGAGCACAACGGCATCAAAATATAGTCGCACGGCATCAAGCAGTATAAGTACAACAAAACTGGATCGGCACAACCTAACGAGTAATGTGTTTCAGAAATAATACTCATGTAATAATTAAAGTAACGTTCGTTGAATACTCTTGTTAATATAAAAAGGTTTAGTTTCCAATGGCGTTCGAAAGAAAAGAAAGTTTAAGACTCGTGTGGAAGTCGAGAAGAATAGAAGAAAAGTAGTCAACGTGACGAATAATATCCGAGAAAGATGAGAAGAAAACAAAGAAAAGAAAGAAGGACTAAATCGGAAAAGAATACACAAACACAAACACATGATAACTAGTTTCGGCTTTATCCCATTTTCCCCCAAGATAACGTTGAAAACAATATAAGATGAAAAGGTTCTTGGAATATTTAAGAAATCGAAAATAGTTTAAGTTTAGAAAAGATTTTATGAAATTTCGGCATGGTCTGCCCGTTTATAAAACATTTCCCGAGTCAAACGACTCTTAAATATCCTATTTATTGCTAAATATCACATGTTATAATATACAATTGGACATATCATTCACGTAAATGTTAGTTGTTTAGATTTATCGACCATTTCGTATTATTCGTACCAAAGGGTCCATAAAGTCCAAATAACCACACCGCAAATCCAAGACGTCCAATCCTTGTCCATCACTATAATAACAATAATCCGGATCCAAGTCCGATGTCTCAATCAATTCCCTTAACTATAATCAATGCTCGTTTTATTGTTTCATAGTTTATTACTCAAGTTTATTATTACGCTTTATCCCGTACCAAAAATAGTTGCCAAAACCGTATCCCAACACAATAAATATCAAACACAACCAGTAAATCAACGGAACCTTGCCATGACTCCCGTGAGTCACGGCTCAATCTTAACCGAAACACAAACACCACAACGCATCTAATCCTGGACCTAACTTAATCCAGAACCTAAATAACAAATCCTATAACCATCCGGCTAACCAAAAGCAAATCCACATTCGAATACAAATCCAACACCAAACACAACACTAACAACAATAATAATAATAATAATAATATAATTCCCCACCACCACCCGAGTCTCAGTGGTGGTGGATGTCGGCTGTCGAGACACAAGGAGGCCAAACGGACCTCAAAAATACCAACAACAACAAGAATACATACTCCCTTCGTCATCAAGATAAAAAACAACAACAATATTATCAAAAGCTCACCGAGTCACCGACTTGACTCGGTGAGTCGGACCGAGTCGCGACTGAGGAAGCAAATCCACACGAGTTTGGGTTCCAAAACATTTATAAAATGATTTTTGTAAAAAGGTTTAATAACAAAAACATTTATAATAGATTTTTATAAAACTAGGGTTTTGAAATTAGTTTGTTAAAAATAGAAATAGGGATAAAGAGAGCGCGTGGGTGGTTATACCGTCGGAGAAAAATCGCAGGGGAGAGTGGAGGTGGCGGCAGCGGCAGTGGGTGGCGCGTGAAGGTGGTACGGTGGTGGTTACGAGCTAGAAAGCTCTAGAAATGTCAAAAATACACCGATCTATCTATTTGGAGTGAAAAAAGTCTCGCCGGAAAATTGCTGGCGGCGCCGGAATTTGGCTGGAGGTGTGGCCGGATTAGGGTTCCGGTGATGGGTTTTTAGAGAGAGAGGGAGGAAGAGTGTGTGTGGGTAGAGTGAGAGAGAGTGAGTGAGGAAATAAAATAAAATAAATAAAATAAGATTTTATATTAAATGGGGAGGGACCAAGGGTGTAAATTGAGATGTGAGGGTTTAAAATGAAACTTAAAGGAGGGACTAAATTCACCAATGTAGCTTAACTTCTCACGAAAATGCTTCGGGGCTCAAACGACATAGCAAACGGACTTGAAAAATTACGAAACTTGCGCCATTGTTCACGAAATCATTTTTCCCATCAAATCAAGTATAAAATTCAAAGTTTTTCTCAAACTCAAAATAATTCAAATAATTTGACAAAAGCAAAACGGTTCGAGTTTTCTAGGTTGTGCCGACATCGATAAAGGAATAACGCTCACGTTAATCAAGATATTCACAGTTTTTCAAACTCAAACAAGTTCAAAGAAGTTCAGAAGTTAAGGAAAATCAAAAGTAACGATTTTGGCACGTAAAATAGTTTTGGGAAAAGTATCGGGGGTTACAGCACATACCCCTAAAAGGAATCGCGTCCTCGCGATTAGGTTCAAGTTATAGGTCAGAATAATGTTGGTGAAGATGTGATGGTAATAGCAGCGGATTTGGGTCTCACTAGATTGCTCTAAAGGCTCCTTTTTGCTTGCGAAAGGGTATTTAGGTGATCTGCCACAAGTTTTCTCCTTCTAACGTTTTGGTGAGGCACAGCGGTTCTCAAGGTGAGTTTAATAAGGGAAAACAGTTTAAGTCTTGACTACGCAATGCTTTACAATTTTGCTAAGGGATCTTCTCTTAGATTTCTCATGGTCTGAGCTCAATATAAGGTCTATACTCCAATGACACAAAATCCTAGTCCGATACATGTAAGACGGTAGAGAAAATGGTGGGGTAACTAGTTTTCAAAATTTTTGTTTTGAAATTGCGCGTTTTTCCTTTTCAAAGGAAGGGATAAAATTTCGTTTGAAAACTCTACTTGGGTAAACGTTTGTACAAAATTTGACCAATATAACCTTCCAAATATTTCAAATTTCTTTGCTGTGAATTAGTAATGACGTAGGATGACACGTTTTCAAAAGATTTTACAAATTTGTAAGAAGCGTGTTTCGGATCGTGGTAAGATAAATTTCTCAAAAAAAAAATTGACGTCTCACACTTCTCAACAAAAGTTTGATAAAAATTTGACCAGAAAATCTAATCCTCAAAATAGGTATTTTAGAAAATGTTACCACGAGTTTCGAGTTGATATGAAAACATTTTATGAAAAACTTTAAAAGTTTGGACATTAAAGGAGATGAGTAGTCGAGCATGAACGTCCACCTGTGTTTCTAATCATCCAAGGGGAGAACCTAGTTGCCAGTGCTAAGCGGGGTTCAACGTCTAATATCAGGCGAAAATCAAAGGTGTGAGTATTCCAATCTGTTAAACGGTACTAAAAGGCATCCTGATGGAAATTGTGGTACATGTGGGCTAGAAAGCGTAATTCGGTGCTAAGGGGTATCATAACATAAACGGTTGTACTAGTGACCCGAGAAGCTTGAATTAAATCCAACACTATGTTGAGAAAAGTCCTTTCTTGTTTACATGGTGAGATCGAACATCAATAATTGCCAAACATGCTACGTTCCCTTGGTATCCTGGTGCAGAAGTCAGGTCACATAAAGGAAATAGGTGTTGAGCTTGTATCGTCTAGAGCTCTTAGAAGGCAAAATATCATAAGTGTGAGGGTACACTAACAACCTAGTTCGCTATCTACACTCCAATCAGAGATTCTAATCGCACGGAATCAAGTGGGTTTACTTTTTTTTTCAGTGATGAGGCACAGGTGCGGGATCCACTTCTAAGGTTTGGTTTATTTTTAAAAGGGGAAGTTATCGGTTATAGTATGAAAACGCTTTTCATAGAAGTAGTTGCTTCACATAGTGATAGCAAAATACTTTATAATATAGTTTGTAGAACAACTTATAAAATAATAGAGAACGACGAAATCATAGTCAAATTTATGATTTATATCAACAAAATAGCAACTCAGTTCATACAACGACTAATGGAAAGATTGGTAAAATAGTTCATAGAACACTTGTAGGACAGCTCACAAAGTGACCGAAAATGAAAACAAAACCATAGTTAAATTTGTGCTAGATTAGCAAGACAACAAAAACAGTTTATGCAATAATTTGTGCGGCGATTTGTAAAACGGTTCATAGGGTTATAGTAACATAGTTTTGGAAAGAAATGGTGAAATAATTTGTAATGTAATAGTAATAGAATTTATCAAACAGTGGCCAAATCAGTGTGTGGCGAAGTGAAATGGTTTATAGGGCGGTAGTAAAAATTTGATGGATAATAGCCATGTAATCTACAAAAATTTCGGTAAAATTGACCGTAGGTTTATGGAATAGTAGTAAGGTAGCGAATCGGTCTATGACTTAATAATAAAATAGCTTGTAAAATAAGTTGTAAAACAATTTATAGGGTAGTAGGAAAATAATTTGACATTTATAAAATAGTAACCAAATTTAGTTTGTAATATGTTAATAGGAAATTAAAACATTTTTATTGGAAGCACTATCCTTATTGAAATAATTTAATTTATCAAAATAATTTTATAACAAAAATATAAAATAGTGATTGACATTAACAATTCATTTTTTTTTGTTTGTTTATAATATAGTAGTAGGATCAAAATTTTGTTTTCAAAATATAATGGTAAAGCATTTTATGGGTTGACCTCAAAACGGTCGGTAAAATAATTGGAAATAATTTATGTGCGTAGTGAAAAATAATAATGGAATTTGGGGTGACATAGTAAATGGGTTAATTACTCATGAAAAACTTGGATAAAATCATTTAGGGTAAAGATATTTAATAGTGAAATAACGAGAAGACAAATAGGTTATTGTATGTATAAATATCATAATAGCATTTGACACTTTGATTACTGAATGTTTAAAAAAATAGTGAAAGTATAGACGTAGTTGAAATATGATAGTTCATAAAAGTTGAAGAAGAATGATATCGTTTAAGTGCGTAGATAATTAAAATAAAATAAGTTTGTATGAAGTCAAAATAAGGGTTTGAAACTATTTGTTTTATAGCTAATATGCCCCATTAGTGGTGATTTTTAAAACAAAAGTGTTCAAAAGCGACACATGTTTAAGATGTGAAAAAAAAAGATAAATAATGCTAATGAGTGTGCTATGTCTAACGACCTGTGGGTTATGGGCCCACGGATAAAGTGTAAAGTTTAAATACGGAAAAAGTTGAGTAGGCAAACGAGATAAAGCACAAGTATTAAAAATGGTTTAACGAAGATTAGTGAAAGCGAGCCATAGTAGAAAGTGCAAACACATAAATAGTGTGTAAGTAAAATTAGTAGTTTTAATATACCATAAGACGCTTGTTTTAACTAAGCAAAGTAGTGGTAACAAAGTAGACGCAAAAAGGGTAAATGACGTGGATCCCTGGTTAAAGCGTAAAGGTGTGGGACGGTTAATGGTCTATTGGGATAAACGGTTTATGACCCATAGTCTGTTTAAAGTCTTGACCAATCAGATTTCTAAACCAATACCAGCTTTGAAACACAAATTCTAGGGCAAACCTCTATCATGGATGTTACAAGCAATTCTTACTTACAAACTTAAGGTTATTGTTTCATCATGAGCACTATTATCTTGTTTACAGTCTCCAAGCTCCAACTTATGCGACTAAACCATTGTCGCGTCTATTTCAATCGTCGAAGTGTTTTCTAAGGCAACAAACAGTGTCATCCAACTCATCGGCTTATAGTGCGGTGTATTCTAGTCTCTCACAAATCGAGGGTTCCGGGGAAAACAAAGCATATGACCTAATGGCCTAGGGCAATACCAGAGAATTCATGTTTTCAAAGTAGCTTTCGAATAGTATTCCAAGAATAGGGTTTTCAAAACAATACATTCAAAATAGTGCATTTCCAAAATAGAGGGCTCACAATCGTGTATCCAAAACCTTTAAAATAGCGAAACCAAAGTTGACTGCCCAAGACAGTATTTAAAATAGTATGCCAAGGTAGTATATTTTCAAAATAGAGTGCCCAAAAGAGTGTTCCCAAATAGTTCTAAATATAGGGTATCAATAGTGTATCCAAAACAGTTTTCAAATCAGTATACCAATACAATTCGTCTTCTAAGTGGTGAAACAAATGTTGGCTGTCCAAAATAGTAACCCAAATAGTTTGTCAAATTAGCGTACCCAACATACCCCTAAAAGAGTTTTCAAGTAGTTTACCAATATAACACATTTTCAAAATAGCGAAACCAATGTTTACCGTTCAAATAGTATTTGGAATAGTTTATCAAAATAGCGTTTCCAAAATAGTATTGTCAAAATAGTTTTTTTTCCCGAAATAATGTTTTCAAAACATCGTGTCAACTTACATATGTACTTTGTAAAATAACGTATCGCAGTTTATTGTTTTATAAGAAAATAATGAGATGGGTATCTGGTATTCCCAAGAGATAAGTGAAGGGTTAGGTATCCTTTCCTAAAGTAGAGGCTCGAATTTCTACACAAGTTCCTAAAACTCCTGCTGGGTTACAAATCAACCTATCGTATGTTCTCTAGACCTTGCCAAGAATTTATAGATCCTTTCGTTGTTCACTTCCATCAAAAGGTTCATCTTACAAGTGTTATGAAATGATCACACTTAAACGACTAGTGATCTAACCCGGTTCATCAAAAGAGTGTAAGGTTTGGGCAGTGAGGGCTGTAACATACCCCTAAAAAGATTAAAGAAACATTTTTTTCAAACGAGGCTCAAAATTTACGGGATCAAGAAATCCAAATTCAACAAAGCCAAAACCAAATACAAACGCTCTAACAACTCAAATGGGTTTTATTACGACATCGATCGAGTTAAAGAAAATAATCAGCTCGAATTCAAAACGGTGACCGATCGGGTCTCACTGACCCGGTGCGAGCAAAATCAAATGACGATGAACAAAAGTTCCATAGAGGCGAAAAGCGCATAACAATTCGAAGTGTCGTTCAATTCGTGAAGTTTCATGATGCCAGTGTGTTGTGCTCATATGCAAAAATTCAGCATTTTCCAAAATTTCAAAATCGCAAATCTTCCCGGAACATAATCTTGTTATAACTACTCCAAGTATCACAAAATTCAATTGTGAGACGTAAGTGATCAAGTCACGTCCCCACTATCCCTGGTTGATCATAGGTGATCAATCTACTCCCAACCAAGGATCAATGGATTTTGGTATACTCAGCTTAGTTATACTAGTACCATGTCCCTTGCTTTCAAAACCGTTTAGAAAACCATGACGAGTATCCAAACTCGAAATCAATAATGAATTTACCAACGTAAGTTTATGAAAATACTTATAGTGAATAGTGAAAATGGGGTGAGTTCAAATCATTAAATATCATATCTCGCATCTCGTTAAATATCTCATCAAACATGCTATCAAGCATGACATCAATTAGATCATCAATTATAATCACACGCGAGGTATCGGCTTGGCAGGAAGGCACGTTCTGGTCATAGGAAAAACGGTTATAGTCTGGGTTTTGAAAATACCAGTTCTCTATAACCTTGGCTCTGATACCATTCTGTAACACCCCGAAAACCGGATCAGCGGAAGCCTACAAGTCTGGGGGTGTTACTCGATTGTTATCATAACAAAGGGTACAAAGGACGGTTTTATATAAACCATTTCAAAGTAAATTTCACAATTGAAAATATTCATTTACAACAATTAAAATAGTGCGGAAGCTATAGTTCAAAAACAGATTCAAAACAGTCCCAAACGGTTTTCGGAGTCTTCTATGACCAAGCCATGCCCTTCGCCAAGCTCCTCCAAATAAAATATGTAGCGGCAATATCTAACACCTGAGATAAACATGCTAAAGTCAACACAAAGGTTGAGCGAATCCATAGGTTTAAAGTAAAGTAGTTGAGCACAAGATTTTAAGTTCGGGGTATATCTGCATCAAATGCATATACCAAATAAACAACAGCCAATATATATATATATATATATATATATATATATATATATATATATATATATATATATATATATATATATATATATATATATATATATATATATATATATATATATATATATATATATATATATATATATATATATATATATATTGTTAGAAACTAATAACGCCACAATAAAGATAGTTTCTAGGATCGTTTTGGCTCAAGACTTGTTAAGTCTTAATCTAGGAATAATAATGTTCATAAGATAAAACATAGCGGAATAAGAACAATATTATAAACAAGGTTTCTCGTCATCATCTCTACTCTAACATACACCAAAGCCCCAATGCTACGTGATCAAGTGTAGCATGGTTACACTCTAACAACGATCTAAGATCGTTGAGGCTTAACACTAATCACCCTAGACGTTTTCCCAAAAAACGTCTCTACACACACACACCTTTACTAGGTTTACATTGTGACACACATACTATACCAATTCCCTGTATTCTCTTTATATAATAGAGAACTAGGGTTACAAAATACTACGAAGGACTATATTGAAATATCTCCTTTATAAAGTAAGTCCCTTGTCTTTTGCATTCTTCACTTTATCATCATAAGTCCTTTATCTTTCATATTTTTTCAATATCAACTCAAGTATAAATCCCAACAATCTTCCCCTAGTTGATATGACAAAACCAAGTAATCACGAACTTCCCCTGAAGCTAATATATATGAAAGATAAACGAACTTCCCCTTAAACCATGCTATATCACCAAGGATTTTCAAGTTGCAGCTTCAATGTAAATATTCTTCTTGCCCTTTTTGTCATCATCAAATAGGGGACAAACGTAAGCAACCTTGATCTTCACAACCACGAATCAATATTACACGTCCAATTCATCTTTCCAATGTTTCAAAGCCACGACCATTAAGTTTTTCGCATCTATAAATGTACTTGAAACAGTTGAAATCAAAACCATCAGTAGTAATAACAACTAGCAGTAGCAAAAATCTTCACCTCGATGTAGCATATAAATGGTTAAACATTTAACACTTAAGCTTCCCCTGAAACCCATATGTTAACCATTTCTTGAATCTTCAATTCTGTAAGCTCTATGTAATGATTACTGATGAAGAAAACTAAGTATTACCAACTTGATGCTGAAGTAGAAAAATCCAAACTCATGTCTTAAATATAACTTCGAACGTATACCCAAACCGATGTATAGGGAGACCGCAATCTCTTGACAATAATCACTGACCACAATAACGTAACTCCTTCAAGTGTTTGTCAATTCGCAGATATAATAAGAACACTAACCCGAATAATTCCACTTCAACGTCAAATAGGTGATAAAAACCTTTCTTCGTAATCAATTTAGCAATAAGAACGAGCTTTTATATTCTGTTAAGAACAAATAAACCAAAAACCAAAACTCTTGTGTGTGTATAAACCAACAACCTTCTGTGTGCGTAATCCATCTCATCCGAATTAAATATTAGCGATTGAGAAAACCCATTTTTGAAGTAATTCTTTTTCTCGTTTGGTGCCGTAAAACCATGATAACCATGAGCCATAATATTACATACCATTATAGTAACCGACCCATGATCAACTTCATAACACTGACCCATGATGACCAATTGCACAAAACGCCAAACACACTATCTTATATCAATCAGTATTGTCGTATAAAGATTTTAATTAATAAAGATAGTACGAGGTCAATGATCCATGACGACAATCATATTATCTTCAACCAATCAGTAAACAATAATATTGAAAGTACCATGTGAAGAACAGTTACCATATATGTAATGTCGATATCCCATAAAAAATAGCAATTACCACAGAAAACTTTAAATCGTACCATCATCAAAACAATATTCTTCGACAGTAACCTTGTAAATCCTAGATATCGAGCTAACCTATCTCTGATGCCACTTGTTGGATCTAATAACGCCACAATAAAGATAGTTTCTAGGATCGTTTTGGCTCAAGACTTGTTAAGTCTTAATCTAGGAATAATAATGTTCATAAGATAAAACATAGCGGAATAAGAACAATATTATAAACAAGGTTTCTCGTCATCATCTCTACTCTAACATACACCAAAGCCCCAATGCTACGTGATCAAGTGTAGCACGGTTACACTCTAACAGCGATCTAAGATCGTTGAGGCTTAACACTAATCACCCTAGACGTTTTCCCATAAAACGTCTCTACACACACACACCTTTACTAGGTTTACATTGTCATACATACTAAACCAATTCCCTGTATTCTCTTTATATAATAGAGAACTAGGGTTACAAAATACTACGAATGACTATATTGAAATATCTCCTTTATAAAGTAAGTCCCTTGTCTTTTGCATTCTTCATTTTATCATCATAAGTCCTTTATCTTTCATATTTTTTCAATATCAACTCAAGTATAAATCCCAACAATCAAAGATAGGTTAGCTCGATATCTAGGTTTTGTCGTATATATATATATATATATATATATATATATATATATATATATATATATATATATATATATATATATATATATATATATAGTAACAATACCAATACATCCCAGTGCGTAAAGTATTGCGATATGCTAAGCTCATGACACGCAAAAAGTTAACCAAAACCAGTCAATTTAATGACAAACAACCGCGGAATTCATAATAAATGCCCCCAAGGTTGGGCACTTGCCCAATACCCGGCAAAACGAAAATAGTACACTCGCATGTCAAGCCCTTGACAACTACGAATGGGATGGTCAATCCTAATAGGCCTATCTACTAAGTTCGCGCTCACCCGCAGGTGACTAATGGCTCATGATATGAGGGTCTTAATAAATGGCAATAAACAAGCTACTTAGCATATCCTCTCGAATAGTATACCAATTTAGGACAAGCATCCAAATAAACAATTGTGCTAAGAAAACATTTAAAAGCATGTATCTCACCCCAAGTAGTTTGCAAAGCAATTAAAATAGATAAAAAGTGGGGCTATGGACTCACCTGAGTATCCAGCAATGCAAGATATAATGACTAGCACCAACTAGTCAACACAATGGCATCAAAGTAGGAGAGCACAACGACATCAAAATATAGTCGCACGGCATCAAGCAGTATAAGTACAACAAAACTGGATCGGCACAACCTAACGAGTAATGTGTTTCAGAAATAATACTCATGTAATAATTAAAGTAACGTTCGTTGAATACTCTTGTTAATATAAAAAGGTTTAGTTTCCAATGGCGTTCGAAAGAAAAGAAAGTTTAAGACTCGTGTGGAAGTCGAGAAGAATAGAAGAAAAGTAGTCAACGTGACGAATAATATCCGAGAAAGATGAGAAGAAAACAAAGAAAAGAAAGAAGGACTAAATCGGAAAAGAATACACAAACACAAACACATGATAACTAGTTTCGGCTTTATCCCATTTCCCCCCAAGATAACGTTGAAAACAATATAAGATGAAAAGGTTCTTGGAATATTTAAGAAATCGAAAATAGTTTAAGTTTAGAAAAGATTTTATGAAATTTCGGCATGGTCTGCCCGTTTATAAAACATTTCCTGAGTCAAACGACTCTTAAATATCCTATTTATTGCTAAATATCACATGTTATAATATACAATTGGACATATCATTCACGTAAATGTTAGTTGTTTAGATTTATCGACCATTTCGTATTATTTGTACCAAAGGGTCCATATAGTCCAAATAACCACACCGCAAATCCAAGACGTCCAATCCTTGTCCATCACAATAATAACAATAATCCGGATCCAAGTCCGATGTCTCAATCAATTCCCTTAACTATAATCAATGCTCGTTTTATTGTTTCATAGTTTATTACTCAAGTTTATTATTACGTGTTATCCCGTACCAAAAATAGTTGCCGAAACCGTATCCCAACACAATAAATATCAACACACAACCAGTAAATCAACGGAACCTTGCCGTGACTCCCGTGAGTCACGGCTCAATCTTAACCGAAACACAAACATCACAACGCATCTAATCCTGGACCTAACTTAATCAAGAACCTAAATAACAATTCCTATAACCATCCGGCTAACCAAAAGCAAATCCACATTCGAATACAAATCCAACACCAAACACAACACTAACAAAAGTGAATTGCTGATAAAAGTGAATATTTAACTGTTGTGCAGAATGAATGGAATATACCAGTTGAAGGGTGTAATATGTACAAATTGGTGATGAAAATGAAAGCTTTGAAGTACCACATGAAGACTCTCAGCTGGAAGTTTGGAAATCTACATGAGAAAGTCATTGAATGGGAGGAAAAACTCAAGATTATCCAAATGAAAGTTGACAAGGATCCACACAATGCTACTCTCAAGACAGAAGAAGCTGAAGTTCTAAGACATTATAATGTTGCTATTAAAGATGAAGAGAAGCTTTTGTACCAGAAAGCTAAAATTGAGTGGCTATGTGTTGGGGACAAAAATTCAAAGTTTTTTCATACAATTTTAAAGAGCAGAGCCCATAAAAGCAGAATTGAGACTATCAATAATGAAATTGGGGAAAGTTTTGAGGGTGATCAAGTGCCAGAACAGTTTGTGGAGCATTTCAAAAACTTTCTTGGAAAAGTTGTACCAGTCCAAACTAATTGCTTTGATGGATTGAGTTTCAAGGTTGTTTCTGAAAGGGATGCAAAAATTATGTTAAAAGAGGTGACTGATGTGGAAATAAAGGAAGCATTGTTTGACATCAATGACAACAAAGCCCCTGGACCAGATGGATATACTGCTAAGTTCTACAAGAAAGCATGGCCTGTCATTGGTAGAGAGGTATGTGATGCTGTGAAAGAATTTTTTAGAAAAGGTAAATTACTGGGAGAAATCAATGCTACACTGATAACACTTGTTCCCAAAAGCAATACTCCTCTAAAGGTATCTGATTATAGGCCAATTGCATGTTGCAATGTCCTATATAAGATAATAAGTAAAATTCTCACCAATAGAATCAAGTGTGCTCTATGTAAACTGGTTAATCCATGTCAGAGTGCATTTATCCCTGGAAGGCAGATTACTGACAACATCCTCTTAACCCAAGAGCTTCTTAAAGGATACAATTGGAAGAGTGGAGCTAGAAGAGTGGCTATGAAAATTGACATACAAAAAGCCTATGACACAGTCAACTGGGAATTCCTTGAAGAAGTGTTGCATGCTTTCAAGTTTCCTTCCCAAATGGTCAAATGGATTATGATATGTGTTAGATCTACTGCATTCACTATCAACATCAACAATGAAAGAAAAGGGTATTTTAAAGGGGCAAGAGGACTTAGACAGGGAGATCCAATATCTCCATACATATTTACATTGGTAATGGAGGTATTTAGTCTGGTGCTTCAGAAACAAATTAATGATGAAAACAAGTTCAAATATCATTGGGGATGTAAAGAGTTGCAGATTTCTCATTTGTGCTTTGCAGATGATCTCCTAGTCCTATGTCATGGTGACCTCAATTCTGTCAAAGTGATTAAAGCAGCCTTGAATAAGTTTAGTTTGATGTCTGGACTTCATCCTAACATTGGAAAGAGCACTGTATTCTTTGGTAATGTAAAAGAGCATGTGAAGCAGAGTATACTGGACATTCTACCTTTCAAAATTGGAGTGTTACCTGTCTCTTATCTAGGTGTGCCTCTTATTACAAAGCAACTCACTTTTACTGATTGCAAAGGGCTTATTGATAAGATTAAAGCCAAAGTCAACAACTGGAAGAATAAAATGCTCTCATATGCTGGAAGATTACAACTAATTGCCTCAGTTTTATCCTCCATGCATGTTTATTGGGCATCTGTCTTTATTCTCCCCAAGGCTGTGATTAATGATATCAACAAAATTCTTAAGGGGTTCTTGTGGTGTCAAGGTGAGTTGTCTAGAGGAAAAGCCAAAATTGCAAGGAAGCATGTATGCAAACCAAAAAATGAGGGTGGATTAGGGATTAAAGACCTTGGAAAATGGAATGAAACCCTGATATCCAAGCATCTGTGGAATGTTGCTAGCCAAAAGGAGTCCTTGTGGGTAAAATGGATCAATGTGGTAAGGCTAAAAGGAAATAGTGTTTGGAATGTGGATCATGAAGCTCAATCAAGCTATGGATGGAAGCAGATACTGAATTTAAGGGACAAAATGAGAAAATATGTATGGTGTAAAATTGGTAATGGCAAGAGTATCTTTCTATGGCATGATAAATGGTGGGGACCTAACAGTTTGAGTGATCATATATAAATGAATGAAGTAACACTTGCAGGATTTGAGCAGAATATGAAACTCAAGGATATGGTGTGTAATGGACAATGGAGGTGGCCAGCAGATTGGATCCAGAGATTCAATGTGTTACAGAATATTCCAATACCTAACTTTCAAGATAACTCAAGTGATTACTACTTCTGGTATACTAATGATGGAAGGCAATGCAAATACTCTACTAACAGAACATGGAAAGATTGGAAGAGTATTGGTGATAAAGTTGCCTGGAGTGATCTAATATGGTTCTCTCATTGTACACCCAAACACTCATTCATCATGTGGATTGCTATGAATGGAAGACTGAGCACTCAAGAGAGACTGCTAAAATGGTATCCTGACAGAATGATGAAGTGTGCTCTTTGTGAAACTTGTCCTGACTCTATCAACCATCTATTCTTTGAATGCACATACTCTCAAAAGATATGGCAGGATTTCAAATTAAGGAGTGGGAATGAGGTTCTACCTGATAAATGGGAGGATATTATTCAAAGCATGTCTAACCTAAAGTGCAACAAGTCTATTAACAGCATATTAAGAAGAGTTGGATTGGCTGCTTGTGTTTACTACATATGGAGTGAAAGAAATAAGAGAATGTTTGGCAATGACAAAAGAGAGGAAGGAGAACTATTAAAGAATAAAGACTATTGTGAATCATCTGAGATTGAAACTCTCAAGTCTGCAAGTCAAGAAAACTAAGCAAGTCACAGATGTTTGCAACAAATGGAAGGTTACAATGAATTTGAAGTATGGAGATGAAACTATTCTGCCTGACTTTACAATATGAGGCAGTTAGTGGTGGTGGATAAGTGTGAGGTATTACTGATGGGTGAAGGGGTGATTGGAATAGATTATGTTCCTTATACACTTCTACAGTGAACCCCAGAAGACTGCAACAATCTCAAAAAGCCACAATATCAATGTTATTGATACTATCAGACCACTACAATGACATAGTACCTTGTACCTTGGAGTTTCTTTGGTGTGACTGTACCTATATGAGACACATTTTCCTTTCCAAACTTGGCCTTGGGAGGAAGTTGTGGTAGGATATGCTGTTCCATTAGGAGGTCTAATTCGAAGAAATGTACCATAATGAAGGGCTATGCTTTGTGAAGGGTAAGTGGTTGGGGGGTGATGTATGATGAGTGGAATAGAGAGGAATGAAAGATGATCCTTCTTGGTCCACTCAATACATCACCAAAGGAGGTAATGGTTAGTCATCATGGAGGGTGAGTGTTCCCAAGTAACTGAAGCCCTTCGTAGAGAGGGAAATGTAGGTTACTTTGGCAGAGCCCCCTCATGGATGGGTAATGGGTGCCTAGTGAAGCCATCCTCCAATTCCACTTTGCTTACTGTGGTGGCAGGTTGAGTAACTTAGTGGATTGGAGAGATGGAAATGTAGCTAGATGGTAGGTGCTTCAAATGGTGAATTGATGCAAGTGAATGAAGGATATGGAGAGGAATGCTATGTTCCTGAATGATCAGAGATTGCTATTGACAGAGATATGGCTTTACTTTGGCTGACATTTAATAAAGCATGGACTCTGTTTTTAGTACTCTGTTTTAGTTGTATTAGTACTGTAGTATGTTGTCTCTGGTTCAAAGATTTGGGTTTGTCCAATATCTTTCTGTTTATACAAATGATGTACAAATATATTTGGAAGTATATATAAAATTCACCTTTGCACAAAAAAAAACACTAACAACAATAATAATAATAATATCATCCCACACCACCACCCGAGTCTCGGTGGTGGTGGCTGCCGGCTGTCGAGACACAAGGAGGCCAAACGGACCTAAAAAATACCAACAACAACAAGAATACATACTCCCTTCGTCATCAAGATAAAAAACAACAACAATATTATCAAAAGCTCACCGAGTCACCGAGTTGACTCGGTGAGTCGGACCGAGTCGCGACTGAGTAAGCAAATCCACACGAGTTTGGGTTCCAAAACATTTATAAAATGATTTTTGTAAAAGGTTTAATAACAAAAACGTTTATAATAGATTTTTATAAAACTAGGGTTTTGAAATTAGTTTGTTAAAAATAGAAATAGGGATAAAGAGAGCGCGTGGGTGGTTATACTGTCGGAGAAAAATCGCAGGGGAGAGTGGAGGTGGCGGCAGCGGCAGTGGGTGGCGCGTGAAGGTGGTACGGTGGTGGTTACGAGCTAGAAAGCTCCAGAAATGTCGAAAATACACCGATCTATCTATTTGGAGTGAAAAAGGTCTTGCCGGAAAATTGGTGGCGGCGCCGGAATTTGGCCGGAGGTGTGGCCGGATTAGGGTTCCGGTGATGGGTTTTTAGAGAGAGGGAGGAAGAGTGTGTGTGGGTAGAGTGAGAGAGAGTGAGTGAGGAAATAAAATAAAATAAATAAAATAAGATTTTATATTAAATGGGGAGGGACCAAGGGTGTAAATTGAGATGTGAGGGTTTAAAATGAAACTAAAAGGAGGGACTAAATTCGCCAACGTAGCTTAACTTCTCACGAAAATGCTTCGGGGCTCAAACGACATAGCAAACGGACTCGAAAAATTACGAAACTTGCGCCATTATTCACGAAATAATTTTTCCCATCAAATCAAGTATAAACTTCAAAGTTTTTCTCAAACTCAAAATAATTCAAATAATTTGACAAAAGCAAAACGGTTCGAGTTTTCTAGGTTGTGCCGACATCGATAAAGGAATAACGCTCACGTTAATCAAGATATTCACAGTTTTTCAAACCCAAACAAGTTCAAAGAAGTTCAGAAGTTAAGGAAAATCAAAAGTAACCGTTTTGGCTCGTAAAATAGTTTTGGGAAAAGTACCGGGGGTTACAATAAAAAACACACAATTCGAAATTTAAATCCAACAAACATAAGGGTAATTCCAAAACTTCAGATAACAAAACAGACCTTGAGCTGAGTCCCTCTCCTGCACAATGAAAATCCCTCAAACTCCTCATCTTTCCTGTTACAAAAGAGCATAACATAAATTATCAATCCTTAACACAAAAACAACAAAATCTCCAAATTACAATAAAACCATATCCTTATCAACCCTAATTAAAACCCCAAAATTCTAAATCGAAGCAGAATTTTTTTGATTATTGATAAATTAAATACAATAACATAAAAATTATAGCTAATTAATTAATCAGGGTGATTTCGCCCAAAATTTTTTTAGAGTTTGATTAGAATTTTTTATAAAAGTGTTTAGCATAATCAATAAAATTAAAAGAAAACACAAACCAAGTGAAAAAAATCCAGATAATCTTACCTGATTTATCATCTTATTTCTCAATAATCTGTTAGTGTGTGTGTGTGTGTTTTTTTTTAGATAAACACAATCCTTCCATCTACCAAAACCATATGTGGCTATAAGAAACCCTTGGACTGTAGATGGTGATATCTGGCACTCACACAACCATTCATTCAATAAAATATTAGGTGCACTGTACACCCCCTCACAGACAACTGTAGCAACTAAATAACCCGTATAAGCCGGATCGGGGCGGTCGATGTGTTGTTGCTGGATCATCGCCCAGTCGGAGCAGGGATACCCGCTATTAGACCGAAGGTGGGCTGGACAACACTGCTCATAAGATTCTTGGTAAATGTACGTTTTTATAATTATCAACTTTTGCAAAGAAATGGATAAGAAGAATACCATAGTAGAGGAAAATTCAAATGCATACTCTTATTTTGATGCATACCAAGGGACAAATCTCCACCATTCATCTAATTTGATCTAATGGTGGAGATTAACATAAGATTTAATATGCAACCTAAGTCCATATTTTTTTCTTATCTTTTTCTTTTTCTTTTTATTCATTTTTTTACATTTTTCTTTTTTTTTTTGTCTTTTTTTCCTTATTCACGCGTTTTTTTTTGTCCCTCCTTTTTCTATTCACGTTGTTTTTTTCTTTTCTCAAGCATTTTTTAATTCACTTTTTTCTTTTTTTTAAAAAAAAATCACGTTTTTTAATTCACGTGTATTTTTTTTTAAATTCACGTTTTTTATTTTAATTCACGTTTTTTTTCACTTTCTTACGTTTTCGTCCGTTTTCATACGTTTTCATCTGTTTTGTCCATTTTCATACGTTTATACACGTTTTCGTCCGTTTTCAGACGTTTTAATAGGTTTTCATCCGTTTTCTTTCGTTTTCGTCTATTTTTCATCCGTTTTTTGACGTGTTTTTACGCTTTCATACGTTTTTGTCCGTTTCATACTTATTCATCCGTTTTCTTGCGTTTTCGTTCGTTTTCATTCGTTTTCGTCCATTTTCATCCGTTTTCTTTCATTTTCGTCCTATTTTTCATACGTTTTCTTCCTTTTTCATACGTGTTTTTACGCTTTCATATGTTTTCGTCCGTTTTCGTACATATTCTTCCGTTTTCTTACATTTTTGTCGTTTTCATTCGTTTTTGTCCATTTTTCAAAGTTTTTGGCCATTCTCAGACATTTTCATATGTTTTAGAATATCACAAGTGATATTCTGTGATATTCATAATATCACCCAAGTGGTATTCTGAATATCACAGGGGATTTTTAGAATATCACCCAAGTGATATTCTGAATAACACAAGGGGTATGAAAAATGTACGAAAACGAAAGAAAACGGATGAAAACGTATTAAAACGAAAGAAAACGTAAGAAAGCATAAAACACGTCTAAAAATGGATGAAAACGTATGAAAAATGTACGAAAACGAAAGAAAACGGATGAAAACGTATTAAAACGAACGAAAACGTATGAAAACGGATGAAAACGTATGAAAACGTATAAAAACAAACGAAAACTTATGAAAACGTAAGAAAACAGACGAAAACGTGTGAAAACATAAGAAAACAGACAAAAACGTAAGAAAATGGGCAAAAACGTATGAAAACGGACAAAAACGTATGAAAACGAACGAAAACATATGAAAACAGTAAAAAACGTTTGAAAATGAAAAATAAAAACATGAACTAAAAAAAAGTGAACTAAAAGAAAAGTGAATTAAAAAAAAAAAAAAAAAACAAAAACAAAAAAAGTGAATTGAATGAACAACAAAAAAGAAAGAAAAAAACAGACAAGAAAAAATAGGATACATGAATTAAAAAAAAAAACAATAAAAAAGACAAAAAGAAAGAAAAAGGAAAAAAAAAAAGAAAGAAAAAGACATAGATTTATGTTTCCCCATTAAATCATAAGTTAAACCCTAACATTATACATTATACCATTAGAGGGGATTTACCAAAATTAGATTCTACCATAGTAAATGAGTAAATCCGTTTAACTACCTAAAACACCCATATTTATATTCCGGGTTCATTTTAAAATTAAAACCCAACTGCTCCTGTATAGACTCCAGGGGCTTGTTTCTTTTTTTTCTGGATTAAATGGGTGAGGCCCTTTCTATTAATTAGTCTTAATGAGGAGAAGCACACTTTACTTTCTCTCCTGATCATTTAATAGAAAAAGAAACATTATATGTGAGGGCCACCACTAAAACACCCATTTCCATCGACATCTTTACTACTAGTAGTACTTTCTTTCACCTCAAAACCCTTCTCATTTTCCCATCAAATCCACCAAATTTCATCACTTTCACCATACCCATTAACCATTTCCCCTCAATCCCCAATACCCATCACTCATACCCACCAATTTCCCCTTTTTTTACCATCTCAAACCCTTTTACTATGGCAGTTAGAGGTGTTGATTTTAAGTGGTTAGTTTCATTTTTTTGTTGCTTTAGATTTTAATGATTTATTTTTGTTGTTGCTAATTTTGAGTTGTGGTTTTTGCAGGTATGATGGGTTTTTTCTATCAATGCTTGCTACTAGTATGTATCCTTTTTTATATGATGATGGTTTTGTTTTATGTTTGGTTTAAGTGGAAAATGTTGTTGTTGTTGTTGTTGGTTCTTAACTGTTGTTTTTTTATTAGAATTATTGTTGCGATTAATTGGAAGCGGTATCATTTGTGTAAGCATCCGTTGCATATATGGATCGTGGTGGGTATTTTGTTATATGGGTATTGATTTTCTGGTCTAGGTTGCTTATTGGAACTAGTTACGGCTTTTGAAATAAGCAGTTTTAATAAACAATTTCATACTGCTCTTATCTCTAAAAGCGAGTAGTTTTATAAAGCAATCTTAAACACCCCCTTACTTGTATTATAGCTTTTGATTTGCATAATTAGTTGATGTTCTTGCTTATTTTGGGTTAGGTTGACTATACTACGGTATTTATTTTTCGGCTGTTGATGTTTGTGGACAATGGACTTGCTGCTGGAATGGGATTGTAAGTCATTTGTACTCTTTAGGATGTTCTTATTTGTTGATGTTATGAAATTCACTAAAAATTTGGTACTCTTAAGTAAAAGTTCTGTGTATGAGACCTAACAAAGTCGCTGTTTAGTTTTGGAGTAACTGATTGATATTGTGATAGTTGTATTGTCAACAGTTTTATTGCAGCTATTCGAATGTTAGAAACTGGTTATCTGCTACTTCAATACACGATAATCAGATAATGAATTTCAAAATGCAATTATAAACACCCTCTAAGACTAATACTAGTTAGGTAATTTTGGGCTTATATCAATAATCGGTTTTCTTACACCAACTTTTAACATTTATAATCTGGTTATTTTGACCCAAGAATCCTTATTCATAATCATAAACACTTAAGACTGGCATCCAAAATGGCTAAAACGCGAAACCTTTGAAGTGTTTGAGGATGCTATGAACCATCAGGATACTTATGAATGACTCCTCAGTTATGCATTATCCTTAAATGTTATCATTTGCAATGGATTTAAAAGTTAAGTTCACAATATATGATTTAAGGGTCAAGATAATCGCCAACGTGACATTTCTTCTGGTTTTTTGTTAAATTTGGATGCACTTTGGGCTACCCAAGTAAATGATGATAGATAATGTGTCAGATTCTCGTGTTTACTTCTTTTTAAGTACTTCCTCCGTCCCAAATTAAATGTCCACTTTCATATTTCACAAAGTTTACGAAAAGTTGGCCCCTTTCACTATTAACCAATAAAATTTCATTCTCACCCACTTAAAAGCATTTTGGTTGGATGTAAATGAAGGTGGACATTAATTTTGGGACAACCATAATTAGAAAAGTGGACTTATATTTTGGGATGGAGGGAGTAGTTGTTTATGAATATTACATACATTTTTAAGTTGATGTTGTTATGTATTATGATGTAGGGATTTTGGCCGGCAGCAGAGACATGCTCGTTTTTGTGGAAGAGTGGTTGTATTATCCATTCTTTCTGTGATTCTTTATCCGTTTCTTTGGGCATGGACTATTATCGGTTCTCTATGGTTCAGCAGTGCAAAGGACTGTGTATGCCTCTTAATTGTTATCTTAAGTTATTCTGTATTTGTTTGGGTGGGGAGGGGGAATAAAGGGCTGGTCAAACAGTTTAGGTACCTGCCAAAACAAGTTTGGGTCAAAGAGGGTAACTTCGTATGTGTGGAAACGGTGGGCTGGGTTGATTATCGGTGGAGTTTTCACATAAAATAGCAACATACTTTTTCACGTGCTATGTTTTAGCCATTGTACTTGTTTATACATCCCACTATCCCAGTCATAAAAGATGTTTTTTTTGTCCCTTGTGGGTGATTGGGTTATATTGTTACCCAGTTTCTTAACATTATATAAAAGCATGACATTTTCATATGTAACTTTAACCATTCTATCATTCGGTTTTTTCTTTACATAATGATTAAAACGGCACATAAAAGTTAAAACTATCCTTTAAAGACTAGTACCTTAGAAAATAACTGGACAGATGATATAGTACTTAAATATAATCTTCTTTTAGGAAAAAAGTTACTTTAAGAGGTTGAGTTCACTATGAGTACCCTTTGAGCGATTTTCACCTAGCTTGTTTTATTTTACTTTATCCATTCGACCCATTAGAGATATAGCTTAACCATTGTTGACCCATTCATAAATAAATGGGTCGATCTTTCTACCTTTAGATAGCATAAACCATATCTAGTCTTTATCTTATGATAGAGGTGTTTCACATATTTTATTGCAGCTGCCCGAAGAAGGTCAAAAATGGGGTTTTCTTATATGGTTGCTTTTTAGTTACAGTGGCCTCGTTTGCATTGCTGGCATGTGTATGAAAAAGGTACGATATAATCTACACATCAGTATTTCACATCCTCGAGATAACGGTATATATTTAACATGTATGTATATAAGTATATTAAACATCGCTTGTGCAGTGGTTAACAAGAAGACAAGCTCATTCACTACGCGCTCAACAAGGGATTCCTATTTCAGAAATTGGGGTACCCTAAAAAAATACTACTGTCCCTATTTTACCCTTTTTAAGTACACTATGTTATAAGTTATTAATGGAATATGGTATGAATATATTTTCAGGTGCTACTTGATATGGTTCGTGTACCTGATTGGGCATTTGAAACCGCTGCTGGTCAAGAAATGAGAGGCATGGGTCAGGATACTGCATCATATCATCCTGGGCTTTACTTAACTGAACCACAGGTATGCATGTGCATTTTATTGAACTTTTTATGTAGTTATCTTTAAAAAGAAAATAAAATGGTAGAACGTTGATGATTTTAATTTTGACATTTAGAGAGAAGCAGTGGAGGCACTCATACAGGAACTTCCGAAGTTCATGCTAAAAGCTGTTCCAACTGATTGTAGCGAGTGCCCGATTTGTTTGGAAGAGTTCCATGTGGGGAATGAGGTACTATCTAATAAAGAACAGTAACTTCTCATATATTTAAAGGCATTGTTGAGAAACTGGACTTTTGACGAACTAACATGTAAATCCCTCTATTTATTTTTTAAATGATTAATACCTTAATATATGTAAACTACACGATGAAGTTCTTTGAACTTTTCTTTAACAGAAAGGTCCTTGTTTTCTTGCATACTTATATGAGTTATATCTTCAAAAAATTTTAATCATAACTAAGTCCGTAAACTTTATATAAAGTACCTTTTCGTTATGTTTTGGAAGTTATATGATAAAATTATGCAAAATAGAGTCTAGGGACTTGTGTTTTTTTGTGTAATTCTGTTGTTTTATTGCGACAATTACCCTATAATTAGATGAATATATTCAAGAATTTAACTACTAAAACTTCACCATTTTGGTGGTTTGACAATTTTTCACAGTGGATTGTTCTCCTAAGGTTTTTATATCTAGCCAACCGACTTTCATTATTTAGTCCGTTAAGTCCCTAGACCTTTTTTTTTGGTTGTGTGATCTGTAATCTCTAAACTTCATTTTGCACTCACAAAAATTGCGGAAATATGAATAAAAAGAAGGTAAGGAGCTAAAACACGTTACACACAAAAAGTTAAAAAGTGTTTAACTGCAAAATGCGCTAAAGTTCACTGGTTATTTTGTAACTTGGTCAAATGTGAATCACAATTAATGCTTATTTTTTGTTGAAATGTGTTTCAGGTCCGTGGTCTTCCTTGTGCTCATAACTTTCATGTGTCATGCATCGATGAATGGCTTAGGCTGAACGTGAAATGTCCTAGATGCCGATGTTCGGTTTTTCCAAACCTTGACCTTAGTGCTTTGTCTACCATCCCTGCTGACCCTGACAGGTTAACCGTTGCAACAACTCGTTACATGAGGACTCAACCATCTAGCCAAAGTTATCTCTTGAGAATGCAGGGTTTCCTTCGTCCAATTCGCACCGGAAACTCGGGTTCCCTCTCAGATTCTGATACTTCTTTGGAAACCATGGAAAACGGTGGTCAAGCATCTGAGAATCATAACATCCAAATGAGTACAGAGCCTGAAAGATGATATTTTTGGCTCCTGACGAGCTTTTTGGTGCTTCTTTACTGGCTTACCTGACATCTAACTTATGTGAATCTATGGAAGCTAAGGTTGTAATATGATCCTATTGTTGGTGTTAACTGTTAACTAGATCCGTAATTAATGTAGTGACATGCGTTTTAAGCAAGTAATTAAGGTGGTGGTTTGTAAGTTTTGAATACTGTATTAGCTCCAGTGTTCATATTTTATTTCAAGTTAGATGTTTTGCTACGATTTCTGGTTTCAAATCTTGTAAACCGACTAGATCTAGTTTTGAATGGAGATTCAGACCCAAATTAGTGGGTAATCAAAGGTTGATAGGATTTTTTTTAGGGAGTTACAAAAATCAAAATTACGTCAACGTCCTTTTTAAACTTGAAAATACTCACACATGTCCAAATAAATAATTTATTTATAATTAAATGATTTCAATCCATGATACTCTAATTTAAGTATTAATTAGAAAGGTAAATTACATTTTTATCCTTCTCCCTCAAACCAAACAAGCACACCATGCCTTTCTTCTTCCCAGAGTCCATTATATCTGCAATCAGTTTGTGTAATCGTGAAAGGCTTTGTGGAATGCAACTCGGTCATTCTTTCAATATAGATATGGGATGCCTAAAGTTATTTGATTATAGGAACCTTGCATAACGTGAATTCGTATTGTTCAATTTGTGCGTTTATCAATCAGACACACGAGAATCTTGAAGCAATTAATTTAGTTGCACAATGTTATATGATTAATGGCCAATAGGGTTCTCATTTTAATTGAAACCAAAATAGCAACAGGTATGAAAAATAAAGAATATTATATATATGTTAATCATGAAAGGATACACGTCATGATATCAAGTCAAATTTCGTTTTGTTACCAAGTCACGAAATCTTAGAATTACGAAGAAAGACCTCTGGTGTTGTTTGATTTTGAGGAAAAGGATAATAATGTAATTTAACATTTTAATTAATATTTAAAGTGAAGGGTTAAAGATTGAAATAATTTAATTATAAATACGGATATATGTGAGTATTTTCATGTTTGAGAAGGATATTGAAGTAATTTTAATTTTTGTAAGGATATTGACGTAATTATGAAGTTTTGTAAGGATATTGATGAAATTCGAGGATTCCAGCTTTTACTGATTTATATCTTTACATTGTGGGTGCATTATCTTGTTGAGTTAAGCCGGTTGTTGTTTTGAGACAGTCATCCCCTACATCGGCAGGTATCTTTCGTTACCATCTTGAGGTATAAATTCTATAGACACAACGGTGGTGTAATTCTAACAAGCAAACCATCCTGTCATAAATAGGATTGATGTTGAACTTATGAAATATGTGAAATTAACCACTTTTTGATATTAAAGATTGGATTCATTGCTTTCGGTTAACACAATACCATGGATTCATTGCTTCAACAACAATAAAGAAACACGACCACTTGTGCACTTGAATTACGTCAACAGTCTTTCTAAAAAGCTTTTATGTTTTTGTGTTTAATTTTCATCATTATCAAGGTATCTCAAGTACTATAAATAGGAAATGTAAAGAGTGTTGCTTAGTAATATGATGAAATCTCTCCTACAACATTAATTATCTGCTTGAACGAAATGTTTCCTGATGGTCACCTTCGTTAATTTGACAACAATCTTCATCCAATTTAATTAACCTCGCCATGGAGACTGATCCTACTTCCACCTACTCCTCTTGTCACAGTATCGACCAAGGTTTTTTCTTCCTGCAAAGTCTCTCAATTGTCAACAATATCTGTGTGATCTTTTTTGTTCCAGGTTCCTCAATTCTAGATTCTTCATTAATCATGGATGTCATTGGCCTTCTAATACATTTAAGACACAACTACACAAGTTAATAAAAAAAGTTATAACATAGTATTTGACAAAGATATGTAGCACCAACAATGAATAGACTTCAAGGAAGATGTGCAAAACCAGTAAGCATTGCGCCTGAATGAAATGAAACAAATACCGGGGTGTGTTCAGTTAAACGCAAACATCCTTGTTTTCCACAAAATGTTTTGTACAAAACAATGAAAATAGAGATTGTGTTCAAATCACATGTTTCTCATCAAATTCTCTACAAAATAGAAAATTTGCATTTCCTACTTTAACAAGAGAAAGTACAAAATAGAAAATTTGCATTTTCCTCTAACTAAACGCCCCCTAGACTTTTTTAATGTAATGTTTTTTATGTCCAGATAAACAAAAAGAATGAATTAAACTGAGTAAATGAAAGGGAGCAGCAAGTAGAGCTTACCCGTAGTACTTCTAGCCACCCTTCCTAATGTTCAGACTTTAGAATGCGCATATCGTCACTGTTGTCTCCATGACCCACCATCTACATGAAAACGAAATCTTGTCACACACTGTAAACTATGAAAATTAAACAACATGAACAAAGTTTACTGTTTACACGGTACACACTTATATATTGTCACTAAATGATATCCTGATTACTACATACAAGCCAATATAATCTCCCGTATTGGTTCTGTATATTTTCCTTATGTAAATACAATGAGAATTTGTATTTATACCAGAAACATATGAAACTATGAAAGAGCTACTAACCTAACCACCACATAACCACCTCTAACGAATGTAGAAATCGTCAACACCTGCAGCTGCTGAAGTGACTAATATCGAGAGCATATATACTCAATCCATCTGTGATTTGAGTACATCCTTAATCAGTGACTACACAAAACAAAGAATTGGGCGCTTAGTATGTGAAATTTTATAAACTGCAAGCCAACATGATATAAAATTATTTATATCCATTGCAAGAATAGCTGGAATAACACATATTATATTCAAAATCATATTTCTTTTGACCGGCTAGTCTGGGTTTAAATAGGAGTAACCGACTTTAAATAAAACAATAAGCATTTGATTCGCAGAGATTTGCTGTTTGAATACGGGCTGAATTGAATAAATTTACTAATCAACAGTACAAAACTACAACAAAAATATATATTTTCACCTTTGCACCAAAAGAAGCTACAACAAAAATATGAGAGTTGGAGAGATGGACATACCTTCCTGCTAACTTTACAATTCAGTCTTTATGTCGACACGGGGGATATAGGAGATAAGGGGCCAATAGGAGCCTCTTCTACTTGTCTTTTCTTTCAGTTCATCTGGGCATTCTCGGATTCTCAAACTCAAAAGTGAAGGCAACAACTCTTCTGGTAGATCTTGAATCTTTGGGCACCACAAAATTTGGAGATGTTGGAGGGAGGTGAGGTGTTGGAGTTCGTTTGAAACTGTTTCCAATTTCTCAAAATACCTTAATTCAAGTATAGTAAGAGATGAAGGAAGCATATGAGACAATTGACTTCCACTAGTCACGTCATCTTCTTCTCCCGATAAACCCCATAGCTTTAGGTTAACAAGTGAGGTTGGGAAAGTCTGTGGGCCCCATTGTGAAATGGGCTTCTTCAAACCCCCTATTTCTAAATAACCCAAGTTAGGAGGCCAAAGCCCTAACGAAGCAACATCATCCATATTTTTACAAATGGTGATTGTCAAACGTTTTAACGAGGTGAAAGTCGGTAACACGTCTTCAGGGAATGACTCTATACTCCGACAACCACTTATCATCAATTCAGTGAGGCAAATGAACTTATCAGTCAATTCATTGACAGATTTCAGATTTGGCCAATAGGTTATAGTTACATTCTCTAGCGTCGATGTGCTCGTGATGGGAAGCACCTTTTCCAGCTCCTTCTCTGATAGTTGGTTACAGAGCTCAATTTGAAGTGACTTGAGCTTTTGGCATCCTCCTGTTGGGAAGGAGAAACATGTAATCGAATTACTACTATTGATAGTCAAGGATTCAATGTTGTCTGGACAACTGAAATGCTTCAGATTCTTACAAATCCATAACTCCAAAATCTTCAAAGATGTTAGATGGTTGCACCCAGAATTATCATTCACAAAAACCTCTTTTTCTCCTAAACTCAACAATTTTTCACAATCCCAGACGGCCAGCTTTATTAAATTCACAAAAACCTTACTAGCCTCTGCTTCTGATTCCCACATGTACTTTATTTCATTACACTTTACAATATATACTTCTTCAACTGCCCTGAGATAGCCCATGACATGTCTCCACACCTCATCACTAAGCCCAGAAATACCCTCTATTCTCAACTTGGTGACTGATGGAGCCACACGGATAAGACATCTCAGTACAATATCGCCACAGTTTTCTATTTTTAGAATCCTTAACGAAGGCAGTGAATCAGGTGAGACTTCGCCCAAATTAGGACAATTTACTAAAATAAGCTCTTGAAGACATGGAAACACTCCACCTATAACACCACTACTGCTTGACCATTCCTCCCACAGCGGCATATCTTCAAAACTCAGAAATTCAAGAGAAGGGAATGCACTTGCACGGCTGGTGCCAAGAAACTGCGGGCCTACAACTTTCACCTTATCCAGGTCTTTAATAAGCAGCTTCTTAAGTGAAGCTAGTTTCCCAAGTGATGGAAGATTCAAACATTTTTTGCAGCTTGTAATCGAGACACGGGTCAACCGAAGAAACGATGAATCCCCAATCCAATTTGGAAAATCTATACCCCCATATGACACAACTTCAAGATCTTTCAAATATCCGTTATGAGGCTTTAGGGCATCGAGAACCTCTTTTTCAAGTGTTTCATTTCGAGAATCATCAAACACATCACTCCATTCCACCTTTAACTCACTAAACCCCTTTTGGGAGAAGTTCAGTTCGTGTGCTTGAGGTGCATTTTGCACTTTGTCCAGTCCATGAATGGAAACTTCTCGGTGGAAATTCTTCAAGTTTTTAAGCCCAGTTATTGCAAAATTGCTGTCTCCTCCAATAATGATCTTGGAAAGATGTAGGTTTTTCAACTCACCAATCCCTAACGGCATCTTTTTCAGAAGTGAAGTACCCCTAATGTCAAAATGACGCAAATTTTTAAGCTTTGAGAAGCTATCGGGCAACTTAGTCAATTTAGAGCAGCCGAAAACGATCAATGTTTGTAAATTAAACAAATTGCACACATCTTCGGGTAAATGTGTGATTTCAGATCGAGACAAGTTAAGATATCGCAAGTGCTTCAATTTGCCAACAGACTCCGGTACCTCATCTATCTGTAAGTGACTCAAACATAGAACCCTTAAAAATGGCAATTCAGGAATTAAGTCAACCATAACCTTACTCGATAAGAAGAACTGTTTCCAACTATCTCTCACCAGAACAGGCACCACCAGAAGTGTTCTCAAACTTTTAGCTCTTTCGAATGCCTTGAATTTCGTATAACTTATATATCTCTCTCGAACAACTGACAAATGTCGGTAGTTTTTCGGAGCTTCCTTCCAAAAATCCTTCTCCATATCTATGTCTAACCTTGCAAAAAAATCTCCAGCAACATATGTGGCCAAATCATTTATGAGGTCATGCATGACAAACAATGATTCGTCATCAGGCACCGCTTGAAAAAATGACCTTGATAACAATTCTTCAAAATATTCCTCACCCAACCGTTCCATTGACTTGCTTGTATTTGATTGTCGCAGAAACCCTTCCGCCATCCACAACAGAATCAAATCCTCCTTCTCAAACACGCAATCTTTTGGAAATAAGGAACAATATGCAAACAATCGTTTCATACATGCAGAAAGATCTTGATAACTTAACCTAAGAGCTGGAACAATGTCTCCACCATCTTGTAACATCCATATCTCATTATTCAACAATTCTTTCCATTCTTCTTCGTTTGTTTTTGTTCTCAATAAACATCCAAGGGCTTTTAAAGCCAAAGGCAAGCCATCACACTTTTTCACGATGCCTTCAGCATGTGGTCTTAGCATTGGATATGAGTCAAAGTTCTTTATACCTGCATGTTGAGAGAATAAAGACAGAGCTTCGTCATGTGGCAACTTGTGTAGATCATATGGCTGATCGTGGCCTAGCTGTCTAAGCAATTCTCTCTTTCGGGTTGTGATTATAATTTTACTTCCAGCAGCCCCTTCATAAAATGGGCCCACTAAGGTTTCCCAGTCTTGAATCTTATCGCTCCACACGTCATCCAAAACAAGGAGAAATCGTTTCTCCTTAAGTCGATCTTTCAGAGCTACTTGAAGCAAATTTAGATCTGCAAATTCCCTACTTTCCCTGGCTACAGATTCAAAGATAACTTTACTTATTCTAAAGCTATCAAACTCGTCAGAAACACAAACCCATGCCTTGAGTTCAAAGTGATCCTTCACTTGCTTATCATCATACAAAAGTCTAGCTAAAGTAGTTTTCCCCATCCCACCCATACCAACAATGGGAACAATGCTAAAGTTTTCGTCACATTGTTCATCACTCAATAGCTTACGGATCAACTCCTTCTTCTCATCTTCACGACCAACAATAATCTTTGAGTTTACCAAAGAGGTCTGATTACTTCTGTTCATATTTTTTGACCTTGAACCAGTCACACTCAAACCAAGATTGTTTTTTTCATCTACTAGTTCTTGTAACTTGGTGGTTATATTACTTAACTTGCCGTCCATACAATCACTAGTACTTGGTAAGAACCTAGTGAAAAAAGTTGGTAAGAGCTTTCTAACCTTGGAGACGGGTTCAGACTCGTTTGCAAAATCGCGATGCATAGCATCCGTTGCTAAAGTGTCTAGTATGTCGTCAATATCATAAGCCAGATGTTGGAGACTAATAAGCCACTGCTTAACTGCTTCATTGGTTACTTCTTTATCAGAAGCATCGTCAAGCAAAGCTCGTATCTGGGATAATGGCCTCTCCCATTTCTTCAGCTCGGAATGAATATCTTTGGAGGGAGTAAACTGTTCAACGGCTGCAGTGACCAGCTTCTCCAAAACAACTTCGATGAAAGTCGAAAGGATTTGAGCCATTGTTGGTTTCTTGTGAGAGCAGAAAAAAAAGCAGATGAAAATGGTGAAAATAATAAATGGTTTCAACGTTCTATATTAGTCTTTGTTATGATCCATTCCACGGTTCTATTATTGCCTTGCAATTTCCATTGTTCTATTATTTTAATGATCTATGGTTATATTAGTCTTTGTTATGATCCATTCCACGGTTCTATTATTGCCTTGCAATTTCCATTGTTCTATTATTTTAATGATCTATGGTTCTATTATTGCCTTGCAATTTCCACGGTTCTATTATTCTAATGCCAATGGACAATGCAAGTTGACTTTATCATGCATATTTCCAAATTTTTAATCTTTGTTTGTTGCATTTTTCTTGCACATTTAAAAGTAAACAATTAATAAGGCAGTATTTTCCATAACTTCACATCAACTCAACTATATGAAATTACCAAAATAAATAAATAAATAAATAAAAGGCACCGTTTACTTTTCCACCAGTACATTATCCTTTGTCATTCTTAAATTATTTATTTGTAAAGGGGTGTCAACATTGCCTAAGTTTGCCTCAACTTTTGAGGTAAACAACCAATCATAGTTCTCCAACACATTTTATGCCTAAGGTTGCCTCAACATTGATTTTTAGTGGCAATTTTGGTCCTCTCAAGCATTAAATTTTATTTAATTATATAATTTAATAAAAAAAACATAATTAAACAATTAATAAAAACAACTAATTTTATTAATAATAATTCAAGGATTATTACATAATACTTAAAAAAAACATAAATAAAACTAAAAATTGCAAGGCCATCCATATTTTGCTGCAAACTCACGTTTTTTTTAGAGCAATTTCCCGTATATCCGGATCAGCTATGTGGATCAAATTCACGTCTTGATGGACCGTCACGGTAGTCGTTGAATGGATCAAATTCACTAGTCATTAACATATTATAATTGGCCGGATTCATTGGAGGAGGTTGATGATAATATTGCCGTTGTGATTGAGGTTGATTTAGAGGATAATAGTTTTGATTTGGAGGTTGGGGATAGTAAGGTTGAGTTGGAATTTGGGGACGAATTGGTTGTGAATGAAGTTGCGGACGTGTGAATTGTGATGGACCGGATTGTGATTGTCACAACTCGTAATTTCATGTCCTGTTTCAAACGTCAAAAATCTCATTTTTTATTTCGGAAGTTACTATTCACTTTTATTATTCATTCCCGAAAATTTTTTATTTCATATTCTCGTAAGTTAAACCATTTTAATGATAATCCGAGAGTTTGACGCTCGTCGGATCATTTCTGCTAAAATCACAAAGCTGTGTCCGAGATTTACATTCAGGTTTAAACGTCCTTCCGGCATCCCGATATGTCCATAAAACAATATAAACAATAAAAATATGATTTTCTTTCATTTTACGACAATTCTAAAAGTTTTGGAATTTTACGTTTTCCAGTTCAGCGTTTTACGCGAATTACGCGTTTTAAACACGTGTTTCCAGTTTTAACTGCGTTTAAGCAACCCGATGGAACTTACCATTCATTTCATATTTTATTATGGAGTATTTTGACAAGTTTAGTCATTCTTTCAAGTTTCATATTTTTACGATACCCGGATTTACGTTTCGCGATTTAAAACTTTACGGTTTGCGATTAACGGAACCAAAACCGACTCCGTGAACCAGATAACACCAAGCTTCTTACATACTCATCCACCATGTGCAGCCCCCCCCCCCCCCCCTCAAAATATCTAGTCAACTTGATCTAATAATTACCATTATGCCATTATATTAGATTTTTCTTAGATAAACACATTTAACACATACATATTTATTTCAAGAATCAAAAGTGAGGTTTTCTCTTGTTCTTCCTCCCTAGCCATGACCCAAACACCAAATCCATCAAGATCCATTATTTTTCAAAGATCAAAGCATAAAAGTTGTTCATTTCATCATTCTAATTAAGAGTTTTGCGATATAAACTCAAGAAACACAAAGTTTTGCCTCATCTAATCACCTTATATTTCAAAGTAAGTTATCAAATTTATTTTCATGATTTCATCTTATATTTACTAGTATCACATGATTTTCATGCTTAATTTCATGCACAAGCTAGTTATACCACATTATTTTTGTTAACTTTTTGAACATACAAACCCTAGAATTTGATTTAGGTATTCCCTTGTTAAATTAACATGATTAGTGGTGATTAGGAACCCATGGCACCCTAAGAAGGTGTATGGTAGGATTAGAATAGCTTTGTGGTGTTTTGTAAGAGATTTGGTGATGTTAGAAACTAGTTTTGAAAATGGAAAATGGATTTAGAACATATATTTATACCTACTGTCCCATTTTTGCAAACCCAGGAAAATCAGGAAATATAAAGTAAACTTTGGAAATTTTTTTAGAAAGTACTTTCAAAAACGAAGCCGTAGGCGAAAGAACGGATTAAAACGAGTTTATAACGAAGGAGATATGAATTTTTCAATATTAACGACGAAAACTATTTTCCGGAAAAATACATGCTGTTGGACGTTTTTCAACGGGCAAAAAGAGGCTTTAGACGTAACCCGGAGGAGCCAAGCTTACTAAAATATATTACTACATACTAAGACGTAACTATGAATATAAAGAACGAGTAAAACGGACTTATAACGACAAAGATATTCACGTTTCAATATCGGCAAAACATATATTATTTTGACAGCTTTTGAAAATAATAATATTACTACTACGTAGTAACTCTAGATTTCTAGAAATAATACCCAAGTGCCCAATTTCATAACTAATAAAGTATTAGTGATTTCAAGTATATTTTTATAGCTACAAGACGTTATTTCAAGGATTTCAAATCGAGGAGTTCAACACTAACACTTATATATACGATATATATATTTCGGCAAGTTTTATTTTCTAGATTGCCTTATTTTCCCAAGTCTTGGAAAATGTATATTTTGATATCAACAAGTATTTTCAAGTTAAGAGTGGTATAGGTATCATGTGCATGGACATTCATTTCATCATTTCATTATCTAAAGTAGATCATTATCGTTCATATTAGGTTGCGGCAGATATTCGTTCCTTATTGTCCTTATCATTTCATCTCATAGTATCATCATTTCGAGGTGAGTCATAGCCCCTACTCTTTTAAATTGTTTGTCAACTTTTGGGGGAGAATACATGCTCGTTTTTACATGAACTATTACTTGACTCTTTGAACATTGTTTTGACTTGAACTTTATTACGAACTTATGACTTGTTTTGACCTTTATGTACCGTACGTACTGTGACTGAATGTCTCCCTTGTTCGGAGCATTCTCAATAATTCTCGCCTTATTGGTGGAGTGACTAATAATTCTCGCCTTATTGGTGGAGTGACTAATAATTCTCGCCTTATTGGTGGAGTGACTAAATAATTCTCGCCTTATTGGTGGAGTGACTAAATAATTCTCGCCTTATTGGTGGAGTGACTAAATAATTCTCGCCTTATTGGTGGAGTGACTAATAATTCTCGCCTTATTGGTGGAGTGACTAATAATTCTCGCCATATTGGTGGAGTGACTTAAAGTCTCCCTTATTCGGAGCAACACTATAAATTCTCCCTGGTTCGGAGTGGCTTTGATTTATACTATGTGCCCTTATTGTGAACTATACTGACCACTTGTGCTTGACTACTAGACATAAACTATTTAGCAGTGGGTTGTAAACACACAGGTTACAAGTCTCTTATGGCGGGACTTGCAACTGAGTGGATTTACGATGCCTTTGCTGGGGAAATCTTCATTTATATGTAATACATTGTTTTTCACAAGACTCTATAAACTCACCAACCTCGTGTTGACACTTTAGCATGTATTTTCAGGTTTTAATCTATGGCACGCTACAGGAGGTTTTGGCAGGGCATGGCATGGTCATAGAAGACTCTGATTATTCATATGGGGACCGTTTTAAACTATTTTAGGGCCTACTTCCGCACTATTTTTAACAATGTAAATGCAATATTTTGATTTAACCATTTTATTCTAAATGTTTGAAGTGAAAACCATTTTTATACTTGTGTTGTGATATCAATTGAGTTACACCCCAGCTACATGTACGCTTCCGCTGGACCCGATTCTGGGGGTGTGACAGTGATCGAGACCCACGTCCTCGACCTTTGTGTGAGCTTGAACCATGTTTGGATTTAGGCTCCATTGTTTTTTTTGTTTTTTCTTGAAAGAGATGGATTTGATTGTTTGTGGAATAGTAATTTAAAATTGTGTGTGTAATTTAAAAAGAAATGTGAGATTTTAAAGGGATTTTTTTTAAACAAGCCCAACGTCTCCCATTTTTATTTAATGCCAACATCTATATTTGCCTTGGAAACACTCACACCGAATCGGTGATACATGCCGTTTGGGGCATCGAATGGGACTTGCCGAGTGGCTGGCAGCCATGCTTGCCGATCGCCACTCTTTTCCGAGGTCCTTTCCCCGCAAGGTTGCCAGTGCCCTAATAAGCATTTGGCACGTTCATTCCAACATAACCTAAAGTCTATCATCTTCCTCCTCGCATCATATCATTATCTTCGTTTCTACCTATTTTCTTAGATCACGTCTCTTTTTTTTATCCCCAACGTCTCTTTTCTGTATATATAGAAGCATTTTTTTAAACCAAACCCACGCTCCACTTCCGACGCTCACCCCAACGTTCAAAACATTTAATATCAAACGGTCACTTTCAACCCATGCCGTCTCGGCAAAAAATGCCGCAAGACTCAAACCGCAGGCACACCGCTGGGGTGGCGGCGGTGTTGTCGTGCGGTTTCAACCCAAACCGTGCCCATGCCGAAGGTGCTGCCACCACCCTTATCTCTTTCTTCTCCCTCTCACTCTTCTGCTACAAAACATCACCAAAACTGCCATGGGCAGATCCGACACCATTGATGACCATAAGGCTCCAGATGGTCCCAAGCATTCGCAGGCGGGATTCCCTCTTCCTTGTCCAGTTTTTGAGTCAACACAAAAACACAAGGGGTGACGAGGCTATGATGAAGACATACCTATTTTGGGTTACGATTCGACTGTCAAACGAGATAAGGAGGGACAAACCTTCCTTTTGATAACTCCTTAGACTATCTTTATCAACAACCCATCACAATCCAATCTCTTAATAAAATATTATTTTCTCTTTCCTCCACCTACACAACCAATACATACAACCAATCTATAATTTTTTAGAGTAGTGTATTTTACACACCATTGAAGCCTTTGTACGTTTTTATATTAATTTAATTTTCTGACACATGCTGAAATACCTTTTATTTTTAACTTTTTCAATACAATATTTAAAAAAAAAACACTTTCTCTCACACACACACCACACATATTTTCCATCTTCTCCTTCTTCTAAACCACATAATAAACACAACGAACACCGCTGCCATCCGCCACCACTTCCAGCCGCTACTCACCACCGCTGCGTTGCTCACGCCGCCGCTCTACACACCACTGACAAACCCCGCTGCTATCAACTCCGCTCTACACACCCTGTTCTTTAAACCCACCACCGCCGGAAATACTACCGACTCTGGCAACCGCCGCCATCCGCCACCACTTCTGCTCACTACCGCTGCATTGCTCATGCCGCCGCTCCTCCACAACTACTAAACACCACAAACCCACCACCAAAAACCGTACCCACAAAAATAAATTCTCTGCGTCTTCTTGATTCCTATAAACCCGTCATCAGCCACCACCAACACTTCTTCTTTTCTTCTTTTTTTTCAAGATCTGCACCACCACCAACGAGTTTGACGGGTGGGATTGTGTTTGACAGGAAAAAAAAAGAAAAGGAAAAAAACGAGTTGCTCAAAGATATGTGTTTTTTTATTAAGTTTGGTAAAATGTGTTTTTTCCCAAATTTTGTTTGGGTTGTACTATCTGTTAAACCAACTCTACTCTTTGCTGTTGCAAATAAGGAAATATTAAAACAAAAGTCACAATGTAGTAAAAGACAAATTAGCACAGTGGTGTTTGGTTCCCAAACAATTGGTGTGGGAAACCGATAAGCCAATTTTTTACCATTTATCAACAACCCAACCTAACAACTCAACCAATCTATAAATTTCTACCATGTGGAAGACTACAACCAATCTTTTGTTGACAAGTGGAAGATTGGGTTCCCAACTTGAGAATCATCCAACGACCAGATTGGTTTATAGTTTGATTCTTATTAACATAATATTATTATTTATGTCCTTTTTGTACTTCATTGGGTTGCCAACCCACACCAATAAACCTAGTCTTATAACTCAATCGGTTCACAAATGTAAACCCACCACTCAACCAAAATGCAACAAATATAAGAGAAAGTTGTGGTGGCCTGGTGGGAGTTACTTTGTCAAATCGGATTCGAGTTTCTTTTGGTCCATCTTGAGCACCTTGTTAATCATCTCATCTTCTATTGTAAGGATCTTGATTCTTAATACTTTGTGTTTCCTCAATTATTGGTTGGTTAATGAATATGATAATTGTTATCAAACCTGCGATTCAATTCGTTTTGTTATGATATTATTTGACCAATCAGTTGCAATCTTCTTTTGTGTGTGTGTGTCAATGTTTTAAAAATCACGCCTAAGGCACGCCTACTCCCTAAATCCCACGAGGCTCCAGACTTTGGGATTTTTTTAGATCGAGGCTCACGACATGCATGAATCCCATAAAAATCGCAGCGCCTTGGGGATTTTTGCGCTTTAGCGCCTCGGGGATTTGTGCGCCTAGAAGATGTAACGGGGTTTTGGCATTTTTTTCTTAATAGTAAGATACATTTTGGGCTTACATGTTATATACATTTGACCCTTTAAGTTATAAAGTATCTAATAACCTTAATATTTTAGAAAATAACTAAAACACACAATCAACAAAGAACTATGTTTTTTTTGTAATCTAATGTCTAAGAATAGTAGCTTATTAACAGATACAAATGTTGTTTCTTTAGTGTTAAGTGTTGCCAAACAACTATAAATTTTTTGTTGTTGATAGTTGATAGTTTGATACATGGTAATTTCTTAAATTTTATAAGTCATAAACTCATATATTGTAATGTATATTCAGGAATTTACGGTAGTTCATGGATTCTGATATGTTACCTGCTTAATATTTTGGGTTTAAAACAACCTTTGTTAGATGTAATAACTATTAAGTGCATTATGCATTGAATATTGATATTTTTGTGTTATTTAAGCTATATAAATTGTCACATATGTTATAAAAAAAACCTAAATGTATAGTGCGCCTCATATTTATGAATCTCGCGCCTTGGTTTGAGCCTCGACTCGAGGCTCTTTGACCCCCTTTGCGCCTTGAGCCTTTCAGAACATTGGTGTGTGTGTGTGTGTGTGTTGATTGTTGATGTTATTGTGTGGTTAACAATAAATGGTAAACCTAAAACTAAGACTGGTTTGGCTCGAACTGGAAGTGCTTAGGGGGTGGCATCCTTGCGGTGAAGATTGGTCGGCAAAGGCCACCGATCGGCAACCATGGTTGCCAGTGGATCGGCAAGGTAGTTTCGGTGCCTCAATCGGTGAATCTCACCATTTCGGTGGGGGAGAAAAACAAGGAAAACATTACCGTTTGGCATTAATGCAAGGGGAGCGTGGATCCATTTTCAAAAAAAAAATCCCTATAAATATTCACTAATAACCAATGTTTCAAAAATCGTGAATCGGTCCCGAGGCGGTCGAGGGCCGTGTAGCAATTTTTGGCCGATTAATCGTCGATTCCAAGGTCCAAGGCCGATTAATAGGCCAATTACCTTGTAATTCGCTCCAAGGTCCAAGGCCGTTCAGCTTGTAATCGCCGATTAATCGGCCTTGTAGGCCGATTTTTGTAACACTGCTAATAACACATATTGTTTCATTCACAAAAATCTCACAAATCAAATCACAAAAACAATACACAATTTATTTAACCATGTTAATGTCTTCTTCGTCATCGGACGAGATCATTATTCCCCCGGATTCGTCCGAAGAATGGTTATCCGAAAGTACGTTTGAAACCTTTTTTGCCGGAAACGAAGCTCTTGAAGACACGGCTAGCTCTACCGACACCCGTGGTTATTGCCAACGTTTTCGTGAAAAAGCATTAGAGAAACTCTATTGAATGATTATTTTGTTGAACAACCAAAGTTTAACGAAAGCGTTTTTCGTGATCGTTTTCGTATGAGTAAAAATTTGTTTTTAAAAATTGTTGATATTGAAGCCCAATTCGAATGGCTTCAACCGGGTCAAGACGCGATGGGCCAAAATAATTTCACGCCATTACAAAAATGTACATCCGCCATTCGAAAACTCGCAACGGGTGAACCTCCGGATAGATTTGATGACTATCTAAACATGGCACGAAGAACGTCAGGTTATTATTTTAACTAAATTATTTCGTTATTAATTTTTTAAATTTGTTTTTGTTATTAAGTTATGTAAATTGTTTTCGTTATGTTTCGTTATTTTTTTTAGTTATATATTTCGTTATTTTTTTTTTTATTAAAAGTTGTCATTTTATTTTAGGAGAATGCCTTGATAAATTTTGCGATGCGATTATAAAGTTATATGGTCGAGAGTTCTTACGTAGGCCTACAAGCCATGACGTAGCACGCTTATTCAATGTACATGAAGAAAAACATCATATTCCGGGAATGCTTGGTAGCATTGATTGTACACATTTTGTTTGGCGAAATTGTCCTAGACACTTGAGAGGCCAATATAAGAGAGGTGATCACCAATACCCAACTATTATGCTTGAAGCGACTGCTTCATATGATTTGTGGATTTGACATTCGTTTTTTGGTCCTCCCGATTCAAACAACGATATCAATGTTTTGAATCAGCCTCCATTGTATGTTACTGAACGAAATGGAACGGCACCAAACAGTTCATTTTTATTGGGTGGAAGGCTTTACAAACGTGGATACTATCTTACCGATGGAATCTATCCTAAGTATTCAACATTTGTTAAAGCATATCCATATCCAACTGACCCAATGGAAAAGAGATTCAAGAAACTACAAGAGTCTGCAAGAAAGGATATCGAACAAGCTTTTGGTCGTCTAAAAGGTAAATGGATGATTCTCAGTCGTCCTCTCCGAGCTATATCGGTTCAAAAGATTCGACAACTGGTTTATACGTGCATTATATTGTGCAATATGATTTTGAAAAACGATGGTATTACAATATCACCGGTTCATATAATGGATCCGCCGGTAACGCCAGTTTATAATGATAGTGTGCTACATGAGTTACTCGACAAAGATATACATAATCGTCTTCGATATGATCTTACGGAGCATGTAGCGGCTCAAGACTTATTATACCTCGATGACTAGTGATTTCCGATTTTTTGTTGATTTTTTTGATTTTTTTTAATAAGTGTTATGTAATTTTGCTTTGAATTATTAATAAAATGTATTGTTTTTTTTAATAAAAATAGTTGTTTTTTATTAAGTGTTTAATTATGTTTTTTTATTTAAATTATATAATTATGTAAAATTTAATGCTCGACATTAGGCAATATTGCCACTTAAAATTGAAGTTTAGGCAACTTTAGGCAAAAAATGTGTTGGAGGACCATGATTGATTGTTTGCAAAAAAAGATGAGGCAACCTTAGGCAAGGTTGCCACCCCACTTATGTTTCTTTCTTCCTGGTAATGTGGTTAAAATTATTGAGTTGTATTAAAATTAGAGGTGGCAATCTGTGTCCAAAATAAAAAAAATGGGTTAAATGGGCAAATTTTTAAGAGATTTAGGTACATTTGGGCCCCCCTTTTTTTTTAAATGGGCATATATTGCCTGTTTAGAAGTTAAATGGTCATAATGGGCACATGTTTTTCTCTGAATTAGAGAACATTACATTGAAAAACTTATGAATAGAGTATATTTAGTTAATTTTTAAATGAGGTGTTACGTTTGAGGAATTTTTTTTGTTATTTTAGGTCGTTTCTAAAGCGATTCGTATAACATGCGCCCGTTTGGCCCGTGCCCGTTTGGCCCGCGCCCGTTTAGCCCATAACCCGTTTAGCCCGTAGTCCGTTTAGCCCGTGCCCGCCCGGACCGCCCGTTTTGCCACCTCTAACTAAAATTGATGTTTGGTTTTAGTCGAGAGTCTAAGAGGCTGTTTACTTTTAGCTTAATGTCCTTTTTAGTAACAATCCTTTTTCCACACATTTTTTTTAGTTTGTTTCTTTTCAACTCATTATAGAAGATATTCCTTAATGTGAAAGGGTGTGAAAAGCCCCCTAATTCCCAGCCAGGATACAAAATACCACACCAAAGACATAAAATACCCTTCATCTCTTCAACCCATTTCACAAACTCAGATCCTTAAATCCTCCATCACATCAACCTTTTTCTCCCAACACTTGGATCACCCATCATCAACAACTAGTTAAACTTTTACCGTCTCTTTCACCAGCCCCTCAAACCCCTAACCACCATTCCGCCGCCTCACTGGGTTTTCTCCTCCACTTCATCGTCATCTCCATATCATCTTCGATCCCTCCGCTACAGATCTTAAGTTTTTTGGGGTTTGCAATTATTGATTTGTGGCATGCTTCTTGAGTTTTTTGAAAGTTTGCAATTATTGAAATTATCTTTGTTTTCCTTTGGTTAGATCTGTTGAGTCTAATGGTTATAGAAAAAATATGTGTGCTGTGTCTTGTTATGTTTAAAGTTTACTTTTGATTCTTGATATTTTGATTCTTGACTTGACAAGTAACTGATGAGATTGGGGATACATATTGATTTTAGGAAGAAGGGCAAATAAGTCATTTTTTTGTCAAATACTTTCATTCAGGATGAAAAGGAAACATGCATTTGTTCATATAATCCTTTCTCTAAATAACTTGGTTTATGTAATTAGGATCTGTATCCAAATAGGAAAAAAAAAGAAACGGGCCCTAAGCCACCTCAGTGGTGAAACTTGTTGTATTTTGAGTAAAGAATATAATTTGGACATTGAGTGTGTCGACTTGGATTCGCTCACTCTTTTACGCCACTAACTTGTTCCTGAATCTGAATGAGAGTAGCAATATGGTGGTTCGTTTGTGTTGGTAGTGTTTGTTTGAGTACACGGCTAGTCAAGAAACCGGTAATGGTTGGTGTTTGTTTTAAACTTACGATGTCGTGTTTTGGTCCATTGCAAATTGCGACTCATTTGGTGTTAAGCTTAATCCTTTTTCGACTTGTATATTTTCTAAGGTGTATGTTTGATTGAGCCTATTGTGGTGCTTTATTGAGGTGTCACTAAAACTGCTTATGGCTTATTTTAACGACTTGGCCGCTTAGTTAATATTTTTTTTAACTACTCTTGTTAACGGCTCATTTACAAAACTACTTATAAATGAACACCTCAAAGTTATAAAACTGCTCCCTTATGAAACTATTTACACTACTTGGTTAACTGTATCAACCTTTTGAAATGAATGGTTTTTGTAAAAGGGTTGTTAGCGTTTGGTTTATGTGTCGAGCCACTCATAGCAGTGGGTGCATTTTTGGTCGTGTAACATTAAAGATTATATTAAACCTGAAGACGTACGACGCCGTTTTACCCTCACGTTTTCCCGCCAAAATATTGGCCCGAATCCTGGCCCACTTTGCTAGCCCAAGTTTTGATGGCCCGTGTTTGGTTCAGTCCGGTCACACACCTCCTTATCTTAATCTACAGCCACACACACACCTATACTCACACATCCAAAACCTGTGGCTACTATTGTTTTGAAAGAGGTGGGGAAGGATGATGAGGTGATGGGGAAGGATGATGAGGTTCAATCAAGTGTGGTGGTGCGATGGCTGAGGATGATAAGGTATGCTTTTCTAATTTGCTTTCTATTGTAAATCAAGTTTAGGATTCCTTTGTGTTTTTGTATTTATGAATTGGGTGGATGCAGCCAACCACCACACCGGAACCAACACCACATATATCCATAGCAACTAGCCAGAAGTGAATCATCAGAGATGGTATGTGCTGCAAGGAAGTGAGCCGAGATATTTTTTATACTTTTTTTTAGATTTGGCTGAAACCATGTGTTAATTGATAGGTTTTTGTGGGTTTGTGTTTGACGTTGCGGGTTCTTAACAATGGTCTGTGATAAGTGTAAGTCGTACTACTTATTTTACTTCCATTCAATCAAATAATTCTATTTACATATCAGTAATCATCTACAAATATCGAGTTAATTGTGATTAATTTTCTTAGGGTTTATTAATGAATTAAAAAATGGTTTTTGGGAATTAAATTGAAACAGGTGAGAAGAAATTGTTGAAAGTGATGGTACCTGATAAATGAAAAGAAGGAGCAAGTAATACCACTAAAAACGATGGCCGTAAGATCAATGAAAACAAACTTCTTTCTTCCAAGAAAAACAGGTTTCTTTCTTTTTCTTTTTGCTTGCTATGTTTTTTTATAAGTGTTTTGGATTAAGTATAGTTAGACTTTTGAAGCGATAAGTTATGTGTTGTGTTGGGGTTAAGAATTTGTCAAATTTAGAGAATGAACCGTTTAAGTTGAAGCCATTAGTTTGATTGTTGCTTTGGTTAATAATGGCAATCATGATAATTTTAGTATAAAAGTTAGTGCTAAAATGATATGAGGATGTTGGTAGCCATTGGTATTTGTAATTAGGTGGTTTTATGTGTTCCTGTTTATATTTATGTGATTATGATATATGAGTGTCTTTGGGAATTGTTTGTGCAAAAAAAACTTCGGTCAATATAGTATCTTTCTATTTACTATTTTTTTTAGAACCTTAAATTTAGTAGGATTTTAAAAATCGTTGCGTGTGGGTGCTGAAATGGGGGCTGGACCATGTGGGTTTAGAGGCTAAAATGGGCGGGTTCGGAAAGGAAATGATAATGCAGTTTTGGGCTACGAGCCCACGACAATATACCCCGCTTCATGCATTTTGTATCCGACTCATAGGTGATAAAATCCTACTCTTAGTCCCTTATATGTATTGATATGTATCTTTCTATTTAGTAGGAGTTTAAAAGTAAGAAATTTGATACATGGACAGATATGCATTCCCAAACACTCCTGCAAAATAACTCACTTCAAATAATTTTTAGTTGTTCCATTGTCGTTGTGCTTCAATACAAGCTACTCATTATTGTACATGATGTTTGAATGAAAAATGACTCAATTAATTTGTGGTGTTATGTTTAGTAGTTGGAGGAAAATAACAAACTGCAAGTGCGTACGCTTGGCGATGGAACTGCCGGGAGAGATCCCCACTTTTCAAGGTTACTCATCGCCACTACATTTGAACAAAATTTCACACCTCTTTTACGCTTAACGTGAAACCACTATAAGAAACTTCTAAATTTCGTTTCATTCGTGTATACCACAGTTTATCTTCCTGAATTGGTGCTTCGATCAACTAACCTGGACTTTTATAATGCAGATTCTAGAGGTATATTTAATAGGCAACACAGTTGCTTTCGTAACAAGCCTGAGAAATGTCAGTTTAGAATCGGTGAAACTCGAGGGCGATGGAAGAGCTGAAACCTCAAACCTGATTAATGATGCACATGAAAACTGGCGATTCTTTGCGGTATGCAACCATGAACCATAACCTATACTATCCTGAGTTTTAGCGTTTATTTAACGTAACACATATATTAACGCCTTAATTTTTTTAGATCTGTCAATCATGGGCTTCCAAATGATGTTTCAAAGACTGTGGAGAAGTTCATGAAAGGGCATTACAAGAAGTGTATGGAAGAGGTGTTCATAAAAATGATGAACAAAGTTCTCAAGCTTCAAACTAGAAGGTAAAATATGTTAAGACTTTTTTTCGGTTAATAGTACCTCACCTCATGCGACGTATAAGTCAAGAGTTGGTCAAATGTTTCTAGGCCTTTCGTAGGAGTATCTTCTATTCTATTAACTCCATTTAAACCAAGGGTATTAGGTTAGATATGAGTTTAATATTATCTCAACTGTAAATAATCATGTACCTTCCTACTTATTGGAAACTGCTTATTTACCGCAGAATAGCAGATAATCAGAAGCATTTTGTTTTTATACAAACACTCCAAACTGCTCATTTGCTTCTTTTCCCAAACTCTCTCTTCGTGTCCAACCATGTCCTGATAGAAGCAACTAATTTTATAAGGGCACTGGAAATCAAAATGCCGTAATTCATGATGAGCTATGAGAATGAGTGTGAAAAACACATAACCTTACTTTAGTTAGAATCTACTGCATCAATGTTTGGTTATGCTATATGTTGTATCTATCTGTAGCAGTTTTAGACAATCTTGACTCCAACAATATGATGTTCGGGTCTCTTGATTTCTAATATTGGTTTTATGTCTTCAGGTGTCATATTTCCAGTGGTTCAGAAACAACACCAGCTTCTGGTAACTTTACTTCTATGCAATGCAGCTGCCATGGAGGTAACATAACGGGTAGAAATTTCTGCATATTGTTTTTTGAATTTGATTTATGGTTTCTGACACACACACTCGAGTACTAGACTATTTGCTTTATAATATAGAGCGGTTATACTTTGCCATTTTGACTTTCATACTTAGGTTGTGGTTTGACGAAGTGTAGATTTCCATCTCTATACACTACATAAAAGAGGGTTAAAATTTCGAGTTACAAAGTACCATAGGAAGCAACGTATTAGTACCTTTCAAGTACCTTTCTCTTTTTACATGTCAATATTATAAATATGAGGTGACCAACTATGGACGTCGTTACGAGTATATTGCAATACCTGCTCTTTGATTTAAAGAAAAGTTTTGAAAGGTAGTTGGCGTTTATGAGTTTCTACATATTCAGGTAACCAAGCAGGACATGTAGGATGCATATGAGCCACGGTTTAAAACTAGATTACATGAGGTTGAAAAATGGATTGCAGAAGACGCGTCTCCACCAATGTTACCGGCAATCCCAAGTGAAGAAATGACAGCAATATCTTCAGCAACCACAGAAACACCGAACCAAAAGACTGCCGTCAGCTAAATCTCAGCAGAAAAGTTGACTCCACCTTCTGTCTCAAACGAACCTGCAGAAAAACAAGAGACACCCGAACCCGAAGGTTCATCTTCTGTGAGGAAACAGTTGTTTGAGAATCCAACAGAAGAAACGGGAGCGCTAGAGGCTAAGAAGCCAAAGAAAGACGAGTGTATTAGAAAAAAACAACAAGGTCCAATGGTTGTGCTGTTTTAATCCATCTCAAATGGTCCATCTTCCTGTTGTCCAGTCAAAAAAAATCAATGGATAAGTATTGTGTGAGATACAAAATCTTCATCGACGTACAATCAACATACACACCTGCATATCAGAGATGACGAAGGAGATGGGGAAGAATGAGGTACCAACGACCTAGATCACATTTTCCCAGAATTTATATGCAAATTGTTTCAGGTTTGCTTATTAAACTTTCTATGAAATTGGGTAGATAGTTAGCCATTGCTGCAAAATCACCAAGAAGAAGTAATGACAAGATTCAGTTGTATCAAAGTTGCGTGTTTTTAGGAGATACTTCTATCCAGGTATGTCATGACAAAAAACGGTAACGTATTGATGGTTTATTACATACTTTTTCCTTTTATATAATATCCAATTCGCGCTTTACCTAATGATGCTGATGTACTGATGGTTGTTATCATTGTAGACGCACCTGAAAGACCATACGCGGGTTGCGATTGTTCACATGGAAACACGACCTCCGACAGCCAACCGCTAGAGGTTAGTTGACTATTATTTGAAGTCCCGTTCCGTTATCGTTTACTTTTTACCTGATTTCTTTTCGTTTTTGGGATAACTGTACAAGGCCCACGGTCGAGGGTGGAACATGCTTTTAAACGAAATTATGCAGGGGTGTATGATTCAATTCATGGATTCAATTGGAGTGCAGAGATTCAAGATTTTTTTGCTGCATTTGCAGGCAAGTTTATTGTCTTCCTCTCATTTTTAAGCAGTTACTTTTATGACTTGCGGTATAAAGATCAGTTTACGGTTTTAGTAGCAAATTATTGTATGGAACTTGATGAACGTAAAACAGGTAAATTTTATAAGCAGAATATGTTTGAACATAACACTCACTGAGTTGCTTACCTATTTATCAGAAGTTTGCAATGAAATACATAACTTAATACTTAGGCGCAAACAATTCACATTGGAAAAATATTAATATGATGCACATTCTTGCATATGTTAAATAATCTGTGATCAATTGTGTGGAGTATTTTGAGGGGTCCAAGTTAGTTTATGTAGAGAAAAATGTTGCATTCCATATGAATGCTTCAATAAATTGTGCATGTGGCAATCCCCTTTTTTTAACGGACCGGTGGTTAGGATATATATGACCTGTTTGCATGACATAATACATGGGTATTAAATGGTTGCTAACCTCATACTAAACTGACTTCATGGCATTTTGAAGAACGTAAAGGCTATAATGTTGAACTATAGACCTTGATAGATCTACTTGAGCACTCTAGAATCGTTAGTAATGTCACTGTAATCAATAACACACTAATAGATAATCTCTGTAACTTGTATTTATAAAGCGGAAACAAAATACAAGCTTGATACTAAGAACTCTTGATCCTCTATGGATCCTTTTTAATAATATTAAGAATTCTCTAAAAGTTATTCAATACATAAACCGTGTGTTCCTTTTATACTCAAGGAACCCTAAACCGTTTCACAAGAAACGTATATTCTAAAACTTCTAAAAGATATGCATTATCACTTCCTAAATAAACTCATGCATATCCAAACTACATTACATAAAACACGGAAATACTATATCCGCAGAAACTAATAAAGCTGAACTATGTCTTCAGCAGATACACTGCTTCAGCAGAAACCAACTCTTCAGTAGTATCCTTTCAGCAGAAACAGCAGCAGAATTCTTTCTACACAGAATTCCCAACAATCCTCCCCTAATCTTGAATTTGACCTAGTTAAGTTCAAGATTCTTGATAGATCTTTAAAGTAACATACCAAGAGGATTGTAACATAGCACCAGCAAAGAATTATCATCAGCAGGATCTCTATGATCATCATATACTTGAAATCTCCATTCTTTGCAGCAACAAATGACTTAATGTACATCAAAACAAATAAGTTTCATACAATTCTCATCACTTCCAGGTGTGTTAACTCCTGTGAGAGGTGAATCATAGAAAATAATGGATTTGATGTCTCTTTACAAATAGTCATCACTACTGGAGTAGCCAAGTGTTCTAAGGTACACTGATAACCACATGATTTTTAGCAAATCATCAGCTATAAACGGATTTGAGATGTCTTTACCTGTAGCCGTTTGCTCAGGACTAGCCAATTATTTTGATGAAAATCATCTTGGTTAACTGATTACCAAATATGGTTTTCCACTGCCTTTACCACAAGCCATATACATGTGGGCTAGTCAATTATTCAGAATCCATAAAGGAAAAATCCATGGTCAATTGACAACCATTTCAACTACTCAGCAACAAAGCATGGGTGAGTTGAAAACCCTATGGTTTTGAGCAAACCATTACAGCTATCAACAGATTTGATGTGTCTTTACCAAAGCTGTACCCTTTGGACTAGCCAACTTTATGATGGAATAGTCTACATCAGGTAAGTTGATAACCAATTCCAAATCTGCAGAAAACATACACAAAACTATAAAACAAGATATTTTTTTTTATTTTTTTTTTTATTATTTTTTATTTTTTTATTTATTTTTTTTTTACTAATAAACTGAAAACAAACAAAATACAATATACAACAAAATATCATACCAAAACCAAGTCAGTGCAGATAAGAATCCATTTGAATACCATGCTGAGTTTTAAGTTCTTTCTTAGTTAAAATGCTTCTTCTGATGAACCGAATCAATTATTCAGCAAGATGAAGATCATTTGCAGTCATATCAGGAGGAACAATGAGCTTTGCCTCCAACATGAGATTCATTACCTCCATGGTAATTGGATACAGAACATCAGCCCAGCAATACAAGGTCTTACCAGTTGTGGTAACAATCATATGAACATTAGGCAATGGAAAGAACTTCCAATAGTCAACTACCCATGTCTTCTGTCCTTTCCACACATCAAAATTGATAACAGAATTCTCAGCATGAGAATCACAAAGGATTTTTAAATCTCCCAGCAAATACATCCCAATTCCTTCAGGAACATGAGTTTGATAATAAGTAGTAACCCAGCCATAAATTGAAAGAATATCTTGCCTATCTACCATGTGTAAGATCTGACTGAGAAAAGCAAATTTTTTGGTAGAATTATCAATTCTATGAAGAACATTTACTTGTCCTTGACCAGGCATAGAATCAACCAGTTCCCATTTCACAACTTTCTCCCAAATCACAGGATCTTGCCCATCATCAGAATCATAGTCAATAAAAGAACTATCTTCTCTGGGTGCATCCTTAGAAACCTTCCTTTTAATAGCCTTAGTTTTTCTTCTAGTTCCAGGAGTAGAAGGAAATGAAGGACCATCAGCAGGTTCTTCTTTAGGGATCAGTTTAGAAGGATCAGGAGCAACCTGTGCTGAAGCATCAGCACGAACATCAATGAAGTCATCAACAGGAACCTCAATAGGAACATCTGTTGAAGTTGCATGTGAAACATCAGGTGGAACTTCAGCATTTGTAGATGAAGGTTCAACATCATCAGTAGGAATAGAATCAGCAGGAACAGCATCATTATGATCAACATCCATCTGAGTTACTACAGAAGGAGAAGGCAGTTTCTCCTGAGTATCAAAACAAGAATCAGTGGATTCAGGAATATGGTCAGCAGAATCATCAAGTCTAATTCTCTTAGCTGCAGAACCATCCAAAAGTCTCCCTCTTTTCTCTAAGACATCTATAACATTCATACCAGAAGACTGATGTTTGGCAATAAGAATGTCATAGTAAGAAGTGAGCTGAGTATCTGAGAAGCCCCAAACCTTCTTTTGAGTCCATCCTGATCCATACAAATAGCAGCCTTGATTCTTGACAAATTGCCTCATGTATTTCTGGATTTCTCTCTGTGTCCAAGGTCTTTCCTGAAGATGTTTAGCTTTAATCTCTAATTCCTGTTGTCTCTGCAACTTACCTCTTTCAACCATCATTTGAGCAAAATCAGAGGTCTCAAAATGATCACCAAGCACCTTTCTACCCAAATCATGCTTTGTGGCAGCTTGTGCAGCCAAGTTTTCCCATTGCTTGGCAGAAAGAGACTTAGCAATTTCATCTAATTCCTTCTTTCTTTCAGCAGGCAAAGTACTAGTTAGTGGAGGTCCCATCTCATCCAAATCAGCTTGAATTTTCTTGGCAAGTGCCACTGATGCATTATAATCCTCCTTTTCTTTGGTAGCTAGAGCATCTTCTTTTGCTTGCATGTGTGCAGCAACATTCTCACTAAGAATTTCATTAGCAAGTTCTTCCTTGGTCTTAACTCTTGGAGGAGAACTCTGATCAACCAAGATAGACTTACCTTTGTCCATCTTATGAAAAGGAAACTCAGGAGGATCAGATGGTTGGGCACAAGGATAAGATGGTGGGACACAAGAAGCATCAGTAGAATCCATATGTATAGCTGCAGAAGTGCCATGGATGTCCACTTCTGGCAAAGGATCAGACACAGTATCCTTCAAAGAAGCATCAGTAGATAACTTATCAGCAGAATACTTCCTCCGGACATAAGTAACTCTTGTATCTTTTGGATCACTGGGTTCAGCAGAATAAGTGAAAACTGCAAGTCAAGATGGTTCAGGCCTAGATGATTCAGGCTTAGCATCAGCAGTCTTCTTCTTCACAGTATCCAGTGTAGTAGTAGCCAAAAGTTCAAGTCCTTCCAAGTCAATTTTGTCTGATGCTTTTGTAGATTCCTCATCAGATTCATACACAACACCTTTTCTTCTCCCAGCTTTGAGTTTGGTTTCCAACCTTTTGACTCTTCCAATGAGATTAAGAACAGCTTTACTAAGATTCTTCTTGGTGAAATGCAGATCCTGCTCCAACTTGTCCACCTTGGTGACATACCTGTTCAACAAATCTGATACAGAAGTGAGAGTAACAGGACCTTCAGCTCCACCAACAGGGATATCTGTGGCATTGGGAGCATCAGTGGTCCTAGGATTAGAATAATCTAACTCTGCATCTACATCATCCTCATAGTGAGGTCTCAAAGAACTAGGTGTGGGAAGTCTTGTAAAGGGAGGAGATGGTACAGGTCGGTCATGTCCTAAACTCTCATGGAGCTCATGCTCAGGAGAATCAGGTTCAAATGTCTGTACATCATCTTGAACAGGTGAGATGGTAGGACTAGGTGACATTTGTACAGGAGTAGGTGGTGGTAAGTCAGTAGAATCAGGTAAAGGTTCAGTAGTTATAGCTGGCGCTTCCTCCATTACCACTGAAGGATTACCATCAGCAGCTACACCAGAAGATGATGGATTACCATCATCAGCAGCATTAGGAGTAGGCACATTACCAGCATCATCACCCTCAACATCATTGGCATTGCCTTGTGGCAACATAGCTTCCAACATAGGGTAACGTTCTCCATTATAATTAGTTTTCATTGAGGCAAACAACTTAGAACCTAGACTTTTAATGGGTATATGGGTCGTATCTACAGTGGTTATGTCTAAGATTATCTGTAAGAATCTAGGGTACATTAAAAACTTATGCTTTTCTTTATCTAAATTTTCTATCATATTTTCAAAAATAAACTTAGAAAAATTATAAGTTTCACCCTTAGAAAGACAAACAATACCACAACCCAATTGCAGAGAGAACTGATCCCATCCACCACACTTGTTGCTTATACACTGAAGCAGCAGATGCACCAAATACCTCCACTTTGGACAAAATTGATTCTTGAGCCACTTTGATGTATCAGTACTTTGATATCCAGCTTCTCTTAACCCAGCAAGAATCTCTGTAGTGTTGGAGTGATACACACCATTTTCATCATCCAACTGAAGCTTTGTCCTTATTAACCCTTCTGTCACCACATATTCTACACCATCTATTTCAGCTACAATCTCTGTAGCAGATCTCTTAGCAGCAGATGCCCAAAATTGTTTTACCAAGGATTCACACACCAAATTGGGACAATACGTCAAAGCATAATGAATCTTCGACCTTTTTAAAAATTCCACCATTAAATCGAATTCTTCATGTCCCTTCTTTGTTGTTAGAATAGCGTATTTGTTATGATCACTCTTCAATTTAAGTTGAGCCATTTGACTGAATGTGTGTGAGAATGTAATGAATTACTCCACAGAATAATGGGTTTATATGAAGTGATAAGCGAATGATTTTGATTCGAAAAGATATGCAGAGTGAGTTAAATTTGGAAGTTCCCAATCATGGTCAAAAATTTTTGGAACAACTTATTGACCAAGTCTGACAAAACTTCGAATTTGAAAATTAACCCTTCAGCAGAAACTAAAGTCAAACCTGCTGAGGCACAATTAACTATCAGCAGAATCAACCAAAGATAAAAATATCTTCGGTCAATATCTTGATTTTACTGTGCCACCCAATTCGCATTTAATATCATAACTCCTAAAATTTGCTTATTTAATCACCTCATATAACACATCACATTCATCAAATTTCCCAAATTATCTTTCAAACCCTAATTTCTTCTATTAACCCTAATTCTCCATCCAAATTATGTCTTCACACCCAGAAACCTCAGATCCAAATTCCTCTTCTCCATTATCAGAAGAAGACATATCACCATATCCATGGGGATTGGAAGGTTCTGACTTTGAAAGAGCTTTGGAGAATCGATGTATAGCACAAGAGAAACAATGGAATGCTCACTTGAAGGGTGAACCAAGCAATGCGCCCAATCCTGCTGAGAGAGAGAGTGTCTCTCCCTTCATCTATATCTCTGATGAAGACTCTTCAGAGGAAGAACATGAAGATCCATACTTTCTTCCTCCTTCCACACCAGAGAGATCCCAACCAAGATCAAGTGCTAGGGATCCATCTTTTCCAACATCATAATCTTTGATGTTGGATCTTCCTGCTCCAGGACCTGGTCTTCCATATCAAGAACATATTGGACAGAGCAAGAAGACTGAGATCATACGTAAGGGAAATGAGAAGATGGATTAGGTGATTGAGGGATGTAACCATGGAGCAAAGTTCTTGAGTATCCTCTTGACTTTAATTCATGAGCATCTTCCCCATTCTTCCTCCTCTTCTTTTTCCATTTTCACCTTCAGCTTCTTCATTGTACTTGTCATAGCCTCATCATTGTACTTATCATACCCACAAATAATTGATAGAAGCTAGCAGTACTGAATTAGCCAATAGTTTAGGAATGATCATTATATCTCAATTGCAACATTGAATGTAAGCTGTAACTTGTTTCTATGAATGAATGAAAAGATCTTTGTTGAATTATTCCATTGTGTATGACCTTCAGCATGTTTCAATTGATCAGTAGAAACCAAGTTCAGCATAATTACCACATTCCTTTGACTTTAGCTCTTGGCGACATTAATCAGGGGACTTACATACTTAGAACATCTGCAAAACAACCATCAACCAAGCAAACACACCAAACAACTTGCACAACTTGTTAGAGGGTTAGTGTTAAACTTGTTGAATAACTCAGAAAAAGTAAAACTTATACAAATAGTACAAAGTTTACATGCATCATCCTCCCCTGAGGCATATGCCTCCCTTGAGGCTTATGCCTCCCCTTAAACTTTGCAGTTAAGGGTTTAACATCCCAATATGGACTACCAAGTATTGAAACCTTGGTCCATCAAATGCCTTGGTTAATAAATCTGCCACATTTTCATCTGTGTGAATTTTGACCACTTTAACCAAATGTTTCTCATAAGCATCCCTAATAAAGTGATGTCTGATTTCAATATGTTTGGTTCTATTATGAAAAACTGGATTTTTAACAATGCAAATGGTACTTTGATTGTCAATGAAAATGGTAGTATTCATGAAGTTATACCCATAATCCAGTAATTGATTCTGAATCCATAGAACCTGTCCACAACAATTGGCAGCAGCAACATACTCTGCTTCAGTTGTAGAGGTAGCAACAATGGTCTGTTTCTTGCATTGCCAAGAAATCAGTCTTCTTCCAAGAAATTGGCAACCTCCAGTTGTGGATCTTCTATCCAAATTGGCACCAGCATAGTCACTATCACTATAAGCTGCTAGCTGAAATGGAGACTCTTTGGGATACCAAAGACCTAAGTGTGGTTGGCCTTTAAGATACTTAAAAATCTTCTTGACAGCATTCATATGAGAGGTAAGTGGAGTGACTTGGTGTCTTGAACATGCACTCACAGCAAATGTAATATCAGGTCTTGAGGCAGTCAATTACATCAAAGAACCAATCATAGACCTGTATAAATGAACATTCACAGGAAGATCAGGATTAAGATTGTTCTTTGGTTTGGGAGCCTCATATGGAGTGGTGGCAGTCCTGACATTTTCCATAGCAAACTTGGACAATATATCGTGTACATATTTCTCCTGATGTATAAATATACCATTAGGTTTCTGCTGAACTTGCAAACCCAGAAAGAAAGTGAGTTCTCCCATGGCACTCATCTGAAATTCTCCCTTCATCAAATCCTCAAACTCTCTACACCAGGCTTCTTTGGTAGAACCAAAGATAATATCATCCACATATACCTGCACAAGAATAATATCCCTAGAATCTTTTTTGAGAAATAAAGTCTTGTCAATGGCACCTCTTCTGTATCCATTCTTCAGCAGAAATGTGGAGAGTCTAGCATACCAAGCTCTGGGAGCTTGATGCAGTCCATAGAGAGCTTTGACAACTTTGTACACATACTCAGGATGATCAGGGTCTTCAAATCCCTTGGGTTGAGTCACATAAACCTCCTCTTCTATCTCTCCATACAAGAAAGCACCTTTAACATCCATCTGATAAACCATAAAGCCCATATAAGAGGCATAGGCCAAAAATATCCTTATAGCTTCAACTCTGGCCACTGGTGCAAAGACCTCATCATAGTCAATGCCTTCCTCTTGTCGAAAACCTTGAGCCACAAGTCTTGCTTTGTTCTTCACCACAATACCCCTGGCATCTCTTTTATTCTTCAGAATCCATTTTGTCCCAATAGCATATTTTCCATCAGGAAGAGGAACTAAAATCCAAACCTGCTGATTCTTAAATTGCAGCATCTCCTCTTGCATTGCTTCAAGCCAACTTGAATCAGCCAGTGCTTGAGGAACACTAGTTGGTTCAATCTGAGAGAGAAAGCATGCAAACAAACAATGTTTGAAATCTGTGTGATTGTTCCTCTTTTGATTGTAGACATAAGAGATAAAAGCAACTTCTCCATATTTTGTATTCTTGACAGTGCTTCTAGTTCGAACAGGGTCTTTAGGATCACCAATGATCTTGGATAGGGGATGAGCATTGTGAATCCTTTTGGTAGCTGTAGCTGGAACATCAATGTTGGCATCAATGTTGGTGAGGGTAGGCTCAAACTCAGTATCATATGAAGCTGAGTTAAACAAGCCAGGTTTTGGTTGATAATTTCCAAGATCAGAAGGACTAGGAAATCTGGTAAAGGGCTTATCAAAATCTGCAGAGACTTCAGTAGAAATGGGAGAGTGATCATCAGCAGAATCAGCATCTTTGACATTATCAGTGGGAAGAGGTGTGCCTTCAGCAGTATCCTTGTTTCCACTGACTGCTTGTGCTGACTGATGTAGGATAACCTCAGTCTCTTGTGTAACCTTATCATTGAGTTTCTGAGCTTCCTTAGTAGCAGCATGTTCCTGCTTCTTCAATCTTGCAAGATCTTTTGCATAATGTGACTCATCATCTTGTTCAGCAGCAGAGTGATTACCTACAAAATGATTAGGTGGAAAAGATGGTACAACAAAAGTATTCTCTTCAGGCTCAGACTCACATTCTGAGTCATCATCCATGGAACCTGCAGGATTAGAACTTGAATCTTTGGTACCTGCATTAGGATTAGAAGCATACCTAGTATAACCCAAATAGTCAGTCAAATAATCTAGGTCAAAATACCAAGAATGGCCTTGTCCCTGAATATTAGGCTGATCTTCAAGAAATCTCAGATTAAAGGTCTCTTCAATCCTTTTAGCATTCAGATTATAAACCCTATAGGCCTTGCTATGAGCTGAATACCTAACTATATATCCCTCATCAGCTTTCCCATCAAATTTACCCAGTATATCAGCAGTATTCAAAATAGTCACCTTGCATCCAAAAGGTTTAAGGTAATGTATGTGTGGAACTTTCCCAGTGAGAAGTTCATAAGGTGTCTTGACATGAAGTCTAGTGATGGATACCATGTTCAAGACATGACATGCAGTACTGACTGCTTCAGTCCAAAACATGGTGGGTAGTTTGGAGTCTGCAAGCATTGATCTTGCTGCCTCAATGAGGGTTCTATTTTTCCTTTCAGCAACCCCATTTTGTTGTGGAGTTCTTGGAGTACTATAGTCCCTTCTTATCCCTTTAGACTTACAGAATTCTATGAAGACAACATTTTTGAATTCTGTACCATTGTCACACCTAATTCCTTTCACCTTTTTATTCAGCTGGTTCTCAATTAAGATTATGAATTCTTTCAGAATTGGAGTTGTTTCATCCTTGGTTTTGAGAAAGAATACCCAGCTAAACCTGCTATAATCATCTGTAATAACCAGGCAGAAGTACTTGTGATCAATACTTCTAATGGGAGTTGGACCAAAGAGATCCATGTGTAGCAACTGAAGAGGTTCTAAAATTGTGCTCACTGCTTGGACTGTTTTGTAAGAGGCTCTGTGTTGCTTTCCCTTGTTGCAAGCAATAGAATTGTGTTCATTGGTGAAGAGTTTAGAAGGAAGGCCCTTAACAAGACCAAGTTTTGATAACTTGTTGATGGTCTTGTAATTCACATGTGCCATTCTTCTATGCCATTTATTAGATTCATCCAGGGAAGCTTTGGCAACCAAACATGTTAGATCACCTTCAGGCTGAACATCATTCAGATTGAATGTGTATAAGTTGAAGGTTCTAGGAACTCTCAGCAATACAGTTGTGTCTTCTGGGAGTTTGAAGTCCTTTGAAAGTACAAGACACTCATCTTCAGAGAAGAAAACCTTATGCTTAGTGTCACAAATTTGTGATACTGAGATAAGATTAAAATGCTCTAGTTCCTTCACATAATAAACATTTTCAAAGTCTAACAAGGGTGTCTTTATGGTTCCTTTCCCTGTTATTTTGCCATCTCCACCACCAAAGGTTACAGTGCCTCCTCCTTCAATGGGCTCAAAGTCATGCATCTTATCCTTGTTCCCTGACATACTTCTAGAACAACCACTATCAACAATACCAACTTCAGGACTTTTCAAAGGATGTTCCTACAACAACAACAAGATATACAAAATTAGTACACATTGGAGACTCAAGTCATTGCTGACTTGAGCCTGCCTTGTGGATCAATTGTGACAGGCCATGTAGATGTTTTAGATCCACCATTGTTCTTGGGCCTGTAATGCATATTAGGTCCCTTCTTAGTCCAAGAACAACCTGCTGAGGGCTTCACAGCAGTATTCCAGTTCCCACCACCATTACACATAGAGTCAAATTGATTAGGCCAACAACCATTATAAAAGAAAGAACTAGTGGGTTGAACATATGGTCTAGTACTGGTTCTTTTCCATGAGAAATGAGATTCAGCAGAATTAGGTTTCTGCTGATGTGGAACAAAAGATGGTATTTCATTAACATTCTTCCACATTTGCCTAGTTTTTCTTTGACTAACACGTGCACCCATTCTTTGTTCATGATATGTACAATCCTTAATCAAGTGATATTTACTTCCACACACAAAACACTTCTTCTTTTTAGAAGATTTATGCAAACCAAAGGAATTTCCATAACATGAAAAAGTATTCAAATCATCATGACAAACAGAATTGTTTTTAACAAAGCCAAAAGTATTATTATGCAAAGAATTGAAAAACAAGTCTTCAGTAGAAATTGTCTTGTTATCAGCAGCAACTCTAGGAGACTTGTGGGGTGTCTTGGGTGATGTCGTTGGTGTGGTCTTGGTAGTGGTCTTGGGAAGGTCAGACTTCTCACTTGAATCACAGCTAGCAAATGAGGTAGACCCTTCATCAGAAGACTTGTCACTGTTACAACAAGAGACAGAGTCATTAGATTTCACAATAGGGTCTTGCAAGTCAGTTGACTTTTTGCCATAGAGATGGTGTGATCCATCAAAGTCACTAGGTATGGATAGGTCAATAGGCATATGTTCCCCTCTAATAGGTCCAGGGATAGCATGTAAGTTACCTTCTTTGGCAAAGTTAGCTAAACCTGCAGGTGTGGATTTACCTAGGTCATTCTTAGCCTCTAAACCAACATATTTTTGAAATCCCAAACCTATTTTAGAGTTCACAGCCTGACTACCATAAAGTTCCCTAGCTAGATTATCACCTGATATTAACCATTGTTTATTTCTAGCTATTTCTTTGTCTAATTTAGCTTGTAACTCTTGTTTTTCTTTTTCTAAATCAGACTTCTCTTTTTCAGTACGTTTTAAGTCTATCTTAGCAACCTCTAAATCACTTTCTAGAACTCTTATTTTTTCATCATATTTAACTTGATTCTTTTGAAACCATACTTTTTGTTTTTCTACAGTTTTTAAAGCCATTTTATAAGACTCTACCTCTATATAACACTCATTGTACTTTGGTTTCAATTCATCAAACTCTTGTTTAAGCTCATTGTATCTTACACTACATCCAAACACACAGTTGTTTACCTGAGAGATTCCCATCAAGGAGACTTGCTCCTTCTTATCTTCTGAAGGTGTGAATGCCAGCAGATTCACTTGTGTAGAAGTAGAAGCTTCCTCTCCAGTAGGTTCATGATCAGCCCAATCAATTTGGTGATCAAGAGTCACCATTGCTTTTGAAGGCACAGTCTTTTTATTCCCTGCTTCCAATGGATAAGAACCATATCTAACTTCATCACCTGCCTTTCTATCTTTGCATTCTCTTAAAAAGTGACCCATTTGACCACAAGTGTAGCATTTAACCTTCCTTCTATCAAACCTTGCTGCATCTTTGCCATTAAAACCAAACTTTCTTCCAGATTTTGCTTCAAACCTTCTGATGTTCATTGAGATCATTGCAAGCTCCCATTTCAAGTGCATCTCCTCCATCTCCAAAGGATCTACCTGTTCAAAATCCTCATAAGCAAGAAACTGCTGACTTTCATATTCAGCCACAAAAGAATGAACGATATCATCCAATACACTACTGGATTTAGGAGCAGATTGGGTATAGGTTTGAGAAGATGCTCCTGAAGAATAAGAGCTTGAGGTTTGTTGCACAGGTTTTGAAGAGGCTCCAACAAATGCAGAATGAGTGGATGGACGAATGGGACTTCTAACATCAGGCTCAAGTGATTTGAGCTTGTTGTAGAGGTCATCAAAAGACATCAAGTCCAATCCACCCTTTGTTTTGAGAGCAATACTGACTTGTAACCAAGATGGTGGCAAAGATCTCAAAAACTTAGCATTGCAGTCCTCGTTGTCAGGTCTTGCCTTCAGCTGATTAAGTTGACTTAATATACGATGAAACCTGTCATAGCCCTTATGAATTCCCTCTTCTTCAGATATATGAAATTCTTGGAACTTTTGCTTCATCATAGACTTCTGCAACCTTCTTGATTCATCATTCCCACCAAATCTTGCTTTAATAGCCATCCAAATGTCCTTGGCATCCTCCATAAAGTGGAAGTCACCCATGTGGTCATCAGGTATAGCTTGGAGTAGAATTGTTCTCACTTTACTCTCCCTCTGCACAGCCAGAATTTCTTCAGTAGTTTTGGGTCCTACAATAGTAACAACTCCATCTGAATCAGTAACATGCTTTTTCAGACTGTTCCCCTTTTTGACAATCTCCTATAGATTCCAATCTATGTTAGTGATCCAATTCTGCATCTTCATGGACCACAGATGATATTCATCTGCATTCTTTAAATATGGAAACTTAGCATTACTGTTGGAGAGGTTGAGTTGTTGAAGAGAAGTGGTGTTAATGTTGTGGGTTGTATCAGCATCATCATCAGATCCAGGCATGGTTGTTGATATGTTTGGATTCTTAAGGTGTAAGATTTGTGTTTCTTAGTATGACAGAGACTCTCTCGAGGCTCTGATACCACTTGTTGAACTATAGACCTTGATAGATCTACTTGAGCACTCTAGAATCGTTAGTAATGTCACTGTAATCAATAACACACTAATAGATAATCTCTGTAACTTGTATTTATAAAGCGGAAACAAAATACAAGCTTGATACTAAGAACTCTTGATCCTCTATGGATCCTTTTTAATAATATTAAGAATTCTCTAAAAATTATTCAATACATAAACCGTGTGTTCCTTTTATACTCAAGGAACCCTAAACCGTTTCACAAGAAACGTATATTCTAAAACTTCTAAAAGATATGCATTATCACTTCCTAAATAAACTCATGCATATCCAAACTACATTACATAAAACACGGAAATACTATATCCGCAGAAACTAATAAAGCTGAACTATGTCTTCAGCAGATACACTGCTTCAGCAGAAACCAACTCTTCAGTAGTATCCTTTCAGCAGAAACAGCAGCAGAATTCTTTATACACAGAATTCCCAACATATAAGAACGCCATAAGATCACTGCAGCGACTGATGTTTTTGTATAGTGCTTTTGCTAATTCCACAGTATCGGCCTCATGAGATATTTTAATAAACTTTTGCAGAAAGATACACTGGAAGGATGTTGGAGTTACTGATGAATGCTTATTCAACTATAAGCATTCAAGGCACATCTCTCTTTTTGGGGATGAATGAAAATGATGATACAAACTGTAAGTACTCTGCTTTTATAGCATCTCCACATCTCTTCTAAAAATCTCTCATTTTTAGTTTGAGTCGAGCGAATCCAGTATTCGTTTACTTATATTTATCAGTCAGAGGTGCCAACCTCATCCTAAATTTATGTTGATTGAAATTGTAGATGTATTGCAACAAAGGTGGAGTGTGGATGCTACTTCGCAAATGCTTACGGTTAAGAAGCAAGCACGCCCGGAACGCAACGCGCCGATCGTCACTAAAAAAACATTTGACGAAATAAACAGGCACGCCTGCAACGCGGCGATCGTTGCCAATCTTGTTTCTCTCAAATTAGCAATCACAAAGGTTTGGAGTCTTGAAATAAATTTGATGTTTGGAAAAATCAGTGGTTGCTTATATCACTACTCATGGGCTAGTTTTCGTATGGGTGGTTAATGTGTATTGGATTTGGATTTTTGGCTTGGGCTTACGTTTTAGTATGTGTCACACTTCTGTGGGCCGAAGCCCAATATGAATGTTAGGTCACCATTTCTACAACATAATCACTAAGAATTCTAGAGAGAGAAAGTAGATCTAGAGAGAGAGTGGAAGGAACCCTTTGATATGAAAATGAAAGACAAATAATAATATTAAGAGAACCAACACCCTCTAAGGAGGGTATACAATACTATATATAGGTAAGGATTAGGGCTTCACCACACTTAGACAATATTACATACTTAGCCCTTAGTCTTTATCCAAACCTATAAACTTAACATAAAACTTATGAAACATGATATAAATGTAATATAGAGCAACCTAGTGTAAAACTTAATGACCGACACTTGATATAATAAAGTTGTGTTCCAACAATCTCCCCCTAAGGGTTGGTCATCAAGGTTGCTCGACGTCTTCATTTTAATCTTTGACTTTCAAGGCTTTAGACGTCTTCAAGATCGTTCATCGTTCTTTGCCCTTAGTTCTTTGTTGATGTGGTAGTGATCAACTTATGAAGGTATCTGCCATGTGTCACTTCTGCGTCTGTGGTGGTCGTCGGCCATTCCAACATGCTCATACATCTTTGGGTTCTGACTTGTGAAAGCACGAAGTTCCTTTGCATTCACATAGATCTTTAATCTTTATACTTTGTAGATTCTTCTTTTTGGCGGAGAATCCTTTCTTTGAACTTTGTGGTGCTTAGATCTTTGGGGGAGATTTCAATTGCTTCAAGATGTACGAATGAGCATGTTAGAATCTACCATCATGGAGGAGATGTTCCTGAAAGAAAACAGTTAGCAATAAAACATCCGGTACTTACAGATAAGGAATTAGAGCTCGTCAACAGCATAGTGTGAAGACTCCTTCTAACCCTTATCAAGGCCGTTCCCATATCAGATACTCCCAAGGGAGCTTACAAGACCTACTATGTAGCTCAATGACTGGGTGAGTCGCTGGGGATCACTCCACGACTGTAGACCGAAATGGAACCACCGCAAACACTAAGCGTAACTCACGAGGAGTTACCGAAGTGACCTGTCAAGGCTGTTTGATGATGACCCTGACAGGAGTTTCCGTTCAATCATAGAGAAATACTTATGTAATTCTCTCATAAACGTTCTCGGCAGATTGCTAAGATCTGCGAAGGACTCGATAATTTACAGCTGGTGTCCATTGATGTAGAACACCAGTTGTAGAAATACTAAGTGTTCCTAAGAGATCTTTGATGAATCTCGTGGCTCTAGACTCGATAAGTGCACACCTAGGTTTCTTATGCGGAGACTAGGGAGGGGTCTCCAGTTTCTAAATTACACCGGTTCCCCGTGAGAATGAAACAAATTCTTTTAAGAGAACTTGAGTGGCTCAAAGGTTAAGTGCAGTGCGTCACTGGGTCCATGACGGCTTTATCTTCAATACCGGTGTCGCCTTAGCAACAACCAGTAGTAGGCGAATTGAACCCGGTGTCTGCCCTAAGGTTGAATCATATGGAGGGCTATTTCTTTTCACCCTTTTCTTTCCTTTTCTTTTTAATTCTTCAACCCCTTCTTTCTCCTTTCATTCTTTACTCCTTTTATCGTATCATACCTAAGGACTTCTAGTTCTAACTATTGGTGATGTCCTTGGGTAGATCCCTCCGGCTTAGGCGGATCATAGGACGGTTATTTCCTAACCTTAGTCACCTTATAACTCCATGACTATCCTATAATTGCCACTGAAACCTTTGAAAATCTCTCAAAGTGTTTGTGTTTATCAAACATTTTGTTTAACACTTTGAGAGTTTTGTGTTTTCTTATGAAGGGCTCCCCCTTCACATGTGCTCATATGTATTTAATAAATTTGCACATGCGGGAGGAGCGAGCACTTTTTGAATTGATCCACTTTCGGTGAACAAGACCGATTCGAGACACGCTTACATCACTAGTTAGACTAGCTTGAAGTTATTACCCGGCCTGGTTGAGTCCACAGAAAGTTTCTCGAAACGGTACATTTCTACTAAGACAAATCCTTTTCGAGACACGCTTACGTGGCTAGTTAGAGAGTTCCATTGTCAGCTTTTAGGTGACAACTAGCTCTAGTAACTAACTTGATGTTATTACCCGTCGAGGATAAGTCTTTTCGAGATTACGAACTTTTGTTTCGTCAATTCTTGGGTCAAACTGAGTCTAGCTCGCACAAGATTCCACTTAAAGCAACTTAGAACGTTCATATTTTAATCACTTTTTTCTTTTCTCCCCCTCAAAAATAGCATATAAGATGTTGTTTTTGAGAAACATTAGATTAAAATATGCCTTTTGAGTCTTATGGGGAGAAATCAATAAGAACTTTTGTGTTTCAAACGATGAGTTTGTCAAGTGCTCCCCCTCAACAAGTGAATACTTATTGAGGTGAAATACTTGTCTTTTGAGCAGAGTTATGAAAATCAGAAAATGTTTGATTAACTCTACTCAAAAGTAAGAAGCCTTCGCTCCTTATGTCAGGATTGAGGCACTGAAGCGTACCACAGGGTCCTTTCAATACAAGAACGGGTTGTGCACTGTTATATGTACACAAGCCATAATCATGTGATGAAGAGAAAATGATGATGAAATAGGACAATGTAGTACCACAATGATTAAACTTGAGGCGTGTCAGGACGGCGGTAAGTGAGGATATTCTGAAACGGTTCCCGTGCTCCAAGTAAGCTCTCCAAAGTGCGTATCTGCTCCCGGAACCTGAGCTTTTGATCAAGCCGAGCTATGAACTTAATTGCTTCCCTTGTATCTCTCTTATTCCATCCCACATTATCTCCACCCCTATGTTCCTTTAACTTTTCATTCAACTGTATTCTGACAAATTTGAGAGTCTGATCTCCGAACTTGTGAACCTCGTCGTATTTCATGAAACTGTAACCATCGTTGTTAGGGAAGATCACTCCGAAAGGTTTGTTGTGGAAGATGAAAGGTCGTAGACGGACGTTGGGAGGATATAACTGTGGAGCAGTGAAGTTGAGTGATCTCTGATAACTTTCGACACCCAGTTGTGCATCTTCGACTCGTGCTTTGATAATGGTTTGACGCATAAAGAGCAGGATCGAGTTGATGATGTCATACTGAAGGCTGCCAGACAGGTTCTGGAGTTTGCCTTGTACCTTGAGAAGGTAAATGTCAGCAATGTCATTGAGGTTCAACCGATGATAGTCAGCCTCCCCAAATGTATACAGCTGATCATCTGTTCGGCGGACCTCAATTTCATCAAGAAAATTGTATCCGAATCTTTTCTCAGAACTTTTGACTGCTGTGATGGCAAGAATGCGTAAATTGGAGAAGACTTTGTTCCTTTTGTGGAATGTGAGCTTGTATTTATAGAACCATTTCCTCATCTCAGGCCAGTGGAGAGTGCATAAAGCTGCTTCATGATCATATTTTTGGATGGATGTGGAGAACAATCCTCTCATTTGTTCTTCAAGTCTTTCCAGAGGATATGAGGCGGCTCTAAATTTGGTAAGAGACGTAGCATACCTGCGAGTCGGATCAGAGTTCCCATGGACAAGATACAAAAGATCCTTGTTGAAGAAATAATGCTTGGGGAGTTTAGGTTCACTTGGAGGACCAATGAGGGGTAATGGTTGAGAGAAGTCTTGATAAATGAATTCGTCAACGAGTGGTTCCGTGCCATGACCAAATTTATCCCAAGAAGGTCTCTTTCCCCAAGTAATATTCTCAGATAAAGCTTTGGCAACCTCTTCCACGTTGTATTCGAACTCAAGTTCAGTAGTTGTGCATGTCTTGAATTCTGTGAACCCAGCTTTGCGAATCTTAACCAAATCAGAAAGCTGAAGTCTTTGAGTCTGCATTACTTTCTTGATTCTTTTGGCGAAGCTTACAACGGATCCTTCAGTCATTTCGTCAGCTGTAGATACATCTGGGTGAGCATCAACCATTTCATCAAACCAATTAAATGAAGGAGCATCGGGATTAATCCATTCAGGAGCTGGGATTAATTGTGCATCCTTAGGTGGTTCAGCAACGGTTTCGGTGAAAAATGGAGGGATGTCATCCATGTCAACATTGGCTTCCTCAGTTTCTTGTGTTGGGTGTGGATCATCGGAAACGTTGACGGTAGCAGTTGTGGATGAAGGTCTGGAGGAGGAGCCAGATACTTTCTTTCTCTTATCTTGTTGTGGCTGATCATCAGGGTCAGAATCATCATGACGACGCTTGGTTGCCTTCGTCTTTTTGCATGCATCATCTTTCTTTGCAGCTCTTTTGATAGATTTGATGAGTACTTTGCGTAGATCAATCTCCTCTGGATCATCGGCAATCGCTTCCAATAGTTTGCCCTTGAGATCACTGACAGAAGGTTTAGGAGGTACAGTCTGAACAGTGATTGGTGTAGTTTGAAACCTGTTAGAAACGATTTCAGCAAGATTCCTGTTGACGTAATGTCTAACAGCAGAGGGAAGTTCCTTCTGAACATACTTCTGAACTTCCCCAGGTAATCTCTGGTTAACCTGGTCCTCAACTGCTTCATCAACTTTGTAAGTTTTGAATGTTTCAATGACCTTCTGTTGTTCATGAACTTTCTTTTCGAGTGCGTCGTATTGATCATGTAGTGATTTCAACAAGCTTGAGTGAACAACAGTTGTGTTAGGGCTTTGCTGAGGATGACTTTTAGGTTGTGATAAAGGTTGTTGTTGAGGTTGAACTTTTGGTGGTCCTTCATCAATTCTTTGATCATCCGATTCCTCATTACTTTCATCATTCACGTCTTCCTCATCATTAACTTCTTCACTCTCCGACTTATCTTCTTCTTCTCTACTTTCCTCATTCTCGGATGATTCATCATCTTCCCCTTTTGAAGCTTCTACTTCAACTTCAGTTTCAGCTGGTTTATCGAGTGGTTCTTTTGAGTCAGAACTGGATGACTCTGCTTCATCTTCAGAGTTTTCGTCACCTGCTTCAGAGGATGATTCGGTATGTGAATGTGCTTCATCTGATGCTTGATCATCCTTATCAGATTCTGGAGTTGGCATTGTAACTTCCTGTGTACCAGATCCTTCACCTTTCTTGGTGAGTTTAGCAATACGTTCTTCTTCGGTTTGTTTGCTTACTCTTATGGTAAGTTGCAGTTGTTCATCCTCTTCAGATTCAGACATTGGTGAGGTGACTGATTCTTCATGAGTTTCTATCGCTTTTCCCTTATCTGCCTTCTTACTTATGGCTGGTGCAGGATTTTCAGTATTAGTGTCCTGTTTAGCATCTTCAGTATCTCTTTCACTATCGGTTGGTTCATCCCGAAGAGTTGGTTCATCCTGAGGAGGTGTCACTTTCTTCTTAGGCTCTCTAGCGACCTTTTTGGTTCTTGATTTGGGAATGGTTTTGAGTGTTGTTGCACCTCTAGAAGCTCTCTTTTTCTTAGTCTCAGTTAAGCCAACTTTCCCAATTCTTTGAGCTGCATCGTATACTTTATAAGCCTTAGTGCTACGAACTGCATCAGACATCAGATCATCAGGGATTCTCATTCCCTGTTTCTCAGTGTTGGTCTTCTGAATTCGAGTTTTGGAATACTTATGATCCATAGAAGGACGATGTTCCTTATCTTCTGATCTTGGATCAATCTCGGGGTATTTATTCAGGAAGTGAGCGATGAGACACTTAGTGAATCTGTAGAATGGAATTCTAGCAGTAGTAGATTTCTGAAACTGCTTTGCCTGAGATACTAAATCCACCCAAATCAGTTGAGCATAATCAATGTTAGCTTGTTTGACAACTCCCCAGAATATCTGCATCAATTCTAAAGAGGGATGTTCATGCCCAGTTTCCTTGCCAGTTAAACTGTTGGTGAGGATGGAGTAAAGTGTGAGCCATGGTTGAGGAATGAATTTCCTGTCAACATGGGAAATCAGGCTGAGTTTGACTTTAGATTCATCATACTGCAGCTCACGAAGAAGTCTTATAATTTCAGTTAACGATGGCAAGTGAGAGTATTTCTTGACCTTAGGTAAGCCAAGAACAGTGCGGAGGGTTTGTACATCAAATACAGCAAGTTTGTGATCAAGAGTGACACCCAATGACTTCTCATTCTTGCTGATATCAATTGATTCCCAGAACTGAGTGAGATAGACTTCTGGTACTGTAGCAGTGACGGTGAGAAGGTGAACAATATCGTGTTCTTTAAGTATTTCCAGGATGATTGCACAAGTGTCATGACATGTGAGTGATTCGAGATCTATCCTATGGTTTGTCTTAGCAATTACTCTTTCATCTCCTTGAATCAATTCGTGTCTAGGTGTGGATTGCTTAGCCATTTAGAGACCTGAAAATGATTCATAAACCGACAACAGCCACGTTGTGATTAGCTCGTTAGTTTAAGACAAAGAGATAATATCCGAACAAACGATCACCCATGATAGATACAATATCACATATACAATCACATGAAGAATCAAACCAAGAAACACATTCAACACTTAGACAGACATATAACGTTAACAAATTTCCTTCTAAGTCGACTACATACTCACAAAAAAAATTTTGAAAAATTTCGGCAGCATTTCTTTTCATAAAATTGAACAACTAGAACCCATACATGATGGTTCTATCATGAAACTCCTGACTCGGAGTGAAAATCCTTAAAAAACAGTACCAATTCTAGAAAAATGAAGTGTTGTTGTTTGAAAAGTATTGTAACTCGATAAGCATAGTGTCAAACTCGATAGACAAAGCGGTCACAAACTCGATAAGCATAAACAAACATCAAACTCGATAGGCAGATAGCACAAACTTGATATGATAGACAGATATCTCAAACTCGATAGCCATATGGGTACCAAACTCGATGTCCCTAAGAATTACATCAAACTCGATAAGCATTTAGCTTTCAAACTCGATAGGCATTTATCATTCAAACTCGATAAGCAAGACAGATAGCACAAACTCGATAGATAGCTCAAACTCGATAGACATATGAGTACTTAACTCGATAGCCACATGATAGTACTTAACTCGATAAGCAAGTAAATTAATCCAAACTCGATAAGCACATAACATAGTCTCAAACTCGATAAGCCTAATAGTCACAAACTTGATATCCATTCGAGTCTCAAACTCGATATACACACGAGTCTCAAACTCGATATCCACATGAGTCTCAAACTCGATATGTAAGCATCGTTTCAAACTTGATAAGTACACATGCATTCAAACTCGATAAGCATAACAATTCTCTAACTCGATAAGCAGATATGGTTCCAAACTCGATAAATAGGCAAGTATCAAACTCGATAAGCAGTTGTGTATCAGACAAGACAAGCATAGAAAATATAGTCTCAAACTCGATAAGCAAGACATGTAGCACAAACTCGATAGTCATATGAGTGTCAAACTCGATATCCCTAAGAGTCTCAAACTCGATATCCACACAAGTAAAAAATACGAGAAATACAACAATCATCAAACTCGATATACACTCGAGTCTCAGACTTGATACATATCACAGTTAACTATCACACTAAGCCTTGGCTAACTCGATAAGCACTCGGGCTTATGAAACCAAAATCACATAATACACGCACAACCATGGCAGCTCCAATCAAGGCAAAGGAGAAACTAGGCCCTAAGGGTCATACCGCAATTGGTCATAACAACTAATTCACCTAAAACACTTCATACTTAAAATACCCAAATCGGTGTACACATGAACCCTAAAAAATTGATTCGAACATAGCCTACCAATCAAGCAAGTGTTAAAACCAAATCAATGATAAGCTTAAACTCACAATAGCAGGGAATCAATAATCTTAAAAAAATATCTTGGTCTTGTGAATGAACAGGATAATCAGGGGCGCGTATGGTGTTTTGAAATCAGGTTATGATATATCAAAAATGATTTTGAGGTATTGGCACAATTGGTCCCCCTACTTGTTTAACCAAAGAAAGGTTTTTTTTTTTTTTTTTTTTTTTTTTTTTTTTTTTTTTAAATTGCACATTTAGTCCCTCAAGTTAATGAAAACTTAATGATTAAATGAAACCGTGGATGTATTTAACGAGTAGACTGAATGTGGCACCCTCTTGAACCAACCATAAGGAGTAGTTCGGAAAATTTTAACACGTAATGGTTCAAGAAGTGTCGAGAATGAGATTAAGATATGCACGTTGAGAACGACATATCTTGAATAAGGAAATCATTTTTTTTTTTTTTTTTTTTTTGGAAAGAAAGACAAAATCTTTTTGAGTTTTTGTTTTGTTTTATATTTTTGTATTTTTGTTTTTAGAAAATGTATTTACAGAAATAATGTTGATGTTTGACGATCAAAAATGTTTTAAAAACTTTTCCAGATCATCAGGAGTCAAACATCGCATACCAATCTGGTGAACTAGACTAGCAAATCTTGATGGTGCTAAAGATTTGGTAAGTAAGTCCGCCAATTGGTACTCAGTTCCAACAAAATATAATTCAACGGTACCCTTTTTGACATGCTCCTTGATGAAATGATATCTGAGATCGATGTGTTTGGATTTGCAATGATGAACGGTGTTGCAGGAGATCGCAATGGCACTTTTGGAGTCGCAGTAGATCGGAATCTTATTGAATAGGTAGCCATAGTCTTTGAGTTGTGATCTCATCCAGATGACTTGAGCACAACACGCGGACATAGCTACATATTCAGATTCTGTTGACGACAGCGATGTGCAGTCCTACTTCTTTGATTGCCAAGACACAAGTTTATCTCCGAGAAACTGTAATCCACCAGATGTGCTTTTGCGTGTGTCTAAACATCCTGCATGGTCAGCGTCTGAAAAAGCAATTAGTTCAAAGCCAGAATCCTTCGGATACCAGATTCCCAAGTTAATGGTTCCCTTTATGTATCGAAGGATTCTTTTGACCTCACTGAGGTGTTTTTCAGTTGGTTTGGACTGATAGCGAGAACACATGTAGACAGCAAATGCAATATCAGGTCTACTAGCTGTGAGATACATGAGTGACCCAATCATACTACGGTATTTTGTAGGGTCAACAGGTGTCCCATGTAAATCAGCATCTAGTTTTGTGGTATAGCCCATTGGTGTATTATAAGTATCACAACTCATCATTCCATGTTTCTTTAAAATTTCTAGAGCATATTTGGACTGATTTATGAAAATTCCACGGGGTGATTGGTGAACTTGTAATCCTAGAAAGAACGAAAGTTCACCCATCATGGACATTTCAAAATTATCTTTCATTAATTTTGCAAAATCGTTAGAGTAACTTCTTTTTGTTGATGCAAATATAATGTCATCGACATATATTTGAACAACAAGTAAGTCCTCCCCGTATGTTTTTGTAAAAAATGTTGGATCCACCGAACCTTTAGAAAATTTATTAGCCAGTAAGAATGTAGAAAGTTTGTCATACCACGCCCTGGGGGCTTGCTTAAGTCCATAGAGTGCCTTTTTGAGTCGGTAAACATGGTTGGGACGCTCAGGATCAACGAAGCCTTCTGGTTGGGTAACGTACACTTCTTCCCGGAGTTCACCATTAAGAAATGCAGTTTTTACATCCATTTGGTAGACTACCATGCTCCTGTGTGCAGCAAAGGCCAAAAAAATCCGAACAGCTTCATGTCTAGCCACTGGAGCAAAGGATTCAGCAAAGTCGAGTCCTTCAAGTTGAGAGTATCCTTTAGCTACCAGGCGTGATTTGTTGCGAATGACAGTTCCTTCTGCATCAAGTTTGTTTTTCCAGATCCATTTTAACCCGATGACATAGATTCCGTCAGGTCTTTCAACTAATTCCCAAACTTCCAATCTAATGAATTGCTGAAATTCCTCTTGCATAGATTCAATCCAGTTATCATACGTCATTGCTTCTTTGATGTTTTTGGGTACTTCCATGCTAACTGTGAGTGCATAGATGCAAGTTTCTCCATCGGTGTGAAGACGTTGTCTAGTCATTACAGGTGCATCTGGATGGCCAATAATATGAACGAGAGGATGATCTCGAGTCCATTTGTGTGTCGAAGGGTGAAGTTGATAGGTATCTCGCATGTTGGTAGGATCCAAATTACGTGTAGACGACTCAGCAACGTCATGATATGTTGGAGCTGGTGCAAACGGGTTAATGAACTCATTATGATCGTACTCTGCGGTTTGTGGAACTGATTGTAGTGTTGGATCTTCAGCTGATTGCCGAGAGTTGGATGCAGTTTGTTCAACTGTAAGTGGAGATGCAATTGGAGGACCGTCTATCTCAACAGTCGTAGTGGTTTGTTAAGGTAAGTCAGAAACTTGATGAATATCAGGTTGTGCAGCGGAATTAGGTGAGACCTCAGTAGACCGGTAGTCAATTGTATCATCAAACAGTGGAGCAAACAAGGTTTCCAATTCTTTGTGGTTAAGGGGCAATGGTTCAGTTGAAGAATCCGGAAAGTTAAGACGGTTGAATTCGGGTCCTAAGCTGTTTTGCTCAGAAGCCATTTGTGTGAGTTCATCAAAATTAGCATGAATGGTTTCTTGAATTTCTCTTGTCCGACGATTCCATATCCGAAAACCTTTGGAATTTTCACAATATCCAACGAACACTCCGATGTCAGCCTTTGCTTTAAGTTTACCTAAATCATCACGATCATTTTTCGGATAACAGAGTGCTCCAAATACATGAAAGTAATCGATGTTAGGTTTCCTTTTGTGAATAATTTGATAAGGTGTTTTGCGATGCCGTTTTGTGATCATGCAACGGTTTTGGGTATAACACGCAGTTGAAACAGCTTCTGCCCATAAGTAATCTGGTAATTGAGCATTAATCAACATAGTTCTAGCAGCTTCCACTAACGTTCTGTTGCGTCTTTCGACAACTCCATTCTGTTCCGGGCTTCTAGGAATAGATGTTTGATGTTCAATTCCCACTTTCTCATAATATGACCTTAGAGTCTGATTCTTAAATTCTGTACCATTGTCAGTTCTGATAATACGGACTGTGTTGCGTAACTGAACTTGAATCTTAGTGAGAAAGGTGATGATCATTGAAGGAGCTTGATCTTTGCTTCGTAGAAAGTAGACCCAAGTCCATCTGGAGTAATCATCCACTATTACTAGTATGTAGCGTTTACCGTTGATACTTTGAACACGCATCGGACCACACAAATCCATATGTAGTAGTTGTAACACATGATTCGTACTGTGCTCAGGTTTTGAAGGGAAATGAGCTCGAGTACTTTTTCCTTGTTCACAGGCTGGACATAAGTGATCTTTGGTGAAACGGAATCTCGGAAAACCTTCAACAAGTTTGTAACGAGCAAGGTCAGTCATAGTTCTGAAATTCAAGTGAGAAAGACGTTTGTGCCATAACCAAGATTTAGTCGATTCCGCTTTGGAGAGAAGACATATCGGAGATGTTGCAATCATATCTGACATAGAAATAGTATAAAGATTGGAACCACGGGAGCCAGACATAAGATCGTTTCCTTGTAAGTCACGAACAAAGCAAGTTTTCTCACGAAATGCAACTTCTAGATCCCCATCACAAAATTGACCAACTGAGAAAAGGTTGTGTCCAAGGCCTTCCACATAGTAAACACGACTGATTTCGATGTTCCCACTTACATAGTCACCATATCCCATGATTAAAGCGTAATGATCATTCCCGAATCTGACAGTACCGATGAACTTTGAAACAAAGTTGATTAACAGTTTGAGATTGCCTGTCATATGTCGGGTGCATCCGCTATCAACAATCCAGAGAATTATCTGTACCACCTGCATCACAAGAAGACGACGAGGATGGAACAGAAGTAAGGGTGGAACCCAAAGAAAGTGCGGGTTCCGGTTGGTTAGCAGCACAAGTATTCAACAATTTAGGGATCCATTTAAAGTCTGGTTTGTGTTGTAACCAACGTTGCCAATTCCAACTAGTTTTTGCTTTCTTAGAGTTGAATGCACTAGTGTGGGGCTTGCTCCTAGATTTGTTCTCTAGAATGATGGGGGTAACTTCAACATCATTAGAAACCGTAGTTGGCGGTTTTCCTAAAGTTGACTTAGAGGCAGTAGTGGACCTAAAAGGAATGCCTGTCCTACGTTTCTTATGACGATTCAAGAGAGAATTAGCTACACATTTTGTATGATCACCAGATGATACGTGTTTACGACAAAACACACAAGATGCATTAATATTCAAAACATTCAAAGGTACATCATTCGTTACATTTAGATCTTGATTACAATTTTCCAAATTAGAATCTAAATCTGATGCAACATGATTTTTATTCAAATTCCTATGGTGATCTTCTACTTCCTGAGCTTCTAGTGATCCTCTTTTACGTTGCCAGAACCTATTCTTCTTGTTACTTTTTCGCTTGGGTCTGCTAACGCTCTTAGTGGATACTATTCCTGTGGAAGTGGAAGGGTCATCATTAGTGGTTTGAATATAATTACCCTTATCAGTTTTGTCTAATTTATACAATCCTGGTGCAATCACTGTGGTATCAACAAACTTTCCTTTTTGAAGTAGCTTAATTTTCTCTTTAAAATCAATGATGATATGTTTCTTATCCTGAATTTCCGACTCAAGTAAACCAATGCAGTATTTGTAATCGACGCTGTTTTGTTGCCATTCTGCATTTTCTTTTTTCAAGAATTCAATTTCCTTCTCATATTTGAGACACAAACTTTTGAAAGACTCAAGGTTTTTGCAAAGCTGGCACGAGTTTGAAATCTTAAATTTTTGAAGTTTTAATTCGAGTGCCATACTTTTAGCTTCATATTGATCCATAGTTTTTCTGAGTTGAAGATTTTCAGTTGAAAATTGTTTGCACACATCAACATTGTTCTTTCTCAATCTTACGTTTTCTTGTTTAAGTTTCTCAATTTCCACATTCAACAGATTATTATCAACACAAAGATCATCCACAAGCATAGTAGTACCAGACTTATAGAGATCATTCATGATAACAGACAAAATATCAGCATTGAGAACTTGTTCCAAGAGTCGATCAGCATCATTTATTAAACCTTTGTTTCTTTGTTTTTGAACCAAGATCGTATTTTCATTTGACTCGAAAACATCTTTCATTGTTTTTACTTCTTTCTGAAGTTCATGTTCCCAACGTGTGGCACAAAGACGGAGGTGTTTGACAATTGGCAGCATTTGTTTCTGAAAAATATCTCTCTTTTCTCGCTCGTAAGCGGATTGAAAAGTTTCAATTTTTATTTCTGAATTACGTTCAATTGTTTCCTCCAAAATGTCGATATCTTCCATAAATGTTTTGAAAAAATTCAAAATTCGACAGCTTTTTGGTAAAGGTGTTACTTCACCAGAAAATGGTAAAGGACCGTTCACTTGAGCCACAGTTGGAACAGGATCCGCATTAGAAGACGAAACGTATGACTCGGTGACATACCATGATTTCTCAGGTATTTCTTTTTGGGTAACAAAAGATTTAGAAATATGAGGTGGTTTTGAGTAATCATATGGTTTGCAATATTTAACTTGACTCATTTTCGATCGACTCTCTTCCTCAAGTTCTTCTTCTTCCTCAGTATCGTGAACAACAGTACGCACAATCGTATCGTCAAACATATAATCCATACTGTAAATCTTAAGAATCGTTTTGAATGCTTTGTAAAGAAATCTTGAGTTGTAATCCCCAAGTGCAAATCCTTTATCGGGTCTCGTTTTTAAAGTATATTTCTGAATTGTTGTGACTGAGCCCCCGGTTTTATAAACAATATTTTGAAATTCTTTGAGTTTGTTTTCGAGATCAACATTCTCAAGGAGTATCTTATCGATGTACTTCCGTTTTCGTATTTTATGTTCACAAAAATCCTTGTTGCAAGTGGACAATTCTATTTCTGTATTAGAAAGCTTTTCTTGAAGTAGGACAACTTGTTTTTGAAGTTCACACTTTGCACTTTCAAGTTTTGAAACCAACTTTCCGTTAGACTCTATCAAATCATGCATTTTGTGTTGAAGATCTTGTTCTTTATTGTAAGACTCGTGAAAAGCTTTTTCAAAACTTTTTGAACGTTTGATCTTATCTTCCTGATTAGAAAGTTGTGTTTTATAACACTCAATATCTCTTGAAAGTGACTCATTTCTTTCTTTTAAGACTTTGTTAATTTTGTTGCAATTAAGGACTTGCAATTTAAGAGCATTCAGTTGTTGGGACAACAATAATAGGTCGGGGTCTGGATCAAATAATGGTTCATGTTGTTCTACCTGATCATGTTTGTCATTCTCAATTAGATCATCAAATGAAACAGCTGTGTCATCATCAAATATGACAACTGTGCTTATTTGTTCATCTTCTTGAGAAGAAGAATATGAGTCAGATGGAACAACTTGCGCCATATCTGATCCAGAAGCAGAAGGTGAAGCAATTTCATGTATAAGGCATGCATTAGGATCATGTACCTGAGACAAGCCATCTGTGTCATACACAGGACCTGAATCATTAAACCGAAGTTCCTGCATGTTGGCCATAAGCATCACAGCAGCATTGGCTTCCAGATCTTCCATGTCATCATCATTGTAAGAAGTTGCCATGAAGTTGTTCTCCTGCTCAGTGAAGTTTCCATCCTTTTCGTCCTGGAGAGCCATTAGTAATGCCTGCTTATGAAATTTACTTCCCCGAGTTCTCGGTTTAGGACATGCTGTAGCAATATGACCTTGTTCATTGCAATTGTAGCACCATACAGCATTCCCTGAGTTAGAGTTTCTAGTTTCAACAGGTTCGGACCTTTGCTGAGGAGCATTTGTGTTGTTCCTGAACCCTCCACTATTGTTGAACCTCTGAACATTTCCACTGTTGTTGTACCTTTGACCAGTCCCAAAATTACCTGAAGAACTTCCTGAACCAGATCGACCATAGTTACGATTCTGAATTTCCACTCTTCCATCATTGACAACAGCTTGATTCCTAGTGTTGGAGGAGGAACGTTGACGGTTGTTGGTTTTGTTGGAGAATTTGCTAAAGGCACGGGCAATAAGAGCAAGTCCCTGATTCAACGTGTTAAATTCATCATCGTCATCGTTATTGGAATTTGAGTAGTACACAGCATCATTGTTGTTTGATGGAGCAAGTAGAGTAGACTCATTCTGTGGAGATAAATCATATGGTACCATTTGGTTCGAGGTAGAAGACTGTGGATAACTGAAGTAGTTCTGCTCTTGAACATATGCATGATTTGACATTGGTGGTGGAGCATAGGGAGATTGAGCAACGAGAGCCAAAGAATTTGGTGTTTGTGTTGGTGTGTATCCTCCTCGTAGAGCTCTATCTTTTTCCACTTCAGGTTCATGGTGTTTCAGAAAATCATACAACAAACCATATGATGCATCATGAAGATTCTTCGTTTGTCGAACGAATGTCACATACTTATGCCAATCAGGGCCAAGACTACCAACGAATTTGGAGTTGACTGCAATCCTTGGTACTGTGATTTTATGACGTTCCAGATCATTGACCACATTTGTGAAACGATGATAGTAGGATTCAAGTGACTCTCCCGGTTCAATTGTGATGTCTGTGTATTCCATGTAGAGTTTGGATTCCATATCATCTTTGTTCAATTGAGTGCCTTCCATAAGGAGATGAACATGTTCCCACATTGCTTTAGCCGTTTTCTGAGCATCGACACTTCGATAAATCGGATTAGGAATACCTTGAAGTATGTAGGCCATAGCATACTCATCAGCTTCACGATGTAGTTTCTGATCGTCTGTGAGAGCAGATTCTGGAATAGGTCTATCACCAGGAGGACGTGGAGGATCAGCAGTTAGATCACCAGTTTCAAATCGTGTTGGCCACTCAAATGGTCCTTCAAGTATCACTTGTTTCAAGAACTTTCCATGGGGTTTCTTTAGCTCAAGAAATCGTAAGAATCGACTTGACCATTGGACATAGTTCCCGGGTGTGAGCATTGGAGGTGTTTCAAGTGATCCTGCCTCATGTCTGGATTGTTGAGTTGTAATAACTTCACACATTCTATCAAACCAGTGAGGTTGTTTGGAGGAAAACTGAGTGTTTTGTTGTAGCACTTGATTTGTTTGTTGTTGAGGAATGAGGTGTTGTTGCATCATTAGGTAATGATGTATTGGATTGTGATTAGGAGGTTGTTGATTCATAATATGCGGAAGATATTGTTGTTGCTGATACTGCTGATGTTGCTGAGACTGCTGATTTTGTTGCTGATACTGCTGATGTTGTTGCTGAGGATTTGAGAAGTAGTGATGAGGTGGTTGAGACATCCTTCGTGATTATGGTAAACTTAGATCGTTAAAGATAAATAAAGGTTGTAATTAGATTAGATATTAAACTTGGTACGTGATTCAAACTCGGTATGTTCAATTAAAGATTCAAACTCGATAAGTGATGAGTGTCTAAATACTCATCATTTTGTACCAATCTGAACTGCCAAAACATACAAAAATATTCAAAAATGCATCATAATACTTAAAATATCTCAGAAGAGTGTTTCATATGTTTCAAATACAAAATATGCAAAAACAAATGAAAAACGTACAAAGTTTGCATAATTGGCAGTTTCAGTCCCTCAAGTTTCAAATATTGTCAAAACTAGTCCCTGAAGGTTTTAAATGAATAAAAAGTCAACTAAAGTCCTTGGAAACTCAAAAATGTTCACAAAACATCCCTGGATAAAAGTTTACACAAACTGGCAATTTTTACCCCTCAAGTTACAAAATTGGCAAAATAGTCCCTGGGTATTCAAAACTGAAATATTTACAAATAATACCCTTGTACTATGCATGAATGATAAAATGGAACAATTTTGATAACATTTTGAGAAATTACAAGTTTAATCCCTTAAAAAATCCAAATTTACAATAAAGGTCCCTGGAGTTTGAAAAATTGCAGAAAAGGTCCCTGGGTGTTTTTAAATGGAAAAATAAATAAATAAGTCCTTGGTTTATTAAATTTGGCAAGTTAAGTCCTTAAAAATACTTTGGGAAAATAACATGTTCAGTCCCTCACTTTTGCCAAATTTACAATCTTAGTCCTTGTTCACATAAAAACCAAACCGGACCCTATTTATTTAAACCAAAACCAAATCCAACCCACACCATTTACCCAACCCATCTTAATTACCTAGCCCACATACCCATAAGCCCAGTCCAAACCCAACCTTTTTATTTAAAACAGGGGTTGACCCCAGTCAAACCACCCAAAACCGCCAAACACCCCACCACCACTGTTCACCGCCCTCACCACCACCTGAAACAACCATACCAGGTGGTTTTATGCCACCTTGCACCTCCACCTCACCAATACACCTCACCACCAACTCCCTTCCACCTCATACACCAAACCAGATAGGCATTTAATGCCTTTTCTACTCCTTTTCACTCCAAACCATTCCACATCCTCTGTTTCTATCAAATCACCTCACCTTGGCCTCCAAACTTCCCAAATTGTCTTCTGACACACCCACAAACTCCCAACAATCCTTAATTGCAGAGAGTAGCCTCCAAGTTAACTTGGAGGACTTTGGCGCCAAAAAGGTAGTTTAAACGGTGGATGTTAATTGAACTAAATCAATGGCTCAGATGAAGTGGGAAAAGTCCCTGAGGACACCTGGAAGCTTATTTTCACCTATAAAGACCAAGAGAAGCAGAGAAGAAAGCTACCTAGTTTATATTGAATTAATGTATGTCGTTTAAATTTGTATTAGTTGTTCAAGTATAATCTAAGCTTTCAAGTTTTATTCTAAGTATCCTCAGTGTACTAGTGATCTTTTCAGATAATAAAATTCAAGTTTGTGTTGTAATTTCAAGTTGTGCCATTTTCAAGTTCATATTAAGAATCTAAATAAGCTTTATACTTGTTACTGTTTGGTTATATGGATTGAAATAGCTCATATAAGCTCCCATAAGCTCAATACAGCTTTTAGTAACTTACTAATCAGCTTAACATAAAAAATCTCACAAAATACAAAATTGGTCAATGAAAGTCAACTGTGGCATTTGTTCTTGATTTCTGGGTTTCAAAAGCAATTTGGAAAGGAAGCAGCTTGGAGTATTGGTTTAGATCCTCAGGGGAGGAAATAGGAGTTCTTGGTTCTTGGTTTCAAGCAGGAAAGCATTCTTGTAAGTTATCCAAATCTCACTTATACCTTTGTACTATTAATTTGCTTATTGCCTGATTTCTAAGTTAAATTATGCTTATCTAGTCTTATATAGTGATAAATAATCTTAGATTAATATCTTGTTGTTACCATTAATAGTTTCTAAAAAATAAAAAAAAATCAAACAGTCAACATATTATAATTAGTATTAGTATGTATCTCTAGTTATTTCTTGTTACTAAGTGCTTAAATATACTCAACATAATATAATAAGCTATTGTGGATCTGTTTCAACAACTTTGTAAGCCATTTACTTAAGAAATCACAAAACAGTCTATCTACAAGTGTGTTTGGATCAGTGGTCTTCACTGAGTTAAGTAGAGTTTTTGTTGTTGATTCTTGTTTCTACATGTTTCTCTAGGTTGTATTAGTTCATATTAGTCAAATTAAATAGGTCTTGTTAGAGTAAAAGTCAAAAATCACTTGGATCTTCAACCTACTGTCACTGATTAGGAAATTTGCATACCAAATCTTGTTTACATGTTAAAAAGTTGTTAGAGAAGCTTGTTTTAACTTTATTTCATCTTAATATAACATAATCAGCTTATAAATTAAGTTCAAAGTTCACATAAGTCAAACCAATTTAAGTTTCATGAAATAGTCAAAGTGCTCATCTCAGATTTTTACACAAACTCAGGGAATTGTTTTGATTTTTATGTTTGCTTTTAGAAGTTGAAACCTATTCCTATTTATTACCTACCAGTTGAACTTTAGTTTCCCACATCTAGTTCATTTTTAAGATTTTTATTAAGCAAGATAAGCTCAACCAAAGTTCCTTGCAGGGCAAAAACATTGCCCTGTGCACAGGTTTTTAGTCCAAATACCAAGACCCCTAGTGTGCAACTCAGTGGACCCCATACCCCAACCATTAGCTTAATTTGTAGCTTATTAGTCACCTTTTTCATATCTAGGTTTATTTTAGCTTTTAGCTTATTGTAGCATAGATTCTAGGACCCTAGTTTGTAACTAATTTCAAAAAGTAATACTGAGCACTCAGTATTTGATCATCAATCCATAGGCTCACTCTGAGCTTATTAGGAAGCCATAAGCTTAGCTTATTAGTTTAATCTGTAGCTTACCATCCCATAGTAGAACCCTTAGGCTTAGCTTGAACCCTATTTCAATTTTGTGGACCCCACAACCCTTGGAACACAACTGCAAGGCAAAGCCTTGCCCTGCACATCAGCATACCACCACCACACCACCAACTTAAGTGGTGGCTGCAGCCCACACCATTAGGACCCACACCTCCAACCTAGCTTATTACAACCCCCCTCCTACCCAGGTTCAAATATTGACCATTAGTCTGACCTATAAACCAGTGGACCCCACCTTAAATTGCCACCAATCTCTGTCCCATTTCTGAGTCAGAAGAGAAATAAGCAATTGCTTATTTGGCATTCTCAGCTTAATTTAGGAGCTTATCTCATCACACCTAGCTTAATTAAGTATAAGTAACTTAGGTAAACCAGATTTCATCATAGTGGACCCCACATAACCTCAGTTTAGCTTATTTCTTCATTTGGTCAACCTTAGTCAACTGTTTAAGCTAATAAGCACTCTCAGTGCTTATTCTTGATTTCCAGAGTAGTTATCTTTATTAAAGTTTCATTATTTATGTATTTAAATAGTTTCATAAAATAAAAACCAGAAAAAGCAAACATAAAAATAGTGATAGCTTCTATTTAATAGAAATTATCTATTTAATTTTCATTTTAGCTTATTAATAAGCATTTGTTCAATTTAATAATTTTATAAATTAATTAGTACCTTAAAGTAGATAAAATAATTTTCTTAGAATTTTCCTAATCTGTTTACTATTAATTAGATTTAAAACTAGTTTAATTAATTAAATAGGTAATATTAATAATTAAATAGATTTCTTTAATTTTAATTATCTAAAGTAGAATTTTATATTTTTCCTAAGTTTTATAAGGTAGTTAAGACTTTTAAAAAATAGTTTCATAATTTCTACTGTTCATTTTATAATTTTCTTATTTAAATTAATTAAATTAGCTTTAAAATAATTAATAAGTAATTAATTAGTCAATTAGCTTAAATATAATTTTTAGCAAATTTTTATAATTTTGTAGTATTCTTGTAGTGTTTAAATAATTTTATAAATTTTATCATAATTTTCTAAGGTCATTTAGTAATAATAGTAATTTAAAATAGTTTAAATAGATTAATTAAATTAAATAGTTATTAATTAATAAAATACTCATAAAAAGACAAAAATATTTATTTTCATTTTTTATACTTTCTTCAAGTTCTTAGTTAAGTTTAGAAATTATTTTTATAAATTTTAGGTTTATTTGTAATAGTTGTTATTTTTAGTTAATTTAAATTAAGTTTTAAATTAGATTTTAATTAGTTTTATTAATTAAATAGTAATTAAATATTATAATAATCATTTTCATAATTTAAATTTCATTTTCTATTTTCTTAAATATTAAGTTTTTAAAAGTTTCACTTTTAGTCCCTGTAGGTTGTAATTTGTTAAAATACCACTTTTCTCTGTCTGTTATCTGATTATCTGATTTTGTGTTTATTTCTGTATTTCTGTTATAATTTCATATTTTCCAAATATCAAGCAATCAGTAGTGTAATCAACTCTCAAAACATATTTGTTACTGTCCTCAGTACCACTCACTTTCCTATCCGTCAACAAATACAATTTCAATCTCGTTGGGATTTAACGATCCGGGGATTTCCCTATATTTCCACGGTCAATATTAACTTGCACTTTCTCCCAGGTGGGCCTAACAGCTTCACAAGGCTGACTGGTTGGTTTGGGAGGAGTCAATAAGTCCAAGAGTGGTTGTCCAAACTCGATAAACACAACTTGTGTTGTAACTCGATAAGGTCTGAAGTATTGGTCCAAACTCGATAAAGCAAGCTAAACGTCCAAACTCGATAAACCAAGCTAAATTAACCAAACTCGATAAGCCCAAATGAATCAGTCCAAACTCGATATGTCGAGTTGAGGTTCCTAACTCGATAAGCTGTATAAATTTAGGCAGAGTATCGACTTAGAAAGGAGCAACACATTTCCTAACTCGATACACGATTAGGAGAAAATGGCTAACTCGCCAAGTATTACAAGTCCAAACTCGATAGACCTTGAAAAGTGTCTAACTCGATAGAACCGAAACTGTCTAACTCGATAGACTATAACCCCTAACTCGATAGAATCAGATTACACTCCTAACTCGATAGAAGCAAATTTCAAACTCGATAATACCTTCGATGAACAGTACACGAATCTATAAAAAATCACTTAGAAACCTAGTTTTTCTACCAAATCAAACCTAAATCAACCTATATTATCCCTTGGCGAATGATACCACTTGTTAGGTCACCATTTCTACAACATAATCACTAAGAATTCTAGAGAGAGAAAGTAGATCTAGAGAGAGAGTGGAAGGAACCCTTTGATATGAAAATGAAAGACAAATAATAATATTAAGAGAACCAACACCCTCTAAGGAGGGTATACAATACTATATATAGGTAAGGATTAGGGCTTCACCACACTTAGACAATATTACATACTTAGCCCTTAGTCTTTATCCAAACCTATAAACTTAACATAAAACTTATGAAACATGATATAAATGTAATATAGAGCAACCTAGTGTAAAACTTAATGACCGACACTTGATATAATAAAGTTGTGTTCCAACAATGAATTCACGACAGTAAGGGTGTGTTCAATTCGCTATTTTGCCTCGGCTTATTCCCAGCGTATTTCGACTTATCAATCTCGACTCATCTCGACATACTTAAAGCAACATAACATGTTCTATAAACTAGATTCTAAAACATTTTTTTTTATAATTAAAACTTAATATCTTCTCGTCAATGAGACTAAAAGATTAAGTTGCATATCTAACTAATAAAAATATATAAATTGTACTTATTTTTGAGGTGATTAATGTATATTCATTTTAATAGTTTATTTAAGCCTAATGTAACACGCCGTAACTTGTTATGTTATACAAAGACTTATGCGGGTTTTATAAACTATAAACATCCATATACTTTAACTATATCCTAAGTTACTACGATAAACCAAAACGTTTACATGGGTCATGCCCGGTTTTCATCAAGGATACACTTTTTATAAACAACTCAACTAAAAATAACAATAAATTATCTTTTCACTAAGATACCACATATGCTATATACATGTACACTCTTCCACATTTTTCCGACAAACACTTAATAATCACTTATGATTTTTTTCCGTACCTTACCTTCGAATATTAATTTAAGAATACTTTTCGTCATAAGTACATCATACTTCTATACGTATTCACTTCCAAGAACCAATTCTTGTCAACTTTTATGAAACAATCTAAACTTAGATGCTGCCACACAAGCAACAATAACACAACACTTTAAAACTTTTGCGTTTAAATTAAACTTCGTTGAGTCTTAAACTCAAACTATGGACTAAAATATGCCTTACTAATCTAGGTCGCGTGTTGGTGCCACATTCTCTCTGATTTATTTCATTTAATGCTTACTCTACTGAGGTGAGTTCATGGCCCCTATTTTACTTGTTTTGAAATACTTTTGGGGAAGAATACATGCTCGATTTTATCTAAATGCAATACTTGTTTTACTTGAATATGCTACTACTCAAAACATTACTTGCTTTACTTAAAAGTTTGTTTGTTTACTCGAGTGCGTTATGTGTTTACATGTCACATACTTGGTTTCTTGCTCATGGACACAAGTGCTTCAAACATTTATACCTGCATGACCGAATGAATTGGCCCAACTGCTAAGTGCATACACGACCGAATGAATTGGTCACATAACAGAATGAACTGGTACATGACCGAATGAACTGGTCACATGACCGAATGAACTGGTCACATAACCGAATGAACTGGTCAAACAAACTTTAACGCTTGTGGTAAACATTGCAAACTTTGCTTAATGGTAAACATTTATTTTCATGACATTGTGAGCGACACAATGGTCACAAAACTTTTATCAAACTCACATTTCTTTTACACTGAATTGCTATTTATATAAACCTATGAACTCACCAACCCCGTGTTGACACTTTTAGCATATATTTCCAGGTTTAAGGCGATAGCTTATTTCTAGAGGCACTTGGCAAGGGGCATGGTCATAGGCGACTCTGATAAACATTTGAGACCGCCTTAATTATTTTATGGGCCTTACTTCCGTACCATTTTTGAATAACGTAATTTTAATACCATTTTTGAATAACGTAATTTTATGGGCCTTACTTCCGTACCATTTTTGAATAACGTAATTTTAATACTGTTTTTTGAATAACGTAATTTTAATACTATTTTTTGATACAAATTGAGTAGCACCCCAAACATGTATGCTTTCGCTGGACCCGATTTTGGGGGTGTTTCACTAATACACATCTAATCCAAGAAACACTTGGTGTTGCAATTTAGCTTAAGTAAGACCTTGACTAGATTATAACAACAAAGTGAATTTCCATGATTACGTGAGACTGTACATGGATAATTTACTGTTTCTAAATTAGATAGCTATTAGACCATGTGTCAATATGATAACAAGACAACTTCAAGAATAATATTTATGTATTATTAGAATGACATAAATAAATGAAGTAAATAAATTAATTTGAAACTACTATTGAAACCAAATGGTGGTATTCAAGAATACTTTAGTTATACATGTTTATATCTTCTTATAAACATGAAGTCTTTTAAATGTTACAAGACTTATAATAAAGTAAGACGTTAACTTGTTATGGTTTTTAATTAAGACATATACAAGAAGTCATTGAGTTAATCAATGATTAATAACGTATAGCGGGATTATAACGAGTTATGTTTTTTATGAGACATGAACATGAAGTGACTTGGATAAAAGTACTTGTGTTATAAAGCATGCAATTGGTTTGGAAATACTATTATACCATTAAGTTGACTTAGTTGGTAAATAGGTATGCCAAAAGGAATATGGTTATCTTGTATATTGTTAAATTGTCTTACAATATTAATTCTAATGAAATACCACATATTTATGGAAGGTTTAGTAAGGGAAATCAAACTCTTGTTATATTATTTGATTAAAGATTGTAGAAAACTAGAAGGGGGGTTGAATAGTTTACTGGTTTTTAACTTAATTATCTTTGAAAACTTTTACGTGTAATCGACACTTTAAACAAATAAGCAATAAATAATATGCAAGATAAAGTAAGGAAAGATCAAAGCACAACACGGATGTTTATAGTGGTTCGGCTACAAGTACTCTTTTTCCTTGCCCTACTCCACTCCCCGAGTATCCAACTCGAGTGTTTCCTTCACTAGTCAACAAGCTCCTTTTACCGGTGGAGAAAACCTTACACGTCGCTTACACCTATTTCCGACACTAAGCTAGATGTCGAGTTCTTTTATAAGGGTACAACCACTCCCGGTAGTTCTTTTACAAGGGTACAACAACTCCCGATAGTTCCTTTACAAGGGTACAACAACTCCCTTCACACTACGTATTTTAAGAACTAAAATACTAACCAATCTCTACAAATAGATACAATCAAATGGTGTATAAACTTTACAAGTTTACACAATACTAAGTTAACAAGTCTTGCAACGTTGTGTTGAAGCTCGTTACTTTTAGGATGAAGTTATGATCTTATTGCTACAAAAGAAGCTCACAAATATGCAAATGAAACTGAGTTAGAGGAGAGAGTCAGTGTATATGAAATATGTTATGATTGTAAGTGATAAAAATAACACAAAGAGTGGGTTGCTATTTATAGGCAAAACATCAGATCAACCCACGGATACGGCGGAACCATTCCTTTGGTTCCGTCCGTTATCCCCTTTGGTTCCGCCAGCATGTCTGAGAAAATCCTGCACAAATATTTAACAATCTAACTCAATATTCTCAAGATCTCACAAAGTCAACTTTGAGATCTTTGAGTATGAATCTAAACAAAATGAAACATGTCTCTTACACAAATGTTTCCTTAAAAAGACATGTATGATGCAAGTGATGATGTAAACAAGTATACTATTCCATATTTAGAAATATTTAAATAAGAAAGTAAACTTGTAAAATGTATATGTTAGTAGCTTACAAATGTTTATATGAAATGTTTAGTAAGTAAGTGTTTTATTAAAAAGTGTTTGATTACTTATGACTTTAATAAAATAACTAATTATAGAAACTTAACATATGAAGTACTACTTAACATGTATATACTTTAAAAGTAACCATTTTACAATTTGAATTCACTTTATAAAAACATGTAATTGTAGTTTGAGTGATGTTAAGTAAAAGACTTTTAAACTATATTTATGTTTTGCTAAAAATAAACTTTACCTTTTATCGTTAACAAAACTAAGTAAAGATCGTAAAATATAAATAACGTTTTTAGACGATATTTGTATTAACAATCTCTCCCTTTTTGTTGACGACAAAACATAAATTTTATTTTTAAGCAAATGCATAATTATAGATTTTGAGTCTTTTAAAAATTTATATTTAACATGATTATTTCAACTTTTAAGTATATATTCTCATGATATGCAAATGAGATGAAAATGATGTAACAAAGTTGAGTTGGTTAAATATATTTTCTCCCCCTTTTTGTCGAAACAAAAAGAAGAGTGGCGAAGCGGAAATGATTCATGCCATATACTCCCCCTTGGACAATACTCCCCTTAAATTGAGTGCCAAGTAAGGATACATGGATTTTGATCCTACAAAAAAATTAGTTTGTTGTAGATACAAGTATGATTGATGGTAAAATGTACCAACAAGCGTTTATAATGTTACAAGTGAATAAATAAGTAACCATCTCACAATAAAATTCACCCAGTAAATAAACAATCAACACAAATGAGAATAACCAACTAAACTTAAAAGTAGAACTATTATATTTCAAGTAAAATTTTAGTTTGACTTAAAAATTCAAACTTAAAGACTTGAAAAAGTCTACTAGTCATACAAAAGGAAAATAACTAAAAATGATGAAAACTGCAACTATAAAAAGAAATGATTCCTAGGTGAGATTCTAACATTATTGGATTTCTTAATGATGCTATAAGCTTAAGGTGGATGAGAGATGGCGTTTACACGCTCCAAAATGTTATTGAGGATAAACCTCATTTCATCTTGAAGCTCATGTAACATGAGCTTGCATCTCTCACTAAGATGAGCGGTTCTTTCGCACATGGAGCAACCATGGCGAGGAGGTGGTAGTGGTGGAACTTGGTTTGTTGTTGGTGGATCATTGGTGGTTGATGGAGCATTGGGGGTGTTTTGATTTCCTACAATAGATGAGTACATTGTCGTTTGGAAATCCATGGCTTGGTTGAGATGAGAATCAACCATATGCTTGAAAGCATAAAGGTTGTCCAAACGGGTGTTTAGTTCTTCATGCGTTTTTGGAGACTTGGCCCATGAGGATGCTTCTATTTCCTCATAAGAAGGAAATAGGGAATCAAAGTGTTGGGAATACTCCTGAGGTGTTGATCATGATGGTGGAAGCTTGGTTCTCCGTAAAAAGGACCATGGATGTCTTTGTAAATGGGGTGGAACAACAATGGTTGTGGTTGTGTATGAACTTGATTTTGTGGAAAAAATGAGGGTCTAGCATGTTGGTAAGCCAAACGCTCTACCAATGATGGTTGATGAGGTTCATGATCTAATGGCTCACTTTGTTGAAACCTTGGTTGTTGTTGGGTTTCCATTTGAGCAATGGTGTCAAAAAGTGGCAATGGTGGTGGATTTGATGATCTAGGTGGTAGGTCTCCAAAGATTCCAAAAATGGATGTAGTAATCTTGGTGGTGTTTTGAAAAGTTCCATAGGTGTCATTTTTGGTAATTGAGGTGATGGAGTTTTTGATGGTTGAGTTGGTTCCGAAGGTGGTGTTGGATCATTTGGTATTTTAGTTGGTGGAGGAGTGGTGATTACGTTGGCATTGCAAGGTTTTGGAGATGGTGTTGGAGTAGCAAGGTTGAGGAAGTTTATATCTTTGATGGGTGAGGAAATGTTGAGTGATGAATCACTTGATGATGATGAGCTTAGTTGGATGGTTTTGTTGAAGCAACATGGTTTTACACTAATCCTAGCAGTTTTCCTAATCGGTCTAGATGATTCGGATGAGGTGTTGGATTTAGTCATTTCAAGACTTTGGTTAGCTAGAATTATAAGATTAAGAGAAGTGATGGTGATGGTTTGAATTGGAAGTATGAATGTTGGTCAATTTATAGAAAGAACATGTTGTGGAAAGGAGTGTTTGGATTTGATGTTGTTCCATATAAATTTGGAGGTTCCTAATCATTTGGAAGAGTTCCAAGAACTTGTCAAATCATTAGAAGTCAATCCAATGGAGTTGGGTGGAGTTGAAAGACTAACTTATGCACTAAATGCTATGTGATCATGGAAGATTTAGTTGGTCAGAATGTTCCACGGATGTGGAGGAACCAAACGAAAGGTTCATTCCTTGTAACAGAAAGGTTCCTTGGGTTAGTTTAGCCAAATTTGAAATTTTTGCGGGAATGATGATCCTATTGTTGAAAGTGTGCTAAGAGGGCTCTAGAATTAGTGATAAATACTAACAATCACGTAGGAAGCAAGTTTGGAACCTAAGGATTACTAGAAAAATTCAAAAAATTCAAAGATTAAATCAGAGCTGCATGATCCGCGGAACCAACCGATAACAAGGACGGAACCAAAGTATTGGTTCCGCCTTGTCTGTGGGATAAATTTGGCGGCACCAAATTTTTGAACGGACGAAACCAAGCAAAGGGTTTCGCCGTTTCCGTGGACCCTCAGAATTGTGACAGAACAGTATGCACGGGCTACGTGCCTTTTCTGAATTCCAAAATTTTTCTTAAAATTTAAGTAATGTAAGGAATTATTGAAGATACTACTGACAGATACTGCTGACAGGTTCCTGCGGAAGGCTTAGTGACTTTCTGCTGATGAATGGTTCCTGCAGATGCATAGAGATCCTACGGATAGAATTAAACCGTGGATAGAACTTTTGTATTTTAGGACAAGATATATAGAATATCTTCTATTAGTTTCTTATTATTTGTTTCGTGTAAGAAAAGCTAGGGTTTCCACTAGTATATAAGGAACCCTAGGTCATTGTAATAGGTACGAGTTTCATAACTTTATTAGTTAAAAAGTTTATAGATCCATAGAGGATCAAAGTTTAGTATACAAGTTTGTTTTTATATTCCGCAATATTAACAGGCTAACAGAGATTATCTATTTAGTCTTACTGGTGATTACATTGGTAAAACTAACGATCTATTGGCTCGTGATCTATCAAGGAATAGATCTCTACAAGTGGTATCAAAGCCATGAGATACTCTCTGTAACGTCAACACAAACACATTCTTATTAAGTATCAATGGGAGACAAACCACTTGGTGATGTTACTCTCTCTGAAGCAGGCTCTCTCACTCAACAACTACAACAGGTGGCCTTCTCAAACAACAATGCAAAGCTTCCTTTTCTTAAGAAAGATGAGTATGAAATCTGGGCCATGAAGATGCAAAATTGGATTGCAAGCGTTGATTTTAACCTCTGGAATGTCATTCTTACTGGTTGTCGTGCTAAAAAGCAATCAGTAGATGCTGAAGGCAACGTTACAATTTTGGATCCTGTTACTGCTGAAGAGATTATGGCGGTACAACGTGAGAATAAAGCCAGAACTATTTTGCTTCAAGCAATCCCTGATGACCACATGAGTGATTTTAATTCCATAAATGATCCTAAACAACTTTGGAATGCTATAAAAATTAGGTTCGGGGGTAATGAAGATTCAAAGAGAATGAGGAAGAGCAGGTTGAAGCAAGAATTCCAAGAATTCAGGATTACTGAAGAAGAGGGTCTCCACAAAGGTTATGATAGGTTTCAGAAGATTTTGAGTCAACTGAATTAGCTTCTTGCTAGACCAGACAATGAGGAGGTGAATACACGATTTTTAAGAGCCTTACCTCCCTCGTGGTCTCAGGTTACTATATCCTTTAAAACCAAAGGAGGCCTGGATTATCTTACTTTTGATGACTTGTTTAACAAGCTCAGAGCTTTAGAAGGTGATGTCAAAGGTAACCCTCCTTATGCAGTCCCTCCTTCACAATCTGCATTTGTTAGCTCTACCTCAAACTACATGCCACATACTTACTCAAGTCCAATCACCATTCCCAATCAAAGTCTTCCAATCACCACACTATCTTTCTCACATGCTAATCCAATTACACATCCAAAGACTAGCAATGTGATGGAAGATGTACTTCAATCGTTTGTTGCTGAGGTTGATGTAAAGCAACAACTAGCATATGAAGACTTTGAGCAGATAGATGAACTAGCTCTAGAAGAGTTAGACTTAAAGTGGCAGATGGCAATGATCTCTCTCAAGGTCAGACGATTTGAGCAAAAGGTTGGTAGAAAGCTCAATGTTGATGGAAGAGATGCAGCTAGGTTTGACAGGAGAAAAGTAAAGTGCTATACTTATGGAGAAGTTGGACACTTTGCAAGAGAATGCACAACTAAGAAGGGTGAAGCTCTTACCAGATACTCATCATACAAGAAGAAAGAAGTGGAGGCTGGTGAATCAAAAGCCTTGGTTACTGCTATAGATGCTGGTACTGACTAGAATGAGCATGAAGTTGCAACAGATGGTCCTCCTCAACTCTCCTGTATGGCTAGTTGTGATAACTTTGGCATCATGGGAATCTCTCCTCAGGTATCTACTTGTGTTTGTGATTATGATACTAAATATGCAACTCTTAAAGAAGCTTATGATGAGATGAAACCCAAATATAATACTTGTTTTATTGAAGCTACAACTTACAAAGAAGCTGTTAAAACCTTAGAACAACAGAAGGTGTGGTTTCAGAAAAATCAGTTAGCTTATGAGGAAAAGATTAGAGTTTTAAGTAGAGATTTAGAGAATACTAGCAATGAATTAAAGTTTTCTGAAAAAGAAAAAGCTAGAATTGCGTCTGAGAAAGATGTTTTGCAAAAGAAGTTTAATAAAGAAGTAGCTTTACATAAGAATTGGTTAATTTCAGGAGATAATTTAGCTAGTCATCTTTATGGTAGTCAAGCTGTAAACTCTGGGATAGGTTTAGGTTTTAAAAAATATGTTGGTTTAGAGGCAAGGAATGATATGGGTAAATCTACACCAGCAGGGTTAGCAACTTATGTTAAAGAAGGTGAGATGCATGCTGTACCAGGACCTATAAGAGGTGAATTCATGCCCACCACCAAAACCTCTGACTTTGATGGTTCACACCATCTTTTTGGCAAAAAGTCTACAGACTTGCCAAACCCCTCTTATAAACCTTCTAACACAAACATTAGAACCCCTAAGCCTACATCCCATAAGTTGGACTTACCAGATTCAAAGGAAAACACTGGCATTAGGATCAATGACTCCCCTGACACTAGAAGTATATCTATTACTGATTCTAACACTTATGTCTCTTGTTCTTCCAGGGACAAGCCCTCAAAGACCTCTAGTTATGCCAGCTGTGATTTCAAGACCAAGTCAGACTCACCCAAGTCCTCAATAAAGAATTCTGACAAGTCATCTTACAAGTCTGTGGACTCTGAAGTTGCTACTGATGAAGTTCTTTCTAAGACAGCCTCTTCTGAAGACTTGTTATTTCCTTCTTTTGAAAACAATTCCTTTCAATATTTGCAAAACAATTCTATTTATGGTGTTTCTTTGAATGATTCTATGTTTAATAAGACATCTTTTGGATTTAATAAATCTTCTAAGAAGAAGAAGTGTTTTGTTTGTGGTAGCAAAGTTCATTTGATTAAGGATTGTGATTTTCATGATAAGAGGATTGGTGTTTCTGTTGTAAATAATAGAACAAGACCTAAGTGGACCAATCATTATTCCAAACCTCTATTAGTTCCCCAGGAAAATTGCCCCATCAGTAGAATGAACAAAGTTCCTGCTGGTTGGTCTGTTCCTTCGGATAGGTCTGTTTCTTCTGATAGATATAGATATGGGTCAAGACCATTTTATGGATTTAATAATTGGTATGGATATAATGACCCAATGTTTTTGGGAAGGGCTAATTGGGATTCTGCTGAAAAGTCCTCAGCAGATTGTTCTTGGATATATAAAAGGCCTTATACTTACAGGGATTCAAGGAACAATTGTGGATCTAACTCATCTTCTTGGGTACATCATAATGATCCACAGGGCAGGCTCAAGTCTTTCATGACTTAAGCCTCTTCACAAAATTATGTTGTTGTATATTAACTTTTTTTGTTGTAGGCACATCCTCTTCTTAATAAAGACTTAGGAATTGTTGATAGTGGTTTTTCAAGAAACATGTCTGGTAATCAGGAGAAGCTACATGACTTTATGCCTTTTAATGGAGGAATTGTGCGGTTTGGAAGTGGTGTAGGAAGGATCACTGGCAAAGGCACCATCAGAACTCCTAATGTGGACTTTGAGAATGTCTACTATGTGAAGGAACTTCAAGGATTCAATTTGTTCTCAGTTTCTCAAATTTGTGACAAAAAGATTCCTGTCCTTTTCACTGAAGAAGGTTGTCTCATTCTTTCACCTGAGTTCAAGATACCTGATGATCAGTTTGTATTGTTAAAAGCACCAAGGAATCAAAATCTTTATACATTTGATTTGAATGATGTCAAGCCAGAAGGTGATCTAACATGTTTGGTGGCTAAAGCATCCTTAGATGAATCTACAAAATGGCATAGAAGAATGGTACATGTGAATTTCAAAGTCATCAACAAACTTGCTAAAGATGGTCTTGTTCATGGACTTCCTACCAAAATCTTCACCAATGAACATAATTGTGTTGCATGTAACAAGGGTAAGCAGCACAGAGCTTCATATAAGGCCATTACAGCTGTGAGCACAATCACAGAACCATTGCAGCTAATTCATATGGATATTTTTGGTCCAACATCCATCAGGAGTATTGATCACAAGTACTTCTGTTTGGTGATCACTGATGCTTTCAGTAGATTCAGTTGGACATTATTTTTGGTGTCTAAAGATCAAACCTTTCAAGCACTTAAAGAATATATGGCTCTCATTGAAAACCAACTTAACAAGAAGATTAAAGGTATAAGGTGTGACAATGGGACAGAGTTCAAAAATGCTCAACTTATTGAACTTTGTGGGCAAAAAGGTATTAAAAGGGATTATAGCACTCCCAGGACTCCACAACAGAATGGAGTTTCAGAAAGAAAGAATAGAACCCTTATAGAGGCTGCAAGATCTATGCTTGCTGACTCTAAACTTCCCACCATGTTTTGGACTGAAGCAGTTGGCACTGCCTGTTATGTATTGAATAGGGTGTTGATCACAAGACCTCATAATAAGACACCCTATGAGCTACTGACTGGGAAGATACCTACCATTGAACACTTAAAACCTTTTGGTTGTCAGGTGACTATTCTTAACACAAGTGATCACTTAGGAAAATTTGATGCAAAAGCTGCTGAAGGATATATTGTTGGTTATTCAGCTCATAGCAAGGCTTACAGGGTCTATAACTTAGCTGCAAAGAAGTTAGAAGAGACTCTTAACCTGAAATTTTTGGAGGAGAATGAAAATATTCAGGGAAAAGGTCATGAATGGTACTTTGACCTTGATTACCTAACAGATTATTTGGGGTATACTAGACACAATACTGACCCCTCTGCAGGTATACAAGTGTCATCTTCTAACAGTGCAGGTACCCTACAGGATGATTCAGATAGTGATTCAGAGTGTGATGATTGTTGTAACAACTCTACCAATTCGAATAGCAGATCCTCCCAACAAAGAAACCACTGATGCCAAATCTGCTGATGACGTGGACAACTCAACCTATGCAGAAGATCTTGCTAGACTCAAAAAGCAAGAACATGCAGCTGCTGAGGAAGCTAAAAGACTTGGTCTTGAATTTGCTCAAGACACTGAAGCACTCTTAAAACAAGCTGCTGTTGAAGAAAGCAGAAAACCTAATTCTGCTGATGCATCTGCTGATGCAGCTGTTGATTCTGCTGATGGTGATTCTGCGGAAGGCAATTCTACTGCAGTTCCTGTTTCCACTAGCTTGGATGAACCTTATGGCAGGTTTCCTATTCCCTCAGATCTTGCTAATGTTGAGCAAAGAGATGGCATCTTTCAATCAGCTTCTTATGATGATGACTTTGCTCCTACAATAACCAATCTTAATACCTCCATTGATGTTAATCCTGTTGTTACTAAAAGGATAAACACCATTCACCCACAAGATAATATACTTGGTGATCCAAATGCTATGGTTCTCACCAGGAGTGCCATCAAGAACACCAAGTTTGGTCAATGTGCATTTCTAACTTATGTATCCACTCAAAAGAGAGACAATCACACAGATCAGAAGCATTGTTTGTTTGCCTGTTTCTTGTCCCAAGTTGAACCTACAAGCATTAAACAGGCTTTATCTGAACCTAGTTGGGTGGAAGCTATGCAGGAAGAGATGCAACAATTCAAGAATCAAGATGTTTGGGTACTTGTTGATCTTCCTGCAGGGAAAATTGCAATTGGGACCAAGTGGATTTTAAAATGCAAGAGAGATGCTAGAGGTATAGTGGTAAGAAATAAAGCAAGATTGGTGGCTCAAGGTTTCAGACAAGAGGAAGGGATTGATTATACTAAGGTCTTTGCACCTGTTGCTAGGGTTGAGGCAATTAGATTATTCTTAGATTTTGCCTCATATATGGGGTTTAAAGTCTATCAGATGGATGTATAGAGTGCCTTTCTCTATGGCAAAATTGAAGAGGAGGTATATGTTACTCAACCACAGGGCTTTGAAGACACTCATCATCCTAAGAAAGTGTACAAAGTTGTCAAGGCACTTTATGGACTTCACCAAGCACCAAGAGCATGGTATGCTAGATTGTCTACATTTCTTTTGGAGCATGGCTACAGAAGAGGGGCCATTGACAAGACCCTCTTTATTAAGAAAAACTCCAGGGACATCATTCTAGTACAGGTCTATGTGGATGACATTATTTTTGGATCCACAAAAGAAGCATGGTGCAGGGAATTTGAAGAATTAATGAAAGGTGAATTTCAGATGAGTGCAATGGGGGAATTAACCTTTTTCTTAGGTCTCCAAGTCAAACAACATCCTGAAGGGATTTTTATCCATCAGGAGAAGTATGTTAAAGACATTTTGAAGAAGTTTGACTTTGAACTCTTGAGGACTGCTACTACTCCTTATGAGCCACCCAAGCTTAAAAATCCAAATGAACAAGATGAGGCTGTGAATGTTCATCTCTATAGATCCATGATTGGATCACTCATGTATCTTACAGCTTCAAGACCTGACATCACCTTTGCTGTCAGTGCCTGCTCAAGACATCAAGTCACTCAACTGACTTCACACCTAAATGCAGTGAAGAAGATTTTCAAGTACATCAAAGGCCAACCCAAGCTAGGCCTATGGTACCCAAAGGAATCACCATTTGTGCTGGAAGCTTATAGTGATAGTGACTATGCAGGAGCTAATTTGGACAGGAAATCCACAATAGGAGGTTGTCAATTTCTTGGTAGAAGACTTATCTCTTGGCAATGCAAGAAACAAACCATTGTGGCTAATTCTACTACTGAAGCAGAATATGTTGCTGCTGCCAATTGCTGTGGTCAGGTACTTTGGATTCAGAATCAGATGTTGGATTATGGGTTTAACTTTATGAACACTAAAATCTACATTGATAATCAAAGTACTATTTCTATTGTTAAAAATCCTGTTTTTCATCAGAGAACTAAACATATAGAAATTAGGCACCATTTTATAAGAGATGCTAATGAGAAGCATCTAATTCAAGTGCTTAAAATTCATACTGATGATAATGTGGCTGATTTGTTAACAAAAGCTTTTGATGGACCTAGGTTTAATCACCTAGTTGTCAACATTGGGATGGTTAACCCTTGAATGCTATGTTTGAGGGGAGGCATAAGCCTCAGGGGAGGCATATGCCTCAAGGGAGGATTGTACATGTTGTATTTTATTTAGATTTTTTATGTTTACTAATTTTGTTTTGCAGGTTTCTTACTAACTTGTATAGTATTTTGGTTGTTCTTTTGTGTTCTGTGTTTTGTTTGAATGTTTGGTTTCAGGTCATGTTCCTGCTGATTTATAATGATTTACATTCAATGGAATTTGATTTATAGACATAAGTAATTCATTTTATTCATTAGCAGAAAGCTTGGTACATCAACTACAAGATCTGTCAACAGGAGAAACACAAAATTCATCAAACAACAACAACTAACACATCCCTAAGCTGCAACCCCCTACTCCATCTTCCTCTTCCCTTTGCCCAAGTCCTTTGGGTCAGGCATTCTTTTGTGAACCCCTCTGGACTTCATATCCTTGTTCCAGAGCTTGGGAGCAGCAAGACCAAGGACCACTTTCAATGGACCCTTCTTCTTTCTTGAGGATTGTTGCTCTTCAGGGACAGAGATCCTCCTCATATCTGCACACACCCTTTCCATTTCACTGGTCAAGAATGCAGTCACAGGAGTGAAATCAGGGACAACCATAGCTAGAGGAGTTGGTGTTTCCTCAGTTTCAGTGGTTTCTTCTGAAGTAGTAGGAGATGGACATACTTCTGAAGGGCCTTCACCTAGGTAGTAGTAGGATCTTTGGATTTGAGGTATATCAAAGGTGGAGTCTGATGAATAAGATGAAATTTCAATAACTTTGGGGGATAGCTTCATGATTTAAATGAGAGAATGATTGTAGGATATGTAGTTTATGGAATGGTAAGTTACTTATGACCTGAAGACTTCTTTATAAAGACTTGATCAGGGTCTAATGTGAGTTAATGCAAGTTAATGGGAGGTAGTTGAGTCAGTAGCAAATTGTGCAAGTTGTCCACTTAAGTGGATTCTTCGGATGAAAGTCAATTGGTTTGATTACATGCTGCTGATGCTATCTAATTTGTTGTTCAGTGAGATCCTACTGATGGATTATACAAGTTAAAAGTATTCAGGGGAATGCTAATTTCTCAGAAGAATTAAAATAAGTAGAGATTAACAAGGCAAATTTTTATTGATTCTTCTGAAATATATTACAAGACAAGGAAATTGAAAGATTAACAACAAGTTCCTATTTTACTTTGCCTTTGCCCTTGCCTTCCACAGTCTTCTCCTTGCCTTTGTTATTAATGTTGAAGACTCCTTTCCACTGAGGACAGGGCAAACCTAACACAACCTTCCTGGCCTTTGACAATGGGGGATTCACTTTTCTCTTTCTTGGATGAGAAGACTGAGGCTTCTCAGAGGTTTTAGGGTTGTAAAGTGCATCATTATCATCATCCTCTTCATCAGAAGAAGTGAAGATGAAGAGAAACTCCTCAGGATTGGGAACTCTGTTTGCCCTCTCCAACTCATTCCACTTTCTCTCCATCCCTCTCTGGTACACAGGATCATCAATTTCAGTGGGAAATGGTGGAAGATCTTCAGATGAGGAACTTGGTGCAGGCACATCATGTGTCCTCTTCTTGGCTTGTTCCTTGGTGAGACCACGAGGAGGTGTTAGAAGATTGAGTGGTGGCGGAGATGTAAGTGAGTCAGACGTATCAGAGGAGTCATAAGAAAGGTTGATGATATGTTGATTGGAAGCCATGAATGTATTGTTGATTGGAGGTTTTGTAATTAGGGATTTGATTTGAGTGGAGAGATTTGGGGATAATTAGCTTTTATTTATAAGATCACCCAACCGCTTGCCTTTATTATCATTAATGTGAGGTAGTTTGGAGGTAATTAAGGGCTCATTGAAATTTGACTTAAGAGATCTTTTTCAAAGATATTTGGTTTCCACTGAAGGGAAGAGTCTGCTGATTGATTCTACGGAAGGTTCTGTTGAATGAATGATTGACCGTAGTCAATGTTTACCTATTTTCTACGGATTCACCACTTGGTTTAAGTCGTTTGACTTGGTTTCTTCGGATGGGTTAGATTAATTGGGATTTGCCTAAGTTGATTATTGGTCAAAGATTTATTTCCAATAATTCATATCTGTTTCATTCCACATTTGGTAACTTCCTTATTTTACCAAGACGTGCATATCCCACTCCCAAATTAACTGATTCCCTCTCTCTATAAAATTTCAAAAACCATTTCCACATTCTTCAGAACTCTCAAACCTAATTTCTTATTCAATCAATGGCTGAGCTACTTTTTAAAGGCAATCACAACAAACATGCTTTTCTTGGTAGTGGTAAGGGTGATGCTGATTATGTGGGTATGATAGAATTTCTCCAAAGATCCAAGATTAGTTATGCTTTGATTCATTATCCACATGTTATTCATGAATCTTTGGTTACACAATTTGGGGCAACAGCAAGGTCGAGGACTGTTGATGCTGAACCAGTGGAGATAGTTGCTATGGTAGATGGGGAAGAATGTGTTATCACTGAGTCTCTGGTCAGAACTCAACTTCAATTGGAAGATGAAGGTGGGGTAAGTGAATTGGCTAAGGAAGAGATACTTGCAGGTATTCAGGCTACTGGTTATAGTGGTGATGGGAAAGTGTGGTACAAGAACTTGTTTTGCCCTAAATGGAGGTTTCTGATACACACTTTACTTCAGTGTATGAGTTCTAAGTCTGGTGGATGGGATCAATTTTCTACTGACATTGCTCTTGCCATTGTGTGTCTCTCTCAGGGAAGAACATTTAACTTTTCTAAGTATATCTTTAATGAAATGCTTGGTAATGTTAAGGATACCAAACTTAAATACTTAATGTATCCTAGGTTTCTTCAAATAATTTTAGGCATTCAGACCACTAACCCTACCCATATGCCTATTAAGGGTTTGTCTAAAAAGTTGTTTTCTTAGATGAAAATCAAATTTATAGGAGAACACAGACCCTTACTCCCTGCTATGTTGCCTACTGTCAATGCTCCTGATGGAGTAGCTGCTGATGCAGCTGCTGATGTCCCTGTGGGCAATCCCCCTGATGGAGTGGTTGCTGATACAGCTGATGGTGATCAGGATACCTCTAATGCTCATGCACTAGGGAATTCTCCTGATAGGACTGAAGGTGCTCCTGATGCAAGTGCATCAGCTGCTCCTGATGTTCAACCTCCATCCTCTCCTAGGTCACCCACACCTATGGATACTACTTCTCCTGAGCATGTGCTCAATGAGGACTTAGGCCCTGACCAACCTGTAAATTCTCCTCAATATACAAGACTTCCCACTCCTAGTCCCTTGAGAAATCACTTTGAGGATTCTGTAGATATAGATATAGATTTAGATTATACCACTCATAGGACTAATGATGGTTCCAATACCACAGATATCCCTGTTGGTGGAGCTGAAGGTCCTGTTACTCTTACTTCTGTATTTGCTTTGTTGAACAGGTATGTGACTAAGGTGGACAAATTGGAGAAGGATTTGAATGTCACCAAACTGAATCTTAGTCAAGCAGTAGTGACTCTCATTGGAAGAGTTAAACAGTTGGAAACTAAGCTCAAAGCTGGGAAGAGGAAAGGTGTTGTGTATGAATCAGATGAGGAATCTTCAAAAGCATCTGACAAGATTGATTTGGAAGGACTTGAACTTTTGGCTGCTACTACATTAGATAGTGTTCAGAAGAAGACTGCTGATGCTAGGCCTAAACAATCTAGGTCTGAACCATCTAGGCATGACCATTCCACTCATTCTGCTCAACCAAGTGTTCCAAAAGATTCAAGAGTCACTTATGTCAGGAGAAAGCACTCTGCTGCTAAGTCTACTGATGATGCTTCTAGGAAGGAATCTACTGACAATCCTGATCTTATGCCAGACGTGGAACTTCCTGATGCATCAGCAGATATTCAAGTTGATAATCCTGATGTTTCCACTGACAAGTCTTCTGTTCCTCCTGAGACTGGTTTTACAAAGCAGGATAAAGGAAAGTATATCTTGGTTGATCAGGACATTCCTTTTAGAGTAAAAACTTAGTGAGATTGCTGCTGCACATTTGCAAGCAAAAGAGGATGCTGCAGCTACAAAGGAACAATTGGATATGCAAGCCTCAGAAGTTCTTGCTAGGAAAATTCAAGCTGATTTGGATCAGATGGGACCTTCACTTACTAGTACTCTTCCTGCTGAAAGACAAAAGGAACTAGATGAAATTGCTAAGACTCTTTCTGCCAAGCAATGGGAAAATTTGGCTGCACAGGCTGCTACTAAGCCTAATTTGGGAAAAAAGGTGCTTGGTGATAATTTTGAGAACCTTGATTTTGTTCAAATGATGGTTGAAAGAGGTAAGTTGCAGAGACAACAGGAAGAAGAGAATAAAGCTAAACACCTCCAGGAAAGACCTTGGACAAAGAGAGAAATCAGGAAATACATGAGGCAATTTGTCAAGAATCAAGGGTGTTATTTGTATGGGTCAGGGTGGACTCAAAAGAAGGTTTGGGGATTCTCAGATACTCAGCTCACTTTCTACTATGACATACTCCTTGCCAAACTTCATTCTTCTGGTATGAATGTTCCAGATGTCTTAGAAAAGAGAGGAAGACTTTTGGATGGCCCTGAAGCTAAGAGACTTAGCCTTAATGATTCTGCTGATCACCCTACTGACTCCCCTGATTCATGTTTTGTTGATCAGGAGAAAGTGCATTCTCCCTCAGTATTGACTCAGATGGATGATTCTCCTGATGTTGTTCCTGCGGATGTTGTACAGGACCCTGATACTACTGAAGCTTCTCATCCTTTTACTCCTGAACCTCAACACACTTCTACTGAAGCTCCACCTGATGTTTCCTATGATACTTCCGCAGATGCTCCTATAGAGGTTCCTGATGATGACTTAGCTGATGTTTCTGCTGATGCTCAAGCACAGGTTCCTCCTGCTGCTTCTAAACAAGTCCCTAAAGAAGAACCGGTTGATGGTCCTTCATTTCCTTCTCCTACTGGGACTAGAAGAAAAACTAAGGCTATAAAAAGGAAGGTTTCTAAGGATGTACCAAAAGAGGATAGTTCTTTCATTGACTATGAGTCTGATGATGGGCAGGATCCTGTGGTTTAGGAGAAAGTTATGAAATGGGAACTTGTTGATTCTATACTTGGTCAAGGACAAGTGAATGTTATTTATAGACAAGATGGCTCTACCAAAACATTTACTTTTCTGAGCCAGATATTACACATGGTGGATAGGCAAGATATTCTCTCACTTTATGATTGGGTTACCACTTATTATCAAACTCATTCCCCTGAAGGAATTGGAATGTATTTGATGGGGGATTTACAAATTCTTTGTGATTCTCATTCTGGTAATTCTAGTATCAAGTTTGATTTGTGGAAAGGTCAGAAGACATGGGTGGTTGATTATTGGAAGTTCTTTCCACTTCCTAATGTTCATATGATTATTACCACCACTGGTAAGACCTTGTATTGCCGGGCTGATGTTCTGTATCCTATAACCATGGAAGTGATGAATCTCATGTTGGAGGAAAAGCTCAGTGTTCCTCCTGATATGACTGAAAATGATATCCATCTTGCTGAACAATTGATAAGGTTTATCAGAAAAAGCATTTTGACTAAGAAGGAACTCAAAACTAAGCATGAAATTCAGATGGATTCATATCTGCAATGAGTTGGTTTTGGTATGCAATTTTGTTGTATATTTTATTTCTATTAAGTTTAGTAAAAAAAAAACTAACTTTGTTGTATAGTTTTGTGTATATTTTCTGCAGATTTGGAATTGGTTATTGATGAGTGCTCAAACACTCATCATTTTTGACGTATTTAAACTGCCAAAACATACAAAAACAATCAAAAAGTCAACAAAATACTTAAATTATCCCATGGATTGTGTTTTATGTGTTTTAAATGCAAAATGTGCAAAAACAAAGGAAAAACGTACAAAGTTTGCAATATTGGCAGTTTCAGTCCCCCAAGTTTCAAAACTTGTCAAAACTAGTCCCTGTGCCTTTATTTTGCAAGAAAAGTCAACCCAAGTCCTTTTAAAATAAAAAGTTATCAAAAATAACACTTGGGTAAAAACTTTTGAAAAATGACACTTTTGGTCCCTGGAGTTTCACTTTTGGAAGTTTTGATCCCTGGGAATTTTGAAAAAGTGGAAAAATGCAAAATCGGTCCTTGTATTATTGGAGATTGATAACATTTATCTTTGTGGCTACTTTGGAGGATTTACAATTTCAGTCCCTCACTTCCGGATAATTACATATATGGTCCTTGTACTTAATACTTAAACCACATGGACCCTTTGTGTTATATTTAACCCAAACCAATACAAATCCCCAGCCCACCATACACCCTTAGCCCACCAAAGCCCATTCCCATTTTTAATATAACCCCACTCCAGGGTCAACAAGCAGTCAAACCAACCATCTTCAACCCCCTCCCCCATTTTCCTGAACCTGCTCCCCCCTCCTCCATGTTACTTCCACCAAACCCTCACCAAACTTAATTAAAACCTTCACCTTCCCCCCTCATCATTTATTACACCAACCCACCTCACCAAACCCACTAAAACTACCAAACTCCCTTTTTCCCGCCCAAAAACAAATCAAACGGCTGTGATCAATTGAGCTCATCCAAGGGCCATGAATTAAAGTGGGATTGCTACAGAAGACTGCCAGGAACCCCCATGGGTCTATAAAAATGAAGAAAGAGGAGGGAGGAAGATGTTAGCTAGTTAAGTAGATTTTTAGTGGTATTTCAGTTAGTAGGAGTAGTGTAAAATTAATGCTTTAGTTAATTTTGTTTTAAGTATTTCATTCCAGTGTTGTAACTTAGAATTCCAGTTAATAAAAAATTCTCAGCTTTCCTTTATTGTCAAATTTCCATTTATTGCTTAAGTTCAAGTTTTTTTTTATAAGCTCATACTACTATAAATTAAGCTCATACAAGCTCACAAGGCTTTTTGTGAGCTTTTTCTTTCATTCAAATTGTTTTCTTCAAGCATTACTCAAAGTTTTCAACATAATCTCAAAAATACAAAAATAGCTTATTTTTCTGCTTATTTGGTTCTCTGCTTATTCAGTACTTCTTTTATGCTCTTTTATGCTTATTTATGTTTGATGTTGCTATTTATGTTTATTTGGTAGCCTAGATAGTAGGGTTTTTAGTTTTGTTGCTTCATTGTCCATTTAGCTTAGTTTATTTTAGTGAGATTAGCTTATTAAAAGTGCTTACAACCTGATCACTACTGCTTATTTATACATATTATAGCTTAATCAGTAGCTAGTTTGCATTTTCAGGGGCTTTCTAAGCCTTTTGTAGTGTAAATCACAAAACAGTCACCCCTGTAGGAATGTTTGGCATAGGTGTATTCCCTGTGTTCTAGTTGTTTCTCTGTGTTACACTTAGTTTGCATAAGTCACATTAGGTCTTAATATGTTAAGTAAACAAGGAAAACAGGTGTTCTTTTGCAGAAAAGTCAAAATGATTGTTGTTTCACCATTAGATGTTAACTGTTAGGTCCTAGGGTGTGTAATCCTACCATATCAGTGCATAAGTAGGTTATTTGGTCTAATTTCATCATATCATGTCTCAGTATATCATAATCATTCAGTAATCATCAATTAAAACTTAAAAAGGTCAACTTAGGTTCATATTAGAAAAAGTCAAATTTCCAGTTAACTAATTTTTGAATTAAATTGTAGATTTTCTATAGGACTTATTATTAGATATTAGAACTTATGCTTTTAGGATCATAAACTTTAGCTGCTTATCTTCATTAGTGTATTTTTATTTATTTTTATTAGCTTGGGTAAACTGCTTAAACGTTTGCTTATTTTAGCTTGTTTTCTATATAAGTGCCCTGCTACACAGACCTTGTCCCAACACCTAATTTTCATTGGCTCTCCTGGCTTCCCTAGTGGGCCCCACATACTGAGATTTGGCTTGTTGGAAAGCCTATAAGCCCTACTTGTAGTTTATGGGCTTATTCTTGGCTTATTGGCTTATTAGCTAGGGCTGCTAAGCCTCTTTGTTTTGTCCCATTCCATAGCTATGCTGAGTTCTCAGATGTTGCACCCATTTTCCATGCCCTCCCCTGTAATCACTAGTGGGTCCCAGAGGGTGAGTCCTAGCTTATTGGAAAGCCAATAAGCCCAGCTTATTGGTTCCACCTTAAGCTTGGGCTTCCAACCTAACCTGTGGGCCCCACTAAGTCTTGTACTTGTCCATTTGGCCTGAGTAAACTGTGTGGTAATTCGCTTTGCTTAATTCAGCTCATTGGCTTATTCTAAGCATTTCATTACTTGTTTCAGCTTAATTTCCATGCACTCAACTCCTTTGTAGCTTATTTCACCCTTGGTTCTCACTGTGTGGCTTATTGTAAGCTTATTCAAACACCACAAAGTCCTAATAACTTAAAAAGTCCAACCTGTTAAGCACTTGGATTCTCATAGTGCTTATTTTCCATTTTCAGCCAAAGTGCTTTTGTAAAAGTTTGTTATTTTAAGTAGTAAATTAGTTTTGTAAAAGAAAATTTCAAAAAAGCCAAAAATACCTAAAGTGATAGCTTCTATTTAAGAAGCTTATTGCTTAAGTGCTTATTTTCCTTAAGCACTTTCTGTTTTTATAATTTTCCTAAGTTCCTGTAGTTGTGAAATAATTTCTGTAATTTTTTCATATTTTTCTCTTTTCATTTAGTATTTTTTAATAATTAATATTAGTTTTTATTAATTAATAATTAGTTAATAATTAATAATAATTATTTAAAAAGTCTTAAAAATATATTTTCAGTTTTAAAATTAGTTTTATAATATTTTATATTTTTCTAAATTTAATTTTCATATTTTTAGTGTAATTTCATAATTAGTTATAATTTAGGTTAATTTAAATAATTAATAAGTAATTAGAAAATAGTATTTAATTAATAATAATTAATATAGTAGTGTAAAAATTAATTTTAATTTTCCAAAAATTTTCTTATATCATTAGGATTGTAAAAAATTAATTTTCATCACCTAGGTATTTGTAAATTTCCGATTTCACTTTTATTTTGGTACGTAGACGTTTATTTAAACGTAAACGTACATTTTAGGTTTTAAAACGTTTCTAGATTTCACGTAATAGTTTCTAGTATTCATTTGCATTATTTCCTTCATATTCCAGTAGTGTAAAAACAAATCAAAATCTTTTTATCTGGTTACCATTTCATAATCACTTGATCACAATTCGTCTAAACACAATTCACACCTCGTCGGGACTTAATGACCCGGGGAAACACTATACTACCCGGAGATTGATTCTAGGCTGTTTTTGACTTATTGACCTTGGTCAATAATATCTGACTGCTTTTGAGCGAATCAAATTTTGGCGCCGCTGCCGGGGAGGTGTGCTGCCTACTATGACTTGTATTTTGAATTTTGTTGAAATATCTATCCTTGTATGTATATTATACTTTATCATTCAACTTCCGGGCTGTCAGGACATATTTATTACAGTTAATCATTCACAAGTGATTAGCTAGCGTGGTAAACTTGACACAAGCCTGGGAGGTAGTGATTACATATACTATATAATATTTTATTTCATAAACAATATAAAATACAAAAACATTTTTCCTATGCACACAACTTGCCCAGTTTGATTAGTCCCTCAGTTACAACATTTGGTTGTTGGCTGTTTACAGTTACTGAGCTCTGTCAGACCCAGATTCCCTTTCGAGGGGCGGTTGTTAGGATTTTCCTTTTCTTTGTATATATATATAAAAACTTAAAAAATACAAAAACATTTTCCATTTCTTTTTATAAAATCAAAAATCAAAAAGATTCTTCTCACCTTTTCTGAGTTTCTTTCTAAGATTCTTAGACTCATCTTAGTGATGATTATTCGTAATTCTGTGAGTGGCAATCCCACTCCAATTTCTCACCCAATCCCTGAGTGGCAATCCCACTCAGTTTCCCCATGAACAATTTAATTCGGGGTCGAGTCAAGCTAGCGACTCGATGAACAAAAACAATAGCACGATACGGGTTTTCACCCGTATCTCTGATTTCTTTCTACTTTCTACCACCCTAGTGTGGGGGAATGGCCAACCCCCCGCTGTTTGAAAATATATATATGTATATAAGTTCAAAAAAAAAAAGTTGTATATATATAGAAATAAAGTGAAATTTGGTATTTCCGCACTTAGATTCGAATCTTGGTTTTTTACGTTCAAAGAGTCGGCATAATAGCCGGGACTTTGAATATTGAGGACAATATTCATTTCTAAGTGTGGGGGGGAAATTCTAGCGAATTTTATCAAAATATATCTTCTAATCCCCCGTTTTTGGCCAAAATTTTCAAATTTTTTTCACTTTATTTCAAAATTTTTGTGGTTATCAGTCCGCCTTGTCTAATCGACAAAAAGGATTGGCTAATACAGGAGTAAACGGCTCTGGGTAAATATTTCTCAAATCCGTTGGCGGCTTGCAATTTGCCCAAAATTGTATGGTTCCTCAACTCCCCATATCCCATAAAGCGAATGAGTTGGCTAGCCCGCAAGATTATGGCTTGTGGTAAAGGCAGTGGAAAATCCATAATTGGTAATCAGCTCACCAAGATGTTGACTTAGTCCATCAAGAGTTGGCTAGTCCAGGAGCAAACGGCTCTTGGTAAAGACAAATCAAATCCGTTGGAAGCTGGTGGTTTGCTCAAAATCACACGGTTATCAGGTGTGCCACAGTTCTTACACCTGGCTACTCCAGAAGTGATGGCTTTTGGTAAAGAGTTTTTCAAATCCATCAAGTTTTCTAGAAATATTGCTAGGGACTAGCAATAGTTTAGTGTAGGGGATTGATGAGTGCTCAAACACTCATCATTTTTGACGTATTTAAACTGCCAAAACATACAAAAACAATCAAAAGTCATCAAAATACTTAAATTATCCCAGGGATTGTGTTTTATGTGTTTTAAATGCAAAATGTGCAAAAACAAAGTAAAAACGTACAAAGTTTGCAATATTGCCAGTTTCAGTCCCCCAAGTTTCAAAACTTGTCAAAACTAGTCCCTGTGCCTTTATTTTGCAAGAAAAGTCAACCCAAGTCCTTTTAAAATAAAAAGTTATCAAAAATAACACTTGGGTAAAAACTTTTGAAAAATGACACTTTTGGTCCCTGGAGTTTCACTTTTGGAAGTTTTGGTCCCTGGGAATTTTGAAAAAGTGGAAAAATGCAAAATCGGTCCTTGTATTATTGGAGATTGATAACATTTATCTTTGTGGCTACTTTGGAGGATTTACAATTTCAGTCCCTCACTTCCGGATAATTACATATATGGTCCTTGTACTTAATACTTAAACCACATGGACCCTTTGTGTTATATTTAACCCAAACCAATACAAATCCCCAGCCCACCATACACCCTTAGCCCACCAAAGCCCATTCCCATTTTTAATATAACCCCACTCCAGGGTCAACAAGCAGTCAAACCAACCATCTTCAACCCCCTCCCCCATTTTCCTGAACCTGCTCCCCCCTCCTCCATGTTACTTCCACCAAACCCTCACCAAACTTAATTAAAACCTTCACCTTCCCCCCTCATCATTTATTACACCAACCCACCTCACCAAACCCACTAAAACTACCAAACTCCCTTTTTCCCGCCCAAAAACAAATCAAACGGCTGTGATCAATTGAGCTCATCCAAGGGCCATGAATTAAAGTGGGATTGCTACAGAAGACTGCCAGGAACCCCCATGGGTCTATAAAAATGAAGAAAGAGGAGGGAGGAAGATGTTAGCTAGTTAAGTAGATTTTTAGTGGTATTTCAGTTAGTAGGAGTAGTGTAAAATTAATGCTTTAGTTAATTTAGTTTTAAGTATTTCATTCCAGTGTTGTAACTTAGAATTCCAGTTAATAAAAAATTCTCAGCTTTCCTTTATTGTCAAATTTCCATTTATTGCTTAAGTTCAAGTTTTTTTTATAAGCTCATACTACTATAAATTAAGCTCATACAAGCTCACAAGGCTTTTTGTGAGCTTTTTCTTTCATTCAAACTGTTTTCTTCAAGCATTACTCAAAGTTTTCAACATAATCTCAAAAATACAAAAATAGCTTATTTTTCTGCTTATTTGGTTCTCTGCTTATTCAGTACTTCTTTTATGCTCTTTTATGCTTATTTATGTTTGATGTTGCTGTTTATGTTTATTTGGTAGCCTAGATAGTAGGGTTTTTAGTTTTGTTGCTTCATTGTCCATTTAGCTTAGTTTATTTTAGTGAGATTAGCTTATTAAAAGTGCTTACAACCTGATCACTACTGCTTATTTATACATATTATAGCTTAATCAGTAGCTAGTTTGCATTTTCAGGGGCTTTCTAAGCCTTTTGTAGTGTAAATCACAAAACAGTCACCCCTGTAGGAGTGTTTGGCATAGGTGTATTCCCTGTGTTCTAGTTGTTTCTCTGTGTTACACTTAGTTTGCATAAGTCACATTTGGTCTTAATATGTTAAGTAAACAAGGAAAACAGGTGTTCTTTTGCAGAAAAGTCAAAATGATTGTTGTTTCACCATTAGATGTTAACTGTTAGGTCCTAGGGTGTGTAATCCTACCATATCAGTGCATAAGTAGGTTATTTGGTCTAATTTCATCATATCATGTCTCAGTATATCATAATCATTCAGTAATCATCAATTAAAACTTAAAAAGGTCAACTTAGGTTCATATTAGAAAAAGTCAAATTTCCAGTTAACTAATTTTTGAATTAAATTGTAGATTTTCTATAGGACTTATTATTAGATATTAGAACTTATGCTTTTAGGATCATAAACTTTAGCTGCTTATCTTCATTAGTGTATTTTTATTTATTTTTATTAGCTTAGGTAAACTGCTTAAATGTTTGCTTATTTTAGCTTGTTTTCTATATAAGTGCCCTGCTACACAGACCTTGTCCCAACACCTAATTTTCATTGGCTCTCCTGGCTTCCCTAGTGGGCCCCACATCCTGAGATTTGGCTTGTTGGAAAGCCTATAAGCCCTACTTGTAGTTTCTGGGCTTATTCTTGGCTTATTGGCTTATTAGCTAGGGCTGCTAAGCCTCTTTGTTTTGTCCCATTCCATAGCTATGCTGAGTTCTCAGATGTTGCACCCATTTTCCATGCCCTCCCCTGTAATCACTAGTGGGTCCCAGAGGGTGAGTCCTAGCTTATTGGAAAGCCAATAAGCCCAGCTTATTGGTTCCACCTTAAGCTTGGACTTCCAACCTAACCTGTGGGCCCCACTAAGTCTTGTACTTGGCCATTTGGCCTGAGTAAACTGTGTGGTAATTCGCTTTGCTTAATTCAGCTCATTGGCTTATTCTAAGCATTTCATTACTTGTTTCAGCTTAATTTCCATGCACTCAACTCCTTTGTAGCTTATTTCACCCTTGGTTCTCACTGTGTGGCTTATTGTAAGCTTATTCAAACACCACAAAGTCCTAATAACTTAAAAAGTCCAACCTGTTAAGCACTTGGATTCTCATAGTGCTTATTTTCCATTTTCAGCCAAAGTGCTTTTGTAAAAGTTTGTTATTTTAAGTAGTAAATTAGTTTTGTAAAAGAAAATTTCAAAAAAGCCAAAAATACCTAAAGTGATAGCTTCTATTTAAGAAGCTTATTGCTTAAGTGCTTATTTTCCTTAAGCACTTTCTGTTTTTATAATTTTCCTAAGTTCTTGTAGTTGTGAAATAATTTCTGTAATTTTTTCATATTTTTCTCTTTTCATTTAGTATTTTTTAATAATTAATATTAGTTTTTATTAATTAATAATTAGTTAATAATTAATAATTATTATTTAAAAAGTCTTAAAAATATATTTTCAGTTTTAAAATTAGTTTTATAATATTTTAGATTTTTCTAAATTTAATTTTCATATTTTTAGTGTAATTTCATAATTAGTTATAATTTAGGTTAATTTAAATAATTAATAAGTAATTAGAAAATAGTATTTAATTAATAATAATTAATATAGTAGTGTAAAAATTAATTTTAATTTTCCAAAAATTTTCTTATATCATTAGGATTGTAAAAAGTTAATTTTCATCACCTAGGTATTTGTAAATTTCCGATTTCACTTTTATTTTGGTACGTAGACGTTTATTTAAACGTAAACGTACATTTTAGGTTTTAAAACGTTTCTAGATTTCACGTAATAGTTTCTAGTATTCATTTGCATTATTTCCTTCATATTCCAGTAGTGTAAAAACAAATCAAAATCTTTTTATCTGGTTACCATTTCATAATCACTTGATCACAATTCGTCTAAACACAATTCACACCTCGTCGGGACTTAACGACCCGGGGAAACACTATACTACCCGGAGATTGATTCTAGGCTGTTTTTGACTTATTGACCTTGGTCAATAATATCTGACTGCTTTTGAGCGAATCAGTTATCAACTTACCTGATGTTGACTATTCCATCAAATAGTTGGCTAGTCCAAAGGGTACAGCTTTGGTAAAGACACATCAAATCTGTTGATAGCTGTAATAGTTTGCTAAAAACTATTGGGTGCTCAACTCACCCATGCTTAACAGCTGATAGTTGAAATCGTTGTCAATTGACCATGGATTTTTCCTTTTGGATTCCAAATAATTGGCTAGCCCACATGTATATGGCTTGTGGTAAAGGCAGTGGAACACCATATTTGGTATTCAATTGACCAAGATGATTTTTCATCAATAATTGACTAGTCCTGAGCAAACGGCTATAGGTAAAGACTTCTCAAATCCGTTTGTAGCTGATGATTTGCTAAAAATCATATTCTTTGGGTTATCAGTGTACCATAGTTTTAAACTGAGAACACTTGGCTACTCCAGTAGTGATGGCTATTGGTAAAGAGATATCAAATCCATTATTTTCAATGATTTACCTCTCACAGGAGTTAACACACCTGGATGTGATGAGAATAGCATGCAACTAATTTGTTTTGATGTACATTTGGTCATGTGTTGCTGCAAAGAATGGTGATATTCAATACTTGTTGATCATAGAGATCCTTCTTCTGATGATTCTTTGCTGCTAGTGTTCATCCTCAATCCTCTGGTTTGTGTTATTAGTGATCTATCAAGAAATCTTGAACTTAACTATGTCAAATTCAAGATTAGGGGAGGATTGTAAGGAATTATTGAAGATACTACTGACAGATACTGCTGACAGGTTCCTGCAGAAGGCTTAGTGACTTTCTGCTGATGAATGGTTCCTGCGGATGCATAGAGATCCTACGGATAGAATTAAACCGTGGATAGAACTTTTGTATTTTAGGACAAGATATATAGAATATCTTCTATTAGTTTCTTATTATTTGTTTCGTGTAAGAAAAGCGAGGGTTTCCACTAGTATATAAGGAACCCTAGGTCATTGTAATAGGTACGAGTTTCATAACTTTATTAGTTAAAAAGTTTATAGATCCATAGAGGATCAAAGTTTAATATACAAGTTTGTTTTTATATTCCGCAATATTAACAGGCTAACAGAGATGATCTATTTAGTCTTACTGGTGATTACAATGGTAAAACTTACGATCTATTGGCTCGTGATCTATCAAGGAATAGATCTCTACAAGTAACTAATTAGTTGTAGGTAGGAGATACAAAAAATGCAGGTAAAAACATGCTTACCGATAGAGATCACGAGAGTGATCCTAACTTTCATTTTTTAAGCTAAAAATGGAAAATAGCATAGCACAAAAAGTTATCCCCTGCAAATATTGTTAGTTCACACATAATCCATAGACATAATATCATCCTACAAGATCATAAAAACACAAAATAACATTGTTTCAACGACCAAATTGTTCAAATGCACCCTTGTGCCAAACACTGTTAGGATTAAGAAAAAGGTTCGGTCACCCCATGTATTTGCATACTTAGTGTAGCTCTTAGTTTTGTATATATAAGATTAGATATAGTAACACCGTGGATGACGTACGGGTCTTTGCCCACTGTACACCTGATCCACAGCGCATAGGAGGGCGCTTACTTGTAATTGTATATATATCCTCTTCCCACCAAGGGAGAGGGTTGGTTGTTCATTTCAATACACACATACACAAGTGTGTTTTCTCTCACTAAGAACTTCCCACCTCTCTCTCTCTCTCTCTCTAACTTTTACCATGGATTTCATCTTGTTCTTCCATCATACAAGACCACCCGAATCACCACAATAATCAACATGTATCGATCCTACAATTGGTACCAGAGCTAGGTTGAATTACTTGTTGATTTTGTGCTTAGGATTTTTTGTTCGAAGCTTGTTTTGTAAACTGTTTTACAAATTTTTTTACATACGAAATGTATTTTCTAACTTTATTGTGTAACAATTTCTTCTAATACTTTTGTATCCTTGATGAGTGTGTAAATACTCATCATTTTTGTCACATTTGAACTGCCAAAACATCCAAAAACACTCAAAAATACATCAAAATACAGAAAATATCCCAGGTTGTGTTTTATATGTTTCAGATGCAAAATGATTGAAAATAAATAAAAAATGAACAAAGTTTGCACAATTGGCAATTTCAGTCCCTGGACTTTCATAAATTGGCAGAAATAGTCCCTAGTATTAAAAATGTGGAAAATTATCATTCAAGGTCCCTGTATTATTCTAAGTTGTAAAAATTGGTCCTTGAATAAAAATTTTCATCAAATGTCAAGATTAGTCCCTGAAGTTTCAAAAATGACAAAAATGGCCCCTGGAGTTTTAAAATTTGGAAATTATAACTTTGGTCCTTGGGTTATTCAAACATGGAAATTTTGGTTCTTTTTGGCATCTTATGGAAAGTTACATCACAGCCTCCTCAAAAATCCAAATATTACACAAATGGTCCTTGTGTTTATCTACTTAACCAAACCGGACCCTATTTAATATAAACCCAAAATAAAGACCAAACTACCCATTCCCCTTGGCCCAATAAACTAATCCAGGCCCAAAACCTTAAAGTATATTACCAGGGTCAAACCCAGTCAACCCCAACAATAAACCGCCTCCAATGTTCAACCTCTCTCTCACCCCTGCATCCACAAAACCAGGTGGTTTTTCACCCCCAACTTTCACCACCACTTGTCCACTAGCTCTTCCCACTCTACCCCCTCCACCTCCACAACCATCCAAGTCCCATTAAATGCCTGAAAACCCTCACACGTTACCCCTAGTACTTTTGGCGCTAAAAATGTTTAAACAGCCAAGATGAGTTGCAAAGATCCAATGGCCATAAATCTTGATGGGATTTGCTCAGAGACCCACATGGAACCCAAAAGTCTATAAAACAGAAGAAAGAAGACAGGGAGAAGAGTAATTAGTTTAGTTTAGATTAGGTAACGTCATTTTAGTGTAAATTAAATTCCTAGTGTAATTTTAAGCTTTCAAGTGTTGAATCAAGTTGTTTCAGTGTATTCCAAATCTTTTCCATTAATCAATTTCAAGTTTCAGTACCATTTCAAGTTGATGCTCAAATATATCTCAAATTCTCACATTAGTATAATGTTGTTATTAGTTGTTGTTTTGGACTTCTAAGATCATATAAGCTCCTTATAAAGCTTGTTGCGTCCCGAGTTTTATATAATTTCATGAATAAGAGATATGTTTAGAGAGAGAATGATATGTGTTAGAGAGAGAACTAGAGAGGAAAATAAGAGAAAGTTTCTTATTCCTTGTGAAAACCAACACCCTCCTTGGAGGGTTTACAAGAGTATTTATACTCATAGTCTAGGGGATCTAACATGTATCACATAATGTCACTAATGGCCCTTAGACTTTAACAAAACATGTATTCTTAATAAGAATAACATAAAACATATTAAAACATTAACGTACTAATATAATATTGCAACCTATTACACGACTCATTGACTCGATAATGATCGTCACTTCAAGCATTCCCAACAATCTCCCCCTAAGGGACGATCATTGAGATCTCTCTTTGATTGCATTAATGAGCATCACTTTTGCGTTTCCAACAATCTCCCCCTAAAGGGGTAATCATTTGAGATCTCTTTGGCGACCTGTGGGTTATGGGTCCACCAATAGAAATGACTGATATTTTGACTTCTTTGATGCTTGTTGTAATGAACTTTGAGTCTTTGTGTAATAGCTTTGCTAGATTCTTTGTTCCAATCATGCTTTGTGATCTTCGTTCTTGTTGTTGTGATCAAATGATGGGGTAATCTGCCTATCGTCACTTCTGTGTCTGTGGTGGTTGTCCGCCATTCCAACATGCTCATACATCTTTGAACATTGATTTATACATGCATGTAGTTCCCTTTCTTACACTTTGATCTTTAGTCTTTATACTTTGTAGATTCTTCTTTTTGGCGTAGAATCTTTCTTTGAACTTTGTGTTGCTTTGATCTTTGAGGGAGCTTTTAATGACTTCAAGATGCATGTATGAGCATGTGGAATCCGTCGCCATGGAGAAGTGTCCCTGCAGGTAAACTGTTAGCAATAAAACATCCGGTACTTACAGATAAGGAATTAGAGATTGTCAACAGCATAGTGTGAAGACTCCTTCTAACCCTTATCAAGGCCGTTCCCATGTCAGATACCCCCGAAGGAGCTTACGAGACCTACTAAGTAGCTCAATGACTGGGTGAGTCGCTGGGGATCACTCCACGGCTGTAGACTGTTTTGGAACCACCGCGAACACTAAGCGTAACCCGTGTGGGGTTACCGAAGTGACCTGCTGTCAGGGCTGTTTGATGTTGACCCTGGCAGGAATTTCCGTTCAATCATTGAGAAAATACTTATGTAATTCTCTCATAAACGTTCTCGGCAGATTGCTAAGATCTGCAAAGGACTCGATAATTTACAGCTGGTGTCCATTGATATAGAACACCAGTTGTAGAAATACTAAGTGTTCCTAAGAGATCTTTGATGTATCTCATGGCTCTAGACTCGAAAAGTGCACACTTAGGTTTCCTATACGGAGGCTAGGGAGGGGTCTCCTGCTTCAATATCAACCATCTCTAAGAGACAAGTTGATAGATTACACCGGTTCCCCGTGAGAATGAAACAAGCTCTTTTAAGAGAACTTGAGTGGCTAGAAGGTTTAGTGCATTGCGTCACTGGGTCCATGACGACTTTATCTTCAATACCGGCGTCGCCTTAGCAACAACCAGTAGCATACGAATTGAACCCGATGTCTGTCCTAAGGTTGAACATATGGAGGGCTATTTCTTTTCACCCTTTTCTTTACTTTTCTTTTTAATTCTTCAACCCCTTCTTTCTCCTTTCATTCTTTACTCCTTTTTTCGCATCATACCTAAGGACTTCTAGTTCTAACTATTGGTGATGTCCTTGGGTAGATCCCTCCAGCTTAGGCGGATCATAGGACGGTTTTTCCTAACCTTAGTCACCTTATAACTCCATGACTATCCTATAATTGCCATTGAAACCTTTGAAAATCTCTCAAAGTGTTTGTAATAGTCAAATATTTTGTTTAACACTTTGAGAGTTTTTGTGTTTACTTTTGAAGGGCTCCCCCTTCACATGTGCTCATGTGTAATTAATAAATTTGCACATGCGGGAGGAGCAAGCACTTTTTGAATTGATCCATTTTTAGTGAACCCGACCGATTCGAGACACGCTTACATCACTAGTTAGACTAGCTTGAAGTTATTACCCGGCCTGGTAAAGTCCACAGAAAGTTTCTCGAAACGGTACATTTCTACTAAGACAAATCCTCTTCGAGACACTCTTACGTGGCTAGTTAGAGAGTTCCATTGTCAGCTTTTAGGTGACAACTAGCTCTGGTAACTAACTTGATGTCATTACCCGTCGAGGATAAGTCTTTTCGATTGCTAACCTTTTTTGTTTCGTCAATTCCTGGGTCAATTCTGAGTCGAGCTCGCACGAGATTCAATCTTAAAGCATCCATTGTTATCCATATTTTAATCACTTATACTTTTCTCCCCCTCAAAAATAGCATATAAGATGTTGTTTTTGATGAACTTTTGATTAAAATATGCTTTTTGAGTCTTATGGGGAGATTTACCAAGAACTTATCATATTGAACAAAGATCATTTCAAATACTCCCCCTCAATAAGTGAAATAACTTTTTGAGGTTTTGATTACAAGAGGGAATACTTGTCCTTTTGAGTAGAATTTTGAAGAAAAAAAAACTTTTGAAAAATTTGAGTAATTCTACTCAAAAGTAAGAAGCTTTCGCTCCTTATGTTAGGATTGAGGCACTGAAGCGTACCTCAGGGTCCTTTAATTTTAAAGAACGGGTTGTACACTGCTATATTTGCACAAGCATTAAGCATGATTTTGACGGAACATTTTGTTTTGGAAATACTCCCCCTCAAAACTCGCATATGTTTTGAGAATTTTAAACTTTTTAAAGTTTGAGGGAAGGAGTCTTCTTGAAGCAAAATTCTGAAAGATTTAGAAATTTCAGTTTGAAAAATTCTTGAATAAATTTTGTTTCAAGGTAACTAAAACTTTATACGCTGAAATACTCCCCCTCAAAACTAGCATAAAGATTTGAAAAATCTTGAGCAAAATTTTGAAAAGTTTTGAAAAACCTTTTGAAAAAAGTTTGAATAAATTTTGCTCAAGATTAAAAAGTTTTAGATAAGCTTTGCATGAGAACTTCTTCTTGTTTTTAAGATAAGTGCACGTTTGCTTTTTAAAGAATGGTTTAGCAAGGCACTTTCCTTTCTTTGAAACCCGAGTTGTACACTGAAATGTGTGCACAAGTCGTAATGTTTAAGCCCGGGTTGTAAGCTGAAGTACTTACAAGCCATTAGGAAATGATAGATTAGACAACAACCTTGGGAACCCATTTAAGCACGGTGCCAACGGGTTTACCAAATTTTGAAATCCATTTGTAAGTTGTGTCAATCTGATTTAAAGATGTTGAATTCCAACGAGGACTGAAAACCGGTGTTTCATTTTGTAATAACACTCGTGGAATCAATGGAGATTTAAAACTCTTTTTCTGTTGAAAATTGTTTGAGAAACCCGGTGTTTCTCTTGGAGTTTTAAAATATGAAGAAGAAGATTTCCATCTAGTGTTGATCCTTATGGGTTCTCTTTGAAGATTTGTTTTTGTGATAAATGGAAACCTTCCAGTATTTGGAATGTTCAAAGCAGAGTCGTTCTTATGTTGCAGCGAAAGCAATTCTGATATGGAATATTTGAAAGGTTTTGAACGACTTTGCTTTGGTCTCCACACTTGCTTTACTGGTGTAAAACGAGAGTGTGGAGTTTGAAAAACATGATTCTTTTCTTTTGAAGCATTTGGGGGTTTTGAAAAACTTTGTTTTGGTCTCCACACTTGATTTACCGTTGTAAAATGAGAGTGTGGAGTTTGAAAAACATGATTCTTTTCTTTTGAAGCATTTGGATTTGAAAACCTTTTAGAAGTAAATGTTTCAGAAAAACTTGGTCTCTTTGAAAACTTCCTTCCTTTTTGCAAAGAATAGGTTGTAAACTGAGAAACCCTTTTCGAAAATGGTTTTGAAGATTCACCCGTGTAAACCTTCTTCGAAACACTCACTTCTGGTGTTGAAACATTTGAAATTGAAGCTTTTCACTTTGATCGGTTAAGAGTATCAAACTTCACCTTTAAAGCATTGTATGAAATTCTCAAATCATTGTATTCTTTTTGAAGAGAAAGATGATCTTGGGATGCCAATTTTGATTCTAAAGAAGCAATTTGTTTCAAAAATTGATCCTTTTCGGCTTTAGAATCATCCGTTTTACGAGCCAATTTCCGTTCGAACTCAACATTTTCTTTTTCAAGTCTTTCAAAATAATTTTCAAATTTGGTTACTTTGTTGAAAAAATCAGTTTTGGCATCCTCAAAATCGTTTGTTTGTTGAGCTAAAACCATTTCAAGCTCAACCACTTTCGTTTGAAGCACGTGATTTTCATTTTCAAAAAGATACATTTTCTCCCCCGTTTCCTTTTCAAAATCTGGAGTATTAGAATCAAACAGGGGTTTTGGAAAGGAAACTTTTGTGATTTGAAAATCAACATTTTTCTTTTTCATTGATTCAATCTTTTGCAAAGCATTTTCAAACTTTTTATCAACGAATTCATACAATTGAGACTTCAAAACTTCAGTCTCTTCTTGTTTCAAGTTTGAGTTTTGTGTCTGAACTCGTGAACGTTTGATTGAATCAAACAGGTTTTTGTAAATCTGTTTCAAATGCTCAATCTCTTTTTCGTATTTTGAAATTTGACATTTCATTGACACGTTTTCATTATCAACCTGTTCAAGCTTTGACATCCAGGGGTTTTCAAAAGACTGCTTTTCAAGATTGTGTTGTAAAGCTAGTTCAAGGTTAATGCTTTGTGCTTGACATCTTTGAAAATTTTGTTCAAGAGAAAATATTTAACTTTTAAGTTTCTCTTGGATGTCGCTTGACTCTTTTAAAATCTTCTCATTTTCATGTCTCAACATGCCATTTTCCACTCTTAAGTTTTCAAACTCAACAATCAACAATTTATCACAAGCAGATTTTGCAAAAACTGGGATTAACTCATACAATAGCAACATACTTTCAGTTTTGTCCCGTTTTGGTACGTGTACTTTTTTTTGTTCCACTTAATGCAACGTACTTTCCATAAGTGTTCCAATTTGGCACGTGTATTTTTTTAAACTTTGTTTGAGTTGTAGAATAGCAATGTACTTTCCATAAGTGTTCCAATTTGGTACGTGGATTACGTACCAAATTGGAACAATTATAAAAAGTACATTGCTATTATACAACTTAAAAAAAGTACACGTACCAAATTGGAACACTTATGAAAAGTACGTTGCATTAAGTGGAACAAAAAAAAGTACACGTACCAAAACTTTCAATTTAGCTTCTAAATCAAAAATGTCGTCAAGATACGAGTCTTCCTTTTTCCTTTTACTCACTTTATGTTCATAGAAGTCCATTTTACAAGTTGACAACTCTGTTTTCGTTTTTGAAAGTTCTTTTTGAAGTTGTTGAACTTGTTGTTTGAGTTCACATTTTTCATTTTCGAGTTTGGAAACCAATTTGCCGTTTGACTCAATTAACTCATGCAATTTGTTTTGAAGATTTTGTTCTTTGATGTAAGATTCCGGAAATGACTTTTCAAAACATTTTTCACGTTTGACTTTGTTTTCATGATTTGACAGTTGTATTTTATAGCACTCAATGTCCCTTGTTAATGACGCATTTTGTGCTTTTAATTCACAATTGAGCTTGTTACTTCGAGCAACTTCGTTTTGCATATTCTTAATTTTCAAAGCAGTTGAAGCACATTCTTGATCATGAGTCACATTGTTATGTTCAACCTTACCTCCATTAAGATCCACATGTGGAGTTTCAGGAGTAATATTTCTATCATCCTGATTCACCACATATGTGTCGTTAATGTACTCAGGTTGTCCATGACTTTGTGTCTCATAAGTAAACACATTTTCAAGTATATCATCATCATTAGATTGATGTACCTGAACGAGTGCGACTGAACTTTGTGAAGGACTGACAGCAGCTACATTATTCAAAACATCCTTACATTTGTGTTTCCCGTCAGCATCTGAATCATTCCCTGAAGTGCTTCTTTCTTTTTCATTTGAATCCCTCTTCTTTTCCTGCATCTCCCTCAGATGAAGTGATCTTACATTAAGCACAATTTCTAGTATGTTCATAAGATTAAGCAATTGATCTCTAAAAACTTCAACTTCCATGCTAGTGAAGTATTCTTTCCATATACTGCATGCTGATGCATAATCCCAAGAATTATTAAATGCTCTAAAATCCATGGTCATGAACCCTTTTAACTGTGTCTTGAGCTCTCTAAATCCTACCATGCAATCACTTCCCTGTTCAATTTGCATTTCAAGTTGAACTATGTTGTTTCGAAGTTTCCATTTGAAGGTAACAAAGTCCATTTCAGATCCGAAGAATGTCTCAAAAGTTCTAAGAAATGCTGAACCCCATAATGGTTGACTTGCTTCTGAGAGGGCCACACATTGAAGCTTAACTGATTCAAAATGTATTAAACAATTTTCTTTGGAGTGCATTGCGAGCTTTATCCTTTCTTGCATCTCACTTCTTTTTGAACTTGATTCCATTATCTCTCCCCCGTGATTGTTGCGATGTAATCGGAATAATCAAACTAAAATGTATAGTTGATATATCACACACAAAGGTCGAAATACAGAATTCTGATTTTCCCTCATTTTTTTTTGAAATTTTTTAGAAAGAAACTTGTGTAACGATGTGTGATAAAGTTGATTCTTGGATCGTTCCAATGAAATAGGAGGTGTGTTTAGAAATTTTAAAGTGTTCTAGAAACTTTTCAGTGTTTTAGAAACTTTTCAGTGTTTTAGAAACTTTGCAGTGTTTTAGAAACTTTTCAATGTTTTAGAAACTTTTCAGTGTTCTAGAAACTTTTCAGTGTTTTAGAAACTTTTCAGTGTTCTGGAAACTTTTCAGTGTTCTAGAAACTTTTCAGTGTTCTAGAAACTTAGCACCAAAACTTTCTAAATTATACAATTTAGAGAGTATACAACGAGTCGAAGTTTTTTTCTCACTTATACAAGCAAGGGAAACACCGAGTAAGCAACGGTAGCACTTAAGGATCAACGAGGTGTAATCTCGAAACTTGGTACAAATGTATTCTCGAAACTTTGTGATTTAGAAAGATGGTACAAGTGTGTTCTAGAAAGTTTGCTAGAATTTTGATTTTGCAAAAAGCTCACCCAAATGAAATTTGTATTCCAAGATTCTTGTACTTCTAGGCTTAAAAACACCAAAACTTGAAGAAAGTTGCAAACTTGATGATTTTCATGAAAATTTTTTTGTGTTCTAGAAAGTTTGCTAGAATTTTGAATTTGCTAAAAGCACACCCAAATGAAGTTTGTATTCCAAGATTCTTGTACTTCTAGTTATAAAAATACCAAAACTTGAAGAAAGTTGCAAACTTGATGATTTTTATGAAATTTTTTTGTGTTCTAGAAAGTTTGCTAGAATTTTGAATTTGCTAAAAGCACACCCAAATGAAGTTTGTATCCCAAGATTCTTGTAATTCTAGTTATAAAAACACCAAAACTTGAAGAAAGTTGCAAACTTGATGATTTTTATGAAAATTTTTTGTGTTCAAGAAAAGAAGTACAAAAACCAAATTCGAATTTTAAGCTTTGAAACTTCAAAAAGATTGAAACTTTCTTGTTAGAAAAGGTTTATAACACTAGTTTGTAATCAAAAAAATGTTTAAGACCAAGAAAAACAAGAAAAGTAATGAACTTTTTTCCAAAAAAAAACGTGATAAAAGCTTTAAAATTCGAAACAACACAAACTCCAAACACTCCTAGATCATTGTTAGGCTCTTGATACCAATTGTTGGGTCCCGAGTTTTATATAATTTCATGAATAAGAGATATGTTTAGAGAGAGAATTATATGTGTTAGAGAGAGAGAGAGAACTAGAGAGGAAAATAAGAGAAAGTTTCTTATTCCTTGTGAAAACCAACACCCTCCTTGGAGGGTTTACAAGAGTATTTATACTCATAGTCTAGGGCATCTTACATGTATCACATAATGTCACTAATGGCCCTTAGACTTTAACAAAACATGTATTCTTAATAAGAATAACATAAAACATATTAAAAAAATTAACGTACTAATATAATATTGCAACCTATTACACGACTCATTGACTCGATAATGATCGTCACTTCAAGCGTTCCCAACAATCTCCCCCTAAGGGACGATCATTGAGATCTCTGTTTGATTGCATTAATGATCATCACTTTTGAGTTTCCAACAAAGCTTCTGTAAGCTTTTAGAAATAGAAAGAAACAGTGGTAATCATAAAATCAAAAATACCAAAAAAATATATAAAATAAATTAAAAACAAATCATTGTGGAAGATCAAGGAGCAATGGAGCAGGGCTGATGTGGATTGCTGAGGGTTAGTAACCTTGTGGAAGGTTGATACGACATGTGTGGTTTCATGGTTCTTAATCTTTGATCACACAGGATCACTTGTGAGTCCAATTTTCCATCTTCTCGTTATTATACTAATTCACCTGTATTTTTGTGCTTATCTCAGCTTAATGTATCCTATTAGATTGTTGTAGATCCATTTCATAGTTCAAATCATCCATATGTTTTAGAATTCACCAAAACAGCTTTTAAAAGGGGTGTTTGGATGATCTAATATAGTTAGGTTTAAGGATGTTTTGATTGTTGTTGCTGGTTCAGTCATGTTATATTAGTGTTTATTAGGCTATTAAAGTCATATAATCTAGTGCTTGTTCAGTAGATAGTCAAAATCTATTTCTAATCTCATTTCAGTGTAACTGTCTAGGTTTAAGGCTCCATAACCTCTATAATCAGTTAAAAAGTTGTTAGTTTAGTTTATTATAGCCTTATTACACCTTATTATTATGTTCACAGTACATTAGAGTGAATCAAAATCCACAAAAGTCAAACTAAGTCTCAAATTTCAAAAAGTCAATTTCATAAGCCTGCCAGTTTTATAAATATGGTGAGATTTTTCATGATCTTATTTTTGAGTATTAGCTTTTGAAACTTTTGGATTATTGATATTTAGCAGTAGTACTTGTTGATACTAATTTTTGCTTATTTTAATAATTTTATTTAAGTGCTTATTAAACCTTAGCTTTTGGCCTGTTTCATCAAAGTATGCCCTGCACCAGGGGATCGGGTTTTCAGCCAAACTTCAAGGTTCAGGGCTTATTTCATGCTTTCTAGTTCATTAGGTAGGATTGCATGTCCCATCAAAGTTGTCCATTTCCTGAGTGTATGCTGATTCATCAGCACAAACCTCCCAACTTCCATGCCCTCTCCTGTGTTTGTTTGTGGGACCCAGAGGTCAAACTTTGGGTTTTTGAAAAGCCAATAAGCTCAGCTTATTGGATCAACTTTCAGATTGGGCTTCCAATCACCCTGGTGGGCTCCACATTGGCCTAAAGGCTGCCCTGGTGGCCTGTTTCATACTCAGCTTTTGGCATTTGCGTATTTACTTATTCCCAACTTATTTCTTGTGCTTTTCTGTTTCATTTTTCTTATTTCAAGTATCTTTGGGTCTGTTGTAGCTTATTTGTACTTAAGACCTCATGTGATAGCTTTTTCAAGTTTCATCAAGTCCTAATAAGCTACAATTACAAAACATTTTTATACCATCACACCTCGTCGGGACATAACGAGCCGGGGAAACACTGTATTCCACGGAAGCATTGGCCCTAAGCTATTTGACCTTGTTGACCATTCACTTGGTGAATTTAGGTTGAGCGTTTGGAGCTAATCAAAATTTGGCGCCGCTGCCGGGGAGGTTGTTGCGTGTTTCAAAACATTTTTAGGCTTAGTGATTTTCAAAACCCTCATTGTACAAATTTCACCACTTTGTAAAAAGTTTTTTGTAAAAATCTTAATCATATCAAAAAGTTTATTAACACTTTTCCTAAAGTGTTAACAACACCAAAAAAAATCAAAAACAACAAAACAAATCTTGAAGTTAAATTACTTCGATTTCTTTAAGATTACAACCTACACAGGTGGAATACGGAAGTTCTGACATTAAATTGCGAACTGAAGAGAGATCCATTCTTCTCTCCCGCCACCCTGCGAGTAATTTTAAAGGAAACGATTTCGGATAACGAATCGATACCAAAAATATTTTCTAAAAGTTTTTCTGCACACACACCTAAAAAACCCAAAAACATTCGTATTTTTCTTGTGAATAATAATTACATAAAATATTACCACCGCAAACCAAGGCAGAACACCTACCAACTGGGGGTGTGAACATAATAAGTTCCCAAACAAAAGATTAAAACTTGTCATTGTATCCTTGTGAGTGGTGTACCTTTTCTAAAGAAGCCAGTCATACTGTGATTATTGGTTTAAGTTCCCTGTTGTTTTGCCTCGGTCTTGTTTTAATTGATTTTGTTTTTAGTGCATACGCACTAAGCATGTTTTTCAAAAATACCAAAAATATTCACCTTTACCCCTCTCACCTTTTTGATTCTATATCCCTTACCCTTTGAAACCCTTTGATTCTTTCTATGTCTTATCCTCACCATCTTGATTGTCAATGGTGTGATGGTCCTTATAATGGTGGTAATTGTCCCAGTTGTAGCATGGTGGAGTCAGGAAACGGGTCTGTCTATAACCAGAATCCCTATTCCTACCATGACACAACTAATTTATTCCATCAGCCCCTACACCATGAAATACAGACATATTCGTGTGAATACTGTGGAGGTCCTTACCAAGGATTTGAGTGTCAAACCAGGAACACGTTTATCTATGAACAGTTTCCTGGTAACAATCAAAATTTTCAAAATGAACAATATCCATATTATTCACCAAATCAGTCACATCAATCATATTGTTGTGAGTATTGTGGAGGTCCTCACTTTAGCTCTGATTGTCAAACAAGGAATCCATTTCCTTGTAACAATTATGACTATTCGTATCAAGACCAACCTCCACAGTACCAAATGATCCATGCTACTCCTCAATACCCACAAGACCTTTGTCTAGAGGTTCTTGAGAAATTTAAAGAACTTAAGGAGGAGTTAGCTAATATTTCGCTCCGCCATGCTCCAAGTTCTTCTTGTGCGTATTGTGGGGGTCCTCATGATGATTTTCAATGTCAACCTTCCGGTTTTGACACATCCAAACCCCCACAATTTCCACTCATTCCAAATTCTCGTGGGAAAACTATGGCAAAATTACTTGCTGAAGAACGAGATTCTGGGAAAAGCATGGAAGAATTACTGGCTGAGCAACGAGCAGCTAAAATACGTGCCAATCTTCGCAATGCTGCTCTATTTGATGATGACAGTGATGATGATGAAGATAACGTTGTTATTATTCAAAAAGATTCATTAGGTACATCAGTTGAAATCCCACCAATCCAAAAATCACAGGGAGAAAAGAATATGACTAAATTACTAGCAGTAGAACAGATGAAACTTGTAGAATCCATGACTGCTACTCCTTCTCAACTCCCTCAGTCTACTGATATCACACCCGAAGTTCCCACTAACTCTCTGAGCATGGGGGACGAGCATCTTGACACTATTCCTGAAAAGGAATCGGACGAATTCATAAAGTCTAGTGTTGAGAACCTTGTCCCAATCCCAAGTGAGTTCCAGAGAATTCTTTACCAAATGTGTGATCTACCTTCCCCTCCTGAAAATCCAAAAGTTCATTTTGAAACTTTCTCCGATTTTAATGATGATTGTACATCTTACGGAGAAGTTGAGTATGTGGCGGCATCACTGCCTCATTCTAATGTTAACCCTTTTCTTGAGGAGTTCACGGACGAACTTACTCACATCAATCCACTTCCATTTGGAAGTGATGATGATCTGTTTGACTTCGAAGCCGATTTGGGAGAAATTGAAAATCTTTTAAATTCTAATCCTAACGTCGAGCTTAGTAATTCACATACTGATGAAAATTCTTTATCTTTTGGAGACATCAGTGATGTGGAAGGATTACCTTCTGAGCTAGTCACCTTAGAAGAAGAGAATGATGAAACTGACACTGAAATCAAAGATGAAGCACTTCGTGCAACACTATTGAATGTCAGTCTCCTCATTTCTAAAATCGAGGCTTTTAAAAAGAAACCTATTGTATCTCCTATCCCCATTAAGGATAGTGACATTCCTTCCGATGATTCTATACCGGAATTTGAAACCTTCCATTTTGATCATGTGGGAGAGAAGATTAGTGGCAGTACCACTTCTCATTCTCATAATTCTCTCCCCGAATATGAATCATTTACCTTCGAAGAGTTCTCCTGTGAACTCACTCACATCAATCCAGAATATGATTCATTCACCTTCGAGGAGTTCTCCTGTGAATTCACTTATATCATATCTCCGCCGGAGTATGATAATTTCTACTTTGATCTAGACACACCCGGGATACGTCTTGATCAAATGAGCTTAAATGATGAGATTCGTGATATGGAAATTGTGAATTCTCATTCTGAATCTCCTCCTGATGATGATGAGTTAGTCATGATGTTTATCTTGACTTTCTTTCTCTTCTTCGCCTATCCCGTAACTTCCCCCGTCCTTCACTCCTGCGGGAGTGAGGATATTATCTTTGACCCCAGCATCTCAATTTATCAATCTTTTGAGCCGGGTATATCTCATCGGTGTGGAACTTTCACGTACTTCAATGTTTGTCCAAACATCTTGAATGAAAGTCCGATGGAGCTTGTATCCTCCACTTTCTTTCCCAAGAACCAATGAATTCAGGGATCGAGTCAAGCTAGTGACTCGGTGAACAAAAATTAGCAAAACATGGGTTTTCACCCATATCTCTGACTTCTTTCTCTTTTCTAAAAAACTAGTGTGGGGGAGTTGCCCATGCTGTTGTATATAAAGTAATCTTCTAGAGTGGGGGGGGGGGGGGGAATTCTGGCGAATTTGATCACATTTTTTACATTATAAGTGCCATAATACCCCCGTTTTGGCCAAAAAAAAATTTAGTGGAAGTGCTTCGCACTAAACACAATAAATGGTAATCAGTCCACCATGTCTAAATCACATAAGGACTGGCTAATCCAAGAGCAAACAGCTCTTGGTAAAGATATCTCAAAACCGTTGATGGCTGACAATTTGCCAAAAATTGTATGGGATTCAACTCACCATATCTTTAATCATGAAGAGTTGGCTAGTCCATAAGCAAAAGACTTCTGGTAAAGACAAATCAAATCCGTTGACAGCTTATGGTTTGCTCAAAATCATATGGTTATCAGTGTACCATAGTTCTTACCTGAACTAAAACATTTGGCTACTCCAGAAGTAATGGCATTTGGTAAAGAGACTTCAAATCCATTAAATTTTCATAAAATATTTCTAGGGACTAGCAATAGTTTAGTGTGAGGGATTGATTAGTGTGTAAATACTCATCATTTTTGTCTCATCTGAACTGCCAAAACATCCAAAAACACTCAAAAATGCATCAAAATACAGAAAATATCACAGGATTGTGTTTTATATGTTTCAGATGCAAAATGATTGAAAATAAATGGAAAACGAACAAAGTTTGCACAATTGGCAGTTTCAGTCCCTGAACTTTCATAAATTGGCAAAAATAGTCCCTAGTATTAAAAATGTGGAAAATAATCATTCAAGGTCCCTTTATTATTCTAAGTTGAAAAAATTGGTCCTTGAATAAAACTTTTCATCAAATTTCAATATTAGTCCCTGAAGTTTCAAAAATGACAAAAATGGCCCTTGGAGTTTTAAAATTTTGAAATTATAAATTTGGTCCTTGGGTTATTCAAACATGGCAATTTTGGTTCTTTTTGACATCTTATGGAAAGTTACATCGCAGCCCCCTCAAAAATCTAAATATTACACAAATGGTCCTTGTGTTTATCTACTTAACCAAACCGGACCCTTTTTAATATAATCCCAAAATAAAAATCAAACTACCCATTCCCCTTGGCCCAATAAACTAATCCAGGCCCAAAACCTTAAAGTATATTACCAACCAGTCAACCCCAACAATAAACCGCCTCCATTGTTCACCATCTCCCTCACCCCTGCATCCACAAAACCATGTGGTTTTTCACCCCAAATTTCACCACCACTTGTCCACTAGCTCTTCCCACTCTACCCCCTCCACCTCCACAACCATTTAAGCCCCATTAAATGCCTGAAAACCCTCACACATTACCCTTAGGACTTTTGGTGCCAAAAATGTTTAAATGGCCAAGATGAGTTGCAGAGATCCAATGGCCATAAATCTTGATGGGATTTGCTCAAAGACCCACATGGAACCCAAAAAGTCTATAAAAGAGAAGAAAGAAGACAGGGAGAAGAGTAATTAGTTTAGTTTAGATTAGGTAATGTCGTTTTAGTGTAAATTAAATTCCTAGTGTAATTTTAAGCTTTTAAGTGTTGAATCAAGTTGTTTCAGTGTATTCCAAATCTTTTCCATTAATCAATTTCAAGTTTCAGTACCATTTCAAGTTGATGCTCAAATATATCTCAAATTCTCACATTAGTATAATGTTGTTATTAGTTGTTGTTTTGGACTTCTAAGATCATATAAGCTCCTTATAAAGCTTCTGTAAGCTTTTAGAAATAGAAAGAAACAGTGGTAATCATAAAATCAAAAATACCAAAAAAATATATAAAATAAATAAAAATAAAAAAAATCAATGTGGAAGATCAAGGAGCAATGGAGCAGGGCTGATGTGGATTGCTGAGGGTTAGTAACCTTGTGGAAGGTTGATAGGACAGGTGTGGTTTCATGGTTCTTAATCTTTGATCACACAGGATCACTTGTGAGTCCAATTTTCCATCTTCTTGGTATTATACTAATTCACCTGTATTTTTGTGCTTATCTCAGCTTAATGTATCCTATTAGATTGTTGTAGATCCATTTCATAGTTCAAATCATCCATATGTTTTAGAATTCACCAAAACAACTTTTAAAAGGGGTGTTTAGATGATCTAATATAGTTAGGTTTAAGGATGTTTTGATTGTTTTTGCTGGTTCAGTCATGTTATATTAGTGTTTATTAGGCTATTAAAGTCATATAATCTAGTGCTTGTTTAGTAGATAGTCAAAATCTATTTCTAATCTCATTTCAGTGTAACTGTCTAGGTTTAAGGCTCCATAACCTCTATAATCAGTTAAAAAGTTGTTAGTTTAGTTTATTATAGCCTTATTACACCTTATTATTATGTTCACAGTTCATTAGAGTGAATCAAAATCCACAAAAGTCAAACTAAGTCTCAAATTTCAAAAAGTCAATTTCATAAGCCTGTCAGTTTTACAAATATGGTGAGATTTTTCATGATCTTATTTTTGAGTATTAGCTTTTGAAACTTTTGGATTATTGATATTTGGCAGTAGTACTTGTTGATACTAATTTTTGCTTATTTTAATAATTTTATTTAAGTGCTTATTAAACCTTAGCTTTTGGCCTGTTTCATCAAAGTATGCCCTGCACCAGGGGATCGGGTTTTCAGCCAAACTTCAAGGTTCAGGGCTTATTTCATGCTTTCTAGTTCATTAGGTAGGGTTGCATGTCCCATCAAAGTTGTCCATTTCCTGAGTGTATGCTGATTCATCAGCATAAACCGCCCAACTTCCATGCCCTCTCCTGTGTTTGTTTGTGGGACCCAGAGGTCAAACTTTGGGTTTTTGAAAAGCCAATAAGCTCAGCTTATTGGATAAACTTTCAGATTGGGCTTCCAATCACCCTGGTGGGCTCCACATTGGCCTAAACGCTGCCCTGGTGGCCTGTTTCATACTCAGCTTTTGGTATTTGCGTATTTACTTATTCCCAGCTTATTTCTTGTGCTTTTCTGTTTTATTTTGCTTATTTCAAGTATCTTTAGGTCTGTTGTAGCTTATTTGTACTTAAGACCTCATGTGATAGCTTTTTCAAGTTTCATCAAGTCCTAATAAGCTACAATTTCAAATCTGATAAGCATTTGAGCTTCTCATTGTGTTTATTCTTGTGATTCAGCCATAGTACCTTTATTAAAGTTACTTATTTTAAGTATTTAAATAAATTTGTAAAAAGAAAATACATAAAAGTCAAAAATAAATTAAGTGATAGTTTCTATTTAAGCTCTTTAGCTTATTTTCAACTTATTTCAAAAGCTAACTTCTTTTTTATAATTTTTCTAGGTTCTAGTAGTTATAAAATAATTTTAGAAAAAGTTTCATATGTTTTACTGTTCATTTGCTATTTTTCTTAATTTTAATTAGTTTAAATTAATTAATAATTAGTTTTTAATTAATAATAATTAGATAAAAAGTCTTAAAAATATAATTTTAATTTTAAAATTAGTTTTAAGTTATTTTGGATTTTTCCAAATATTATTTTCATTTTTCGAGTGTAATTTTATAATTAGTTATAATTTAGGTTAATTTAAATAATTAAAAGTAATTAGGAAATTAGTAATTAATTAATAATAATTAATTAATTAGTGTAAAAATTATTTTTCTTTTTCTAAAAATTTTCTTTTATCATTAGGATTGTAAAAATGTAATTTTCATATCCGTAGGTATTTTATTTCTTAAAACTCGCGTTTAATTTCGTATGTTTACGTAACTTTAAATCAAACGTACGCGTTTTTAGGTTTTAAACGTTTCTGGGTTTTCTAATTTCACGTTCTTGTTAATATAGCTTATTTAAGCTATTTTCTTTTACATTTCCTTAGTTTAGTCAATCACTCACTTATACCCTTTCACATTTAAATTCACCCGATCACAAACCCATTTTTATACCATCACACCTCGTCGGGACATAACGACCAGGGGAAACACTGTATTCCACGGAAGCATTGGCCCTAAGCTGTTTGACCTTGTTGACCATTCACTTGGTCAATTTAGGTTGACCGTTTGGAGCCAATCAATCCTCATGGTCAAAATAGTCACAAGCCTTTTATCCATTCTTTTATAACTGATTATGTGTGGTTTTACTTGGAAATGTTATGGCAAACATATTCTTATCGGATATTTTGTTCCATATTGTGATATGCAGTCTGTCATATGGTCTGATAAAGGTGGTACAGTTTTAAACAATCTTTTGTGGTCAATACATGGTCTGATAAAGGTGGTTTGCTTAGTAGCGAGTTGAAGTATTTCTTCACAGCGTGTTGCCTGGAATCTTTAATATGTTTTGGTTTGTTGCCGAAAGAAGGGAAAATGACAAAATGGGTTGAAAATGACATTCTTGTCAGTTTGCAGTAGCGATTTGGTGTTCATTGGTGTAGCGATTTGTCTTTGAGAATCAATTTTATTTGCAAAATCAAAACGAAATGCTGCCAAAATTTTTCTTGAAAAGTGACCATAAAAGAAAAATGATCAAGATGAAGATGAAAATGACCAGTTGACCACAAATACCAACAACTCCTACTGTCTTCAGTTCTTCAGTTCAACTTTATGCCAATCTTTTTTACAAGTTTGAACAATCACATCATAGATCCCAACTTAATGACTCAAACGAAAAGTAAAATGATCTCAGATTTTTATTCGTTGTACTACAAAGACACATCTAGACCATTCATGGCCTGACACACGAAATATTATCATCATAGATCTAAACATATACGACAACAAGCTTACAAGATCTCAGACTCGTTCCTTTTGATCAAAATTGGTTACAGATTCTTGTGGAACTTATTTCTTCATCGATCCTTATTTTTGAAGCATAACTTCATTTATATCCGACACAAGCAAGATAAAGAAAATAACAACTCTGTTATTTTTGTTTCTTTCGTTTGTTCATAAACAAAAATGAAAAAATTGCCAACGAACCTACCTGTGATCTTTAAAAGGATCTTGAAGTCGAAGTGCTACATGAATCGAAGTCCTGATACAAAAAGCAATAGGCATATGTTTTTGGTGTACGATAAGAAGACTGAGTTGAGAATCAAAGGCATAGATTGAGTTGTTGTTTAGATTAATCAGTCACAACGGGGATGAATCTTGTTAACTAATTTATGAGCTGCTTTGTGTTCGTTTGATTTTGTCTGCAAAAACGAGAGGGAAATAGATGGAGTAAAGGGGGCGGACAAAGTTTATGAGTGTATTAGGGTTACTCTAATTTAGGGGTGATTAGTACTATATAGTGTGCTAATTAGGGTTGAAGTATCATAATTGATTTGGGCTCTTAAAACTCTGTGTTTACTAATTGGTGTAGGCTTGAGTGGTATTAATTTTGGGCCACGAATGTTGTGATGTTTGTAAATTTGGGATGTTATTGGGCTAGCTTCGATTATTATACTTTTGGGATGATTTGCAACACAAAGCGTGGACTGGGCTTATAATGTCATTTTATTTGGATCCTAAATGCTTACAACTTGGTTGCTGATTTAATTAGGTCCGAAATTTTCAATGTGATTGAGCTGAGAATTAATATCCACTGTACTTCAATAATACATTGTTAATTTTCGGTATTATATTTGGCGGAAAAGAGTGGTATTTTGGTCATTATCAATTTTCATGAAGTTATGCATTTTTGACATGAACGAAAAACTCAACATACAAAACCCTAGTTTTCAAACCTGATGCGCTCCATCGAAGCTTTAAATTTATAAACAAGAATTACCGGTTAACTAGGAACACATTCGGGCAAGTATATTGTTGGGTTTGAAACTCCTGCTATAGTGAAACTGTTGCTAAGTGAAACTGCTGCTAGTGTTAATGATTCTGCTGCTGATGACAAAGTGCTGCTAAGGTTAAATGTTGCTAACAGAATCTACTGCTGAAGGCATAAGAATGTATACAGTTTAGATAAATATAGAATAGATTGTGTAAATATTATATATGTCTAGAATATTCTTATCGTGTAGAGAAAGGTATTGTAAACCTAGTAGGATTCCTTAGTCTATAAAAGGAGGATCCTAGGGTTAGTTTGGATACGTATTGTTTACATATTGTTTACACTTCAAGGTTGTAAAACCCTAGCATTGTCGAGTGCTCGTATTAATAATATTGAAGTGTTGAAATGAATCATTATTCTTCTTAAGTTAAGCTTTTATATTCCGCATACTAGCTTAAGTATTTAATCAAGTTAACTTCTATATAAGATCGTTTAAGCTCAACTGGGATCAACAAGTGGTATCAGAGCCAGGTTCTAATGATAAGATTTCCTCAAAAGGGAAAGGATCTCAAGAATCTCACTCTACTGCTTATGGAGTATCTGCTGCTGATGGATCTGCTGCTAGTTCTAATGATAAGATTTCCACCAATGATATTTCTTTGTGTGCATTCTTGGCTGAGCTTACAACTACTATAAGGTCACATGTCATCAATCAAGATATGGATCATATTGATCCAGATGATCTTGAAGAAATTGACCTTAAATGGCAAATGGCTATGTTGACCTTGAGGGCAAGAAAGTTTTGGAAGAAGACTGGAAGAGAAGTCAAGTACAAGGCTAAAGAAAGTCCAGGATTTGACAAGTCTAAGATAGAGTGCTACAACTGCAACAGGAAGGGGCATTTTGCCAGGGAATGTAGATCTCCAAAGAAAAATGCTGATGCTCCAAAGAAGATTGTTGAAGAGTCAAAGACTGCACTTGTGTCTTGTGACGGATTGGGAGATTATGATTGGAGTGAACTGGCTGAAGAAGAACCAAATCTCTCTTTGGTGGCTGCAGTACAACCCAAAGTGCATAACTTTGCACTTATGGCTTATGGTTCATCATCTGGCTCTGACTCTGAGGTATCCAATGATTTAGACTTATCTGTGTGTTCTTTTAAATCTTGTGCTGACACTGTAGAAGAACTTAAGTCTAGGAATGAGAGTCTAATTAGAGAAATCGAACACCTAAAACTTGATAACTTAGGTTACAAAGTAGGTATTCAAAATGTTGAAAGAAGGTTAGAATATCTCAAAGAGTGTGAGAAAGAATATATTGATCAACTTAACCACAGAGATATAGAGATTTTTAAGAAAAATAGTGAAGTTGATGTTCTTAAAAATAAATTAGAACAAGCTGAAAAAGAAAAAGAGGCTGCTCTTGCTGATAAAGACAAACATGTAGTAAGAGTTCAGAAACAACAATATGCTTCTGACTTGGTTCATAAATCTATTGAGAATACCTTGATGAGGATAGGTAGTGGAATTGGATATAATGAAGTGGCTCCTCCAGCCAAAAGTGCTTTTGCTCCACCAGGAAAAGAACTATCCTTCATTAGTGAGCTAGACATTGAAAAACCTATAGGTGAATGTGGCTCAAGTGTCTTAGAAACACCTAAGGTTGAGGTTAGAAAATTTCCTGAAGCTCCTACTAAAGAAGAATGGTATTCTGATAGTGATAGTAATGAGGAACAGGTTAAACCAGAACAAAGTGTGAAAAAGGAAGAAATTCCTACAAAGATTAAACCTAAAATGGAACAGATTAAGTTTGTTAAACCTGTGTTAGGAAATAACATCTCTAGGAAATTGGTAGAGTACAATGAGATACCTAGAGAACAAATGGGAAGTTTTATCAATAATAAGCCTAGGGGTAACCAGAGAAACTTCAACAACCTAGTTTCACACAGATTTGGTAATCAGTTTCAATTACAAAAGAAGGCTTGTTATAAATGTGGTAGCTTTGACCATTTGATTGCTAGATGTCCAGAACACCAAAAGCCTATTTGGAATCAATACACTAGGGTGAATCACAAATATGTAACAAAACAAACTCACTCTCATCCTAATAGGAATATGGTTCCAAGAGCTGTTTTATTGAGATCTGGTGCAACTAGATCTACTTATGCTGCTAAAACAAATGGTGTTTTCAAAACTACAACTGGTTCTTTTGCTGGCTCTACTGCTAGTAAACATTCTGCTGCTAGTATGCACTCTGCTGCTAGTAAGCAATCTGCTGCTAGCACAAAACTTTCTACTTCTGGGCCAAAAGTTTTAACAAATACAGTTGTTGGTAATCACTTTTATGTTGTTAAGGCCTCAGCTTGCTGGACTTGGAAACCAAAATCTAATGTTTCAAACTCTGTTTCCAAGAATAGTAGTGCATCAAGTGATTTAAAGAAATTTAATTATGTTGATGCACAAGGCAGATCCAAGTCAGTAATGGCTTGGGTTGTCAAAAGAAACTAATGTTTCTACTTTTCATGTGCAGGTCAATCTACTGGATGAGCTTAAGGATATGGTTATTGTTGACAGTGGATGCTCTGGACACATGACAGGAGATGAGTCTCAACTTGAAGACTTTGAGGCTTTTGATGGTGGTTATGTTGCTTTTGGTAATGATCCAAAAGGTGGAAAGATTGTTGGAAGAGGAACTCTAAAAACTGGAAATTTGGACTTTGAAAAGGTGTTTCTTGTGAAAGGACTTAAGTTTAACCTTTTTAGTGTCTCACAAATGTGTGACAAAAAGAATTTTGTTCTTTTTACAGACACTGAGTGTATGATCCTTTCTCCTAATTTTCAATTGCCAGATGACAAATCTGTGCTTTTGAAGGACCCTAGAACTAAGAATATATACAGTGACCATATTAAGAACATTGTTCCTAAGAGGGCTCTAACTTGTCTAATTGCAAAAGCCATTGTTGATGAGTCCAAATTATGGCATAGAAGACTGGGACATCTGAACTACAAGACCATGAACAAATTGGTAAAGGGAAACTCTTCTCTTAGATGATGAAATAGAGACCATTTGTCTTGCCAATTCTGCTATTTTTGCTGGTTTAAATGATTTGGGATATGAGGGGAATCATACAAATTTAAAATTTCAAAAATCTCTCCTCTGTCCTCAATACAAGTTTTTGGTACATCTTCTCCTTCATTGTTTGAGTCCTAAAACTTCTGGGTGGCATGAGTTTAGTGCTACTATTGCTTCTGCAATGGTATGCCTGAGCAAAGGTAAACCATTCAATTTTTCAAAAATGATATTGGAGGGGTTGTTTAAAGGTGTTAAGGAGTCTGGTTCTTATTTGCTTTATCCAAGGTTTATCCAGCTCTTTATTTCAAATCAACTTACAACTTTTAGAGCCCATGCTGCTACTTATGATGTTCCAAAATTAGTTTAAAAAACCTTTACTTTCTTGATGAAGCATGGCAAAAGTTTTTTAGTCACACGTACAAATCTTACACCTTATATGGTGCAACTTGTGCAAAATAATCAGGGTGAAGGATCAGGAAATCCCACTGACTCCCATCACACACCCAATTTTACTGCATCTATTACAGAACCCAAAATACTCTATACCCGTAGGAAAACCAAAAACGACACTAATCCACCTCAGGATAGTGTTAGTATGGCTGTACCAGATGAGGCTGTCCTAGGTGATGGAGAGGACATGTTGGCAAGGGCTGTCACTACTGCTTCTAGCTTAGCAGCAGAGCAGGATAGTGATAACATAATTAAGACCCAAACCAAGGCAACATCTAGAGAAGATGATTCTTCTGAATCAAATTCTCAGGATGGTAACCCTAGTCAAATGGCAAATACAGGGGGCTTAGATGATCAAACTAGGTTTGATACTGAGTTTTTGTCCCAAGATTCACCTCTCGGACCAGGTCACACAGGTCGAAGTGATGAGGACAGGATAGAGACAAATGAATTGACGGAAAATATTGTACATGATGACAATGTCCATGATTCACCTCTCGGACCAGGTAACACAGGTCGAAGTGATGAGACTATTATGAAACTCATTCAGGAATTAACGGTTACTTGTACCAACTTGGAGGTGAAGTGTACTACACTGGAAGACAAAGTTCTTAATCTATCTTTTGTTGTTGCTGATCAGAACATACTCATTCTCAAATTGCAAAAACAAATTAAGAACTTCAAGAAATCAAGATCTTCAACCTCCTTGAAAAGATTGAAGAAAGTGGGCACTTCTTAGGTTGTTAGTTCTCCTGCTCTCTCTACTCACTTGGAAGAGGATGCTTCCAAACAGGGGAGGAATGAAGAGAAATGGGTTCAGGGGAGGCAAGTTTGAAGAAGGTTGATAGTGCTCTGGTTATGAAGGTTGATAGTGCTCTGGTTTCAGGGGAGGTTCCAGTTATTGGAGATATGGATGTGGAAAGTCCTCAGGATGCTGAAAATTTTGTGATTGCTGATAAATCAGGGAATGAAGTTGTTATGGAAGAGGTAATTGCTACTCAAGAGAAGGTGGTGGAAAAACTTAAGACTTTGGAGCCTGAGCAATTAGTGAAGGCAACAGGGTTGATGGGTGAAGCTTTGATGAAGTTGGGAGACTTGGTGGAAAACAAAAGTCTTGACTCTGCTGCTCAAGAATCTGCTGCTAAGGATTTTGTTGATCCTGCTGCTAGTGGATCTGCTGATGCACAAGACTCTACTGTTGGGTCTGGTGACAATGCTGCTGCTGAAGCTATGGTATTATTAAGCAAGAAGACTACACCACTACCAACTCCTTCACTACCACAACAAACAACAACAAGAATCACAAAATCAGCACCAAGAAAACCTGAAAAAGGGATTATTATAAGAGAACCTGCTGCTCAACAAAAGAAGATTATTTCTTCATCTTCTACTGATAAAGGAAAGGGCAAGCAAGTTGAAAACCCAAGGATTATGTATAAAGGGGTTGATTTCACTAATGTACCTTTTGAATCTTGGCCTAAGGAATTACAAGTTGAACATGATACAGTTGCTGCACTTAGAGAACAAGAATTGATTGATATGGAAGAGCAACAGTTGGCTGAGAAAGAGACTGAAGATTTAAAGAGGTATGATGAATGGTTAAATAAGAAGATAAGAATGGATACTGACATTGAACTCAATAAGATGATAAAAGTTGAAGAAAATGAAGTTCCAACTTTTGATGTGCAATCTTGGGTAAGAGAGTTCAGTGCTAAGAAGAGAAAAGAAGATGTTGCTGCTAGAAGAAAGAAAAAGATACTTAGAGGTCCAACTGCATTAGAACAAAGAAGGGAGTATGAAAGGTATCTAAAGAACATGGCTGGATGGAAGTTGGTACAGTTGAAACCTTATTCTGATAAAGAGGTTTTTGACTTGTATCAACAAGCTAAGAGGATAACTGATACTTTTTATCCTATGGGTTGTGCTGAGGATTTGGAACAAATTACTCAGATGAACAAGAAATTGGTACCTGAAAAAGTAGCTGAAGTAGAGCATGTTCAAGAAGCTGATGTTGTTAAGCAGCTTGATATTGATGCAGCTAAGCTTACTTCTTCTGTGCAAGGTGGTAAAAGAAAAGGAGTTGTTCATAAGTCATTTGCAAAGAAGAAGAGAAAGATAGGGGAAGAAAGCAGTTCTATGCCTAAAGGAGATGAGTTTAAACATGATTATGATCATATTCCTTCTGAGCATTTGAAAGAACAGTTGAAGGTTCTCACTATGGTTGGAAAGATGGAGGAACCTGAAGTAATTGATGCTAAGCCAATTGGTATTAAATATCCTATCTTCAAAGTAGCTACAGGATATGATACAAAGATTGGAGGATTTCATGATGTGGAGAGATCTGATGGAAAAACTTATAGGTTTCTCAGATTTCAACAAATGTTATACTACTTTGATAGAGAGGATGTTGACGATTTATGGAAGCTATATAAGGAAAAGTTTGGGGCTAAGAAGTTTGATGGTGAAAAATATGAAATAGAGAAAATGGATCATATAAAGACTAAGTATGATAATGTTCTCTGGAGAGCTCTGAAACTTATGTATGAACCTTCCATGGATGATTCTGAATGGACAGAGATAGTACAATATAAGGTAAAACAATGGAGACTTTTTCAAGACTCTGGAATTCATATGTTAACCATTGGACCAATTATCTTATATATGCTAGCTGAAAAGGATTACCCAGTGGTAAGATACTGGAATACTGTCAATCAGATGGTTAATAGTACTAGATCACTTAAGTTGCAGAAAGACTATGATTATGATGATCAAGCATTCAATTTGCTGTCAAAGTATAAGAAGATATTTGATCAACTGAATTCTCAAGGTTTGAAGTGTTTGGAAGCATCCTCCTAGTGATTAACTGAGCTTTGAAGAAACTTACTTATTTAGAAATAAATAATAAGTTTAGGGGAGGATTGTTGGGTTTGAAATTGCTGCTATAGTGAAACTGTTGCTAAGTGAAACTGCTGCTAGTGTTAATGATTCTGCTGCTGATGACAAAGTGCTGCTAAGGTTAAATGTTGCTAACAGAATCTACTGCTGAAGGGATAAGAATGTATACGGTTTAGACAAATATAGAATAGATTGTGTAAATATTATATAAGTCTAGAATATTCTTATCGTGTAGAGAAAGGTATTGTAAACCTAGTAGGATTCCTTAGTCTATAAAAGGAGGATCCTAGGGTTAGTTTGGATACGTATTGTTTACATATTGTTTACACTTCAAGGTTGTAAAACCATAGCATTGTCGAGTGCTCGTATTAATAATATTGAAGTGTTGAAAGTGAATCATTATTCTTCTTAAGTTAAGCTTTTATATTCCGCATACTAGCTTAAGTATTTAATCAAGTTAACTTCTATATAAGATCGTTTAAGCTCAACTGGGATCAACATATACCCTAGTCAATTGTAGTATAGTAGTGGTAAGTCAAGGTCGTCCCAAGAGACTTGGTTGCAGTAAAGTGTCGTTTGTTTGTTTAAGCAAGTAACAAGTTGGTCTTTATGATTGTCACAGATCAAACCACAAGAAAAGCAATATGAGAACAAGAACACAAAGACCATACATGTTTAGTCAAATGATCACATGGATATTAGGATGTTTAGTTTGGAAAACATATTATCAAAGGTAATCCTTATGACCTTTAGAGCCAATAATAATTTAGTGTTTTATAAATCAAATATACATAAGCCACAATCAAATGGTTATATCATGAACCTTATATCGAAACAACAACAAAGAATCCTTTCGTCCAAGACTTTGATGCCATTAATTTGTTAAGTTCCATTTACTTGGAAAATGATTTGAACACATATTCAAAAGATGCCTTTCGACCTTTAGTCCAAATTAAACCTTTATTTGTTATGTTTATTAAGTTCCTTATACAATAATCACAAAGTACAAGACCAAAACCATTCGTCGACTAATGAATTGAAATCAACCACTTTTGAGAATCCTTTCGACTATAGACTCAACAATGATTAATCAAAATAATAAACAAGACAACTTCCAATTTAACCAAATATGATGTCTTTCATCATAAACCAAACAAAATCTAATTGTATCCAAACATCCTTTTATCACAAGTTATCATATGTACCAAACAAGCATTAAGAGATTATCATTATCAAAACACATCACATGAAATACAGAACCAAACATGAGATATAACATTCAACATCTTAAAAGTAACAAGAGTTTACCCAAGGTATCTATTACAATAGGTAAAGGTAAAGGATTATAGCAACCTTCAAGCCTCCAATCAACTACAACTTCTAACCAAGCCGGAAAATAATACCCGAACACTTTCTTGAGCACTTGAACACCACTTCTGGAAATGGCAGAGGGTTGTGGCCTTTTGGGTGAGATAATAGTGGTGACAATTCGTCCTTAAGGGTGGAGGAAAGAATTTCACACTTTGTTTTGGTGGAAATTCATCCTTGAGGGTGGAGGCTTGAATTGCACACTTTGTTTTGGTGGAAATTCATCCTTGAGGGTGGAGGCTCGAATTGCACAATTGAAAACAAGCCTAAGCACTCTTATTTATAGTAGAAATCACCCTTAGCCTCCAAGCATGAAACTTGGACACTAAGTGTCATAAAAATGCCAGGAAATGGAGTTATTAGGGAGACATGATTGGACTTGGGGGTAAATGACACTTAATTATGCATTAAAAATGACTAGGGGAGGTCAGCATGCATCCATTCATTCGGTTGGATTCCATCCGATCCGGTTGGATGAGATATTTTGATCTAACCGATCGGTTGCGGGCTCCTACCGATCGGTTGGATTCATTATACAGAAAATGATAAACATGAAAGTTGTAGATCTTTCTCTCCCGGTTCCGTGGCCGCTTGAATCAACTAAATCGGAGTTCGTATGCTCAACTTATGGCCAAAATGGTGAAGGTGTGTCGGGAACAACGAATCTTCCAATAATTCTTCGTTTTAGCTTCTTTTCTTCATTCCACTTCTCGTTTTCCTTCTTGTACTTTATTTTTGAATCTTTGGAATGACAACTTCATGACTTTAATCTTCTCGAATATACTCCAATTGTACACATTCACTTCATTTCTTCATCTTTTCATCACTTTTTCCTGTTTTTGGCTACATTTGCTTGTACAAACACTTTTCCACGATTAAGTAACAAAAACATACAAATATGGCCAAATATGATGCATAAAACGCACCTAAAAACATGTACAATTTACGAGTTATCAAATCCCCCACACTTGAACTTTGCTTGCCCTCAAGCAAATCTAGAATTAAGAAAATAAATCCACATGGTGTATAAGAATGATTAACAAAAATGTGATGCAAATCCACCAAGTACAAGTACAAGACAAGATTCATCATTTTTAAGCTTATAGTGGTGAAAAATTGAGATGTTTGACAATACACAAAGATTTTCTTGCATGATTAACATTTCTAAACACCTCATGAAAAAGAAATAATGTATAATTCACTCAATCACTCATTTATTTAGGTTGTGGAGTATATATAAGAGAAATCACACTCAATGCTCAGTCATGATCCGTTTATTACCATAGGCTTGTAAAAGAAACAAAACTCCACCGACGTGGTGTAAGCACCAAGTGTAAACATCTAAAGAGGTCTTTTATTTGGGTTGTAATGTTAGGCTAAAGGGTTTATACCAGGCTTATGTTCAAACATCTTTTACAAAAACATAATAGATCGCTGGCGCGAATTTTTGACTAGCCAAACAACGGATGGTCACTAGATTGTACCTTGGCTCGCTGGCGCGTTATTTTCATAACGGATGGTCACCAAAATACATACTAGATCGCTGGCGCATCATTTGATCACTCAAAAACTCGGATGGTCACTACAATATTAATGCACTAGATATTTTCACAAAGCCATTACTAAATCCGGATAGATAAAGTAATTTGGTAAGGGTAAGGATAAGGCATGGGAATATTTATGAAATTGGTTTTAAAAGATAAATAAAGTCAAATCAAAGTCCTATTGTTGCTAGTCACCGAACAAACCACGAACCCAAAAATGATTAAAGTTACAATCTTTCTTCTTTTTGGACTTTCACATACCGATTCGCCATAATAATATTCTTCATATTTAGCACATTGGCTAACAATATATCACATAAATTTATTTCTTCATCTCCAAACATAATATAGCACATTGGCTATAATTGTCACCTTATAGTTGCGATGACTTATTCTATTTTTTTTCTATTTTTTTCTCTTTTTTTTTTCTTTTTTTTTCTTTCATACATAACATCTCCCCCACACTTCGCATAAGCATCACCACAAAAATTACAAAACACGAAGTTGCGCACCTTCATCTTTGTTGGAATGGCACACACGAATGACAAAGTGTGGCTAACTATTAATCATCAAAAACAATCCAACAACCAAGCAGCTAGCAACCCACCATTTAGACTTTGACAAGGGTAAGGCTAAGGTTTAAAGTGTAAAATATTTTTGTATTTTTCTGGATGTAACAAAAATAAATAGGATGGCTCAAAGGGTGAATTAAGGGTATCTAGCGTTAAAGATGAACGCTAACAAATGGGTTCCAAATACGAGGATAACTAACCGATGTGGTTAGCAAAAATTGTTGTGTAAACGGATGGCCATTTGGTTTATTCCTAAGGTGCCTCTTTATCACACGAATACACTTGTATCACACGAATGCGATCTTACTGTGGTCTGGTAATGATTTACAAGTACAAGTTCTAGAATAAATAAAATCACCGGCACACTCATAACAAAAGATTAAAGCATGAAAGATGTATGCTATATACGAAATAGGCTCAAATCCTCACAATTTACTGGAAAGAGCTATAATATGTGCTAGCAAATGTTATCGATCCCAGAATGGACTGCAATATTAATCGGGACACATCTCAAGTTTTTCAAAATTACAGATTTTCACCAGTGGATTGATCAAGTTATTCTAATATATTATCCTAAAAAAGTGAAAACAACTAGATCATAAGGGCAAACAAGTATACAAAAATTATTTTCAAATTGGCCCAAAAATTATAAATTTAAAAATTGGTTTCGTTTTTTACTATTTCACTTTCCCCCCCCCCCCCCCCCCACTTAAGTTATGCATTATACTCATGAAAAATAAACTTTAAAGCATGTAAAATGGGAAAAATAAATAATAAATAGATAGTCCAAGAGAAACGAAACTTCCCGGGCCGTAGAAATTGCGATCGAACTCCATATGATAAGTTGCTAAGCAAATGCTAGCATAAGCTTGTGAGATCAATCAAATTTCTTATTCAACAAAACATCTCCACACCAAATATAATGTCACCAATAATCCAATCTCCAAGAGCTTATTGAATCTGTAAAAATAAACTAAACTACAAAAAACGCGTAAAATCCTAAAACTCACTTTCGTAGGCATCACGATTGCATTTAGCGTATGCAACAAGCCTTTTAAACCGCTCGGTGGCCCGAGTGGACGAGTGAAGTCTCGTGAGGGTTTCCAGTAAACATACCCACAAAGTTCAAAATATTTTTATTTTAAAAACAAGTACTTATTTATTCACAATGTACTAAAATTACAAAATAACAAAACCGAGTTTAAGTAAAATTTTAGAGATGAGACTCTTGCAAGATCCAAAAAATATTTAAACTTATACGATTTAAACAAAAAAACAAAAGAACAAAATAAGATTTTTTTTTTAATTTACCGATTGGTCCAACCGATCGGTCAGACATCCAACCGATTCGGTTGGAATGAAAAATATTTACCGAGAGCTCCAACCGTTCGGATGGAAATCCATCCGTTCGGTTGGACAAAAATTTCAATTTTTTTTAAAAAACCAGTTTTACTTATAAACTTTTATTGATAAAATAAAACAAGAACACAAAAAGTAACAAACACAAAAATAAACACAAGTAAATAAAACACATATATACAAGTAGAACATAATACGACACTTAAAACAAGAATACGCAAAAACAAATAAGAGCACGCTAAAAGAAAATCACAAGCACAAGGACACAAGAAAATACAATTAGTCACGTAACACAAATCAAAACAAAACAAGATAGACTATGACAATCTTATTCAAAATTAATATGAAACTAATCCGAACAAGAATAACACTAACAAATAACACAAACAAAAAGAAAGACAAAAACATGCAAGAGATCACATAACTTATAAAACACAAAACTCACAAAACAAGAAAAATGCAAACTAAAAAAAAATGGGAAAGAAGTCTCCAACCGAATCGGTTACGGGAGGTAACTTATCGGTTGAAATGAATTGGGTGGTTTTGGTTGGTTTTTTTTAGTCAACAAGCAAGGGAATCATTTAAGCAAAACATCAAGAGCAAGCATAACAAACAAGCAAACATTTCAAGTAAACAAACAAACACCTAAGAACAAAAACCACAACCCCGACAACGGCGCCAATAATCTGTTGCGGCGATGCCGGATTATGATCAAGCAAACAAACAATATATCAATTCAATCAAAGAAACATCCAAAAGCAACAAAAAAACTAACAAACACCTAAGAACAAAAACCACAACCCCGACACCAGCCACCACCACCACCACAACCACTAGCCACCACCACCAGCAGTAACCACCACCACCATTAGCCACTACCACCACCAGCCACCACCACCACCATTAGCCACTACCACCACCAGCCACCACCACTAGCCACCACCACCACCACTACCACCACCAGCCACCACTACCACCATCAGCCACTACCACCACCAGCCAAAACCACCACTACCACCACAACCACAACCAGCCACCACCACCAGCAGCAATCACCACCACCATTAGCCACTACCACCACCAGCCACCACCACCACCATTAGCCACTACCACCACCAGCCACCACCACCACCACTACCACCACCACCAGCAACCACCACCACCAGCCACCACCACTACCACCACCACCATCGGCCAGCAACCACCACCACCATCTTTTTTTTAGTCATCTTTATCATAAGTATTAAATGTAGTGGTCATTTAAAATATAGTTATTCATATATCAGAATCTTTTTAACATGTTATTTATATTTTGAATTTGTATGTTGTATCAAATAAAACATAAATTACCTTTAATTACTAGAGTGTCATAATTTGGACTAAATTATACATTAATTAAGACTTACATATTAAAAACTTAAATAGTGATTTGATTGATTTGTATGAGAACATGAACAGACTGCATGGGAAGACTCAATAATTTGAATTAGTACTCTATAATTACTTTTTGCAATGATTTAGTTTACACAACCACATATATATGTTTGGAGAGTAGATTATTAATTAATTACTGTATCTAGAAGTTTCATCCCTAGCCACATAAATCATCATAAAAAACACAATTTCTTACTTAACCATTATCAAATCATCATCTAAAAACATGTCTGGATCTCATAATCTTGATGAACTAAAAGATTTTTGTGGGTCTGATAAACTTCACAAATGTCTCAAGTTCCTCTTCAGTCAAGAAATTCCTCTAAATGAAGTAATGATCTAGTGTTTGGGTGAGAAGCGTGATGAGCTACGGATAAGTTTTGATAAGCGCACCGAGAGAATGGCTGAGGTTTTAGATCTTAACTTTGATGAAGAAGAAGCTGCTGCTGATGGTTATGAGTCCCTTGAGGAGGTTCAAGTGATGGAGCGCCGTTTGCTGGAGTCCCTTTCGGCCATTTTGGTTGACCCTCGTGCTCTGGTATCCAAGAAGGAGGAAGCCATTGACGATATGGATTATTATGATCAGAGCTCCAGTTGAATGGTTGTTTAAGTAGGGTCTTTTTGGTTGGGTTTGGTGGTTCCTTGGCTTGTTATGTTTTTGGTTGTTTTGAAGGAACTGGTACATGTAATCACCCTCCTTAATCTTTAATAGCAATAAATATGATTTAGGTTTTTAATTATGTCATAATCTTGTGTTTTTATTTTAAATATACTTTATTTATAAGCAGTTGAGTTACCTTATATCTCACACTCTGAAATTTTAAATATGTATCTTCAGCGAATTTAGGGGTTTCAAAATGAAGTAACAAAAATGAAATCAAGCAATAAATAATCAAAATAAACGCTCTATATAAGAGCTTGATTGTTTTATCATCATTACAGGCATCCATTTGGGTGTTTATCAAGTCATTCATGTATTAGTTTTTTAATTGTAGGGTTATTATACAAAGATGTTACTAAAGTTTGCGTTTGTGTTGTCCTAAGGTAATATAGTTTCAAAGTTGTCATCCAGGTTACTAAACTATAAACAACAAAAAATTTGTGATTTTTACGTTTATACCTTTGATATGTTAACATAAATGTCATGTCTTTACAAGTTCAATAACCTGGGGGACAAACTTTCATTTAGGTCAATAACCTAGATGACAACTGTCATAGGTTTAGTAACCTGGATGACAACTTTGAAACTATATTACCTTAGGACAACACAAACGCAAACTTTAGTAACATCTTTGTCTAATAACCCTTAATTGTATGCTAATAAGATTTTTAAGTTGATTAGGTTACGATTTTTTGTGTGGTTCGGATGGATTATTAAGGGTTGCTTGATTCTTATTGTCTGCTATAGATGTTATAGAGTGTTTGGGATGGATTATTAAGGGTTCGGATGGATTATTAAGGGTTGCTTGAAATTGATGTATGGATATGTTTGCAAGTTAATTAGATTATTTGTGTTTAATTAAGTAGCTTGTTTAGTTAGTACTCAGGTTGTGATAACATTGCACAACTGTACTACGAAATTTTTTAGATTTCTTCAGGTCAATCATGTTCCATTGTTGGTAGTCTTCGTTGGCGACTAATGTATTTATAGTTTTGTCAAGAATTATAATCATTCATCCCTGGCAAATGCTCGTCCCAATGGATCATGATTGACCAGAAGATGTTGTGAAGGTTCAAGCCAGTCTGCATATAAAACTTTCACCCCACTTTTGGGAGAAACCGATGCTACTAGTAATGTTGAAGAAATGGCTAAGGTGGTACAACAAGACCAAGTTTCTACTGCTGTAGAGGTTTGGATTGTATGTTATTCTTTGTATCTGATCTTGGGAATGCCCATATCAGCAATTGTTAATGTTGTAAAAAAACTTTTGGTAAGTAATATAATTCACCTTTTGTGAGATTACAACTGCTGTAGAGGTTTGAATTGTATGTTCTTCTTTGTATCTGATCTTGGGAATGCCCATATCAGTTTCTACACTTTTTTTTCCTTCCTGAAATAGTGAATTTTATTAATTAAGGAACCAGCAACTTACAAAGATTATACAAGCAGTCAAATTGAACACACTCATTTTACTGATACAATATAAAAGATACATTCTACACAATCATTCACGAATCACGAAACTAGCTGATTCAATATCCACCATTCTTCTAGACTTAGCAACTACATGCTAACATCTAGGCAACCATGGAGAAATATCCCTTATTGGCTACATTTCCACTAAACAAACACCCTTCCTAATTCCATCCTAGTCAGTTTCTATAGTTTAGTTGTTTAGATTTTGTAACAAAATGAAAAAATAGTCTATAAGAGGAATATAAAAATAGTCTATAAGAGGAATATAAAATACCTGTGGCTCCCTTTTTTGGTATGTCCTCCCCAAAATTTTTGAAAAGCCCTCTATATTTTTTTCACCAAATTTCGAATTCTCCCTCCACCCATTTCCATCTCCACCCACGTTTCTCACATTTCTCACCAATCACCACTCATAGCCACCAATCACCAATCACCAATAACTGTTAGCCTCGCTCTTTTATAATGATAACGTCACATACGTGAAATGGACTAGATATGTAGCAAGTTGTGCCAATAGGGACTACTTATGTTAACTATACAAACTTGTAATGTGTAGAGCCTATAAATACCCCTCATGACTCTCCATGAGTCTATAAATACCCCTCTCTCTACTTTATCTCTCTAAAACCAAACATGGAGTTCATCTATTTTGATCAACCTAGACCTCCCAAATCACATAAAAATCAATACTTTCGATCCTACAATTGGCATCAGAGCTATGGTCTTCTTTTTCATGATTTTTTGTGATTCGTACTGTTTTTGCAAGCTGTTTATACCCATTTTTTTTGGATCTAAGAAATTTTTTTCCAACCTTTATAGATAAACAGTTTATTATACATGTTTTTATGTATCAAACATGGTCAAACAGTCACTTGTCCTTTCCTGTTTACAAATACTGTTGTGCCTTATCTTTGTCCGAAAAGTGATGTAGTACTCCGTATATTATTTGGTGACTCATGTTTGTAACAAAACCTGTGATACAGTGGTCAAGTGGTCTAATTATATTGGTCTTAACAAAAGGTGCCAGAAATCTTGGTCAAAATCATGCTCAGTATTTTTTTTTTGCCGGAATCTGGTCAGAAAAGTACGCCGGATATTGGTCAAATGGTCAAATACTCATGTTACGCTCAAGTTTATGCAGAAAACCCTATTTTTACGCGAAATCTTCAGATTTTCTACGCATAACTTGGACAAGTTATGCGTAAGGTTCAACTAAGGCGTAAAACCCTAACTTTACGCGTATTACTTACGCAAAAGCTAGGTCTACGCAAAAGTTAACGTTTACGCGTAAGGCATGTCTACGCAAAATATTCTTACGCAAAAGATTTGTAACAGGTCTACGCATTAAGTTATGCGTAAAGTTACCAAACTGAAAAAAAATAGAATCAAGATGAAGTAGAAAAGACCTATTGACTACAAAACCAAATACCAACAATTATTCCGAACCTCAGTATACCATCATAGTCCACAGCCGAGCCACAAAAACAAAACAAAACAAAATGAGATTCCAATATCCAACATCACAAACTATATCCCATCTCCAAAACTTCACCATGAATCTAAACTAAAACCATATGCAATCTCAGATTGTGTTCCATTTTTTATAATCTTTTATAAAGATTTTTTATGGAACATACATCATCATAGATCTCCTTTAAACTCAAGTCACGACATGTAAACAATTATAGATCTCAGTCCTTTCTTTCGTTGTATTTAATGAAAGATCAAATTTTTAAAGGTCAAACATATGAAAGAAACAACCCATCATCGGTCAATTTTTGAAGCACAACTTCATTAATATTCGAACACCCTAAAGAAAGATCAAAACGAAATCGTTTCAATCCCTTTTGGTTCGGTTAACAGAAAACACAAGGACGAAAACACAAACCAAAGAACCTACCAGTGAGCTTGAACTTTGATGTCGTGCTCATCTTTCTCAGATCGTGTTGATAATGAAGATATTAAGATGGGTTCAGATTTGTGCTAGAGGATTTGAAGAGATAAGATGCGTTTGATTGATAACTTCTGGTCTGAGTTTGGAGCAGATATTTTTTGTTAGTGGAGCGTATAAAGTGAAAGATGGGGGCGGAGATAATGAGATATGTGTTTAGGTTTAGTGTTAATGGAGCGTGTGTCTAATGTTATAAGTATTATACTTTGATTTGGATCGGGTTTGTTTACCAGGATTTTGGATGTTGGGCTTTTCGAATTAAACGGGCCGTGTGAGGTCTTAAATGGATTTTTGGAATGAATTCTACAAACGCTTTATGGACTGGGCTTACGACTTGTAATATCAAAAGCTAATATCTGATTTTTTTGGATATAAATTTTTTATAATACTTTGTAAAAGAGTGGTATTTTGGTTTACAAATTTCACGGGGATACATATATTCACAGCTAGAATTGTTATGGTTTGACAAGAAAATGACTACGGAGTTATTGTACGGTATTATCGATTTGACTTTGAAGTGGAATTTCAAAAAGTGTACTTATTTATCTCAAAGTCTAGGGGTGGTTGGATGCACGACTTTTGAAGATAACTTGTCTGCGCAAATTCAAAAAATTTAGTCTTGACAATCTAGTTATTACTGATGTAAGGAGTTACGTTGTAGTGCTCACAGTATAGCTATCACTTAAAGGAGTTACGTTGTAGTACTCAATGTCACACGAAGTAGTGGATTGTTCAAGCGGCGAATATTTCGTGCAACCTCATACATAAAGGAGTTACTTTGTAGTGCTCAGTATAGGTATTAAGTCACATCTATTGTACAAGCATTAAGTCACAAGATGGGATGATTACTTTGTTTTCAAGCTGGTCATATCGGGTTGTCTTCATATGTGGTCATTACTATTAGCCGGGGAATTCAAAGGAGCTTTGATTACAGGTTGATTTAAGAGAAAAGTATTGAGAGTATTTTTGCGACATATACTCACAAATTATGCTTTCATGGTCTATCTATATTGCATCAGAAGTGTAAAGTACGGGTAATTATGGCATGTACACAAAATAGTATGATGATTTCGATAAATCGCAACCTTCAGGAGGGAGAAGAACATGCCAAAAGAAATAGTGTTTCATCTCTAGTACGTTGGTTGTTCGAGGGAATTGTGCTTACACTAGAACCGAAGAAGTACTAATGATGTGTACATCGGAGCGTATTACCAACCTTCTGTGCAATACTATGTGAGTTATATTGTCATGATGCTCGCTGAACGACAACCATGAGCCTGCACTTTTGAATCTACTTTATCCGCTGCGTGATTAAAATTAGAGTTGTCGGTTAAGGAGGGAGCAGGAATAAGAATAAAGGCTCACTAGTTAGGAGGGAGTAATAACCTAACTAGACCATTACTGTTGAAGTTCAGAGCTACAAAGACCTTTTCCGTCAGTACGCCGAGATCGTCGGAAGAGAGAACTTCAAGTCTGCCTCAGTATCTAGACTACAGAGACTCTGCGCTTCAACAATGTCAACATAGTTTACTATTGTTGTAGTTTTACATTGTTAATGTATTTATAGGTCTGATTGTAACCATTCACGTGTGACGATATCTTGGAGGGAGATTGTTAGCCTCGCTCTTTTATAAAGATAACGTCACATATGTGAAATGGACTAGATATGTAGCAAGTTGTGCCAATAGGGACTACTTATATTAACTAGGCAAACTTTTAATGTGTAGAGCCTATAAATACCCCTCATGACTCTCCATGAGGGGTGTGAGAAATTGTGTAACTTTCCCTTCATATTAATCATATCCTTTTTCTTCACCCTCTCTCTACTTTATCTCTCTAAACCAAACATGGAGTTCATCTTTAATCATCAACCAAGACCTCCCGAATCACATAAAATTCAATACTTTCGGTCCTACAATAACCAATCACCAATCACCAGTCACATCACAGCCACCATTCACCAGTCACCATCCATCATATCACTTGTCGGTCCGGCCATCAACAACGGAGGGAGGTTCATTTAGATATAAATTGGGTACTTTTTTGAATTAGGAATTCATTATGTTGGAATTTTAACTTATTATTCATTTTCATTGTATATTTTATTTGTTATGGATTTGTTGGTTCATTGTTTCTTTGGTAATGTTAACTTATCGTGTTTTTGGCCGAATCGTTTAATTAACCAACAACACAATAAAGATAGCATGTTGTAATTTACACATTTTTCTTAATACACGTTTTCATATTTGACATTTGAAGCTTAATTAGATTGATGCCCAATACGTTCATTCCATTGTGTTGTTGCAATTCTTATTGTAAACCTAGCTTATTAATTAGCTAGACACTTGTGACTTAACATTGGAACTTCATCAATCTAAATCTTCATATATGCTTATATTGGTTTAACTTGTAACTTGTAGGATATATACGTTATCATTTGACCTAAACAATAATAGCATGGACAAGTCTTAGATGCCAACTTGTAGGACCAACAAATAATATATTGATGGAGTAGCAGCGTTTATTAAGTATTGATGAGTGCTTAATCACACATCCTTTTTAGACCTTAAATCAGACCAAATACACCAAATACTAACCATAAATGCCAAGAGTATGTGTGTTTTTGTATTTGTGTATGTGCAGGTACGGATATGTGAAAAATGAACGAAAACAAAGCAAAACCGACAAAAACGAACACGAGATTGGAAAAAGGTCAAAAGCCAGAGCCGGGGAAGCAAAATGATAAAGTAAAGCTCAAAATGACAATTGAAGTCCTCAAATATTCATAAAGTTACAAGAAAAGTGCCTGGTTAATGTTTGAAGAGTTTGACGATTTTAGTCCTCCAAGTTTCATCAAGTTGTCAGATTTGGTCCTTTTAAGAGAAAAATAAAAATTGATCCTCCATGAATCAAAGAGAGTCAAGAAAAGCCCTTGGAATATGTTTTGAAGAAATGACTGAATTGGTCCCTATCGTTTGCAGAATTACATAATTGGTCCTTGAGTTATTTTAGCCCAAAATTACTTAACTTAATAAACCAAAACCTTAATCCATTTTTACTTTGGTCCAAGATATCAAAGCCCACCACCTTCCCTGCCTACCCAGCCCACACCTACAACACGATCCACTCCATACACCCGTCCACACCTAAAAACAATAATAAAATACCAAAATTCATTCCCGCCCCCAAATATTACCCCAAACCCAGAATTTACTGTAGCACGAACCCTAAAATTCACCCCACGCATAAATTACCTCGTACTCTAATAATTACCCAATGATTGACCATCTAGAAGGAGTCATAGGAATGTCAGGAAGCTTCAGGAGAGCATACGTGGACCAATAAGGATGCCCTCATAGGATTGGTCACATCACACAATCAATCCAAGGGCTGATATGTAAGGGAATAATCTAGAAGTGAATCCAAGGGATGATAGGAGCTCAGAAGAAACACAACCTTCACACGGATAGGTGACCTGGCAAACCTCTCAGCAGGCTATATAATCCCCCTCCTCACTCCTTTGTAATTTGTCCAATTTTTCATGCTTTTAGAAAGGTTTAGACCAATTTTAAAGTTCTTGTCATTTAAATTTCAGCATTTACTTTCAGTTTAAATTGTAATTTTCATTTCAAGCCTTGTATTAAATTTCTTTTTATTAATATAATTCAAGTTTGTTTTTCAGCTTATTGTTCTATTTACTTTAGCTTAATATCTCTTTTTACTTTATCAATAGTTTTAGTTTTAGTTAATTTCTGTATTAAAATTATGTTTCTGTTTATCACATATAAAAAAATAAAAAATAAATAAATAAATAAATAAATAAAACATAGTTATAGTTGAGGGTACATAAGCTCAAAGTCCTCTGGATAAGCTCATTAAAGCTTCCTGATAGCTTGGATGAGCCTATCTCATTGCCTTGTTTCCATTTCCATTTCAATCCAATTCTACAAGTAACCTTGCTTTTTGAGTTTCTGCATTACTAGCTCAGTTACTTTTGTTATAGCTTTATTCAGCTCTGTGTAGTTTAATTTAGTTGTCTAAATATTTGCTCTGTGCTTATTCATTGTTCTAGTTCCAATTCTGATTCCACTGCTATATATTAGTGTACTCAGCCTTTTAGTGTTCAGAATGTTCTTTGGTAAATCTCACTGTTCATATAGCTTTTAAGATAGATAAGTAATTCAGTTGGATCATCGGTTCAGTAAGTCTAAGCTTAAATATCAAATTTGTAGTGTAAGTGTGCACTTAAAGGGGTGTTTGGATCATAGTGATTGGCTGAGATTGTTGTAGTTTCTGAGGTTGCAATTAGTTTAAACATCTCACTTAGGTAACATATAGGTTTAGTCAAGCATAAAAATAGTAGGTTTATTGGATAAAAGTCAAATTTGCCTTTCAAATCTCTTATCAGATGACTGTTGCATTTTTCGAGTAGTATAATCAATTAGGTAGTTACATATCTTGTTTATCTAGCCCAAATCAGTTGCATTTTAGCTTAATATTACATAATTAGTCATTTAGGATAGCTAGAATTTCATTTTAGTCAACTTAGTCTAAATTTCAAAAAGTCAAATTTGTCACAAAACCTGAGTTGGACAGATTTAATATTGGATCCATAGGCTTAATTAGTAGTTAGAACTAAGTTTGAATTGCTTTTATAAACTTTTTGGTGGTTAGACTACTAGTATCAACAGGCTTCTTTCATCTTGGGATTCATTTAAGCACTTTAAAATAAGCTCAAACTTTGCTATCTGTCACCACTTGTTCTGTTTCTCAGATTAGGACCTAGTTTAGAAGCACTTTCTAGCGATTTATTTAAGCTATTGGTGAGATTTTTGGGGCATAACACTGCCAACTCAGCTGCCTTTAAGATTCTGCTTTTGGTTCTCCATTTAGAGGTTATCCTGACAGCTTATTTGTGCTCTCTTTTCTGTCCCATAATTGGTTGGCTTATTAATCTGTTTGAGTGCTTATCTGCTTTTCCATTCAGATTTTATGTGCTTATCTTGTTCACTAGTGCTTATTTAGGTATTATCTAGGTCCTGTAGAAGTTTGGTGCTATTTGCTTAATCTGTTTTGGCTTAATGCTTATTCAAATCTGCTTATTTGTATATGTTCTAGTCCAATCTATGTTTCTGAGTTACTATTGGTCTAGTTACTGTTGCATTAAGCTTTTCTGAGTCCAAATATCATTCTGTCAAAGTTTGGTCAAACCTGGTCAAGGATTGCTTATAAATAAGCATTTCCTATAAGCTGATTTAAGCCAAATTGCATTCCCACGGCTTATTTTCAATTTTTCAAATTTTTCCTAGCTTTATAATAATATTTTAGATTTTCCCTGAAATTTTCATATTTTTCTGAGTTGATTTGCTATTTTTCTTATTTAATTTTCATTTTTATTCACTTTTTAATCTTTTTTAATTACTAAAAAATCCAAAAAAAACAGAAAAAGCCAAGAAAAATCCAAAAATATTTTAGAAATTTATTTTCAGTTATTTTACAATTTTATAAATTTATTTTGCATTTTTCTCAATTTATTTGCATTTTCTTTTAATTTTTAATTAGTTAAATTAGTTTTTTAATTCATAAAAAATAAATAAAAAGTCAAAAAAAAAATTCTTTTTCTTAAAATTTTCTTTTATCATTTTTTATTTTTCAAAATTATTTCCATGTTTGTTGGAGTAGCGTAGCTTAAAAGTCGCGTTTTATTTCGTACGTTAACGTTTATTTTACGTTTTAGCTTACGTTTTCGATTCTACGTTACGTTTTTAGTTTGTTTACTTGATTTACGTGCTTAGTTGGTTATTTGTGTTTCATTTTCATATTCCATAGTGTAATCTCATCTAAATCACTTTTTACCACTTTCACGACACGTTTCACGATTCGGGAATTAAGAATTCCATTCACACCTTCGTTGGGTTACGACTCGGGGAAATACTTTCCTAAGCATTTCTTCGGTAAAACAAACACTATACTCAAAAAGATTACATAAAAATGGCGCCGTTGCCGGGGAAGGTTGAAGTGAATTTTTGATTTTCGTTTTTGAAATTGTGTTTTGAAAACCTTCCTTGTATATATTTTCTATAAAAACCAAAAAAAATTGAAAAATCAAAAACACTTTTCCTAAAGTGTTTTCAAAAATACCAAAAAAATAATAAAGTTACAGCCTCGACTCGACCGAAAGGAGGAGCGTTGTAAACCAAATAAGCTTATCAATATAAGATCGCGTGAAATTAGTTGTTAATCGGATTACTTTAATTCTACAACCGAACAAGCGGAAAATACGGAAGCTTTGACATTAAATTGCAAGCTGAAGAGAGATCCATTCTTCTCTCCCGTTCCGTCGTGAGTAGTTTTGAAGAAAACGTTTACAATTAACGTAACGTTTGAAAAAAACCAAAAGAGAATAAAAAGTTTAAGTTTTTGAATTTTGTTTTCCAAAAATAAAAATACAAAAAGATTTTCCTTTTCTACTTTGATTTTCTTTTTCAATAATTAAAAACCAAAAATAATCTTCTTCTCCTCTTATCATTTGATTCTTCTTCTTTAATCCTCTAAACCGATAATTCTTATGGATCCGACTTCTTTTAATTGTAGAAATCCCTCCGAAGAAGGAGTACTTTGTGAACGGTGTTTTTGCAAAGAATGTGGATTTACTCGTGGACTTTGTATGTGTTATGCTTCAAGAACTGAACCCACATTCACCTCCGATTACGATCCGAACTTTTCCAATTATTATCACAACGATTTCAATTCATATGAGCAAGTTCCGTACTTCAATGATGAATCATTTCAAAATGCACCGATTTCACAACAATACGGTTGTGAGTATTGTGGAGGTCCACACTTTAGCACCGATTGTCAAACAAGGAAACCGTTTCCTTATGACATTCATTATCACGACCAACCTCCACAATATGAAATGATCGCTGCTCAAAATAACTTTACCGAGTTATTTGATATTTTTAAAGAAGTTATTCGTATAAAAGAACAAGTTAACACCATTACGAGTGATGAAAATGAACCTTATAAAGAAGAAAATTCTACGATTAATTCCACTCCGTCTTGTGAACCTTTAAATGTTGAAAATTGTTCTATGGCATCTCTCGACGACGATTTCTTTGAAGATAGGGTTTTTAGAAACAAAATTGAACAACTTTATGCTTCGTCAAAAATTTCGAAAATTCGTGTTGATTATGATGGACCATCGGTTCCTATTTCCTCTCCGGTGAGGGAAATGGAACGTGAAACCAAGGTGACAAAGGACTCGGTACTTTCCACTTACAATGGAAGTGCTAAATACGTCCAACCTACGGTTGTCCAAGAACAAGAACCGGAGACCATAACGGAAGTGGTGGAAATTCCTAGCTCTCAGAGCACACCATTTGTCCCACCTCCGGATTCTTCAAGATGTTTTTCGAAACTTGAATCTATTACTCCCGTTTCTTCCCATCCTTTCCTCACACCGGGTGAGGGAAGTGATCCCGTTTTAGAAGAAGTCGATACTTTTCTTGATAACAGTGATTCTATTTCAACTGAGATTGTTACGCCGTCAGATCCTTTAGAGCCCGAGCTCAAGGATTCTTTACCCGATTTTCAGAAATATGTTTTTGATACGGCTAAAGAATGTGAGTTATCTCCGATTGATAATTCGAATGATCGTGTTGAGATGTTCTCCGATTCTGACGATGACGATTCTATATCTTGTGGAGAAATCGAATATGTTGATGAAGAACCTTCTGAGCTCGTCAGCTTAGAAGAAGAGAATGATGAAGAAGATGAAACTGAAATTCAAGATGAAGCTCTTCATGAAACATTATTCAATTTCAATCTTCTTATCTCTCGAATTAAGGCATTAAATGATCCTCCGACTTCTTTTCCTATCCCCGTTATGGATAGTGATTTCTTACCCGAGCTTGAAATTTTTCGATTTGAAGAGACGAGTAGTGGCAATCCCACTATTCATGCTGATATCTCTCTTCCGGATTAGGAGCGTTTTCACTTTGAGATCGACTCCGAACTTATTTCCGATAATCCGTCATGTGACCCTCTTTTAGAGGATGTCGATCTATTTCCTGCTGCGGATGACTCGATACCACCGGGTATTGAGAATGACGAGAATGATATTCTTTCTGATTTACCTTCTTCTCGTCCACCCGTGAAACCACCCGATGAAGAATCCAGAACGAATGAAGAAATTTTTGGAGTGGTGGACGATATTTCTGAACATGATGTTCCTGTGCTTGATATTTTACCCACCCAACCCACCCGTGATTCTGAAATCGACTTTGCTTTTACCATCCGAGTGTTTCACCCATTCTATACTTATCTCATCATTTCTTCTTTCCACTCCACTGGGAGTGAGGATACCGTATTTGACCCCGACATCTTCGTCTTTTGTGACGAGTGTCCGTTTCATCTGCTCTCCCCAAGGACGAATTAATTCGGGGATCGAGTCAAGCTCACGTTTCTCGGATAACAAAAACAAGCGCTTCATGGGAGGCACCCCATGCTTATCCATTTCATCTTCTTAAATTTCTTATTTCTTAATAACGTGACGTGAGGGGGGCGACCCTTTCCAAACTCGTGTTTTTCGTGGTTGTTTGTGAATGTTCAGGAATTTCCCCGAAGTTTGAGGACTCTCGTGCTCGTGTTTTGTCGTTATCTCCACTCGAGTCTCATTCTTCGCTGCTCTTTCGGAAATTCACCATATCCAAAATCTTATCGACTAACGTTTATCTCTTGGCATACTTAATAAACGGCCTTAGATTTTACGTAGGATTACCCGTACCCTTAAAACATTGAGGACAATGTTTCACTTTAGTCTGGGGGGGGGGGTGAATCTTTGATTCAATTTGACCTTGCACCTTTATCTGAGCTGTTAACTTACGCAACTCCGTTTTCCACCAAAAATTTAAATTTTTGTCGCAAAAAAAATGATGCGAAAAAAAATGATATATGATATAATAATAAGATTTGACACCTTGTTTTGACTTTCCTACCGGCGAGAGTAGAAATAAATGTTCTGACTTGACCGGGCGTGTTGAGCCCTAGCTCGTCTCCCTTAACCAATATACTCAAAAGATTATCGGCTAAGCATCCGCGGATCTCATTACTTGGGATTTTAAATTTGCGGAGATCGAGGAATGATAGAGTTTATTTAGAAGTTTCGTGCTATACACGGATCTCATGACTTGGGATTTAAAAAACCCACGAGAGGTACTTGTGGCCTCCTTGTTCCCACAAGCTTGCACACCAATAAAAATAGATCTCTAGGATTAATTAAGTGTATACGGTTTGGGCAATACTTAATTTTTTTTCGTTCCCAACAAAATTTCTGCATATGAGGATTTGGTACACATAGGGGTACTGGCAGTGTTACGGTGAAATAGACTATTGCATCTTGCCGGTTCGCAGCCGATGTTGTGATCTTATTAAAGACCGTAGGACTTGGAGTTTGGCATATGATTATGAATATCAATAATAATAATCCAAAGCCAAATAAAAAGGCAGAGGAATCCAAAGCTATAATAAAGCAGCGGATATAAATCCAAAGTCATAATAAAGCTCTTGCATCTTGGCGGCTCAAAACCGTTATTGTAATTGAAATAAAGGACTAAGGACCAAATATTATTAAAGTGATTATAGTTATGCAAAAAATGCCAAGCTTCGACTCCGGGGGTTTCCCTAATAAAAAGCTTTCGTTTCGGGTATCAATCATGGTATGTCTCGGTCGTAAATAAAAAGGGGGACCTCCACAAATCGTGTTAAATCAGAGACCTTCATGTGGACCCGATTTCTGTATGCAGGGATTTTCGAGGGAAAGTCTGGAAACTACTTAGCGTTCAAATTTTGTGCTCTTATCGGACTAACAAATATCAAAACGAGAAAAGTATAAAGCAATTCATTTCTCACAAATTAAAATCTTGAGATACAAAACTTAGGACCTGGGAACAAGAGGTAATACACAAATAACTTTTGCGGGTAGTGTTAGCATCTAACTTGTAGATAAACAATGATTTTGATTTTACGCTTAGTTTGGGAGCTTGTGAAAAATCAAGGATGACGATTTTTATCCGTATGGTCTATTCTCTATGAGAAGTGTTTCTACTCGTTGACCCTGAAAGTTATCAACAGATATGAATTGATAATGAAAGTCAAGCAAACCGTCACATATATAAAAATGAAAAATACAAAAAATAGTAGTTGTAGTTATTATTCATGAAAATCGGAAAACGGAGCGTTTTTGAGAATAAATGATTTCACTATCTCTTTTGAACATCATTGCTACTTTACAACGTCAGTAAAGAGAGGTTTTGAAAATTATTTATCTCTTAAGCGTGAGGTGATGACATTGCGTGAGGGCACGATAATACCTTAGTCTGGGGGATTTTGATGAGTGCTTAATCACACATCCTTTTTAGACCTTAAATCAGACCAAATACACCAAATACTAACCATAAATGCCAAGAGAATGTGTGTTTTTGTATTTGTGTATGTGCAGGTATGGATATGTGAAAAATGAACGAAAACAAAGCAAAACCGACAAAAACGAACACGAGATTGGAAAAAAGGTCAAAAGCCGGAGCCGGGGAAGCAAAATGATAAAGTAAAGCTCAAAATGACAATTGAAGTCCTCAAATATTCATAAAGTTACAAGAAAAGTCCCTGGTTAATGTTTGAAGAGTTTGACAATTTTAGTCCTCCAAGTTTCATCAAGTTGTCAGATTTGGTCCTTTTAAGAGAAAAATAAAATTGATCCTCCATGAATCAAAGAGAGTCAAGAAAAGCCCTTGGAATATGTTTTGAAGAAATGACTGAATTGGTCCCTATCGTTTGCAGAATTACATAATTGGTCCTTGAGTTATTTTAGCCCAAAATTACTTAACTTAATAAACCAAAACCTTAATCCATTTTTACTTTGGTCCAAGATATCAAAGCCCACCACCTTCCCTGCCTACCCAGCCCACACCTACAACCCGATCCCGTCCATACACCCGTCCACACCTAAAAACAATAATAAAATACCAAAATTCATTCCCGCCCCCCAAATATTACCCCAAACCCAGAATTTACTGTAGCACGAACCCTAAAATTCACCACACGCATAAATTACCTCGTACTCTAATAATTACCCAATGATTGACCATCTAGAAGGAGTCATAGGATTGTCAGGAAGCTTCAGGAGAGCATACGTGGACCAATAAGGATGCACTCATAGGATTGGTCACATCACACAATCAATCCAAGGGCTGATATGTAAGGGAATAATCTAGAAGTGAATCCAAGGGATGATAGGAGCTCAGAAGAAACACAACCTTCACACGGATAGGTGACCTGGCAAACCTCTCAGTAGGCTATATAATCCCCCTCCTCACTCCTTTGTAATTTGTCCAATTTTTCATGCTTTTAGAAAGGTTTAGACCAATTTTAAAGTTCTTGTCATTTAAATTTCAGCATTTACTTTCAGTTTAAATTGTAATTTTCAATGTTGCAAAAATCGTGAATCGGTCCTGAGGCGGTCGAGGGCCTTGTAGCGATTTTTGGCCGATTTATCGCCGATTCCAAGGTCTAAGGCTAATTAATCGGCCGATTACCTTGTAATTCGCTCCAAGGTCCAAGGCCTTTCAGCTTGTAATCGCCGATTAATCGGCCTTGTAGGCCGATTTTTGCAACACTGGTAATTTTTATTTCAAGCCTTGTATTAAATTTCTTTTTATTAATATAATTCAAGTTTGTTTTTCAGCTTATTGTTCTATTAACTTTAGCTTAATATCTCTTTTTACTTTATCAATAGTTTTAGTTTGAGTTAATTTCTGTATTAAAATTTGGTTTCTGTTTATCACATATAAAAAAAATAAAAAATAAAATAAAAAAAAATAAAAAAAATAAATAAAACATAGTTATAGTTGAGGGTACATAAGCTGCATAAGCACAAAGTCCTCTGGATAAGCTCATTAAAGCTTCCTGATAGCTTGGATGAGCCTATCTCATTGCCTTGTTTCCATTTCCATTTCAATCCAATTCTACAAGTAAGCTTGCTTTTTGAGTTTCTACATTACTAGCTCAGTTACTGTTGTTATAGCTTTATTCAGCTCTGTGTTGTTTAATTTAGTTGTCTAAATATTTGCTCTGTGCTTATTCATTGTTCTAGTTCCAATTCTGATTCCACTGCTATATATTAGTGTACTCAGCCTTTTAGTGTTCTGAATGTTCTTTGGTAAATCTCACTGTTCATATAGCTTTTAAGATAGATAAGTAATTCAGTTGGATCATCGGTTCAGTAAGTCTAAGCTTAAATATCAAATTTGTAGTGTAAGTGTGCACTTAAAGGGGTGTTTGGATCATAGTGATTGGCTGAGATTGTTGTAGTTTCTGAGGTTGCAATTTGTTTAAACATCTCACTTAGGTAACATATAGGTTTAGTCAAGCATAAAAATAGTAGGTTTATTGGATAAAAGTCAAAGTTGCCTTTCAAATCTCTTATCAGATGACTGTTGCATTTTTCGAGTAGTATAATCAATTAGGTAGTTACATATCTTGTTTATCTAGCCCAAATCAGTTGCATTTTAGCTTAATATTACATAATTAGTCATTTAGGATAGCTAGAATTTCATTTTAGTCAACTTAGTCTAAATTTCAAAAAGTCAAATTTGTCACAAAACCTGAGTTGGACAGATTTAATATTGGATCCATAGGCTTAATTAGTAGTTAGAACTAAGTTTGAATTGCTTTTATAAACTTTTTGGTGGTTAGACTACAAGTATCAACATGCTTCTTTCATCTTGGGATTCATTTAAGCACTTTAAAATAAGCTCAAACTTTGCTATCTATCACCACTTGTTCTGTTTCTCATATTAGGACCTAGTTTAGAAGCACTTTTCTAGCGATTTATTTAAGCTATTGGTGAGATTTTTGGGGCATAACACTGCCAACTCAGCTGCCTTTAAGATTCTGCTTTTGGTTATCCATTTAGAGCTTATCCTGACAGCTTATTTGTGCTCTCTTTTCTGTCCCATAATTGGTTGGCTTATTAATCTGTTTGAGTGCTTATCTGCTTTTCCATTCAGATTTTATGTGCTTATCTTGTTCACTAGTGCTTATTTAGGTATTATCTAGGTCCTGTAGAAGTTTGGTGCTATTTGCTTAATCTGTTTTGGCTTAATACTTATTCAAATCTGCTTATTTGTATATGTTCTAGTTCAATCTGTGTTTCTGAGTTACTATTGGTCTAGTTACTGTTCCATTAAGCTTTTCTGAGTCCAAATATCATTCTGTCAAAGTTTGGTCAAACATGGTCAAGGATTGCTTATAAATAAGCATTTCCTATAAGCTGATTTAAGCCAAATTGCATTCCCACATCTTATTTTCAATTTTTCAAATTTTTCCTAGCTTTATAATAATATTTTAGATTTTCCCTGAAATTTTCATATTTTTTTGAGTTGTTTTGCTATTTTTCTTATTTAATTTTCATTTTTATTCACTTTTTAATCCTTTTTAATTACTAAAAAATCCAAATAAAATCAGAAAAAGCCAAGAAAAATCCAAAAATATTTTAGAAATTTATTTTCAGTTGTTTTAGAATTTTAGAAATTTAATTTGCATTTTTCTCACTTTATTTGCATTTTCTTTTAATTTTTATTTAGTTAAATTAGTTTTTTAATTCATAAAAAATAAATAAAAAGTCAAAAAAATATTTTTCTTTTTCTTAAAATTTTCTTTTATCATTTTTTATTTTTCAAAATTATTTCCAAGTTCGTAGGAGTAGCGTAGCTTAAAAGTCCCGTTTTATTTCGTACGTTAACGTTTATTTTACGTTTTAGCTTACGTTTTCGATTCTACGTTACGTTTTTAGTTTGTTTACTTGATTTACATGCTTAGTTGGTTATTTGTGTTTCATTTTCATATTCCATAGTGTAATCTCATCTAAATCACTTTTTACCACTTTCACGACACGTTTCACGATTCGGGAATTAAGAATTCCATTCACACCTTCGTTGGGATACAACCCGGGGAAATACTTTCCTAAGCATTTCTTCGGTAAAACAAACACTATACTCAAAAAGATTACATAAAGTATGCACTACACAACTTTCAGAAGATGAAGAACATCGACCCACGAGTTAATATACGACAGCTTAAGATGCCATGTCCGTGTACCACATGTTTAAACAAAATAGAGCAAACAGTGGATGACGTGGAGTACCATTTATTCTACTACGGGATTAATCTTAGATACAAAAAATGGGATAAACATGGAGAAAAGGATGAGCAAGCAACAACAGCCCAAATACCTGATAATGCAGAAAAAGAATTTGTTGATGACACGGATTTCGACATGGAGTCACATTCAGAAATTCCAACAGATGGCCCAGCAATAGTTGAAATGGTTAATGCTACGAAAGAAAATTTTGATGAGGATGACCTTGCCAAGTTTCAAAAACTATTATTAGACGCGGAGAAGCCACTTTATAAAGGATGTCCTGACTTCACAAAGTTGTCCGCAATAGTTAAACTACTCAACTTGAAGGGTAAGTATGGAGCTTCTGATAAGTTCTTTACTGAATTACTAGGATTGATAAAAAAAAATGCTACCTGCTGGTAAAGAAATGGTTGAAAAAACTTATCAGGCCAAAAAACTAATGAGAATAATGGGATCAGGATACGAAAAGATACATGTATGTAGCAACAACTGCATTCTTTACTAGAAGACTAACAAGGAGTTGACCGTTTGTCCAACTTGTGGGATATCAAGATGGAAGGTGGATAATAAGACACGTAAAGTGTATGAAAACATTCCGGCAAAGGTCATGTGGTACTTTCCAATTATACCAAGACTGCAACGACTCTTTAAGTAAGAGAGTATTTCAGAAGATCTAAGATGGCACGCCACAAGGAGGGTAACAGATGGTGTTTTACGTCACCCTGCAGATTCACAGGCATGGCATACCATAGATGAAAAATTCACCCACTTTGCTCAAGATCTGAGAAATCTACGACTAGGAATATCGGCTGATGGGGTTGACGTCAACTCAGGAACTAGGCATCACAGTGTATGGCCAATTTTATCTATCATATACAACCTTCCTCCATGGTTGTGTATGAAAAGAAAGTTTATCATGCTTTCGGTATTGATATCGGGATACCCGGGAAATGATATTGATGTATTTTTAGAACCGTTGGTTAATGATCTGCATACCTTATTCGAGGATGGGGTTGATACATATGATGCTTGTACAAAAGAAATGTTTAAACTGAGTGCCGCTGTGTTATGGACGATAAATGATTAGCTTGCACTTGGTACATTATGTGGCTGCCCATATAGTGGATTCAAAGGTTGTGTAGTATGTAGGAAAGATACACATTGTGTTAGACTTTCCGCCTCATCCAAGCAAAGTTATGCTGGACACAGACGATATCTACCATACAACCATGTGTTCAGAAAGCAAACGGCAGCGTTTAATGGAAAAGAAGATTTTCAGTGTGCTCCAACTCCATTGACTGGGGAACAAATATACAACGAGGTACAACTAATTGAAAATAAGTGGGGAAAAGGAAAACGAACAAACAATAACACCTCGAATAACCAAGAAGATATGAGAGGCAGTGGTTGGAAGATTACAACGCAGAAAAGGAAAACAACAGAAGCAGAGGGTAGTGCAAGCCAAGTAAATGAACCATATTGGAAAAAATTCAACATTTGGTATCGAAAGCTAAGGTATTGGAGACATAATGCTGTTCCACATTGTATTGACTTCATGCATGTAGAAAAGAATGTTGTTGAGAGTCTAGTCGGAACTTTGCTGAATGTTCCTGGAAAGACAAAAGATGGAATGAATGCTCGATTGGATCTGGAAGAGTTGGGGATAAAAAAACGTTGTTTGCTAGGAAAGAAGCAAACAAAACAACACTACCTCCAGCAGGTTACACATTAACGAATGCTGAAAAAGACATATTTTGTGAAACGTTAAGCAACATCAGGGTACTACAAGGCTATTGTTCAAATTTCTCTAGTTTGGTCAGCCAAAATGATAAGAAGCTCATTGGCCTTAAATCGCATGACTATCACATGCTAATGCAAGAGTTTTTGCCCATTGCTATACGTTCAATCATGCACCCACCCACACGATTTGCTATTATCAGGTTTTGCTTTTTCTTTAAAGCTATATGTAGGAAAGAAATCATCTTGCAAGAACTAGATAAGATGAAACAAGAACTAGTTGTGACACTGTGCCTTCTCGAGAAGTTCTTTCCTCCCTCATTTTTTGATATTATGATACACTTGACAGTGCACCTAACTAGGGAGGTAAAATTATGTGGTCCCGTATGCTTTCGGTGGATGTATCCCTTCAAAAGATGTATGAAGGTTATTAAAGGACATGTGCGAAACAGAAATATACCAGAGGGATGCATTGCTGAGGAGACTATCACGGAAGAAACAATAGAGTTTTTTAGCGAGTATCATAAAACCATGAAAACTATTGGTATCTCACCTGGTAAACATGTAACCAATGATAATGAAGATGGAAAGCCATTGTCGGCCGGCAAAACAAATGTACTTACCAGATATGTCTTTCAGAAAGCACATTTGTATGTAATACAGAATACAGATGAAATTGTGCCGTATATCGAGTAAGTATTACTAACACGTCTATTTCATTGCTTAAAATGTTGTATCAAATATAATAATCAAATACATTTTTTTGTTTCAGCCGACACACGCGATTTTTGAAAACAAAATACCCGGGTAGAAAAATGGCATTGCTGGAGAATGAGCACACTAAATCTTTTGCTAAGTGGTTACACGAAGAGGTAATTACTCGTATGTTGTTTATATTACTTGTTTGTTTGTTGATAAATATAAGTGAGTTGTTCCTGCAATTTAAAGGTAATATATACTTGTAATGAAATTCAGGTTGAGAGAGAGTTAGCGATATCCAAAGATAGTGTATCAGAAACTGTGAGGTGGATATCATTTGGACCACGCGCCAACGTAGTGAAATACGAGTCATATAACATCAATGGGTATACATTTCGTACGAAAAGTAATGATGGCATAGTTTACCAGAACAGTGGGGTTAGTGTTGAGGCAGCAGATCTTCACATATCCAAAGAAGTTGCAACCACACGAAAAGCATTTTATTATGGGATTTTACAAGAGATATGGGTACTAGATTAACGTTTTAGGTAAATTCCTCTTTTCAAATGTGGTTGGGTTAATTCAAAAATGGTGGGGTCAAACGCGATACTCTTGGTTACAATTTGGTAGACCTGAATAATTTAAGCCACAAGAATGATCCGTTCATATTAGCCTCACAAGTACGACAAGGGTTTTATGTGAAAGACCAGGCATATAAAAAATTGTCTATTGTCTTTAAAACACCTACCAAGAATTACAAAGATACGTATGACGATGTCGATGAGGAATTTAGTACAGTCATTCACGAGCAAAATGATAACATATTGCCGCGAATAAATCCACAAGCAAAAATGCCTACTATCGAACCGACTGCGAAGGTATTGTTATACGAAAATCAAAGTGAAGCACGTGTCATTCTCAAGCTGTAACACTCTGTTTAGGGATTTATTTTTGTCTGCATAACCTATTTAAGCTTTTGTTTTGCTGCAAATACTCTTTTAAAGGATTTATGTTGTGTTAATTGTTTAGTTCGTACTTGCGAATACTCTTTTAAAGGATTCCAGATTATAAAAAACTATAACTTCTGGCAGCATAAACTGTGTACTAGCAGTATTAACTATGTACTAGCAGTAGTAAACATCCTGCATATTTTTGTTATAGTTGTCATGTATATACAGTTTTCATGTATATGGTTATTCCTTTATATAGTGCAGAGTTGAAAAAAAAACAGTGTTTGGTATGAAAGATTCTCAATTTTAGGCACAATTTGTTGAAAAAACAGTGGTTGAAAAAGTAGTCAATATGCAATCATGACTAATAGACTGAACTCAATTAAGTGAATATCAAATTACATAAGTTATCAGAAATGTGTGACCATATTTATCGAATTGTGAATACGCTTAAGTAATGTGTGACAAAATATGACTATGATTTAGTCACACAAAAACTCAATGTAACTAATATCAAGGTTAATGATAACTCATGACTTCACACTTTGCTATAAATAATAGTCACATGAATATTTCACAATGTGACTATTTTGAATGTATTGGTCACATAAAATACCCTTATAATGTGGCCATAAACATCATTTAGATACACATATGTGATATGGTGTGACTATTGTAAAGCCTATAGTCACATGATCGTGCTTCAATTAAGTGTGACTATACACATTAGGATTTGGAAAGCAAACACACACTAAACTTTAGACACACATATTAACTTACGTGACCATATGTATCGAATTTTCATTACACTTAATCATGTTTCTATGGTTTAGTGTGACCATATATGACATTTGGTCACACTCGTCAAGTGTGTGACATATATTTGTCACTATTAAATGCATATCGTGACTAACGCTTCAAACTTACTTTTCCGTTGTCACACATTTCAAACGCTATGTGGCTAAATATTCAGCAAAGAATAGCAGTCACTTTTAAATAATGTGTGACAAACTTGACTATATAATTTAGCCACATACACAATTACCTCATGTGACCATATATCTATTTTGGTCACACTTTTAAATTGTCTGACATATATTTGTCACATATGTATATCTATAGTGTGACTAATGTTTCAAACTCATTTGTATCTGTCACACGTCCCGAATTAAAAGTGACTAAATAATCCAAATTTTTTTTTCCAGTTACCTCTAGTCACATAAATATTCAAATGTGTGACAATAGAATTCCGAAATGGTCACACAATTCGGGTCAAGTGTGGTTGTTTATTTTATTCTGGTACATTTAGTCACGTATAAATGTTACAGTGTGACATTTCAAAATTGACCATGCGTGACCAATAGAACTTTTTGTACCAGTGTCATGATGGCTATTGTGGAAGAATACCAAAGATCGACCATTTGATTTAATGCAATTGAGTTATAAGGATGATAAGGTTAAGTATTAGTTCTCATGATCCAGCCAGAACCGAAGGGATCTTCCCAGGGACAATCCTCTAGTTAGAGTAGAAGTCCTTAGGAATGATTAAAAAGGGAGAAAAGTGAGATAAGGGAAGAGTGCCGACTAAGATGGAGCTAGTACTGGAACAAACCTAACAAGGTCCTAGTAACGAAGTCTCGGTAAGCACTGAAGGGGTTGAAGAATGAAAAAGAAATATAATGAGAAAGGGTGAAAAGAAATAAGCCCTCCATATATTCAACCTAGGGTGGAAACCGGGTTCAACTCATATGCTACTGGTGGTTACCAAGGTAACAACGGTATTGAAGACAAGACGTCATGGACCCAGTGACGCACTGCACCAAACTTCCTTGCCACTCAAGTTCTCTTAAAAGAACTTGTTTCATTCTCACGGGGAACCCTGCATAAACTATCGACCGCTCAATGTGAGCCATGTTGACATTGAATCAGGAGACACCTCTCCAGTCTCCAGTTGCGGAATCAAAATGCACTATTGAGTCTAGAGCCAAGAGATCATCCATAAATCTCATTAGGACACACTTCCAAAATGCTTACTATTTCATACACTGTGGAAAGTAAGAAAATATATTAAGAGTCCTGCGCATTATCCTTGTGGTATTTCCAGAACATTCGAGTGATACATAAATATTCACAATGAAGATGGAAATCCCTCTTGAGTCAGCATCAAACAAGCTCATGGTGGGTAACATGTGAGATCCTTCATGGATCAACCTTGTGACAACTGGAAAGAAACGATGGGGCGATTCGTTTTGGAATCAAACTTGTTCGAGGAGATGAATTGACGGATACTTTTGGAAAACCCTTCGATGTACTCAACTACTTTCTTTCAAGCACATTGACTGCGCATAAGTTTCAAACAAAAGTATTTGACATAAAATTGATGTTTCTCATAAAACTCTCGTTGTATTAAAAAAAACTCTTTATCTAGCAATACGCGATTGTTTTTCAAAATCAATTTCCTCATTAATTGGTGAATCATTAATTCACCGGTTCACTCACTCCGTGTTGTCTACTTTGAGATGCTCCGGTTTGAGAACAGCTAGTACAGTTGTGAAACCCTGTCAAGGAAATTCTTTGGAATTCTACCTGATCACAGGCAGTATTTATACTGATTAACGGGGAACCGTGGTTCTTGCAACCTTATTCAACGAAGGTGAACAAAGACACTTTCGTGTGTTTATTGTTAACTGTTGTTTGCAGGAACACCAACGGTTGTAGCTGATGGCAAATGAGACGTCAATTCATAACCTCATGCTCACACTGCATACTCAAAATTAAAGACATCATGAAAAGTGAAAGATCAACAATAGTACGTCCGCAACTCTGATGCAAAGTTTCATGATCCAGAAAGGAGTAAGCATGACGGTCCGATGGTCACTACATCACATGGAGACGATTCCACAAAGGATAATTTGGAGATTTACGGTGGCTGATGATCTCAATGAAAGCTCAAAGATCACACAAGTCAAAGAAACTTATGCTCAAAGATCACTACTCGTCGTACAAAGATAACTCTTGAAGAATCAAAAGATACAAGGTAGAGCTATAATTCAATCTATAGAATGCTAAGATTCAATTTATTTTTTCTAGGGTGACCTCCCTTAGGGGGAGATTGTTAGGATTAAGAAAAAGGTTCGGTCACTGATAAGGCGAAAAGTGTACCGCTTTTGGGGGTCATTTAAGCCCGAATTCGTAATTATTTGATCAATTATTGCCCTAAATCATTCCTTTTGTCATTTTAAGAACTTTTGAGAGGAAATTTACAAAAGGAAGCATTTTGGACGTTTTTGGAGCGAAAAAGTGAAGAAAACGACAAAGTCTCAAAATCCTTGCTGGGAACAGTACCTGACGGCGTCAAGGCAATGCAAGTGACGGCGTCAAGATTGGCAAAAGAGGTGGATGTGGAAAATACACATGATGGCCCAGAACATTTTCAAGGCAATTTGGCCTGACAGAGTCACCAAGGCCGTCAGGGTCAAAACACATGTGACGGCCCAGAGTAAAATTACACATGTCGGTGTCAGAAGTGGATCTAGGCAATACGAATTTTATCTTGGCGGCGAGTTGACTGCGTCACAAGCTATAACGTGACGTCGTCAAGGTGTAAAATCTATATATAGTTTTCTAATTTTCATTCATTAAGGGTGGAACTTTTGGAGAGCTTCTTTGTGAAAACCCTAGACGAAATTTCTGTAATAATAAGGGCTTCAACCCTTGTTCCATCCATGTTCAATTGAAGATAAGTTTTCCAATAATCATACGATATGTCTATGTGTTGTGTGATTCTATCTTATGCTTGTCTTCTTTTTAACATGCTAGGCTAGTTTTTTGTTGTGTTTGCTTAGATGTAATGAAACCTAGATGTTGATTATTGGTTGATGGTTTGTTTATAGTAGTTGTGGATGATTGTATTCGATGTTAGGCTTAAGAAAACTGGCAGACTTTCAATTGGTAACTTGCTTGAACGTCTTAAGAAACATGATCGGAGGTGTACTAAGATTTATGGTTGTATTTAATGCATAAGCGAATTCTAGTGATCCCATGTTAGGAGCTTTTAGTCGGCTCGACATAGGAGTGAAGTAGGAGCTTATAGAGTTAGGAAATTTTGTACACGGCCCTACGACTGGTATTAAGAAATATAACCCGTCATCCATGCAATTGTAACAAGCTAATCAACTGGTAAAAGATATCTAGGGAGTAATGAAATCTAAGTAAACACATTTTCTCTTATTATTGTTTACACCACAATTTAGTTTTAGTTTATTTTATTTTATTTTGATTGCATCTTTAGTTAATTAGGTTAGTTGACTAGCAACTAATTCCACCCACTCCTTCAAAACCCGAGATTTTACTTGCTTTTATAAAAATACAAAAATACAAAAAGAATCATCCCTCATCTTTAGACCTAGTTTAGTAGACTTTTTAATCCTAGCGAACACTATTCGTGAGTTGAACGATCAATCCCCCGGTACTTGTCACTATACTATACTAGAACGAACAGGTACACTGCCTGGTGGGGATTGCAAGCTTCTCAAGATCCCTTGAGAGGTGTTAATACAAATATCGCCTAAAAACGTTATTTATATTTTACAATCTTTGCTAAGTTTTGTTAACGACAAAGTGTAAACTTTAGTTTCTAAGTAAAACATAATTTTAGTTTAAAGACTTGCATAATTAGACATTTGCTACATTTACATTTCATATAAAACACAACACTTTTTATATTTCTTAAAATAGAAAAATGTTAACATCACATCATGCATTTATGGTAAGTTTGTGTGTTTGACTTACCATAAGCTCTTACACATTTTTGGAAGCTTTCCACTTTAATTCAATGTGTATTTGACTAGAAATAAGTTGATGTGACCTTGGTTGGTTTGGAAAGATTTATTGCAAAACCTTCTGTCAGCCTGGCGGAACCCTTGGGGGTACACGGGCGGAACCCATCTGAGGGTTCCGCCGTATCCGCCAGACCTGCAGAAGGTTTTGCTATAAATACCAAGCCATATGTTAGAATTTTGGCTTCGTCACTTCTCATTACATTTCACACACATACATTCATATCATTCATCTAACCCCTTAACATTTCATTTTGATGTGAAGTTTCTTTTGTAGCAAAGAAGTTCACAAGTTCATAAAAAGTTACAAGTATTCAACACAACGTTGCAAGACTTGTTAGCTTAGCATCATGTAGACTTTGTGTAGTTTACACTTCATTTGATTGTGTGTTTTCAGTTGTGATCGGTTAGTATTTTTGGCCTTAAAATACATAGTGTGACGGGAGTTGTTGTACCCTTGTAAAAGAACTAACGGGAGTGGTTGTACCCTTGTAAAAGAACTCGACATCTAGCTTAGTATCGGTAATCGTGTAAGCGACGTGTAAGGTTTTCTCCGCCGGTGAAAGGAGCTTGTTGACTAGTGAAAGAAACTCTTGAGTTGGATACTCGGGGCGTGGACGTAGGGCAAGGAAAAAGTCCTTGTAGCCGAACCACGATAAATACTCGTGTTGTGGTTTGATCGTTTCTTTCTTTATACTTGCATGTTATATATTGTGTTTGTGTTCATATCTTTGATTAAACGGAAAGTTTCAAAAGATAATTAAACGAAAAACCAGGAAAACTATTCAACCCCTCTTCTAGTTTTCCACAATTGGCATCAAGAGCTACGTTACTCAAGCTTTTAAAATATACTGTGTTTTAAAACTTGAAACGATCCATGGATTTTGAAAATTACAAAGAACGGCAATCTATGCAATGACCACCACTTTTTGAAGCAAATGGTTTTATATATTGGAAAAACCGTTTTGAAACTTACGTGAAATCTAAAGATATAGATTTATGGTATATAATCATTGATGGTGATAATATAGCTACGAATAGTAAAGATGATAATCAAAAGAAATTGATTGCAAAAAATAATGAAGCTAAAATGATGCTTTACAATGCTTTGCCTAAGAAAGAATATGAAAGAGTCTTTATGTGTAAAACCGCCAAAGATATTTGCCAATCTTTAATAGTCACTCATCAAGAAAACTTACAAGTTAAGGATAACAAAATTAATCTTCTTGTTCAACAATATGAACAATTTGTTATTCCCGAAGATGAGATTATTGATAGTGCATTTGCTAGGTTTAACACTATTATTACATCACTTAAAGAACTTGATGAATCTTTTTGTAGCAAGAATTTTGTCAGGAAATTCCTTAGAGCACTCCATCCGAAATGGAGAGCAAAAGTGACGGCAATTGAAGAATCCAAGGATCTTTCAAGCATGTCACTTGACGAGCTAATTGGAAACCTCAAAGTTCATGAAATGGTAATGGACAAAGATTCGGAAATTGTTAAAGGCAAGAAAGAAAAGATTAAGTCCATTGCCTTGAAAGCTAGAGTCCAATCAAGTGATGATGAAGAATCTACTTCGGATAGTGATGATGAAGAATATGCCATGGCCGTTAGGGACTTCAAAAAGTTCTTTCGTAGACGAGGGAAGTTTGTAAGGCAACCTAAAGATGACAAGAAAACCTTTCGAAAAGATCGTGATGATAGGAAAGGAAAGGTTGAAAGGAAATTCTTTAGGTGTGGAGACACAAGTCATCTTATAGGAGAATGTCCAAAACCACCCAAAAGCAAGTCTCAACAAGCTTTTGTGGGTGGTGCTTGGAGTGACTATGAAGGAGATGACGATGAGCCAAAGAATGATGAAATTGCTCTCATGGCTCACATCCCAAATGAGGTGTGCCTCAAAGTATGTTTGGAACCGGATGAATGGATTAAAGATAGCGGTTGTTCAAGGCACATGACGGGTAACAAAAGCCTCTTCTCAACTTATCACAAATGTGATGGAGGTAACGTTACGTTTGTTAGTAAAGCTAAGAGCAAAATCATCGGAAAAGGTACAATCTCTCATGACTCTCTTTTTATAGATGATGTAGCTCATGTTGATAACTTAGGTTTTAATCTCCTTAGTATTAGTCAACTTTGCCGTAATAAGTATAATGTCATTTTTAGTGAAAATGGAAGTAAAATACTTAAAGATGGTATAACCATAGCCAAAGGTGTTCTTAAGAACAACATGTATGTCATGAAGATGGATCAAACATCTAGAGACAAACTTTGTATTACTTCATTAGATGAATCTTCAACTTTATGGCATAGACGTTTAGGACACGCTAACATGAGACATATAAAAAACCTCTCCTCTAAAGACCTAGTTCGAAACCTACCTAAGTTGAAATATGACCAACACTTTTGTGACGCTTGCAAAGTCGGTAAACAACTACATAGTAGCCATAAGGCTAAAAACTTGGTTTCTACATCTAGGTGTCTAGAACTTTTGCATATGGATTTATTTGGTCCATCCGCTATACAAAGTTATGGAGGTAACTTCTATACTTTGGTCATAGTAGATGATTACTCAAGATATACTTGGACAAAATTTTTGAAAAGTAAAAATGAAGCTTTTGATAAATTTGAGATTCTAAGTAAGAAAATTCAAAATCAAGTAGGGTCTAGTATTGTGTCTATTAGAACGGATCACGGTCGTGAATTTGATAATGAATTTCAATTTGGAAACTTTTGTGATAAAAATGGTATTACTCATAACTTTTCGTCTCCACGCACTCCTCAATCTAACGGTGTAGTAGAATGATCGGCTCCAAACGGTCAACTAAATTGACCAGGTGAATGGTCAACAAGGTCAAACTGCCTAGAGTCAATGCTCCGTGGAAGTATAGTGTTTCCCCGGGTCGTTATGTCCCGACGAGGTGTGATGGTAATTTAAACGGGTTTGTGATCGGGTGAATTTGGACAGAAAATGGGTTTGAGTGATTCGAATGATTACACTAAGATATGAGGAATGAAAATAACTTAGAAACACTATATAAACAATTACTGATGATCAGATATACTAAAAACGTGAGCTAAGTCTAAAAACGCGTTCGTTTGATTTAAAGTTACGTTATCGTACGAAATAAAACGCGAGTTTTAGTGAAATAAAATACCTACGAATAAGAAAATTACATTTTTACAGTCCTAATGTAATAAGAAAATTTTTAGAAAATTAAAATTATTTTTACAACTATTTAATTAATTACTATTAATTAATTACTAATTATTAATTACTTTTTAATTAACTAAATCACACTAATTATTAATTAATTATGAAAATTAACTAGAAAAATGAAAATTAAATTTAGAAAAATCTAAAATATTATAAAACTAATTTTAAAACAGAAAACCTATTTTTTCTACTTTTTAATTATTTATTATTAATTAAAACTAATTATTTAATTGATTTAAACTAAATTAAATTATAAAAAATACTAAATGACCAAAGAAAAATCTGAAAAAATTCTTAAAATTATTTTAACTAAAAAGGAACCTGAGAAAAATTTAAAAATGATAAATGCTTATAAATAAGCAGAAAATAAGCCAAAAGGGCTTAAATAGAAGCTATCACTTTAATTATTTTTGTCTTTTTCTTAATTTTCTTTTACAAAACTGTTAAACTACTTAAAATATGAGACTTTTGTGAAGGGACTTTTGGTGGAACTCAAAAATAAGCCCTGTGCTTATCAATAAGCCAAACAGTGAGCTTTAAGCTTAAATAAGCTTCAATAAGCTTGAACCAAACCACACAGAGTACTCAGGCCAGAGAATAAGCTAAAATCAACTTGAATAAACTTAAATAATCTTAAATCAACAAGAAAAACCCATAGAGTAAGCTAGTAAAAGCAAATAAGCAATTTCCAATTCCCTAGTGAACCCATAGGCCTGCAGGCTTCTTTATGGCCAAATCCAGCTTATCAAATAAGCTATAAAGCCACAAATAAGCATTGAACCTAAGAGTCTGGCTAGGGAGCTTTCCAAAATGTCCAAGCTCACCCAGTGGGATCCACAGGTGAGCTTTTGAGGAGCTTATGAAAAAGCTTGTATATACTGATGCATGAGCAGTACTGAGTCCAAAATGGCAATAAGCAGGGCAAAAATAAGCTGTAGAACAAGCATATGAGTGCAAATGACTAATGAATCAATCAAGCTAACCTACCAAGCTCCTCAGAGCACTAAAGACCAGACCCTAAACTCAAGGGATAAGCTAGATAAGGGAGTGAGGAAAATGGGTCAAAACTGTACCCCTGGGTGCAGGGCAGGTTCTTGAGCAAACACCAAATTTTGGACCCAAATTGGAGTGACCAAATAGATTTCAAAGTGAATGATTCTTTTTGATATTGAAATACAGATAACCAAAGATTATAAGACAACAAATTTTATTTAATTTCAATCACCTATGATGCCTATAACTGTCCTGGAATTTTGCTCCATTTTCTAGATTTCAACTTTTGACTTTTTAAAGTAACATGAGAAATTGACTAATGTGAACTTCTAATGATCCTAGATTAATAAAGATGTAGTTTTAAGCTAAAATGTAACTGAATAAAGCTATTTATAACACTGATGCATCTACATCTAAGTTTATGCAACCTAAAATCTTTAACAGTTATGCATACACTATGGATTGAAAGAAATTTTGACTTTTAACCTACAACCTACCAATTTAAAGACTGATTTATCCTATATGAACCTAGAGTAACATGTCTACACTGAATATTACTACTGAAACAAAAGCTATCACAGGGAAACAAGTAGAACCAAACACTCCTTTTGTGACTGTTTTTGCAAATTTAGGATGCAATTGATGAGTTTGGATTATGCAACTGAAACCAAAGCACAATGGTGATGAAGTGAGCTAGTATGAGCATCTAAACACCAATAATTATACCAAATGATCAAAGACCAATAAAATGCTACACAGGCAATACATTTGAGGAAATTTGAGAACAAGAAAAATAAGTGAGCAGTCAAATTACTAAAAGCAATAATACTACTAACTATTAACCAAGAAGCATACAGAAACACATATAATCACTAGACAATCATTACCACAGAAATTAACTAAAATCCAAAGAAAAATATAGAGGTTGAGCTCACAGTGTGCTTCCAACCAAGAACCACAAGTTACTCCCTAATACTCCCCAAGGAGTTCTAATATACCCATTCCATTGTCTGATTCAGCTCTGCACATCTTCTTCTTCTCTTCTCTCTTTTTTTTTATTTATTTCTATTTATTTCTTATTTTTTTCTATTTTTGAGTAAACTGAAAATTAAATAGAGGCTTGAATTTCTGAAACAATAACTTGTATTAATAATAAGTGAAACACATTACAACTGAGTTTTTTATTTATTTAGAATTAAAATTACAATGCTTGAAATAAAACTAAATTAAAGCTGAAAATCTAACTCCACACTCCATGCTTCTCTCCTTCAATTTATAGCTCCAATTAGGGTTTTTGAGCTTCATTTGTCACTTTCCCAGCTCCAATGTGCACCCTTGGATGATAGATTTTAATCTAGGCCGTTTGATATTTTTCGCGCCCAATTTCTCTTTGTCTGTTTCTTGGATTTTATTGATGCCAGGGGTGATATCTTGGATGCTTGTGTTTGTTTGAGTAGGCAGGGGGGGTTGAGTGTGCAGGAGGGAAACAGGCCTAGGGGTTATGATGGGGGTGTTGGAGTGTTGCTGGATGGTGGGGTGTGAGGTGGAAGAGGTGGAGTCAAAGCCAGGGGTTTGACCGGTTGGTTTTATTATTTAAAACGGATGGGGTATGGGCTGGGGTAGTACATGGGCCAGCAAATGAGGTGGGCTTGGGTTTTATTTTTGGATTGGAGGGAGTAGTGGTAATATAAGTGTGTCCGTTTGGTTTGTAGTTTTACACAAGGACCAATTTTGAAATTTCACCAAACATGAGGGGCCAAAGTTGTAATTCTGCCAAAGTATCATAAAGGACCATTCATGCAAAGTTTAAATATCCAAAAACCATTATTGCAATTTTTGTACTTTTCAAAATTCCCAGGGACTAAAGTTGTCATTTTTCAAACTGCAGGGACCAAACATGTAATTTTCTCAAACTTTTTACCCAAGGATCGTTTTTGATAATTTTTTACTTTTAAATGCCTTGGGTTGACTTTTCTTTCGTTTTAAACTTTCAGGGACTAGTTTTGTCAAATTTTGAAACTTGAGGGACTGAAACTGTCAATTGTGCAAACTTTGTTCGTTTTTCATTTGTTTTTAAACATTTTGCATCTAAAACATATAAAACACAATTTTGAAATATTTTCAGTATTTTGATGCATTACTGAGTGTTTTTGGATGTTTTGGCAGTTCAGATACGATAAAAATGATGAGTATTTACACACTCATCATAGAACGTAAAAACCGGACTCTGCAAGAGATGAGTAGAACAATGCTTAATGAACAAAACATTCCACAAAAGTTTTGGTGTAACGCCGTTGACACATCAACGTACATTTTAAATCGATTCTTAATTAGACCATTTTTGAATAAAACTCCTTATGAACTATATAAAGGTAAAAAGCCTACATTAGGATACTTTAGAGTGTTTGGGAGTAAATGCTTTATTCTTAACACCAAGGATTATCTCACCAAATTTGACCCAAAGTCTTATGAAGGTGTATTTCTTGGATATTCACAAAATAGTAAAGCTTACATTGTTTTAAACAAAGAAACCTTAAGAATCGAGGAATCGTTGAACGTAACATTCGACGAGAGTCCACCTCCCTCTAAGACATCACCTTTGGTAACTCAAAAGAAAGTCAAGAGATCTTAGGTAATGACAAGGAAGATGAACTATTAAACAAAGAATTTGTCAATGTCAAAGAATCTAAAAGTCATCCATTAGATGGTGTCATAGGAAACACTAACGAAAGAACACTAAGATCAAAAGTTCAAAATGAAAGCAACTTCTTTTGTTTCGTGTCAACCATTGAACCGAAAAACATTAATGAAGCCATTAAAGATGAGTCTTGGGTAATAGCAATGCAAGAAGAGTTAAACCAATTTGTTAGGAATGATGTTTGGACATTAGTTCCTCAACCAAAGAGTCAAACAATAATTGGAACAAAATGGGTCTTTTGAAATAAAATGGATGAAAATGGTATTGTGTCTAGAAACAAAGCTAGGCTAGTAGCACAAGGGTATAATTAACAAGAAGGCATTGACTACGATAAAACTTTTGCTCCGGTTGCTAGGCTCGAGTCAATTAGAATCTTACTTGCATATGCATGTGCACACAATTTTAAACTCTTTCAAATGGACGTCAAAAGTGCATTCTTAAACGAGTTTATAAATGAAGAAGTGTATGTTGCTCAACCACCGGGCTTCATCAATTTTGAAAAACCTAATCATGTTTACAAACTTAAAAAGGCTCTTTACGGACTTAAGCAAGCTCCAAAAGCGTTGTATGATCGACTTAAAACCTTCCTAGTTGACCATAAGTATACCATGGGCTTAGTTGATAATACTCTCTTCACTAGGAAGAAAGGTTCACATATTATCATAGTCCAAATCTATGTTTATGACATTATATTCGGATCAACTTATCAAGAATTATGCGTAGATTTCTCAAAAACTATGCATGACGAGTTTGAAATGAGTATGATGGGAAAACTCAACTTTTTCCTAGGACTCCAAATTAAACAACTAGAAGATGGTATCTTCTTTAACCAATCTAAATATATTAAGGACATGCTTAAGAAATTTGGATTAGAAGATTCAAAACCAATCTAAACGCCCATGTCCATGGAAACAAAGCTCACCAAGGATGAGGAAAGTGAATCCGTAGATAGCACTAAATATAGAGGTATGATTGGAAGTCTACTTTACCTAACGGCTAGTAGACCCGACATTATGTTTAGTGTTTGTCTATGTGCTCGTTTTCAAGAAGATCCTAAGACAACTCATCTCGAAGCCGTTAAAAGGATTTTTATATATATTAAGGGCACTACACATTTAGGTTTATGGTATCCCAAAGGAACGGGAATAGACACCATAGTGTATGCCGACTCGGATCATGCCGGTGACTATGTTGATAGAAAAAGCACAAGTGGTATTTGTACTTTTGTTGGACATTATCTCACCTCATGGTTCTCTAAGAAGCAAACGGCTCTCGCTATCTCAACAACGGAAGCCGAATACGTTTCGGCCGGAAAGGCATGTCAACAAGCTCTTTGGATGAAGCAAGCTCTTGTCGACTACGGAATTCAACTTAACGACATCACCATTCTTTGTGACAACAAAGGAGCCATTGATCTTAGCAAATATCCAGTTCAACATGCTCGTACCAAACATATTGAAATCCGTCATCATTTCCTTCGCGATAACGTTCAAAAAGGAAACATCTCAATTGTGAAAGTTTCTTTCGAAGATAACATAGCCGACATTCTCAAAAAACCTCTTAAACGAGAACCTTTTAACCTTATTAGGCTAGGCTTAGGACTCATGGAACCTACATTGTAGTTCTAGACATTAGACAAAAATCACAAAAATCAAAACAAATCAATAAGTCTATTTCTCAGCAGAGTCGACGGAACCCTCAACCATAACGGGCGGAACCCTCTTTTTGGTTCTGCCGTATCCGCCGACCTGCAGAACCTTTTTCTTAGTTTATATTAAACCAAACACCCATTATCTCATACCACAACTTCCAAACTGCTACTATTCACTTCACCACTCATCCACAACTACGAATCTTTGGTCCTTCCTTCATTCACCTTGCTCATCAATTATCATTGTAAGTATTCTAAACATGATTACACTCCTGATCTGAGTCTAGGAATTCTATTTTTGCACAAAAACAAAAACTTGGGGTTATGCATTAACTTGAGAAACCCATGCATGAAATTAGGTGTTTAACAAAACTAATCATGTTTCCCATATTTAGGAATTGCATTATTACTAGTTATAAACATGTTTACATAAACACCCCATGTCAAATTTTTGCAAAAATTTCTCACAAATAGGACAAATATTTTTTCGTCTCACATTGTGAATACAAAATAAAAACGTTATGTTTATAAACATCACTTGCATAATGTTTCTTGAATGCTAAAGGGAATACATAACCAATATGTATTTTTGGGTACATTCAAACGAAGCTACATTGAACTAGGAGTGCTTGGGTTATCTTTTGTTGTAAAACAAAACTTGCATTGTAAAACGTTTTTGAGCATCAAAATGAGTCAAGATAACCGCACCTCCACATCGTTTTCATATAGGCACACACTAGAACGTCCACATTACAATAGTCGTTTACTTAGACTAAAATGTGAAATTTTGTTTTTCTAGAAATCATCATGCCTCCTCTAACCCATTACGACCACAAGGACACCATTAAGTACATACCCAAACACCACAAAACCAAAGGTCTTACTCCAACTCAAATCGACGTTTTCAAAGCCTTAGAAAAGCGTTATGTCCATGAAGGTAGAACCATTGACCCATCCTTCATATAAGGTACAAACCTACCTAATGAACTTGCAACCATCAACTTTGATTGTCTTTTAGAAATCAATGAGCCTATTTGTCCTAGGTTTATCTTAAAGTTCTATGCATCCGACACTCTCTCCATGGATGAGTATGGCCGCATGTCTATTAACTTTAGGGCTAGTAGTCATGAATACTCCTTCTCTCTAGAGGAATTTGTTCAAATCCTAGGTGTCCCAAACCGTGGTACTTGCATCTATTCCGATAAGCATTCCCTCTCAACTCTTGACACACTCATTGACCGAATCCATCCCTATGATACCCCTCTTGTGTCCAAGGATGAACTCCGTGACCACCTATTCATTAGGACCACCAACAATAGGAGAACTAGAACCGAAAATGAGGTCAACAAGGACCCATATGGAATGGAACTCAATGAACTCAAGCCCCAATTCAAGAAATGGGAAGAACTCCTTAGAGCCAATGTCATTAGCACCATAGGAAACTGGGATCATATAAATGTTTGCCTTTGCTACATGCTCTACTCCTTGTCCGTTAGGCAACCCTTCAACCTTGCCTACTACATGACCAAGAGAATGGCCGACATTCCCGTGCAAGGCACAACGGCTATGCCGTATGGAATGCTTTTGACCCGTCTCTTTAGGTTCATCTCTCCCATTCCACCAACTCCTAGAGGTCTTCGCCTAGACTACTCTCTCATCCCACACACTTTTGTCCCACTAAGTGATAGGAGAGTCTACAAAGCCCAAGGAAAACGTCCTCATCCTCCTACCTCCTCATCATCATCCTCAATGAGTGAAGATGAGACTTTGCCCAACTCTAGGCTCCCGCCTCTAGAATACCTTTCCTAACTTCCGGATATTCCAAATGAGTCGGCGGAGTTCCAGCAAACAAAGGGGATGTTCAAAAATCTCGGGAGATTCCTTGGAAAGCTCAAGAACAAGATTGATCGTCAATGAGAGCGGGTGTGTAGGAGTGTTTGGCACAAGGTGCTATTTGAAACAATTTGGTCGTTTAAACAATGTTTGTCATGAATTTGTGTGTTGGTAGAATATTTGGTACAATTTGGAACATGTATTTACTAACTATGATGCAGGACGACAATATTTGGCATGTTGTCAAATTTTCATGTTTATAAAAATTTCACAAAGTATAGTGAAATTCGCTAGCCCCCGGTCAAAGTCCAATGGTATGCGTGTTTACATGTCCAACTTTTGCATTTCCTAACCAGATATGAATTATATTTTTGTTTTTATGAGTTTTCGAAAAATTTGAAAATCATCTCGCGGGTCAAAAACTTGGACTGCCTTGTTTTTCATCCGCACAACAAATACTTTTATCAAACTTCTTAAACTTTGAGTTTTGTTTAAAAAATTATATTTTGTAATTTTAAGCTTCTCAATTTCAAGTTTGAACTCTTGACATGATTTGCATGTCATGTCAATATTTTTACTCTTTTCTAAACGTTTAGCTTTTTCTTTTAATTCATAAACTTCGTTTTCTAAAAATTCCTTTTTAGTTTCTAAAAATTTGTTTTTGTTTATGATTTTTAAACTTAACTCACAAAGTTTGTTGTATTGTTGTTGCAAAGTTTCATCATCAATAGAAGAATAAGATGAATCGGAATGTACCTCATTTGAGTTTCGAGCCATAAGAGCTACCTCGTCATTTTTCGGCTCTTCTTCATCATTCTCACTATCACTCCAAGCACCACTTACAAAAGCACTTTGAGTTTTGATTTTGGGTAGTTTTGGACATTCTCCTATTAAATGACTTGTATCTCCGCATCTAAAACACTTTCTTTCACTCTTGACTTTCTTGTCATCACGATCTTTTCGTGAAGATTTCTTTTCATCTCTAGGTTTCCTTACAAACTTTCCTCGTCTTCGAAAGAACTTCTTGAAGTCTCTAACCGCCATGGCATATTATTCATCTTCACTATCCGAACTTGATTCCTCATCATCACTTGTTTCTACTCTAGCTTTCAAGGCAATGGACTTAACCTTTTCTTTCTTGGCTTTAACTATCTCCGAATCTTTTTCCATTACCATTTCATGAACTTTGAGGTTTCCAATTAGCTCGTCAAGTGACATGCTTGAAAGATCCTTAGATTCTTCAATAGTCGTTACTTTTGCTCTCCACTTTGGATGGAGTGCTCTAAGGAATTTCCTGACAAAATTCTTGCTACAAAAAGATTCATCAAGTGCTTTAAGTGAAGTAATAATAGTGTTAAATCTATCAAATGCATTATCAATAGTCTCATCTTCGGGAATAGAAAATTGTTCATATTGTTGGACAAGAAGATCAATTTTGTTATCCTTAACTTGTGAGTTTCCTTGATGAGTAATTATTAAAGATTGCCAAATTTCTTTAGCGGTTTTGCACATAAAAACTCTTTCATACTCTTTCTTTCGTAAAGTATTATAAAGCATCATTTTAGCTTCATTATTTTTAGCAATTAGTTTCTTTTGATCATCACTATGTTTAGTGAGTGAACTATCCTCATCCCGACCACTTCCAATATCCTTATAAGTAGCCTTGTTATCACCTTCAATAATAATATACCATAGATCTATGTCCTTTGATTTTACGTAAATTACAAAACGGTTTTTCCAATATATAAAACCATTTGGTTCAAATAGTGGTGGTCTTTGCATAGATTGCCCTTCTTTGAAGTTTTCAAAATCCATGGATCGTTCCAAGTTTTAAGATACAATATATTTTAAAATCTTGAGTAATGTAGCTCTTGATGCCAATTGTGAAAAACTAGAAGGGGGGTTGAATAGTTTACCGGTTTTTAACTTAATTATCTTTGAAAACTTTTACGTGTAATCGAAAATCTAAACAAATAAGCAATAAATAATATGAAGGATAAAGTAAGGAAAGATAAAACCACAACACGGATGTTTATAGTGGTTCGGCTACAAGGACTCTTTTTCCTTGCCCTACTCCACTCCCCGAGTATCCAACTCGAGAGTTTCCTTCACTAGTCAACAAGCTCCTTTCACCGACGGAGAAAACCTTACACGTCGCTTACACCTATTTTTGACACTAAGCTAGATGTAGAGTTCTTTTACAAGGGTACAACCACTCCCGGTAGTTCTTTTACAAGGGTACAACAACTCCCGATAGTTCTTTTACAACGGTACAACAACTCCCTTCACACTACGTATTTTAAGGACTAAAATACTAACCGATCACTACAAATAGATACAATCAAATGGTGTATAAACTTTACAAGTTTACAAATGCTAAGTTAACAAGTCTTGCAACGTTGTGTTGAAGCTCGTTACTTTTAGGATGAAGTTATGATCTTCTTGCTACAAAAGAAGCTCACAAATATGAAAATGAAACTGAGTTAGAGTGATAAAAAAATAACACAAAGAGTGGGTTGCTATTTATAGGCAAAACATCAGATCAACCCACAGATATGGCAGAACCATTCCTTTGGTTCCGTCCATTATCCCCTTTGGTTCCGCCATCATGTCTGACAGAATCCTGCACAAATATTTCACAATCTAACTCAATATTCTCAAGATCTCACAAAGTCAACTTTGAGATCTTTGAGTATGAAAATCTAAACAAAATGAAACATGTCTATTACACAAATGTTTCCTTGAAAAGACATGTGTGATGCAAGTGATGATGTAAACAAGTATACTATTCCATATTTAGAAACATTTAAATAAGAAAGTAAACTTGTAAAATGTATATGTTAGTAGCTTACAAATGTCTATATGAAATGTTTAGTAAGTAAGTGTTTTATTAAAAAGTGTTTGATTACTTATGACTTTAATAAAATACACTAATTATAGAAACTTACTAATTATATAAACTTAACGTATGAAGTACTACTTAACATGTATATACTTTAAAAGTAACCATTTTACAATTTGAAATCACTTTATGAAAACATGTAAATGTAGTTTGAGTGATGTTAAGTAAAAGACATTTAAACTATATTTATGTTTTGCTAAAAATAAACTTTACCTTTTGTCGTTAACAAAACTAAGTAAAGATCGTAAAATATAAATAACGTTTTTAGACGATATTTTATTAACAAAGATAACTATGACTTCTTTTTTTAAAAACATTATCAAGGTTTGAAAATTGAGTATGGATTGAATATACTCAATTAGACTCCTAGAAGATTAATAAGACACCATTGAATTATGAAATGTGATGAATCATATTAAGTCTTAAATTGAAGTTCTGAATTTGCTAAGCAGCTTATGGAAATGTTATTAACAAACTAAAGTCAGAAACTATCAATGTATATTTGTAATGTCCTAAAAGAGAACATTGTATTGTTGCTTTAATTGCTAAGTATTTATAGATAGTCTATATATTACTAAAGGCAAATGGGAGTTTTTTTTTATCTTGAAAAGATAAATACAAGATACATAATCTTCTTAAAACACACTAGTGAAAATCATGATGAGGCTAAACATGTAAATGATAAACCTCAAGATGATAGAATTATCATTCATAGATCCACTAGGATATCTCAGATATTTGATTAATATGCTGAGGATTATATGATGATGTATTACCAAAATAATGAATTGGGTAAATTACTCATACTATGAATGTTATAGATGTTGTTCATAAAGATATTCAAATTTGAAAATTTGGTTTATCTTAATTCTTAATAGTTAGAGAATGAAGATGAGTTTATTCAAAGATAATGTAACCCTAGTGGTTTAAATCTTTGTGTAGAAATCATATGGACAAAAGTGTACACATATTTTAATGCATATCTTTTGAAAAGATTATTAATCATATTTAAGCAATTAATTATGATTGAATACTCTTTCCTAAGCACATTAAAGATACAAAGATTGTAATTGTTATAGTTATTTTCATGAATATGAAATTTAACAATGGAATATCAAAACTCTTTCTTGAATAATTACTTGAGCGAGGACGGTAAGTAATCAAAAGGAGTTTATGAATTCAAATAAATCTTTAGAAGTGTACAAAGTGCAATAATCCATGAATGGATAAATGCAAGCATCTATGAGATTACTCTTATGTTTAATTATTAAATCCATGTTTTGATTTATAATTGAAATAAGATAATTTCTAATTATTCTTGAAAGCTAGTGGGAGTATTATGTTTAATTTACTAAGTTATATATGTTGTAGAACATATAAGAAGTAACATTCCATATAAGTAAAATGATAAGTCTTAGTTTTGAATGAAACTTTACTTAGAAAATTTAGAAAATAAGACATACAACCTTGGAATAAAAGTTTATTATTTAATAAATATGTGCGGTAAATAAATCTAATAGAATATGATATATCATTTAGAAAGACTAAATGGATATATATAATTTTTTGAAAAGATAGAACATGAATGAAATCTAAGTCTGATTGAAGGATTTTTATGTACATCATATTATTGTTGTATCATGCTTAAATGCAAGACGATTTGACAATATTTGATATCCAATTAAAAGCTATTAGATAACTTGTGTAATGAATATTCTAATAGAATATGTTTGGACTTAGAATAATGATCCTCAGCCTGTAATTGCTCCTAAATTCTAATTATAAACAATATGAAAAATTGTTGCGTAATTGTTATTGCCCAAAATAAATCTTGAAAGATTAGAAGGCATCAAACATTATGCAATGGATATTAAGTTTACGGGATTTTTTAAGAGCATGTTGTGTTTTGTATACAATGATATTGCTTTAATTGAGATGACACTCAATAACTAGTTATGGTAGGATTTCATCCTTGTTAATAGCCATGTTAACTAGTTGTGCTCAACTAAGAGCATAGTTGCATTATAAATTAAAGAATTAGAATACTTTAAATTTTAGAATGTTTGAAAGTTTGATTGTCATAAGTTGGTGATTGAGGATGTCACACCATTTATGAAATATTATGTGGCTATATCAAGATAGTTGGATGTACACATACAATAATTTTGCTAATTGAATTCTTGAAATAAGTATTCTCAAAATTCTGATAGATCAACGTTAGTTGATTTATGCCTTGTCAACAAGTATGATTGACATGACTTAAGGCATAATTCGTTAACTAGAATTATCAATTTATCATGCATTGAATTATTTAGTAATTGGATAAGGGATGTTAAGAAATTATTATTCATAATGAATTAATAATAGATTGTATCATATATTTGCATGTTTAAATCCGTGAATAAATTATGTTATTCTAAATAGTCCATTGTCGATCAATGATATGGGAATATCATTGAATTAAGACAAATCTGAATTTTGGTAGAATATACTTATGTATATTGATGCGTTGGACATGCCAAATTCACATGATATTAAATGAATTGAATATATGACTGATGCCAACCACATGATTGTACTTGTGGATCTTTGTCATTAAGTAAATCATAAATATTTATCCCCGGACTTGAGATACCATATAACTTTCATGAATGTAGTGCATTTGTGTGAAATAGTCTAACGCTATCCGTAACTGGTGTCATAAGGGCTATTTTCATGATTGTTGCAAAGTTCATGGGTTTTGCTCGTAGTCAAGAGAGAATATTTTCCTTCGAATTTGTTTTAAAGTTTAATACTACTGGGCCCCTCGTAGGGTTGACAAGATGTTTGTACGGCCGTACCCAAGATCTATCTGGAATACATTCAGATGATTTGGTAATCTTGTTCAATCAGATATAACGAGAAATAGAATAGTTAAATAATGGAATGACTAAGATCCATATCCATATTTAACGTGGTATTAGAAACAAAAGGATAAGTATAATGATGAATCATTAAAAGGTTTTTCCAGGAAACCACACTCAAGGTCATTCTGGGGGCATTGACATGTTGCTAGACGCTAACCAATGTCATTACACATACTAAGATCTATCCAAGTGGGAGCTGTTAGTTTATGGACACATTTATTATGTGTATGACCGGATTCGAACACGGGCCAATGGGATTGCATGCGTTGCGTATGAGATTTAATTATATTAAGTCACGAATTATTTATATGGTCGAACAAGGAAAAAGGAGGGGGTTGAATGTCGAGTTTTGGAACTTGAAGAGGTGTTGGACTCAAACTTGGAGAACAAGTTTGGAGCATATATAAACTCCTTATTAGCTCTTATAATTAGATGAGAATAAAAACTACGACACATCCTGAATTTGGAGATTAATGAATCGTGAATCATCATATATGATATTTACCTAAGATATCATATACATGCCATGCATGCTAGCACCTTACGCATGATATGCCATGTGCATGCATGAATTTGATTCTTTTCCTCTTGTATTATAATCGACAGATAGCAAATAAAAGGGATTCGATCCGATTTTATTTATTTTAGAGGAAACTGCAAAATAGACTATTGTGTTTTACACATTTTGGATTCTTACATCCTGATATACATCTCCCGTTAGGCAAACGTTTGCCACAATACATCCCTCGTTAACAATGAGGACTAACGGTGCAAATTTTATCTCCGTTATCTCTTAACGAGACTGAAAATATTACACCGTTAGCCTTTGTTAGCCAAACATTTGCACCGTTAGTCATCTTTTTTAGTTTTTTTTCCGTTTTATCCGTTTTTTGATAGTTTTTTTCCGTTTTTTGTACATTTTATCAGTTTTTTAACGTTTTAATCCATTTTTTGTCAGTTATTTTCCATTTTTTGTACGTTTTATCATTTTTTTTACGTTTTTATCCATTTTTGTACGTTTTATCCGTATTTTATCAATTTTTTTTACGTTTTTATCTGTTTTTTGTCAGTTTTTTATGTTTTATTCATTTTTTGAATATTTTATCGGTTTTTTATGTTTTAATCCGTTTTTGTACGTTTTATCCATTTTTTGTCAGTTTTGTTTACATTTTGTACGTTTTTATCCGTATTTTGTACGTTTTATCCGTTTTTTGTCAGTTTTTTTGTTTTTTGCACGTTTTATCCGGTTTTTGTACGTTTTATCCTTTTTTGTCAGTGTTTTTTAACGTTTTATACATACAAAAAACATATAATAACTGATAAAACGTTCAAAAATGGAAAAGAATTGATAAAACGTACAAAAGTTGAATTAAACGTAACCGTACAAAAAACGTAAAAAAACTGATAACACGTAAAAAAAATGGAAAAAACTGATAAAACGTACAAAAAATGAATTAAACATAAAAAAAAAACAGATAAAACGTACAAAAAAGAGGAAAACTGACAAAAAATTGATAAAACGTACAAAAACTATTAAAAACGTACAAAAAAATGGACAAAATTTAAACAAAACGGACAAAAAACGGATAAAACGTACAAAAAACGGATAAAAACGTAAAAAACTGATAAAACATACAAAAAACTGACAAAAAACGGATAAAACATTAAAAAACTGATAAAACGTACAAAAATGGATAAAAACGCACAAAAAATGAATAAAAACGTAAAAAAACAGTTAAAGCATACAAAAAACGGAAAACAACTGACAAAAAATAGAAAAAACGTGCAGAAAATGGATAAAAACGTTAAAAAACTGATAAAACTTACAAGAAACGGGAAAAAAACTGATAAAAAACGGATAAAACGTACAAAAAAACCGGAAAAAAAATTCGAAAAGAGGACTAACGGTGCAAATGTTTGGCTAACGAAGGCTAACGGTGTAATATTTTCAGTCTCGTTAAGGGATAACGGAGAAAAAAATTGCACCGTTAGTCCTCATTGTTAACGAGGGATGTATTATGGCAAACGTTTTCCTAACGGGGGATGTATATTGCCAAAAGTTTCTAACAGGGATGTAAGATGCCAAAATGTGTAAACCACAGGGATGTATTTTGTAGTTTCCTATTTATTTTATTAAAAGCTTAACCTTGTTTGTTGTATGCTTTACTTGTGACTTGAACTAACATTCTAATTGAATCGCTAACAATACGCGCGTACAAGATCGTAAAGAAATCCTACTTTGGCTTTTTAGTGGTTGCCTATTCAACTTGTTATAAGGTCGATTTGCATAAACCCTAATTTATTAGGGTTTATAACTTGATATTTAATTTGGGGGTTTTATAAACCCTAATTGCATGGATTGCTAAAAAGTACACACTTTCTTTATGTTTCAGTTAATTAATTTACTAGTATTATGATCCTTATACTTCCGATGCATGCTTTGATGTTTACTTGTTTAATTATATAAGTGTTATGACATATATAAAATCCAATAGTGGTGGTGGTAGTGAGGTCAGGTGGTATTCAGATACTGTGGTGGTGGTGGTCATGGTTGAAAAAGATATGAGATTGATAGAGTATATCGTATATATAGTGTGGTTTGAAGTGTTTAGGAGTATATTAATTTGTGTTATATACTTTAAGTATCATTAAAGCAAATTATTAGTTAATCTTTGTACACTATGATTGTTAAAATTGGTAAAAAAAAAATTGATGCTCAATACAAGTCGCCTAATAAAACGCTAGTTGCCCATGTAATAAACCTTAAAATACCTCTAACATACCTTACACATACCTTACAAATTCCTTACAAATACATTCTATTTTTTGTACTTTAATAATAAAATAAATTACATGTGTCAAACTCTTATTGAGTTGCTCAATTTTGAAGTTTCCCGATCCAATTTTGGAAAGTGAAATTTTAGAGTCTACAAAGTGATTAGTCAAAAAGTCAACGGTCTATTCCAATATTTACCTTCTGTCTACTTCATTAGCCGCAGCACTGATCATAGCAGCCCTGAAAACGATCAAGTCTGATACGACCCGGTTAGGGGTTGTATCGGGATAGGGCACCACTTTTAGCGTGTGCGAGCTCCGTAAGAAAGTAGAGAGAAAAAGACTAGAGAATTACTTGACAAACTTGATTGATTCATTCAGAATAATGATTCGGTATATATAACCGAATAACCCTAGCTTGTAAAACAAGCCAAACATAAAGTCATATCTAAACAATGACACTTTCCTAATACGACACAAAGACATATCCTAAATAAATATAATATGACATAAAGCTCGGGGCGTATCATTCCCCACTCCTTCGAAATCACCTTGTCCTCAAGGTGTTGTCTTGAAAAATTCTCTTGATTCCGAGATCCCATATCCTAATCCTAATCTTAGTCCTATCTTCCACTCCCGTAGTTCTCCTGCCTTCCGCTACCGCAACCAACACCTTTTTCCTCTTCCGCCTTCCACTACCTTGGACATGACACAAGACCATTCTTCCACCTTCCGCTACCCATTCTGTAACACTCCACACTCCTTCAAAAATCACCTTGCCCTCAAGGTGATACGAAGAATATGCAGATTGAGAGTCCGCTAATTCCTCACTTAAATTCAAATTTATTTCATCCAAACGACTATCATATTCACCACCTCCATCCTTTAGTGTCGATATCACTCTACTCAACTCATCCTCACCAACCTTAAGCACTTCGCCACCACCCACAACCTCTTCAACTCCAATATACTCATCAGCATTCAATGACCCTTCAACCTTAGGTGAAGCAAATTTACCCTCTAATGGTAGAATGACATCTATTACATCTATTTTCTTTTCAAAGATGTGCTCTTTCTCTTCGTTTGCAATTGTCTCAAAACGAACCTCGAAGATACGAGCTTTGAAGAAGTCTTCTCCCAAAGTTAAAGGATTGGACCTTAAAAATTCCCAAATATCTAGGTTTGCGAAGCGTGTTTCTGCCGCACGGGTCAATGAAAAAGCTCCGTCTAGAGTTTTTAGATTTGACCGTAAGAGTAAACATTGTAAATCCAGTTTAAGTCCGGAGATATAAAACGATATAAGTAAAGATTCAGAGATTCTTGTTATTCGATTTGCAAGTACCACAAACTCACTCTCATATTCGGCCACCGTACCCATTTGCAAGAGCTTAGAAAGTGCGTATTCCACATCCCGATCGCTGCCGCCAGATGCCATGAATAATACTCAAGCGATTAATAACTCGAAAAAAATATTTTTTTTCCCAATGAATATTACCCGCGATGAACAGTAACTCTGGTGAACAGTACTCTCGATGAACAGTATGATGAATAGTGCCAATGAACAGTAACTTTTTTTTGGAACCCTAATCGTAAGCTCTCTCAACGAGAGCTCTCAATGAAAGCACCAATTGATACGATCCGGTTAGGGGTTGTATCGGGATACGGCACCACTTTTATTGATTAAGTTTAAATAATAGGCCATGGGCTCGGCCCAGGCGTATCATTCCTCACTCCTTCAAAACCACCTTGCCCTCAAAGTGTTGTCTTAAAACATTCTTAATTGACTTTCCTAAATAAACATGAAAACGATCCTAAACAAAGACACGTAAATAAAGATAGATTATATGACATAATCTTTATGCCATACGTTTGGACTTCTTGAGTCATTTGGACAGTCCGTCCTCCTGCAACGTTGGCGTAATCCGGGATCCCATAATCTTCTTTGAATTGCAGCCTTCACCTTCTTCTTTCGTATTCCTTTGCCTTGGACATAACACAACACCATTCTTCCGTCTTCCGCTACCCATGCTATAACACTAATTGATACGACCCGGTTAAGGGTTGTATCTGGATAAGGCACCACTTTTAGCGTGTGCGAGCTCCTTAAGAAAATAAAGAGAGAAGAATTGGAGACTTGTTTATCTTAAACTTTGATTGATTGATTATAATAAAGGTTTACAAGAGTATTTATAAGACAAAGTACGGTAAAATCCTAAGACCTAAATAATAGGCCATGGGCTCGGCCCAGGCGTATCATTCCTCACTCCTTCAAAACCACCTTGCCCTCAAAGTGTTGTCTTAAAACATTCTTAATTGACTTTCCTAAATAAACATGAAAATGATCCTAAACAAAGACACTTAAATAAAGATAGATTATATGACATAATCTTTATGCCATACGTTTGGACTTCTTGAGTCATTTGGACAGTCCGTCCTCCTGCAACGTTGGCGTAATCCGGGATCCCATAATCTTCTTTGAATTGCAGCCTTCACATTCTTCTTTCGTATTCCTTTGCCTTGGACATAACACAACACCATTCTTCCGTCTTCCGCTACCCATGCTATAACACTCCCCACTCCTTCAAAAATCACCTTGCCCTCAAGGTGATACGAAGAATATGCAGATTGAGAGTCCGAGTCCGCTAATTCCTCGCTTAAATTCAAATTTATTTCATCCAAACGACTATGGAATTCACCACCTCCATCCTTAAGTGTCGATATCACTCTATTCAACTCATCCTCGCCAACCTTAAGTGCTTCGCCACCACCCACAGCCTCTTCAATTCCAATATACTCATTAGCATTCAATAACCCTTCAGTCTTAGGTGAAGCAAATTCACCCTCTGATGGTAGAATGACATCTATTTTCTTTTCAACGATGTGCTCTTTCTCTTCCTTTGCAATCGTCTCAAAACGACCCTCGGTGATACGAGCTTTGAAGAAGTCTTCTCCTAAAGTTAAAGGATTGGACCTCAAAAATTCCCAAATATCTAGGTTCGTGAAGCGTGTTTCCGCCGCACGGGTCAATGAAAAAGCTTCGTCTAAAGTTTTGGGATTTGACCGTAAGAGTAAATATTGTAGATCCAGTTTAAGTCCGGAGATATAAAACGATATAAGTAAAGACTCTGAGATCCTTGGTACTAGATTTGCAAGTACCACAAACTCACTCTCATATTCGGCCACCGTACCCATTTGCAAGAGCTTAGAGAGTGCGTATTCCGCAACCTGATCTCTGCCGCCTGATGCCATGAATAATACTCAAGTGATTAAAAACTAATTTTTTTTTCCTGATGAATAGTACCCGTGATGAACAGTACCAGATGAACAGTACGATGAACATTACCAAACAGTAACTATGATGAACTGTACTTTCGATGAACAGTGGTTTGATGAACAGTACCTCCAATGAACAGTGCGATGAACAGTAACTTTTTTTCTTTTTTGAACCCTAATCAAAAACCCTTTCAATGAAAGCACCAATTGATACGACCCGGTTAGGGGTTGTATCGGGATAGGACACCACTTTTAGCGTGTGCGAGCTCCGTAAGAAAGTAAAGATAGAAAGACTAGAGAATTACTTGACAAACTTGATTGATTCATTCATAATAATGATTCGGTATATATAACCGAATAACCCTAGTTTGTAAAACAAGCCAAATATAAAGACATATCTAAAAAATGACACTTTCCTAATACGACACAAAGACATATCCTAAATAAATATAATATAACATAAAGCTCGGGGCGTATCAAAGTCTGTGAATAATAAAAGGCCAAAGTCTAGTATTGGGGCTCCCTTGACCTCACCAAACAGCATAGGCAAAATAATAGGTGTTTTGGTTTTGGCTTTAGGGTTGATTAATTGCACTGAAATGCTTCATGCTTGAACGTTAAATTTCTATATAACTTTTATTTTCAGGGTTAATTTTAGGGTTGATTACTTTCATTTTTCCCACTTACAATAGTATAACGTCAAATAAAGTCACTAAGATGCACGAGGTGGACAAGGGGGTATTTCGGGGAATGCTAAAAAATGTCATGGGTTTTTCTAGCGTAGTGTAAAATTATGTTAAATATACCGATTTTTATAAAATGCACTCTTTCATTAAATTTTGGATTACAATTTTTTTTTTAATATTTTTGATAAAATAAAACTGATAATTTTTGGTTTCAGGTCCGTTACTAAAGATGCAACATATTTGACTTTCTTTTCTTTCAATTTTTATGCATAAGAGTTAATTTGGTTTAGTATGGTACGTTATTATATATTTTATTTATTTATTATTTTTTTTTATCAGAACTGAAACAGAAACCGCCCGAACTATTTAGGGGCTGTTTTTTTTTTTTTTTTTTTTTTTTTTGTTAGCTAAGGGTCCATGTGAGTCCTCCTCCTTTAATGTCTCTTAATGGGGAGTTGATGGTTTTATTTGCCTTGTAAATATAGATTATTGTTAAAAATCATTTGAGTACCAAACTTTTTTTACATACCATGGGACTAATCTCCACTATTCATCTTCCTTCAATCTTTTTTTGATCTAATGGATGAGATTAATCCCAACAATTTAAAAAACACACTTTCATCTTTTTTTTTTCAAATATTAATATCTTTCTAACCGTAAATCGTTAAGCGAAAAAAAATATACCGTTACGACGAGCATTTAATTATCTTTCTATAGATAGGCTATTTGATATATTTTCGACAATTTTTTTTTTCGTTTTTTCACGTTTTTTTTTCGTGCCCGAAAAAATCATATATGATATTACATATCATATCATATATGATATTGCATATCATATATGATATATCATATATGATTTTTTCGGCCACGAAAAAAAGTGAAAAAAATGAGAAAAAAAAAATTTTTGTCGAAAATATATCAAATAGCCTATTTATATAAAGATAATTAAATGCTCGTCGCGATGGTGTAATTATTTTCGCTTAACGATTAACGGTTTAAAAGATATTTAAATTATAAAAAATGGGTGAAATATTAAAATACGTTTAATCTCAACCATTGATTTCTTTTTAGATAGATGGTGGGGATGAGTCCCTTGGTATGTGAGGAATGTTTGTTTTTTTAAATAACTCGACTCATAGATTATTTAACAAGAAAATAACATTGAAATATTGATTGGGCCCACTTCCTTTAACACTAAGAGCATGCCCATCAATAACGCAAGTTATAAGTTAACGCAACGCCACGTCAGCGCTACATCAGCTTTAACACTTTAACTTTAACTCAGAAAAAAACACCTACAACAATAACTCAGCCTTAACTCAGCTTTAACTCAACATTTGGGCCCCACTTTTTTCTTATTTTCCAATTATTTAAACAAAATACAAATTAAAACAAATTACATTTTATTTAAACAAATCACTAAAAATACAAATGTTATTTACTTAAAAAAAAAAAAAAAAAAAAAAAAAAAAAAAAAAAAAAAAAAAAAGGACTAAACTGTAAATACATAAAAGCCATAACCACAAGGACTGAAAGTGTAATTTTACAAAAGTTACATATTTTCTTCTTCTTCTTCCTTTGAAACCTGCAACGACACACACATAACACACACACACGTTATTATATATAAACACACCAACAAAACCCACCAAAAATTAGTTTAATCGGAAGAAAAAAAAGAAAAGAAAAAAAATAACGATTAACGCCGCGTCAAGCCACCAACGCGGCGTGTTAAAGAGCCTTAACGTGGGCCTTAACGCAATGAACACAACAATAACGCACCCTAACGTGCGTTAAATTTGGCTTAACGTGCCTCTCCACGTTATGGATGCGCATGCTCTAAGAGAATTTAAGAGAAAAAGAAACGCCCCCTTAATTTCCTAAAACTCATAATTGAAATTAAAGATGATTTAGATAATTTAATGCAATGCATCTACTTTAAGTTATGTATTTGCATCCGATTTAAAGCTAAAATGTAAAGTATGATACATTTAAATTTATAATGATATACTAGTTGCGTACCCGCGCGTTGCGGCGGGGTACTTGTAACACCTCCAAAAATTTGTTTTGACAGCGGAAGACTTGTTTGGGTGTTACGTAGAGGATCACAGTCATAATTATAAAAATGACTCAAAAATTCCTTTTTTAGCATTTATTATTGAAATAAAAGCAAGGATGTATCATAGTTATTACATCACATCGTTGTTTGAAAGTGACTGTTTGTTTATTTGTTACACCAGTGACACAAGGTCAAATGGTCATTCCATGCCTCCAGAGTTTTGCTTCAATTACTTGAGATACATGCTAAAAAGTCAACAAAATTGTTGAGTGAATCCATAGCGTTTATGTTTAAAAACAGTTGAACACATTCCAAGTATTTCAAAAGCAGTTCAGTTGTATAGTTCCGTATGCTATTGCCATAAGTCTCATGAACTCAACGTTAACAAGTATGTGAGCCATCGCAATGACATCACACAGTATGAGGATGCCCTTGAGTAGGAGTTTGCCAGTTTCTCCTAGAGTGTCAAATAAAGTGCATTTGTCTATATGCCAAATTCCGAATAGAACAAATGGCTCTGTCAAGCACCAATAGATCTATTCACAGTATTCGCGTTCACTTACTGCCTCAGCAAGTGACTAAGGTTCATAATAGAAGGGACTTTCAAATAGTGGCACAGTTGTCTTATGCAATATTCCGTTCGCATACATAAAGTGAAATACTTGTGTTCAAAAAGTAGCATGTATCCCACCCAAATAGTTGTAAAGCATATAAAAATTGTGGGACTATAGACTCTCCTCGAATGAGTGTGCAGGTAGGAAAATAAATAAGTCAAGTGCAACTGGTAAATGGCTCCAACACGCAACCTGGATAGTATGAGAAACCTCAGTTTCTTGTGATAGAGTTGGTTTGTTTATGTGTATAATGCTTGAAGTTCAAGAACAATATTACACGTAATATTGTCTTGTCTTTATGTGTCACGGTTAAGTCATGCCAGACTTAGAGAGTTGTGTTACCCTAACAGGGTATAGTGTTTCAATGGAATGAATGTTTATTCTTTTCCATGTTCTTGGTGAAAGTTTACCCAGTAAACTTTAAGATCTTCCTAAGGTTTACACTTTAAACCTTAGTAGTGAAACGTTACGGTTTCAGTCCTTGAGCTTTGTGATAGTGACATATTGATATAATATGTCAGCGGTGATCTTTTGTTACCTAGTTAATCCCCAGATATTTACCTTTATATTATTAAGATTACCATTTTATCAAGTTTAGTGAAATTACACTTTTAACCCCTGTACTTTATAAAGTTTACATTTATAACCTATAAGTTCATAAAATGACTTTTAAGTACCCCAAGTTCATAATTACTTTATTTATAACCTTACTTTGTCAAAATAACAGTTTTGACACCCTTTTTCCAATATTTACAACATTAGTCCTTGTACTTTCAAAATTAACACTTTTAGTCCTTATGAAAAGTATAATTTCATTTCTAACACTCAATATATCAAATTACTCAATAAATGACAAAAATATTCCAAATGTACTGTTTTAACACCAAGTTTGCAGAATTTATAGTTTTAGTCCTTGTACTTTCAAAATTGACACTTTTAGTCCTTGAAAAATGTATATTTACATTTTTAATACTCATAATATCAATTTAGTCAATAAATGACAGAAATATTCCAAAGATACTGTTTTCACACCAACTTTACAGATTTTACAGTTTTGGCCCTTGTAGTTTAGAAACTTTGCAAAACTAGTCCTTTAGGTATATAATATTCATTTTAGGTCCTCAGACCTCCAAATTTACACAAGTGACTCAAAATACTTTATATATACTGTTTGTACCCTCAGTTTACAAAGTTGGCAGTTTGAACCCAAAGTTTACAATAGTGACAGTTTTAGTCCTCCTAGTTTGAATAGTTTGCATTTTTGGTCCAAAATACACCTTTAGCTTATGAAATCTTCTCTTTTAGATTTTTATGTTCCTAGAAGCTCATAGTATCTGTGGTGAGCTTATTTGGTAGCTTATGTATGTTAAAAGCTTATTTTTCAAGTTAAATGGGCCTACTGATCTGTTAAGGCCTAATAGGTGTTCTGTGGGTCCAGTGGGCTTCCAACTGGGTTTGGTGGTTCTTGGGCTCATGTTGGACATTGCCAAAATGAGGAGGGGGTCTGGTGGACTGAGGAGCAGGCCACATGGTGAGTTCTGTTTGATGGGCTTAAGCCCATTAAGGGTTGTGTTTATGTTTTAGTGTACGAGATAGGTGCTCAAGCTTTGAGCTTGTGATGCAGCTTATACAAGTTTGTGAGAGAGTGAGATTTGTGTAGCTCGTTTACTAAGGTTCCAAAGAATTGGTTTGTACAAAAATAAGTATAGGTTATACGTATGAATTTCTCATAACGAGACCCAAGTAGAGTGAGTATATACGTGTTATATACTTAGTATCATGTAACTGTTTTCACTTAGGGTACACACGACCTAAGGATCGTGTGATATTTATGGTCTTAGGGTTCGTTTAAGCTTATAGGAAGTTCATAACTCCATTTATACATTTTCTGAGATGTGAGTGAGAGTTTTTGTGAGGCATGAGCTTAACGAGACATAGGATCAAATAGGTGATAGCTTTTGTGGGTTATACGTATAGAAAACATGTATATAAGTTGTAAAAATGACTAAGTGTTGAGAGTTGCTTACTACACCTTCAAAAGTAGGTAGATTAGAGGCTGTGGAAGCAAGGAGAGGGCTTGTGGACTTGTAACTTGATTCCTAGCACACCAAAGTCTTAGAAGAAGCTTATGGCTGGCTTGTGAGAGCTTGGGATAGCTTAGGTCTTCCTGCTTTCTTCTCGGTATGAAAACAGTAAGCAAGAGTGTGTGTGTGTGTGTGTGTGTATGTTTGTTTTGAAGCTTGTACATGAATATAACTTGCATGAGAGTATATTACATGAAGATAGCGACCACTTGAGGGACAAAGAGAATATGAGCAGTAAGATAACGAGTAGGGTAGGGGTATAGGATAGCTTGATTGGACGCAAGTTGCTCTTCCAAGTGTATATTGAGTCGGTTTCATGTGATGATGAGGATTGGTGCTTCTAGAAGTCCTTTTTATTTCATGTTACATGTATACGAGTGAGCAAGAGTAGTATTGAGGTTCCTTGGTCCTTGTGAGGTCATATGAGTTAGTGTGAACGTGGTTGGAGGGGTGTTTAGGTCGCAGAAATATCAAAGGGTCCGTTTGGTATAGTAACGTGACCAAAACATAAGTTAATGGTCGAGTAGCCATCTAGAGAAGTTGTGCTTGAATTGTGATAGGGTTATGTGACCTTTAAAGTCATTTGGGAGACTTGTAGAAGTTAAGAAACACTTAGGAGTCCAAACGAGTTTATACGTGACCAAATTTAATGGATATAGGTCGAAATACTTGTTGTGAGGTCTTGTGAGTTTAAACAAAGCTTTAGCCTAGGTAATTTGACTCAATGTGAGTAATAATGGATCTCTAATCGCTTTGGGAGGTCTCATGTTGTCTTGAGTGCGTTGTGACCATTTTGTGTACACGTTTGTATATGTATCGAGACACAAGAAGTGAGATAGGGCACGTTTGTGAGTCATGAGAGTTGTAAGTTGATGAGAAACACTTAGGAAGTTATTTGAGTGAGTTTGGAACTCATTAGAACCAATAGAAACGTGTTTTACACAATAAGACCAAAGTTGGGCACGTTTAGGATACGGGGTGACCTCGTATAGCTTTGCCTATGTTTCACTGTTCATATATATGTATTATCTGCAATTAACTGTTGATCTCGATTCTTTTGATGATGAGCAATGAGTTCATGCTTTTTATTCCATGTGTTGTTTGTAAGAATCGCGAATAAATGAGCCAAAGTGCTTGTATGTTTTCATATAACATATTAAGGTTTGGATTGGGCTTTTGTTTGGGCTTACAAGCCGCTGCCCAAGTGGTTTTGTAAGTTGGATCCGTTTGGTTTGTGTAGTTTGATCCGTGGGCTTGTTTGTGACTACATGAAGTGGTCCAACATATGGGGGGTCCACTTGAATGAAATAGTTACTCATAGGCAGTGTGGGGTCCACAAGGAGAAATGTGGGTCCCACAGAGTGTATTATAGCTCGTATTTAATATTGTGGGGTCCACTGAGGTGTATACCTCATATATAGGAGTTGAGAGGTTCCACTGAGACATAAATCTCATATGTGGGTGTTATGTGGTTCCACTAAGTCATAAATCTCATATGTGGCAGTTGAGAGGTTCCACTGAGACATAAATCTCATATGTGGGAGTTGAGAGGTTCCACTGAGACATAAATCTCATATGTAGGAGTTATGTGGTTCCACCGAGATATAAATCTCATATGTGGGAGTTATGTGGTTCCACTGAGATATAAATCTCATATGTGGGAGTTAGGTGGTTCCACTGAGATATAAATCTCATATGTGGGAGTTATGTGATCCACTGAGATATAAATCTCATATGTGGGAGTTAGGTGGTTCCACTGAGATATAATTCTCATATGTGGAGGATGTGGGTTGCGTGTGAGCTCATTCTAGAATAGTATAGATCACATAGCACATAATGATTCAAAGTTGCATAGTGTAAACAAAAGTTTAAAATTTTTTCTAAAAATGGGTGCATGAACAGTAACATGCAATTATTTCCTGATTAGTGTTGTCTAATTTATTGAGGCTAACATTGTATAATTGTTATTGGGCTTATCTTTTATTTATTGGGTTTACATTTTGACAAAATACCTGGGCCTTTGCTTCTTTGTCCGATCGGTCATATAATATATAATAACTCATTTGAGTAAGGATCAAATGAGAAATAAAATTAAAATGAGAAGTAAGTACAGCCGCACATTTCAGATGCATCTACAAAATAAGATGCATCTCCCATGAAATTCTCTTTCTTCATTTGAAATATGTGGCTACAAACATTTCTCGTTCTTCTTATTTTATTTTCTCTTCTTACTGGATCCATTCCCTAACTGATTTGGGGAAAATGTATCATGGGCCAGGCGTTTTTTTTGGCGGGAGAAATCTGCACAAAAACGGCAGCGTATCGCACCAAAAATAAATATAATAACTACTTTCCTCAAAATCATCACAAAAAAAAAAAAAAAAAAAAAAAAAAAAAAAAAAAAAACCCCTTACCCCTCATAAAAAATTAAAAACAACAAAAATTCACAAATTAACATCACCATTTTCATCTTTTTCACTTTCACACACATTACTGTGTGCGTTACTTGAACTTCATCAATGGCGATCAGACACGCTGGTTTCAGATGGTACTAACATTTAACCAATCTTTTTACAAACCCCACTTCATTTCTTATTTCTCTAACAAAATTTTCATGTTATTTTCAGGTACGATGGATTCTTTCTATCAATGCTTGCATTCAGCATGTATCCTTTTTTTCAATATTTTACTGTTACTGTCAGTAATTAATAATTACTGTCTGGGTAAATTCTGTTTTTTCTTGACATTTGATTAAAAATAGAATAATGGTTGTTTTGAGTTGGGAGCGTTATCATTCATGTAAACATCCTTTGCATTTATGGATTGCGGTTCGTTTGCGAATTTCGTTCTTTTTCGATATATTTTTTCTGCGGTTTTCGAGACTAATTTGCTGTTTTTGGTTTGTTTGGTGTTAGGTTGATTATGGGGTTGTGTTTGTTTTTCGAATCTTGATGTTTCTAGACAATGCTATTGCGGCTACTTCAGTAGCGTAAGTCCACATTGCTCCTAATGTCGGTTTTCGTTACTTATAAGTTGAATTATTAAGTCTTGTTTGTAGTAGATTGAAGATATGATCGTTTTGCATACTTGTGTTATTGATGGTTGATGAAAATCAAATTTCATTCGGAAATTGATACTGTAAAGTTGGTTTTCGTTAGTTATACGTAGATTAATATTAGATTGTTTTAAATCGGTTTTTAACATAGTAGGCTATCTCGTTTATGGTTAGATACTTAAATCTGCAATAGTGCAAGTCTTCATTGCCCCTAATGTCTGTTTTTCGTTACTTGTAAGTAGATTGACTTTTCGTATATATGTAAGTTTATTAGTATACAGTTTATACGAAAATACTCGTTTGTATTCGAGTAAATATATGATCGTTTTGCATACTTGTGTTATTGTTGGTAGTCGATGAAGATCGAATTTTAATCGGAATTTGATACTGGAATTATGGTTTTTATTAGTTGTAAGTTGATTATGTTTTGTTTCTCTTAAATTGGTTTTTAAAATGGTCGGCAATCTTTTTGTTAATATCAATGGTTAGGGTTTTCATCCGGCCGTTACTTCAGCAAGGTAACTTGTGTGGAGGCGGTACGGTTTCCTCGCGACACCGTCTGAGCCTCACTTTGCGCCAGCGTGGACCCGGTTAAGACAACATAGTCTGGGCAAAGTGGCGGTTAGGGCCCCTGTCTCGGGGGTGGTAAAACCTAAGTTGGAAGTTTACCTGTCAAAAAAAAAAAAAATGGTTAGATACTTAAATCTACATTAATTGGTATAAAGTCTAGAAGGAAAGAATACGATTTAGCTAGTATATCAGATTATCGAGTCTCTATTGTGATTGAGTGAAGATACAATCTCATATGATTTTTTTGTTATTCTTACTTGATGAACATCATAATATAATCAGAATTTGATACTGTCAAGTTGATTTTCGTTAGTTGTAGGTAGATTAGACTAATTTGTAACATATTAGGCAATCTCATCATTAATATGAACGGCAGTGCCGGCTTTGAGGGTGTGCAAGGTGAGCAACCGTATAGGGACCCAAAATTTTTAAGAGCCTCAAAATTTGTCCCGTTAATAAATATATGTATGTGTACGCATATTTTTCACAAAAAAAAATATATATTTGGTCGTCTGTTTGGAAGTTCCCCCCTCCATATGCAGTACTCTGTCCAATTTCGTTGGGGATGCACTTTAAAATAAAATTTGTTTTCGATCAATTTTGCGTTTTTAAAGACTAATTTATGTTGTTGGTTAAAAGTAGATTCATTTTAGGTGTCGTTTGTTTTTTCAGAACTTTTACCTCTTCATCTGCAAACCATGTCTGCAGAAGAAGATGTGCACATAAGTTCTTCATCTACAAGAAGAAGACCGTTTATTTTTGTGCTATTGAAGTACTTGTTGTTATGGATAATTATTAGTGGATGTCCATATAACCCATAAGAGGCCTACGACCCATGCTAGCTATTAGGGTTTTGACATAATGTTTGTCTATATATAATCTTTGTAAATCTCCTAGTTAATGATCAATTGAAGAATATTCATTTCCTATATTCTTGTTCAGAACACGTCATCAAGATCTTTTGATTTAGAGAGGTTAGTTTTTCTTTGGGTCATATGGTAGCCACACCACCTATATTTTGTCACATTTTCCAATGAGTTCACCAAGTAGGTACATTTACTTTCTCTTTCATACACGTACTAACTTTTTTTTTCCTGCACATACCTAAAAGAAGAAGAAGAAGAAGAAGGGAAAAAAAAAAAAAAAAAAAAAAAAAAAAAAAAAAAAAAAAAAAACTCAATCTCTTCTCCATTTGAACACAATTGCGCACCACCACCGGCCAACCCCGTCGGATAATCAGCTCCGTTAACCCCACTGCGTATCCACCATCGCCAACCGTTTGTATGAGTTCCGCCGTCATTTTTAAATGGTAAACAACCATCACCGCTGGGTAACCACCATCGTCAACCGCCGGATAGTCACCTTCATTTTTAAGTTATGATTTTTTAGAATTTTTAATTCAAGATTTTGTTTTTAACAAGAATTTATAGTTTTTAGATCTGGACTTTTAAGTTTGTTTTGTGGATGTGATTCAAGGATCTTGAAAATCTTAATTTGGTCTCAACTTTTTATCGATGAGTTAAAAGAAAAAAAAGATAGAGATGTGGCAATATTTTTAGAGGTTGAAGAAGATATAGTGAGGTAAAAGTTACTCGTTCAACTAAGAGAGAGAAAATAAAATGGAGAGAAAGAATGAGAAAGAATTATATGTGCTTTTGGTGCTATATTGTTGTTTTGTGACTGAAAAAAGAAAAAAAAAACAAAAGTAACTAAACGAATATTTAATTCAATGTAAATAGATAGTGTGTGGATCTAGTTTACTGGTGTTGAAACCCCAAATGACTTTTCTTTTGAACACCAGTTACACGCTTCCTCTTCTAGGCTAAGAGTGGAGGGAGTACCTGCGGGGAAGCACAGTGAGGGGTGGAACCCCGCACGGGAACACCGCCGCCTCTCGGTGTACCCCGCACGGGGAGGTATTTTGGGTGAAAGCAAACCGCACGGGAAGAAGAAAGAAAAAGAGACGTTGGGTTAATATTCGACCGTTGGCAACGGTTGTATTTTGTTTTAGCATTTAAGGGGTGTTTGTTTGAGGTGAAAAGCACACAAAAAAAAAATCACACCGAGAACAAAAAAAAAACGAGAGAAAGAAAGAAATATCATGGAGCGTGGCAACAAAAATAGAGATCCTAGAAGAGGTGGTCGTGTATCGAGAGGTGGTTCGAGAGGCACAATTCGTCCTCGAATTGAATCACAACCCGGTTTCGAATCATCTTCTCAAGCACAACCTTACCGCCCCGAAATGTATCCTCAATCTCCACCATTTTTTTACTCCCAAAACCCCTCCCGCAAATTCCCACTAACTTCGATCCGTTTGAGCCGAACTTTACCCAACAAAAAAGGCGTGAACGGGTTAGTGAACCGTTACCCATTCGTGATGATACCGATGATGATGATGATGAGTATTTTGATAATGTTGACGTGGTACCCGAGACACAACCAATTGATGACGAGGTTGAAGAGGAGGAAGAGATCGAAACGCATGTTCAAAAGAAAAAAAAACCAAAGCCTTGGACGCCCGATGAGGAAGAGGCGTTAGCCAAGTCTTGGGTTAAAATTTCGGTGGACAAAGAAGTTGGCGACCGTCAACGAAAGGAAGGATTTTGGAAGCGAGTTCTAAAGCATTTTAGAACGCTTGTCCCGAGAACGGAACGCACTCATCATCAATTGAACTCGAAATGGACTCCGATGCATACTTTGATTGCTGCGTTCAACGGTTACTACACACAAGCGGTATTTTTTATATTTATGATTTTTTAAGTTTTAAATACATTTTATATATATATATATATATATATATATATATATATATATATATATATATATATATATATATATATATATATATATATTTATTTATTTTTTTGGATATTGTTTTTTATTGTATATTGTTTTATAAATATGTAGAACCGCTTGAGAGATAGTGGGTGCAACGATATTCAAGTCCTTACGAGAGCCAATCGTGATTTTACAAAACAATATAAGAAAACTTTCGTGCATTCGCAAGCGTGGCAAATCCTCAAAGATCAACCAAAGTGGAAAGAACAACCGGGATTGGCTAGTCAGACTCAAGAATCCACGGGATCGAGCAAGAAAAGAAAGTCGTCGGAGTCTAGTGGCGCTCAAACGGCAACAAACGAGACTCCAATAAACGTGGACGATTTCGAGTGTGACTTACCGAACCTCAACGAGAACCCAACTCCATCACGTGAATCGAAAGGCAAAAAAAATTGAATTATGGAGATTCAAGCCGAAGCTCGATGCGTGATACCCTTGCAAGTTACACGGCGGAAAAGAAAATGTTAATGCAGGCGCAGTTGGAGGTTCAAAAGAAAAAAGACGAAGAATATTTGAACTTTATTAATGGGGAGGTCTACAATCGTGACATGAAATTCGTTATGGACCCGCACGACAATATCTCGGACCAGGTTTTTAAAGAATTCGTCATCGCACGGAAAAGCGAGATATGTGCCAAATACGGGTGGCCGTGTAGTTTGTAGGATTTTATATTTTTTAATAATATTATGTAATGTTATTTTATGTTTTTTAATAATATTATGTAATGTTTATTTAATTTTAATGAAATTTTAGTTTTTAATAAATTTGTATGGAATTAAAAAAAAAAAAAAAGTGAGTGAAGGGTGAGTGAAGTGGCGCCTCCAAAAAAGAAGTGAGTGAAGGGTGAGTGATGAAAAAAGTAGAGAATGATGTGGCGCAAGGGGATTGGTTGGGAGTGAGTGAAGGGAAGGGAGTGAGTGATATACTCCCACCACCCTAATGATTATGTACAATTTTTGTTCTGGTTGTTTAATACGTATTAGTTTATTCCAATCAACAACATATAATATATAGAATACGGATCCCTTGCAAAGTGAGAAAAATTACAAAGTGTACAAAGCCATTCATAGTTTGACACGTGTCCCCCACTTTAAATTATACATAAAATCCGCTCAGGGGTAATTTGGTCTTTTGACCCGTTTTTTCTTTTCCACCTCAATTTTCAAACGCATATACTCTTAAACGACAAACTTTAAAAAAAAAACGATTTCGCCATAATTTTTAAAATTTGATTCTCTTTAATTTGGTATAAATCTTTTTAATTTTTTTGAAACATTTTTTTTGACATATTCATTGGGTCGTGATTTTCTTGATTTTTTGCTATTTTCGACCCTATTTTTTACCTTAAAAATTGACGAATCATAATATACTTAAAACACGAAAGTTGTAGATTTTGATTCACTCTTTACCCAGAAATTTCAATTACTCAAATCCGATATGATATGAGTGAGATATCGCACGTTAAAGATGACGTTTTAGTCATATTTGTTGCACACAACGTGTTTGATGAAATGTTTAGCTTAGATTTTTTGTCTTAAAATCGAGTTAAATACACTTATTTTTGTCCCACAACGCATTATTAATAATTTTATTAATGTAACATTCAAAAAGTGATGTTTTTTAATAATTATATTTTTAAAATATACATTTAGTTCATCAGTTAGGTTATTAGATTCATCAGTTAGGTTATGTTTTGTTCATCAGTTAAGTTATAGGTTATAGGTTCATCAGTTACTTTGGTTCATCAATTTTTTCAGATTCATTAATTTCAGGTTCATCAAATTTGATCAAATGTTTGAGTTCATCAGTTATTGACTAACTGATGAACCTATAATTATAGGTTCATCAGTTATTGACTAATTATAGGTTCATCAGTTAGGTTCATTGATTTTTTGGTTCATTAATTATAGGTTCATCAGTTAGTTTATCATTTATTGACTTACTGATGAACCTATAATTATAGGTTCATCAGTTAGGTTCATTAATTTTAGGTTCATTAGTTTGTTTATCAGTTATTGACTAATTGATAAACTTATAATTATTTGTCATGTGTTATGTGTTTAGGTTCATCAATTAGTCAAAAATGTTAACATAAAAACTGATGAACCAAACTAACCTAACTGATGAACCTAATAACCTAACTGATGAACTAAATGTATATTTTAAAAATATAATGATTAAAAAACTTTACTTTTTGAGTCTTACATTAATAAAATGATTAATAATGCATTGAGAAACAAAAATTAGTGTATTTAGCTCAATTTTAACACAAAATATATAAGCTAGACATTTCATCAAACACATTGTGTGCAACAAATATGAGTTAAACACTATCTTTAACGTGTGTTATCTTACTCATATGAGATCGGATTTGAGTGATTCAAAAACCTGTGTAAAGAGTGAACAAAAAGCTATAACTTTCATGTTTTAAGTTTTTAACGATTCGACATTTATGATGGTAAAAAATAGGGCCGAAAATGACAAAATCAAGAAAATCAAGACTCACTTTATATGTAAAAAAAAAATTCGAAATATTTAACAAGATTTATACCAAATTAAAAAGGATTAAATTTTAAAAATTATAGTGAAATCGGTTTTTCGTAAAAGTTTGTCGTTTGAAAGATATTTGCGTTTGAAGTTTTAGGGTGGATTAAAGAAACGGGTTAAAATGACCAAAATGCCCCTAACCGAATTTAAAAAGAAAAAAGGGAGGGAGTGGGTGGTGGACACTTGTCACATGATGAGTGGCTTTCTAGCCTTTGTAGACTTTGTATTTTTAGTCCCCTTTGTAGGGGATCGAACCTCATAATATATATCGTAGATCAACCATAACAAACATGAATCTTTAATTGATATATATCTTTTTTTCGTATATTTTTCTTAAGGATTTTGTACACCTGATTTATTATTATTATAATCTATGTTGTTAGCTTTTATATTATTACCCTACACAGAATCTCTTTGTCAATATATATTACTTCCTCCGTCCCAAAATTATTGTCCAGTTTGAATTTTCAAAGTCAAAATGGTTCAACTTTGACCATAAATATATATTTTTATTATATAATACTTGATGAAAATTTTATACTATTGAAAAGTACACTTAAAACACAATTCATTTATATATTTTGTATCAAATATTATATAACACCCACAAAAATATTTAAGGTCAAAGTTGAAGAATAAAGACTAAAAAAGTCAATAGTGGACAATAAAAATGAGACGGAGGGAGTAGAATATTTACATGCACGTATACTTGATCTTAGTGTTTCGAATGTGCTTCTGATAACATTCCTAGTAGTTGTTTACTGCTATTAGAACATTAATTAGCTTTTTGTTTTCTTAGGGATATACAGTAATAATCTATGCACTTACTTGATCTCTTATTAACCTCATGTGCTTACTTAAATGATTATTCATTCGTATTAGTGTGTGTTTTTCTTTCTTTTCCGCACCATAAATTGCCATTCCCTGCTCTAACTGTAACATTAGTAATTCGTGACTACATGCGGTTCATCTATGTTAGTTTCTTTATTTGATGTGTATAATTTAACATATACAATATGACGATTTCATAGATGTTAACGCATCTAACAAAATTTAGCACATATTCGTTTGCATATGTTTTGTTTGGTTTATTAATTCATCCTTTTCACGTACTATATTATTACTTTTAATAGTTTATGCACTATTATTTGGATTAATTTTATGTCGCCTAGCAAATTTTAGGGATAATTTATTCTCGTTTTTATAATTGTTTTACGCCTATATATATTTTTTGTTCATCTTACCATACAATTATTTAGTTTCAATTCGAACCTGGTAAACCTTTCATGTGGACATTCTTCACTCTACTTTATTGTTTATCAGTTGACTTGTTTTTATGTCTTATAATGTTAGAAGTTTTGTGTTTATATGTGACACTTAATATTGCATGAACTTAGTAACAATTTAACTACTCCCTATAATATCGATATAATGATATGAATGTCTTTGTTTACACAATTATATCACAACTTTGTAATATGCAATATACCGACAATTTAATTATATTTTAGTTTCTAAATTCTAGAGATTGTGTATTCTAGTTTCTAAAACTATTTTGTCAGTGAAGATTTTGATCAAGTTTAATATACGTTAAAAGACTTGAGGCACTTTATTTTGGATACCTTTATTTTGGTGCATACCAATGAACAAATTTCCACCATCCATTTAATTTGATCTAATGGTTGGGATAAACCTAAGATTAAATATGTAAACCTAAGTCCATGTTTTTTCCTTTTTTTTTTTTTATCTTTTTCATTATTTTTTTTTTCTTTCTTTCTTTTTGGTTTTTTTGTCACGCATCTTTTTTTTCTTATTTTTTTGTTTCTTTTTTGGTTTTTTTTGTTTTTGTCTTTCTTTTTCACGTTTTTTTTATTTATTTTTTTTTATTATTTTTTTTTAATGTTTTGTTTCTAAATCACTTTCCCCCCCCCCTTTTTTTTGTCTTTTTTTCTAATAAATGTTTTTTCGTAATACACGTTTTTTTATTTCATACGTTTTCGTCCGTTTTCATACGTTTTTGTCTGTTTTTGTACGTTTTCGCCTGTTTTCATATATTTTCGTCCGTTTTCATACGTTTCTCGTCCGCTTTCTTACGTTTTTTTTTTCCGTTCACGTCTGTTTTCATACGTTTTCATCTGTTTTCTTATATATTCGTTCGTTTTCTTACGTTTTCGTTCGTTTTCATACGTTTTCATCCGTTTTCGTCCAGTTTACAAACGTTTTTGTCCTTTTCATACATCTTTTTATAATTTTATACGTTTTCATACATTTTCATTCGTTTTCGTTCATTTTTAATTGTTTTCTGCCATTTCCAGACGTTTTCATATTTTTCTAAATATCGCAAGTGATATTCTGAATATCACAAGTGATATTCTATGATATTCTAAACATCACAAGTTATATTCTGAATATCACAAGTGATATTCTGTGATATTCATAATATCACAAGTGATATTCTGAATATCACAAGTGATTTTCTGTGATATGCAGAATATCACAAGTGATACTATGATTACCACAAATGATATTCTGGATATCCTAAGTAATATTCGTCCATTTTTCTTACGTATTCGTCCTTTTTCAGACGTGTTTTTAAGCTTTCATACGTTTTCATCCGCTTTCATACATATTCGTTTGTTTTCTTACGTTTTCGTTCGTTATCATACATTTTCGCCCGTTTTCTTTCGTTTTCATCTAGTTTTCAAACATTTTCATCCTTTTCATACATGTTTTATAATTTCATACGTTTTCTTCCGTTTTCATACATTTTCATTCGTTTTCGTTCATTTTTAATTGTTTTATGCCATTTCCAGATATTTTCTGCCATTTCCAGACGTTTTCATATATTTCTAAATATAGCAAGTGATATTCTGAATATCACAAGTTATATTCTGAATATCACAAGTGATATTCTGTGATATTCTAAACATCACAAGTTATATTCTAAATATCACAAGTGATATTCTATGATATTCAGACTATCACAAGTGATTTTCTGTGATATGCAGAATATCACAAGTGATACTATGATTACCACAAATGATATTCTGAATATCATAAGTAATATTCTTCCATTTTTCTTACGTATTCGTCCTTTTTCAGACATGTTTTTACGCTTTCACACGTTTTCATCCATTTTCATACATATTCGTTCGTTTTCTTACATTTTAGTTCGTTTTCATATATTTTTGTCCGTTTTCTTTCGTTTTCATCTAGTTTTCAAACATTTTCATCCTTTTCATACATGTTTTTACACTTTCATACGTTTTCATATATTTTCGTCCGTTTTTTCATTCATTTTCGTCCGTTTTTAAACGTTTTTTTTTTGCCATTTTCAAACATTTTCATATGTTTCTCAATATCACAAGTGATATTCTGAATATCACAAGTTATATTCTGAATATCACAAGTGATATTCTAAACATAACAAGTTATATTCAGAATATCACAAGTGATATTCTGTGATATTCAGAATATCACTAGTGATATTCTAAATATCACAAGTGATTTTCTATGATATGCAGAATATCACAAGTGATACTATGAGTACCACAAATGATATTTTCATAGGTATTCGTCCGTTTTCTTACATTTTCGTCCATTTTCTTACGTTTCTGAATATCACAAGTGATATTCAGTGGTTCTATAATATCACTTGTGATTTTCTGAATATCACTTGTGATATTATGAATAGCACTTGTGATTTTCTTATGTTTTCGTCTGTTTTCATACTTCGTCCAATTTCATACGTATTAGTCCATTTTTTTTTACGTTTTCGTCCGTTTTTATACATTTCCGAATATCAAAAATGATATTCAGAATATCACTTGTATTTTTATGAATATCAATGGTGATATTTTAAATATCACTTGTGATTTTCTGAATATCTATCACTTGTGATTTTCTAAATATCACTTGTGATTTTCATGTTACAAACATTTATTGAAAATCACTTGTGAAATTCAGAAAATTACTTATGATGTTCGGAATATCACTTGTGATACTTTGTATATCACAGAATATTACTTATAATATCCAGAATATCATTTGTGGTACTCATAGTATCAGTTGTGATATTCTCCATATTACATAAAATCACTTGTAATATTCAGAATATCACTTGTGATATTCAGAGTATAACTTTTGATATTTAGAATATCACATAATATCACTTGTGATATTCACAAGTGATTTTACGTGTTTTCTTATGTTTTCGTCCGTTTTTATACGTTTTCCGAATATCACAAATGATATTCAGAATATCACTTGTGTTTTTCTGAATATCAATGGTGATATTCTAAATATCACTTGTGATTTTCTGAATATCACTTGTGATTTTCATGTTAAAAAACAGAATATCGCTTGTCAAATTCAGAAAATCACTTATAATATTCAGAATATCACTTGTGATAATTTGAATATCACATAATATTACTTATAATATCCAGAATATCATTTCTGGTACTTATAGTATCACTTGTGACATTCTCCATATCACATAAAATCACTTGTGATATTCAAAATATCACTTGTGATATTCTGAATATCACATAATATCACTTGTGATATTCTGAATATCACTTGTGATATTCAGAATATAACTTGTGATATTTAAAATATCACAGAATATCACTTGTGATATTTAGAAACATATAAACGTCTGAAAATTGCCAAAAACATTTAAAAACGAACAAAAACGAATGAAAAAACGAACAAAAACATAAGAAACGAACGAAAATGTATAAAAACGGAAGAAAACGTATGAAAGTGTAAAAACGTGTATGAAAAGGACAAAAATGTTTGAAAAATGAACGAAAACGAAAGAAAACGGATGAAAACGAACGAAAACGTATGAAAACGAACAAAAACGTAAGAAAACAGACTAATCTGTATGAAAACGAACAAAAACGTAAGAAAGCGTAAAAACACGTCTGAAAACGGACGAAGACGTATGAAAAATGGACGAAAACAAAAGAAAACGGGCGAAAATGTATTAAGACGAACGAAAATGTATGAAAACTGACGAAAACGTATGAAAACGAACAAAAATGTAAGAAAACATATGAAAACAGACGTTAACGGGCGAAAACGTAAGAAAGCGGATGAAAACGTATGAAAACGGACAATAACGTATGAAAACGGACGAAAACGGGCGAAAATATATGAAAACGGGCGAAAACGTATGAAAACAGACGAAAATGTATGAAAGCGAAAAAAAACGTTTATTAGGAAAAAAACGTGAATTAGAACGAAAAAAAAAAAAAAAAAAAAAAGTTGTAAATAAAAGGAAAAAAAAAAAGTTGTAAACAAAAGGAAAAAAAGAGGCGTGTAAAAAAAATAATAATAATAAAAAAAAAAAAAAAAAAAAAAAAAAAAAAAAAAAAAAACTAACTAGTAGCGTGAAAAAAATAGGCAAAAAAAAAAAGAAAAAAAAAGGCATAAATAAAGAAAGAAAAAAAAGAATAATAAAAAAGACAAGAAGACAAAGAAAAAAGGAAAAAAAAACATGGACTTATGTTTCCCCATTTAAATCTTAGGTTAATCCCCAACATTAGATCAAACTAAATGGATGGTGAGGATTTGTCCATTCGTATGCACCAAAATAAGAGTATGCATTTGAATTTTCCTCTAAAAGGCTTATCGTTACACATGGAATAAACAATGACACATATACGATACTGCCCAAAGTTAGTTATAAACCCCTGTATATGTTTCATTATGAATATGAATCAAGGATCTTTGTCATATTACTTACTAGCTTCAAAGCCCGCCCGAAGAGCGGCTAGCTTTAAGAAATGTTTAAAAAGTAAAAGTAGAACAATACTTGATACAATAACGTTAAACGAATATAATATTAAATTGAAAAATAATGTAATGTTTTTTAATAACCATAAAAAAGGTACATATATTTTATTGCGGATTAAAAAAAAAAACTTATAATCAATGAATAACTTGTTTATAGACAATAAAGTATCAACAATGTCAATCTGTAGAAACAGTAGTCATTGTTCTTTAGCAACATCTCGAAATGCATAGAATAGGCACAACCCAACACAAATCTTAAATCCCCATTCTTGAGCCGCTCCACTCCTACATGTTCCTCTTGCTCCTACAAACATTTTAATAATCAACCAATAAATCTATGGTACATATATATACACCATTTATTAATCTCTATATAATTCTCTTCAAGATTAGATACCATACCTTTGGCCTAGGGGGTCCGGAATCTCATCTTCATCTTGCTCATCATGACCGATTATATCCAAACTATTTTGTTTAATTTCCTTAACAATATCTTCTATCTTTTTCATGTTGTCCAAAACACAATTTTATACAACTATTCCAGCCAACTTAAAAGGAAACTATATCTTAGTAACTTTAAAATTTAATACAAACCTCCAACTATTTGTAGCCTAATCATGCTCAAGGAAAGAAAAAAAACTACAGTACTATAGTGAGAAATTACTCCATTTCATACATAGCGAAACCACTAAATGTCACCCGATGAATTAAAAGAAGTTGCAGTTTATTGGATAACAATTTATACATGTTAGTATCTTAACGAAACTAATGTGACCTACAGCCATGATGCTGTAACATTGCTCTCAAGATATTGGCATTATAAGCATTTAATAACTCAAGAAATCGACACCACATAATAGGCAAAAAGCCTGGGATGAATCTTCCAGGAATAGCAGTCATCGTCTTATTGCTATGGGAGAACTTAATTGCCGGCACTGGTCTAGGCATAGCAGTTTCCATCTTATTGTTAACCAAACTATAAGTACATCATAAAAATTCAATTAAGTATCAACTTAAACAAAGAAATTGAACAAAGATGATCAAATCTTGAGCACCCTTTTTACTTCCCTATAGGAACTTTAGAGCAATCTGCAAGTCATGCGTAAGTATACCTAAATGCATCAGCAATACAATCTTTTAAAAGACATGATGATCAATAAATTGTATAAGATTTACTAAGATCAGTCACTTGTCCTGTTTAATCCCGTAAACCACAATAATGAATATTTTACTTGTAAAACTTGTGTGAGTTAAATTTAAATTTTGCAAGTTTCGAGCACAGAAGTTGCATTGGGTACGTTATCTTCCAAAGGTGTCAAAATATCGCATATTGTTTTTAAGTGCTTTCATGATTGCTAATTAAGTTAGTTCAACACATAATAGGCTAAACAGGTCCTCTTAAACATGTCCTCGACTGGGAAGGATTGCTCCAATATGTTCATATTAGATTAAATAAAAAATGTGGCAAAATGGATATGTTCATATTCTTTTTAAGTAAAATGAAATTAATGATACTGAAATTTAGTATCGATATTAAGAATAAGACATATACCTTAGGATCCGTGCAAGGCTGATTCCATCAAGATAAAAAGACAACCCACATAACACCACAAATATTATTCCCATGGGTACAACCTCGTAACTTTTTTCACGTTGCCTCAGCCCACCTCTTACATACTTTTACTATAATTTCCTTCTATCTTATGCCTTTGAAGTCATCCACGAACCTCAAACACTGGTTCCCAGCCTCGCTTTCTGTAATGCTGCAAAGAACATAAGGCTTGAATTCATAAAGTGCTGCGGGATTCACAAACACAACCCTTTTTCCCCATTCGTTCTCCATTGTCAACCAAGAATTCAAAGTCACCATTTTCCTGAAAAAAGAACAGCAGAAAATGATGATACATTATAGACCAAACAAAATCTCAAATTTACTTAACCCAATAATCCAAATCCTTCAAAGGAACCAAAAATATCACTCGTGAATGACACTACAGCCTGTGCAATTGTGTAGGATTTACCGGGCCGAACACACTTCACCTGACCTGATAGACAACACGCCAGCATGTCAGATTATGTAATCCCCCTTGTCTGAGGTAATCGAAAAGAAAGAGGCAGAAGGATACCAAAAGTCACATCAGTCTTCATGTGATGTGACCTCCTGAGACGTTAGCACTAACTGATATAGCCATAGATAGTGCAAAAGCATGTGCTATCGATGCTGAAATAAGTCCAGCCGGTGTCACTAAATACCTGAAATATGAGATACCATTTTTACGTAAATCTGAAGCACTATTGTTTGTGTTTCTAGTATGGAAGCACTAAATACCTACGGAATCGGACCGACATCCATTGCAGTTTCCATTTACACGAGTAGGAACCACGTATCCATTATATGTTCACATTCCATTGTCTATAGCCAGCATTAAATATGATCTTGTTTGTGCATCGTGGCTAGTACCTACATTTAAAAAAAACTTGTTAAGAAGTGAAAGCTATTATAATATATAGAAAACACGGTACGTGAACAGCTGTATAGATCCATTCAAATAGCTGATTAAGCAATACAGAAGGTATTCACAGTTTCTACTAAGATTTGGGTCACAATTTCTAAAAGCAAATATCCATGATAAGTGAAAACGAAAACAAACCCTCTCGGACACACCCCAGTATGTAAATCGAAATTTATATACAAAAACATATGAAATCATATCAATCTCTGAGTTAAAATTAGGCAAATTGCTGATATCGAGACTGCAATTTCACCGCTATACCTACATTATAATGCCATACATTAAGGGGTTTTTGATATCATATAATGTATTCAAATAATGGTGTAAAATAGATAATATCGTACTGATGGTTTGTGGGTTCTTGAGGCTTATGGATGCCTTCTTTTTCCTGACAAACTGCTAGAAGAAGTTATACCTATATTAAACAATATTTTAAAAAGGAAAATGCCGAGTAAGTATAAGAGTAAACTCTAAAAAGTATGTTTCAAATTAGATCCAAATTTACCTTTAGATTCAAAACTGCTTTGGCCCACACGTTGAATTTACATATCATGGGTCGTTATGTGATCATCGGTTCTAAGTTTATATCTTACAGAGTGTTTGGAAAAATTTATGATCTCAATACTGTTTATCCATTATAAAAAAACTCATTGGTTGATAATGTGAAGTAATCCAAAATAGCTTTTAAAAGTACTAAAGCATATTAGAGTTATGATCTCAATATTGTTTTCCGTAATAAAAAAAAAAAAAAACTCATTACTTGGTATCAACTTCTTATAGGATTCACTCATGTAAAATAGAAACAGACACATTTTTATAGAAAAAATCGCAAACTTACCAAGAAAGGGCCTTATCAATTCGGTCCTATTTTTGATATTTTGACAGGCTTGATCAAGTAGGTTGCTTCCAGTTTCTTCCTCCATTCTGTTGGTATACAAAACCCCCAAATTTTAAAAAAATTCCTAATTTCAAAATTAAACAAAATTAACAACAAAATCTCAAATTCCACAAAAATTAAACTACAAACAATGCTCAATTCACAACACGAAGCAATAATTCAAACAAAACCCGTAATAAAAATTCAATAAACCTAATTTCTATTAGACATTGTAAAATAAGAAAATTAAAAGTAAACATGCAAAGAGAGAACAGAGAGTACTATCAAGGTGTTGCGTTTTTTGTCTAGCCAAATGAGCCGCAACTTCTAGAAATTGATATTTAGGTTCTTGATGATATGACTTAACCCCGAATTCGAAAAAACCCTAAAAATCAAATTTGAAGGTACACATATAAATCAATCAACTAATCAACCAAACAAACCAAAAATCAAAGAATCAATGATACCATAATTGATGAAAATTGAATTAGGGGTTTTTTTTTTTTTTTTATAAATAATGAATGGTGTGATATTTTATCATGAAAAATCTTGATCTTTGATCATCAAAACAGTTTTTGGATCAACCATAATTTTTTTCGGGCGACTTTTTTAGTGATTGAAACTAATGTTTGATCATGAAAAAGAATAATCTCCGATCATCAAAACAACTTTTGAATCAATTATAATTTTTTAAGGCAATTTTTTAGGGTTTGTGGTGTGCGCTTTTCCAGGGTTTTTTTAGGGCTATTATTCAAAATTAATCAAAAAAACAACAAAACTAATTCAATTTTATAAATTATTGCAAGTCAAAAAATGATGAAAATCAGAGTATACCTGATTGAATCGAATACGTGATTAGATGATTCCACAATCGAATATGGTTACAGATTACACATTTGTTACACAATGATTTATCATAAATTGCTTTAATTTGCTTGGATCGGGATAATGATTGTTCGTGTATATGATTTTCGTTTAGGTTAGAAAAGGGGATCTAGAGAATATTGTGCGTGTTTTTTTGTATACAGGTGTAACAAATGAAGAGTTAAACATTGATTCCGCCCCTTTTTTGTTGAAAGTCAATGCTAGAATACCAAGTTGTTTCTGGGCGTTGGATCAAAAGTAATATCCAGGTGGCAGGTTTTAAAGAATTTTGGGGAGAGATCAAATTTTCAAAACCATGTTTTATTAAGATAGTAGATGAATATATTGAATATAAGAACTTTCTTTGTTGGCTCAAACCATGCGGTTGAGCTAAAATATACGTGTGTGACTTATTTACCATGTGACAGTTATTTGCATATGAGACTTTATTAAATGATTAATGGTATATGTGCCTTCTTTGTGATTATATATGTACAGTTAAACCTCTATAAATTAATACTCGATAAATTAATAACCTCGATAAAATTAATAATTTGTCCAGTCTCAACTTGGGACCAGTACAAATTTGGACCCCAATCAATAAAATAATAAGATAATAATTTTTTTGAAACCACAGTGTATATATATTAGTCCCAATGAAACTATAAATTAATAATTACTAAAAATTTCATATATATGTATATGTGTGTCTGTGTGTGATATACTTCAAAATCCTAAGACTGTTTAGTAAAAATGAATTCACTGTCACTTGTTATTTTTTGCTGAACTTCAAATATGTTTATCTCAAAATCTCCTTATTGCACTAAAGTGTTAGTGTGTTGTCTTCTCGTATTGCAACAAAAAAAGTTAATTTTATTTTCAGAAAGTGTGAATATGAATTCATTAAATTTTAATTGGAACTGTTTTTTCAAATTTATTTTTCATCTCTAATGGGTATATACATTGTAACTATTATATTACACTTGAAAATCTAAAGGCCGTATGTAAAACCTCTTTAAATTAACAAATTATTAATTTATCGATATAATAATATCTCGCTAAATTGATAAAATATCCCGGCTCCAACATTATTAATTTATAGAGGTTTTACTGTATGTCAATTGAATTGGTATGCTATTATTTGATCAAAACTTTAATCTCATGTCTATGATGTCCGTGATTCTAAGATCTTGATAGATACCACGAGTGGTAGAATGAATGTCATCTAGGTTTTCAGTTGAATACCAACCTATCATTTATAGTTGCATTTTGTGTCAACTAACTCGGCGATTTACAAAAGGCAAATGATATTAAAAGGTAATATACTTGCCACAAATTCATCGAATGAGTAGTGAACTATTTTTCATCATCTTTAAGGTATTTTGCAAAATTTTTGAACAATTTTGCCTTCGGGAAAAAAAAATTTGTATTAGCTATGAGGGGCAAAATTGTCCAATTTTTTTACAAAATACCCTAAAGATGATGATTTTGAAAGAAAATTACCCTAAAAAAAAAATAGTTCACTACCATTCGATGAAAATGAGCAAGTATATTACCTTTTTTTATTATTTGCCCATTTACAAACTATAACTAAGAATATATGTGTGATCAATTTATCTCGCTTCAAGACTTTGATCAAGAACTAAACTACAATGTTTTGTCTTTATATGCTAAACTTATGTACATGAAATGGTTATAATATGATGACGTTTACTTGCAATAATTTAAGGTACATATGTGAGTATGTCGCAATAGAGTTTACGATATTTTTAAAAGCGAGTTATATATTGCGGCTATATGATAGAAGAAAATATATATAAGTTTATTTGTAATGATGTTTTATGTTTTTCATATTATTCAGCTCTTGTAAAAAGTAAAGTGAAATTGAAGCACATGTGGTCATAAATTGTATGTTTATGAGCCAAGATTGTTATAATAATTGGCATAACCGGTTTGACCATCCCGGGTCAATGATGATGCGAAAATAAAATAGAAAAACCCCGAGTTTCTTCAAAGATAAATTTGATTGTTCTCATTGGAAGTTAATTGTTCATCTGTCACCATCATATTAAAGTATGGACCGTCCTATTAAGGTTTCGAAATAACATAAATGGGATGTATGTAGGCCTATACATCCGCCATGTGAATCATTTTGAGTTTTAAAATCGATGCATCGTCAAAATGATCATCAAATACGCAACTTAAGGTTAGCGTGGTTTGTGGCTCGACTTATAAAATGCGAGCACGGTTTTCCAAATTAAATCATTGAGAATGGTGGTGGATACTTCTAAGTATTGGGCGATTATTGAAATAAGTGTTGAACATAAAAGTAGCTCATGTTCATACGCAAATTGCTTTTGTTGATTGCAAAACCAATAATATTATGAGAACAAAACTTTTAGTTTATGGGGCATGTTATGACATATGAATTCGCATCTTGCCAACAATCTATAATGAATCCTCCCCGATAGAATGGTTTTGGTCACAAACCATATTTCTAGAGGTGGCAAAACGGGCGGGCCGGGCGGGCACGGGCTACGGGCTAAACGGGCGCGGGCTAAACGGGCGCGGACCAAATGGGCGCATGTTATACGAATCACTTTAGAAAAGACTTAAAACAATAACAAAAATTCCTCAAACGTAACACCTCATTTATATTTAAGTAATATATCCATAAGTTTTTCATTAAATGTTCTCCAATTGAGAGAAAAACATGTGTGCCTATTATGCCCATTTAACTTCTAAATGGGCAATATATGCCCATTTCAACAAAAAAAAGAGGGCCCAAATATACCAAAATCTTTTAAAAATGTGCCCATTTAGCTCATTTTTTTGATTTTGGGTTCAAATTGCCACCTATACATATTTCTCATGTGAAATTTTGTAATTGTGTGATATATAGTAAATCCACCACAACACAAAAAATTAGATGTTTAAATTGATAATTCATTCAGGGGGGGGGGGGGGGGAGAATAAGCAGCGAGAAGTATGAATGAATTATGATATAAATTTTTTGATCCTCACACTAATGAAAATGAACTTAAAGTTCAAGGGACAATTTACATTCGTGATCTAGCAGTTGCCAGACAAGTTTTGAGACCTAAATAAAGTGACTAGATCAAACATATGCTGCTAATGCTCCAATTAAAATGTGTGTCCCAACATTAAAACCAATTATTGGTAGTAAGTCTATGGCACGTCTGCAACGTGATAGACTAATCGATTCCAAATAAAAGTCCTCGAATGAATAGATAAAATGGAGCAATAAAATCAAGATGGTCGAATCGAGGTAATAAATACGCCATAATAGTCTCTTAAAGAGAAACTAGACATGAAGGTTTTGAAAACCCCGGGTACGTGAAAAACTTTGAGATCTCAACAAATGATAGAATATAATGTCTAGTAAAGTGTGAAATCGAAAAGAACTGAAACGACGTCGATAATACTATTGTATAAAATAATGCGCATGATAAATACAAGCTGAGGATCTTGGATATCTGCAAGAAGTGCAGTTTTATAAATGAATGGCCAAATAATGTAAAGACGCAAGTAACTAATGAACTATGAAAGTCTCTTATGATGAGACATGTTATTAGGACTTGAAATCTATACACATGGATGTTATGAGATAGCTAAATTATTGTTATGTCTGGCAATATGAGAATTAAGTTGTATGCGTCTAATAAAAGCTAGAGCTCAGTTTATGTCGAGATTCCTTAAGGAATATACAGAATGTATGAAGCACATGTCATGATTTAAAATTCTCGAGAATAATAATTGATCAAATTGAACCACAGTAAAACAAATATTTCAATATTTTCATGGTACAAAGGATAGGGGTTTATATTTTAATAACCCGTCAAAACAAGTTTAGTTAGCTTTGCAGATGCAGGATATATGTTTAACTTACCATGATCGATCTCAACATGGATATATTGTAACAAGTGGCGGCTATTTTTCCTGGCATTTGATAGAGCAAACAATCAAGGCGACTTCATCAAACAATACATAAATTCTGAAAAGGAGATACCAACTATTGCATGAAGATAATGTAGCATGCCTTGCTATATTCAAGAAATGTTACATCAAAGGAGACAAGACACTTCTCGTTCAAGTGATGATTTTGTTGACCTATTTACAAGATACCAAATGATGTAGTCATCAGATGGAGATAATACGCGCTGCACTCTTTTTGTCCTTAGTCATGGTTTTGTCCCACTGGGTTTCCTGGCAAGGTTTTTAATGAGGCAGCATTTCTTAAGCGTATTAACAATATGGATATCCAAGAGGGAGTGTTATGGATAATTATTAGTGGATGTCAATATAGCCCATAAGAGGCCTACGACTCATGTTAGCTATTAGGGTTTTGACATAATGTTTGTCTATATATACTCTTTGTAAATCTCCTATTTAATGATTAATTGAAGAATATTCATTTCCTCTATTTTTGTTCACAACACTTGTTTATTTTTTTCTTTTTTCACTAGTATTTTTTGTGCTATTGAAGTACCCTTTTTTCCCCTTCTTTTTGTTTTCACTAATTTTTTTTATGTTTTCGTCCGTTTTTTACATTTTGGTAAGTTTTTATGTTTTTTACGTTTTCGACCGTTATTTAACGTTTTTGTCTGTTTTTTTACGACTTCGTCTGTTTTTTTTACGTTTTTGTCGTTTTTTTTTTTTTTTTTTTTTTAAATATTTGTTTGTGAATATTACATGCAATTTTTAACTTGAATTTATTATGTATTATGATGTAGTAGATAGACATGCTTGTTTTTGTGGAAGAGTTGCTGTCTTATCCATTCTTTCCGTGTTTCTTTATCCGTTTCTCTGTGCATGGACTATTATCGGTTCTCTATGGTTCAGCAGTGCAAAGGATTGTGTATGCCTCTTAATTGTTATCTTAAGTTATTTGTATTTGTTCGGGTATGGAGGGGGCATAAAGGGCTCTGGTCAAGCAGTTTGGGTCAAAGAGGGTAACTTTGTATGTATGGAAACGAGTTGGGCTGGGTTGATTATCGGTGGGTTTTCACATAAAATAGCAACATACTTTTTCATGTGCTATGTTTTAGCCATTTGTACTTGCTTGTACGTCCCACCGCCCCAGTCATAAAAGATGTTTTTTTTTTTGTTCCATGTGGGGATTGGGTCATATTGTTACCCAGTTTCTTAACATTATATGTCTGACATTTTCATACATAAATTTAACCATTCTATCATTATAATTATTTCTTTAGTGTTTTCTTGTGGGTCCTCCCCTGGGCACTGGTTAGACAATCCCTTATAAAAATCTATTTTAAAGGGTTTTTTTTCTTTACATAATGATTGAAACGGCACATAAAACCACTCTTTAAAGACTAGTACCTTCGAAAATAGTACACCGACTAAAACTAGACAAATGATATAGTACTAAAATAATAATATTCTTTAATGAAAAAAGTTATTTAAGAGGTTGAATTCGCTATAAGTACCCTTTGAGCGATTTTCACCTAGCTTGTTGTATTTTACTTTACCCATTCGACGACCCATTAGAGAGATATAGCTTAATCATTGTTGACCCATTCATAAATAAATGGGCCGATCTTTCTACATTTAGACAGCATAAACCATATCGGGTCTTTATCTTATGATAGAGGTGTTACACATATTTTATTGTAGCTGCCCGAAGAAGGTCAAAAATGGGGTTTTCTTATATGGTTGCTTTTTAGTTACAATGGCCTCATTTGCATTGCTGGCATGTGTATGAAAAAGGTACGATATAAGCTACACATCAGTGTTTCACATCCTCGAGATAAACCGTATATTTTGAAATAAAGCTTTAAACAATCTAAATGTTAACCAAACAACAAGAATACAGGGAATACTAAATAATTTTTTTTATTCATTTGATTCTCGTAACTGTTACAAAACATTACTACGTACATATTTATACAAGTCAACCATTGTTGTTAATAACCATTGTGTCTTATCTAACTATTGTGACTTTTAACAATAATAACTACCCTATAACTGCTTTTTGTAACTGGCATAATATTCCTGGAAAGTCTGCTCCATTAATTAGCATATGATCTGAGTTATTTTCCAACAAATTCCTCCCTTAATCTCAGATCTCTTGCATCCTTCATTCCCATCATTTGCTTGCAAACATTAAAAAGTTCTTCTGGAAGTGCCTTAGTGAAAATGTTGGCTGCTTGATCACGACTCATTACATGATTCAACTGTACTTCCCTGTTCCTTATATGTTCCCTGATGAAATGGAAGCGTACATCAATGTGTTTGCTTCTTTCGTGATGTACCGGGTTCCTTGCCAACTCAATTACTGACTTGTTGTCGACTTTAATCTCTGTTGGACCGTCTTGTTGATTCCTTAGTGTTGGAATATATGAATAATAATAAACTTAAAACATATAAACATCAAAGAGTACGCAGCGGAATAGATCAAATACAAATAATAAATTAACCGAAATATAAATGGATGCGTACCTCTTGATTCAAGCAAGAACAAGAACTTATAAACCCTAGGAGAGGGCTTATATGGATCGACTAGGGCTAGTCACAAGGCAAGATCACCGTTAGCAAAAGTATGCTAACACTTCGTTATCACACACACGTACTATAAGCGTTTCAATGGAAATGCTAGATTCGTTTACACGAAAAGATTAAACTATTGGTCCTATCAATCAATAGATCGATTAGACACAAAGAAGGAGATTAGAGAAGATTAGGTTGCTATGGAACCAAGGGATGAGTAGAATGAATGAGAGGAGGTCTCATTATATAGCATTCTACAAACTTGGAGCAAAAGCCATCCCAAACCCTATAGGGAGAGGGGCATGGCCGGCCATGGGTTTGCAAAAGTCCAACCCATGCCTAACTTTCACTCTTTTCCAAATCAAGTCCTTCATGTTACGTCTAACGGTCGTTAGTTACCGTTAAGTTTATAATTCGTGTATTTAATAATTATTCGTCACTAAAACAATAATTATTAATTCATTGAAACTCATACGTAAAGTGTGCAATCCCGAAGTCACGAGTTCGAGTCCGGTCATGATATATTAATTTATTATCCGTCAAACTAACAGCTCCCACTCGGATATAGATTAATGTAACAATGACAATGGTTAGTCTAGCATAACACGCCAATGTCCCCAGAACGATCTCGAGTATGGTTTCCTGGAAAAAACCACCTTTGATGATTCATCATCATACTTATCCTTTTGATTCTACTACTATGTTAATATGGATATGGATTAAAGTCATTCCATACTTAACTAGTGTTTCTCGTTATTTATGATTAAGCAAGATTACCAATTCTTCTGAACGTATTCCAGATAGACCTTGGGCATGGCCATGCAAACATCTTGTTAATCCTACGAGCGGCCAACAGTATTAAACTTCAAAACAAATTTGAAGGAACCAAATCCTGTATTGACTACAAGCATAACCTATGAACTTCGCATCACCTCTGAAAATAATCCTTATAACTACCAGTTACGGATAGCGTTAGATTATCTCACAGGAAATGAGCTACATCCACAGTAGTTACCTGGTATCTCAAGTCTGAGGATAAATATTCATGATTTACTATAATGACAACATCCATAAGTACAATCATGCATTTGGGATTTTGTCCTATATTCAAATTTTCAATTATTGAATATCATGTGAATTTGACATGTCTACGCATCAATATAATTTAAATATATTATACCAAATCTCACATTTGTCTTAGTTCAATGATACTCCCATATCATTAATTGACAACGGATAATTTAGAATAACTTAAGTTATTCATGGATTAAACATGCAAATATAGGATACAATATTTATGAATAGAAACAAACATAACACAATACTTCATTTCATTCGAATAATTATTGCTTACAATCCTTTATGGATTGTTATCTATTTAGACGAACGAAGAATAAGATAAAGGAACGATGCAAAAGAAGATTTAATATGAGATTTCGCGGCTAAGACGCCAGAGTACATAAAGTGAAGTCGAAGCGGAAGAGACATCTGCGCAGTGTCCAGGCGCCGGGATTGGAAGCCCCCACCAAATGTCTGAAGCAACGGGAGAAATGGTCGATCACCTTTACTTAAGAAGATTTTGCTATCCTCCAAGACACCGGGAATTCTCCGATAGGCGTATCCGCCGTGATCTCCAATTTCAAAGTAAACCGCATTTTGGTTGACGCGGGGAGCTACGTCGAAGTTATTACTTGCAAGGCCTACCAGCAGCTCAAACTGGCGACCATAAAGAATAAGACGAACCAAAACCAGCAGCAGCTTTGCAAAATAAATTTTATCCATCACCATAATACATTTATGACTCCTTATATAGACATAGACGGGGCGAGTACACCCGTAGAAAAGCTCAACCAGTAAGAATGATTTCTTAAGAGCTCCAATTAGCCAAGATGCTTCTGCTAGCGCCTACCAGATTATGTCCTATTTTCTCGTCGATAAAGATCTAACTAGGAAAACCAATTTGATTGATAACCTTTCAGAAAATATCCAAGATCTATACACTTCTATCCTATCCTGGAAGAGTGGAAGAGATAGTTGCACGGGAAGGTGGATCTGGTAATAATCGAAGCTTATCTCGACCGAAAACTCGTTAAGACACTCTTTATGCCGTTAGTGTATGGGAAAACCCTAGTCGCTATGATAGAGGATATTTCGGAACACTTCCACGATCTGCTCAGTAAGAAAGATATCGTTGCCGACTTGTGACTCGAGTCAGCCTATTTACTGCCTGTCTCGATCTCCCTCCTTTCTTGAGCGTGAGCTTTCTTTGCCTAAAAGAGAAGGCGAACGGATAAGAACCAACTCCCTAGAGGAATAGGCCTCCGATCTCTACTCGCCGGAAGGGCTATGGAAAAGGGAAGGATTCCTTCTTTCTTTTCTAGTTGGATTCTTCGAACCCTTATTTTCCTCTTCCTTTTCCAATGCGCTAAGATTAGACCTTAGGCAGTCCTTTTTTCTCATGATTGGATGGTTTTTCTTTCAGTCAATGATTTGACGGAATGGCTGCTGCGGAATCTCTCGGATCTGAGGCAGATCCTACTAGCTACGTCCTTGTCGATGACTTGTGCGCCTCCTAATGATCTTACTACTCTACTCCTCAAAACGAGTGCACCATGGCCTACTTAAGAAGATCTCAAGCAAAGCAAGGCAGAGTCCGAAAGTCCGAGGCAGAGACCAGAGGAAGAAGAAAAAGACTGGAGAAGAAAGGGTTCCTCACCTCTCTCTTACGCTTGAGTTCTTTCAGAACCTTTCACCTGCACTTTTTTTCATTTTTTCACTAATAAGGATCTTTTCAATGTCTTCTATTTCCTGCTTATTAGAGAAGAAGTGGAATTCACACCCTTTGTAGGGGGAAGGTTGGTTCTTCAGGATGGATGGAAATGTTCGGTACTGGAAAGAGCACTTCTATCCTAGATTCTTAGCTGGGGTAGTTGTTTTTGAATGGAAGCCCAAATTTCCTATTATCTATGCTGTAGATAGACTAGTCCATAGACGACTCCAACTGTATATTATTATTTTCGGTTAGTGCACTCCCGGTCCTGCTTTCTCTATCGCCTTCGTCCTCTTTCCCACAACACAAGATGGTGTCTTCGAGGAGGGTTCCTCGCTTTCTGGCTTCTTAGAGATGGAGATAATGGACTTTTTCCTGCCACGCGCAAGTTTTATTTTTTTGGTTCTTTTCATTGGTCGTTTTCCACTAATAGACTAATAGATGCCTAACAATAGGAGCTACGGAACTGAGCAGCTAGTACTTTTGTAGTCATTTCCTATTCCAGTATGAGATCGGAACATGGCATCTAGTCCGCTTCTTTAGGGATTTAGGGGTGGCACACTTCTTGGCACCTTATCTACGAGATCCTCTTTCCCCGTTCGGATGCATTCTCCCTTCGGCGCTTTTCCCTGCTTGAGATCGGGGATCATGAACTTTTTATTCGTTTAACAGCGCCCGCGTTTCTTTTTCTTTAGTTTTGGGCTCCGCAACAGTAGCCTATAACCTATAATAGATATAGATGCAATAGAAAGCCTAGCTAGTTAGGAGTATGAGCTATTGGTAAAGGATCCTATTCTGTAGGGTCAGTCTTTCTCTCGTCGTCAAAGCTCCTCGACTACGATTTTTCCCTGCAAAAGTTTTTCAAAGAATCTCCTAAGAGAAGAAAGATGAAAGACAGTAAATTCATAGAAAAAGAATGCATTCGGAGGATGTTCGATAGCTTTTTCTCACTTTGTTGAGACTCATGTGGTCTTTCCACCTATCTCTCCCATGTTGCCTAGGACAACGGTTCCAAAATGATAAATCATTGAGCGAGCGCCTAAATCACTAGCCGCTAGAAGATAGGACCCCATTAGGTCGAATCTATTTCGTTCGATTCCGAACATGGCCTGCGAATCGTACTCGTGCTATTTTCTTTCTTCCAAGAACTACAACTCAGTAGATAAAGAAGGACTCGATTAGTATGACTCTATATACGGATCGACTTGGTCTTGGTGAAGTGTTCCAGAACAAGACCCATGGTTAACATCCTCTAACGAAACTCTCTTTTTTCTTGTCTGTCTTTGCTAAGGCCTGGACGACAAGTTTTCAAGCTTCATTCTCTGCCGGTTCCAATCTTGTTTTTTTCTTGGAAGATTTTCTCTTTTTCTGTTTGGATTTTCCTCTGTTTCGGGCCCTTGCTTGCTTGTTCTCTCTCCTCTCATCTTTCTTTCTCGAAGCTTCTTCTTCATTTCTATAGGCTATGTGTGAGATCCATTCCTTTCTTCTTTTTTGTTGTTATGAACTCGATTGGCTTTAGAATGGGAGAATAGAAGACATTTTGTTTCTTATGTAGATCTACATTTCTGATTTTACTAAATGGATTGCTTTTTTCGCATCTTCATTTTTAGAAAAACGAAAAAAAAGCAAGACTAATTGACTAATAACTAAGTTATTCAAGTTTTCTTTTCTCTAGACCAAAAAGAGTACTTAAAAGGGGGCAAATTGGATTCGATTCTCTTTTTTTCTACTATTCATTCTTTTTCTGCAAGGAATGAATTCTGCATGACACGGGTTGGTTGTAGCTACGTAAGCTGGTGTACAGGTTCATAAAGTCTGCAGCTATAAGCAACAATTTTTTATACGGTCGCCGAGTTTGTTCAAACAGACAGCCTTTTTTGAGTATAGTAGGTCCGGCGTACTCGCGGGGCGAGATTCTTTTCTTAGGCTATAAATGGAGGTTTTTTACTTCATTCCTTCACTCCACTCTCATCCTTTATCTTATCTTCTACCCCCCAACCCTAGTGATATGGATATGAATGCAATGTTAAACAGGCTCTCTGCCATTCAAGACGAAATTGCACAAGTGCAATATGATCTTTCAAGGAACTTGAGAGCGATGAATCGCCTCCATACGAGAAGAAGAATTGATGAGGATCCTGTCATCAGGCAAAGGAGACTTTCCGCTACTTCCGCGCGTATATCAAATTTGGAGGAGAGGGAGAGAGCTCTGGAGGCAGAGCGACAGGCTCTCATAGTCCAGGTCATTGAATATGGGCACGGAGGAAATTAGTACTTGTATTATCCATTAGTTAAGTAGATGCAGGATGGGGTGTTATGCTTTTATTTAGTATATGTTTTTTAGTATGTGTGTTTAATGCTTTCGGTTTGTAATGTAATGTTTCATTAATGGAATCCTGCTTATGTATGAATTTTTCTGTATATTTTTGTGCAATAAACCAACTATTCAAAATAGTAAACATATTGCCTTGAAGAGAGGAATAGATGAAACTGGAAGAATTGTCAAATGAATAGTCCAGAAAAATCTTAGTTCACAGAGAAGAGAAAAAACAACGATCAAATTTCACATTTTCATAAGAAGCTCTTGGAACAGTTCTTACAAACATTGATTTCATATTGTAGCCTGATACTTCTATCTAAGTGGAAAAAGAACTAAAGGACACTAACTATTGATAAGAGGTTAAAGGGAAAAAAGGAAATAGAGAAAAATTCTATTAGTTCACAACAAATTGCAAGCACGTTTGTTTTTGACCTATATTTATTATGTTTTAGGATAGATAAGAAAAGATAGAAAAAAGGAGAACTAAAAAAAGAAAAATGAAAAAAAAACCTCCTTTTATTTTATATGAATCTCCTTATGATGAGTAGAGCATCCTGTCTATGTTAAAATTCAACCAAGGTACTACAGCCTGATTATTTGGGTTTTGAATCTTTTCGTTTTTCTGAAATTAGAATAATATAGAATATAAAGCAAGAATAAACGTAGACAAAAGAAATGGTTTTTCTTGTTCGATTTTCTATCTAAAAAAAAATGTTCATGAGATTTTCTCCTCTTCTCTTGGAAACAAGAAGAAAGGGGGTGACCCAAAAAAGAAACCAACTTCCCAGCTTAGAAACAATTGATTGATTGATTAAAGGTGCTTAATGAAGAAAATAAAAAACAAATGGAAATGCTTTTGCCAATGAATTCGAAGAGAGAAGAACGCATGAAACTTAGGTGAAAAAGATCCCGTGCGCGAGTATCGATCCAGAAGGAAGTGGACATGGATGGAAAATGGAAAGAAAGAATTTTTCATCTAGACATATGCCATAGGATTCTATCCTCGCTCTGGGGCTAGCGCCTATTGGAATGGATATTTTTGAACCTATACTAGTCTATGAGCAGTATAGAGTCATCAGTACCAAACAGAGCTTATCTCTGATACCCAAGGATCACAATTGATCTAACGAGAACTTTTGTACTTTCTTTATCTGACGTGATAGAATACAACGGAACGCCGATCTTCCCAAGGTCACTACAAAATGAATGGATTTCTGGGGTTGAGTTAGGACTTCATTGAACCTGCTTTTCTGGTGCTTAGCCTTGTCCCAGAGGCGAAGAGCGAGCCATCACCTTTTGTAAATATTGTAAATACCCGCTTCTGGTACTCGCAGATTGGTCCAATTTCATTTTATCCTTCCGCTAATCTCTTGATCTCTGAAAATAAAGAAAGGCATGATATTATCAAGTCAAACTGGCCTATGGGAGAGCAGTGAGAACAAATGGGGAGTCGGCTAAGAATGAGAATCAAAAGATATATAGGACGATCAGTGCCTAGGCCCATCTAATTAGGTGAACCGCGCGGCGGGAAAAAATGGTTCTTTTTCTCTTTCTTTATTGCCTTTGGCTTCCGTAGACGATTCATAGTCTAGTCTCCCTTATCGCCCGTGTCTATTTCTTCCTACATATTATTATGATAACTCGGCATTTCAATCAATCCTTCCAGGTTTTCTACTGACCAGCCTTCTTAATCCAAGACTTTATCCACTCTTTCTTCACTCGCTAGGGAAAGATAAAGGATAGATGACTGAAAATCCCGCTTACCGGCTCAATATATCTCTCAATAGATTCGCTTGCCACAACGACCGGACAGGATAGGAGATCGCCCAACCTTCCAATTTATCTTTCTGAAGCAACTATAACGGATGGGCAGCTTCCCTACCCACTGGGGATTTTTTTTCCCCGCTCCAACTTCGGATTCTTGGAAATAATCCCCGGTTCTATGATTTAAGGTTAGGAGTTTCATTCTTAGCAAGATCCCCAGCTATTGAATCTGTTGTCGTCGGCGGGGCTACTTCTTCTTTCGAAATGAGAAGAATAGCGTAGTCAAAGTAGGCCAAGTCGGTAGCCTTTTCTGAAACTCTTGGGAGAAGGGCTGTAGGATTAGAAAAAGGCCTAACTGCTGTTGAAGGAATAGAGGCTGTTTCGGCTCTTGGAGTAAGGGGAGAAGGGCTGAGTGCCGGTGAAATGCTTTTTGAGACTTACCCCACTCAATGGAAATTGATTTAGGCAAGATCCCACGTCCAAGAGTCTGATTCTGATTCTGCTTTCACTCTTATCAAGGAAGGAGGCCACCAAACCAAAGGGGAGGTCTTTGCTTGCTTTTCCTGTTAGAGATGCTAGTCTTTTTGTAATAACTGCTCTGAAGATGTTTTCAGGAATAAGAGAAGACGGTGCTCTTTCATCAGCTCTTTGGCTATTTGCTTGCGATAAAGAAAGAGTGAATTGATCCGAGCCAAGTAGTTCGGCTAAGCCGGAAAGAAAGAGTTAGATCCTCTTTGAGATGAAATGCGGCAATGTCCTAATCAAACCAGGCGCAAGGTCAATGATTTCGCTCAAGGCTCAAGGCATAAAGGCTCTTATTCCTTCTGCATTGGTCTCGGAGGGCCCTCGCTCTAAAGGGTTGATGGCAGCTATCTTGCTCTGTCAGAGATAATTGGAATGGAATTGGTGTGGTTTGCTAGCTCTTTCTTTTGAGACGAATGAATTCCGAATAAAGGAAGGCGGTCGTGATAGGGAAAGGCCTTTCCTTATTACCAGGAAAGAGAAAATGGGCCAAATCGCCCGCTAGAGAAGAAGCTCTTAGGGAATCGATCTAGACTAGATGAGATGCCGGTGCCATTAAACTAGCTGCCAGAACGAGTTCAAGAGATGAGGATCCAGGTAGTGAAGTCACCCTCGGGGGAAGAATCATTCCATTCACTTGTGAAACTGCTAAGAAGAATAGCTTTTCTCTGAATCCGCCACTCACTCTCTTTCGGGTAGGGTTAACAAGAAAGTCAAAGCAATCTCCTCAACCTAGAAAGAGAACTCCGGGATCTTCTTTTTCTTCTTAAGAACCCGAAGGCGAACTAATCCGTCTTGGTGCAGCTCCTAGTCCTGATCGATTGGCTACCGGGTGTTCACTCAAACTAAAAAGAAAAAAATGGAAATAGTGAATCAAGATCTAGACTATCCTCTCTCCGGAGAGATATGCCCCTATGAGCGACTATGCCGATCTTTATATGTTTTGGCCACGTGCGTTTCCGCTAAGAAGAAGAAGGTTTGGATCTTTAAACCTTAAGAGGATGCTATCGAATGTGCTCTTGGCGCACGTGAGGGATGTGACCTATGTTAGGTCCATAAGATAGCGCAGCTTTTGGTGTTCTATAATTCACCTCCGAATAATGAGTAGATAGGGAAGAGCTTTTTATTTTTCTCTTCATAGAAGACTGATGGGTGGAGCAAGAGGTCAAATTACTATAGAAAGAAGAGTTGTAAACTATAGGACTTCTTTTTCTATTTAGGGTTTTTTCGTTCCTTCTCTTCGATAAGAATACCGATTTGAAATGATAAAAATTCCTCTTTATTCTCTTGTGTTCAGCGAAAGAACTGCCTAAGCATACTTTTTCGGATCCAAACTTCTTTGTTCTTTCTAAGTCTTCGTCTTGCATAGAAGAACGCAACTGTTGCAAAAACGGGTCTTTCAGTAGTAGGCGGCATCCCCTCTTAGTTTTAAGTAAGCGGAACCATTCCGTTTTGGTTCTTCTCCACATTCTTACCGGGCTATCCAGGAATTTTCCTATGATTTTAGAAACTGAAATTTCGATATAGAAGGATCTCCTTATTTCTGAATAGATTATAGCATCATTTTCTTTCAAAGATATGAAAGAACCTTGGGAAACTTGAAAAGAAGTAATGCTGACTATTACATTATTCACACAAAGCCTTCGATGACTTATCGGCTGCCTTGCTTGAGGAAGAGTTTCACTAAAATGGAGACGAACCGGAATAATGTCCGATCTTGTTTCTGGATTGAGTGGAAAAGGGATATATGAAGTTCGTTCTGTTCCTCTATGCATCTCTGTGATGGGTAAATCTCCATGAAAAAGGGGCAACTTTCGTGTAGTTTGTAATTGGATGTAACTATTCATATTTTTTCGAGAATAAATCATTCTCTTAATAGATCTCGTCTTGTTCCTCAATCTTCGAAGAATGCGGCGTTGTATTATTGTAAGTTCCCTGTTCCAAACATTTCCTTCAAAAAGACGACAAGTTTTAAATTTGAATGAAGGCATTCCTCCCTCACATGCATTTGCAACAGATTCATACTAAGACCGGTAATCCCCATAGACACGGCCATTCTCGGCATCTTCCCTGTTGCCCCTCTTCTCAAAGCCCTTCGAGAGGAAGATGAATGTCAATGCGCCATTTTCTTCTTTCCCCGGGATACTATTGGCTTGGTATTGGATCCCGAGTACTACGCTCTTCTAGCTCTTTCCAAGGAAAGATCTAGATGGTCGAGAGCGTGAAGAATCCTCCGATAGGGCACACTTTGCCGTGTGCCCTGCTCGTTGATTTGAGACAGGTAAGCCCGATAGGTCGGCGGGCTTAAGAGGCTCCCCCGCGGACTGTGAATAATCCCACGAATCTCTGTGTAGTGCGCTAGAATTGAACGAGCGCTCCAGCCGTCTTCTAGCAAGGCCCGTTCAATTCTCCGTTCTATCTCCGCCTGGGTGGAGATGATATTCACCATCCGGCCTAAATCGCCAGCACCCCCTTCCCCCAAAGAGAGGAGAAGATACCTTTGATATAGGGCGCGGTCCCGTACTTGATTTGCAAGCAATGGTTCCGGGATAGGTACCGCCGGGGGGATTGGTGCCGGCGGAGGGGAGCCAGGCATTTCCTGAGATGGAGACGCCGCAGGGCTCTGCGGCGCGCTGAAGGCGCTTCGGTGGTCGCAAAAAGCGACGCCTATCCCCGTTTTTTCTACTACGTCTATGCCTATGAAGGCAAACGCTAGCAGAAAAAAAAGGGAGAAAAGAATATCAAAAAAGAGGCGAACAATGCCCCTTGAGTTCATTTGCTTTTGGTTTAATATGGTATCGATAGCAATAGCTGTTTTTCCAGTTTGCATAGGCTCGTGCACAGATTTACGTTCAATAATCCCAGGGGCTTTCACTTCGACACGTCTTCGCTCGTGATCGCTTAGAGCCCCTCTTCCATCAATAGGTACTCCCAAGGCGTCGACCACACGCCCTAGCATAGCCTTTCCCGCAGGGACATCCACAATAGAGCCGGTGCGCTTGACAAGATCTCCTTCCTTAATAGCAGTATCACTACCAAAGACAACAATCCCTACATTCTCATTCTCAAGATTCAAGGCTATTCCTTTCACACCGCTGGAAAATTCAACCATTTCCCCAGCTCGAATCTCGTTCAACCCATAAACACGTGCAATCCCATCTCCAACTGAGACCACTCGACCAATCTCATCCACTTGAAAATTCGTGTAAAAGTTGCTAATTCTACTTTCTAATAGCTCATTCAGTTTCTTTGGGCATACTTTCATGATTCTATTTCTTTTGGGCTATATATAAGGGGGAATACCGTTTTCACTTTCAAAGAGCTCTGTTTCCAAACAGATTTGTCCATCAGTAATGGGGATCACATTAGTAGGAATATAGGCTGGGGGGGGGGGGTCCCCCTCCGTATCAGCCTATTTAAGAAGACGAACGTCCCGGACCACCTTTTCCAGCCAGATAGCGAGCGATCACTCAGCAATGAACACTAACTGAAAGCGGCCGGGAATGAGTACCTATCCCTTACGGGAATCGAACCCGTGTCTTCGACATGAAAAGACGATGTCCTAACCACTGGACGAAAGGGACCAAAAAGCCATTCTTCATATACCGCTCCGTGGGCTCCGAGAATAGAAGTGGTTCGTTTTCTTTCTATACGAAATTAAATATTTCGTTTGTTGGCGATTTCAGATGTCAATTCGGCGGTTCGTCCCCCCTTCCTACGGGTTCCCCCACCCCCCTGAATAAGTAAGGCCCCGCTCTTTCTAATAAAAAAAAAAGAGGGGCGAAGCGCCCGTTTGAAGTGGCGAAGGCCTATGCTACAGTAAGAAAAAAGTAGGTTTCGGTTACGAAGTCACTTAGTCGAACTATAAAGAAAGGGAGGCTAAGGTTACGAAGTAAGGTCAACCGGTTAAGGAAAGCTCAGGTTATGAAAAAGTTTAGCCGTTAATTAATTAATTAAGTAGTAGTGAGACGTCAGTACGGAGTTGCGTCAGCTGTGGATATAGACTAGGCTAAGGGGCGGACTTCATCTCTTCTATTCTCTTCACTTACACCTTACACTTCTGCTGAGTCTAACGAGGCTCAGGTGCGGAGCCTTCCACTGTCACTGTGGACCGAGACTACGCAAAGGTAGAACATCATAGAAACTTCGCTGACTTTCTCATAAACCTTGATTTCGCTACGCTCAATAAGAAGCCGGAATAGCTGAAATTGGTTCGTGTTCCGTTTCCAAAGTCAGTCGTCTTTACCCAAGTGTGAACTTCAGACGACTCTCAAGCGGTTCCATTCCTTCTTACTGTACTTCTGGGTCAACCCAACCCGAATGGGAGGAAGGGGGTCAGCCAAACAGCGGTCCACTTTGTGCGTTTGCTGAGCAGACCAATCAGTCATTTTTTTTTATAAAAATAAAAAGGAAGGGAACTTCTCACCGAAGGAGGCAGTAGGAATGAAGGAGGCGGGAAGCTACCGCTTCTAGAATGGTTGCTTATCCTTCACTTTTTTTAGAGCGTATCGCTATTCAAAAAAAAGGTTTATGTAATCGGAAAAATGGTTACGGTTACGGAAACCAGACAAAGTCGGGAACCACCGGTTACCTTTTGAATCAAAGTAGCGACGAGCCGAGTATTACGACTACAGGGGGAGAAGCAAAGCTTCGTAGACAGCTTCGCTCCCTCGTTGCTTCTTTCTAGCGACCAGCTTCTCAAGTGGGTGGCTTGGTAAGCAAGCTACCTTCAGCATCGGTAAAATCCCTATCAATAATAGGCCGGAATGGCGGGGAAGGAAGCCCTCCCTACTTCAATGGAAAGGGGGAAGAGCCCTTTTTTCACAGCCGCTCCTCTACAACTACCTTTCGCCCAACATGATCACGAACGAAGACAGAGAATTGCGTAGATAGGAGGACGAAACGAACCAACCCACTTGTCCTGATCGGAACGATTGAAGAAAGAAAGAGAATGGTGTCCCCTTTCGCCCAGGGGACATCGTCGGAGAACAATGTCGGGGACAGGGTGAGAACCTTCCGTTGCTTACACCCTTTAAGTGTTGGTTCTTCCGGGGATAGGTCTGGTTTCAAGATCTATGAACAAGAGAGATCCCTAAATCTCCATTTGAAAAAAGAGATGAATAGATAAGGCGAAGCCAGCTGAAGGAAGGGCGCTAACGAGCAAGAAAACGGATGCGCTAACGCGCAACGGCTTTCCTTTCTCTGATAGAGGCTCGCTTCTTTAATTCAAGTTCAGCTTGCTGCTTTTCATTTTGATAGGAGTAGGTGCTTGCTGCTCGCTCGCTGTCTACTAAATGAGCCTTTACTGCCCGCCCGGCCCCTCTCTTTAATCTTAAGTAAAGTGAAGTCAAATCAATGAAGTGAACAGCCCAACCTCTTTGTTTGAAGCTTTGTTTCACCTAATTCGGAAAGAGAACAATAGACTTGCAACTATAGTATAAGAAAAAGCTTCTCTTTGATAGCGGTCATAGGGGAGTTCAGAAAGGGTCTGATCGTAGATAGAGACTGAAACCTGTGCGGGGGTAGGGGCGGATGTAGCCAAGTGGATCAAGGCAGTGGATTGTGAATCCACCACGCGCGGGTTCAATCCCCGTCGTTCGCCCATCAATAAATGGACCATTTATTACGGAGACAGAAGACAAACCTAGAAAGCTTTTTTTCTGCAAGTCATCTCGAGGCTTCAAACGCATCCAAGCAATTGGTAGCCGATTGAAGCATAGAAATAGATTCGCGTCGCCTACTTGCTGAAAGCACAAATGAAATGGCCGATCCTGAATTCTATGAAGTTTTTAAGACCTTTTTTAGTTCATAATGAATGAAATGAACCCCCGGATGAGGAGCAAATCTCCCCTCCCTTTTACTAAATCATGGGGAGCCCCTAGTAGTTTACCGGACAAATTGAGTTGTCGTGACGAGACCTTTCTTAGTGGAAGAGATAGGCGCCTACCTTAAAGTCACCTATCGACACTCAAGCCTGTTCATCCTGCTTTCTTTCCCTAGCCGGAGCTTTGCCCATTTAGTTTAGTACGAACTTTGGTGAGAGGCAAGCAAAAATTGATTGTACAAAGGTGGGCACTCTATCTCACATATCGCGCATCTGTCTGAATGATGAACCGGTGGCATCTGACGACCGACCACATGCAACTCTTGCCTGCAATAGCTATAATAGAAAGGGGAGATACGGAACATTCATAGCCTCATCTTTCAAGCCTACCTACCAAGATGGAAGATCTCATTTCGTTTGGAAACTTCCTTAGTTGAAATGGCTAACGTGTACCCCTGCTTGGACTGATTCTTGCTATTGGAAACAGAGACTCCCTCATTTTGAGCTTGAGCCATCCTTTCGTTTGATGGCATGCGCCTTCTTAGAATCAGGCTAGGAGTCATTCTCCAGTGATGGCTGCCTTCATTCAACAAAAGGCTTTCACTATAGAAAATGATCCAGTAGATGTTCCCTGAAATCAAGCAATTTCTAAAGCAATGGCGGCTAGGAATAGTTTTGCTGTCTAGTTTGTCCCTCCCTTCTACGTGCGATTTTCTTGCCGTCAGCCCGGCTTCATGCCCAGAATCCGATAGTGGAACTGGAATTGCTCTATCCATTGGTACTCCTCCTTCAGATTGTCTGCTTTCAGCACCTATTTCATTGCCTTCCATCAGCCGGTTTCACCTTCTCAGGCTCCCCTTGATGATGGTCTTTCACCAGGAGTTTCAAATATGGAAAGGTTTCGAGGCATGAAGTAGGACATGAAATTCTGATAGCAAAAGACCTCTTTCTGCGCCCGCCTAATAAGCCCTAGAGAGTTAGCCCCAACCCTTTTTTTCTAGTTCCCTAGGTTTGTTTACCCTTATCTAATCTAATAGGGCCTAAACTCCTTGATACGCGGTCAAAGACAGAACCAAAGAAGGGATGGGATAGACGGGTACACTGGCGGGCTGTGATTGTTCCGGAAAGCAGGAGTCAAGATGTAGTAAGACCCTGATAATAGAACTCAGACTCTTTAGGGAGAATTCCCCGTTCGTTCTTGAAGAAGAGTCAGTTCCGAGTGCCAGGAGTGGGATCCCCTAGCAACAGTTCACCACTTTCCCAAAGAACCGGGTGAAGACAGCAGAAAGAGCTCACTTCTCTGAGAAAAGATGGTTTCAATCTGGAGTTGACTATAGTTTTTGAATATCCTACTACCCTTCCTGCCTTTTTCTGAAAGCCAGTGTCAGGAAACATAGGCAACCTGGTACTCTGATATCTCTGGTTTAGGTGAAAGGGGTGGTCCGTGAGCATACTTCAAAGCATCTATTGATGGTCGAAATTCATCATCTTCCAGGGGGTGATCTCCTTGTAGCATCTCTTCCAAGAGCAAAATCTTCTTTGTCTGAGAGATCTGATTCGGCAACAGAAGAAGGGAATACGGGCTCAGAGCTAAGCAGAGAAGGAGGAACGGAGAAAGGCTGATAAAGGAGCGGGTATCGAGAATCAATAGGGGAACAGTTAGAAAAGGGAAGAAATCTTCCTAGACTGGAGGGTTCTGCCATCGAGTTCATCTCGGTTCTTGTTTGAGATTCTAGTAGCGACTGCTGTACTTTCCATTCCTATCCAATGAACGACTGACGGTTCTTTGATGCTGTCTTAGTAACAGAAAACTCGCTTTCCGGCTGCCTTACTTGCTTACCTGGGAATTGAACTGAAACTGAGAATCTTGCGCTTAGCTTGTAAGAAGATTATGCTTTGTCTACCAATTCCTTTAAGAGTTCTTACAGGAGAGCCTTAACTCCAGCTGAAAGATGAGACTCTTATTCTCCTCCCGCCAGACCAAAATGATAAAAGAGCTTTCTCACGTCCATCTATCAGTCTTATTTCCTCCAGCTCCCGCTTCAGCTATTGTAGCAGCTCCGGCCTTTGCCGGGTTTAGAAAGAGTAAAGTTACTAGTTATGCCAGTGAAAAAGCAATCGATCGTACGACCCCTTCATCTATCTATATTTTCTTTCGCAAGGAATGCCCAGTATACTACTTGAGCCGAGTGATCACAGGTCGGGGGACAAGGTACTCAGGAAGGGCACTGCCTCACATTAGTCTTTGTTACTCAGAAGTTGCGTCACTACTTCATGTCCTTCACAGTTCATATTCTGACAAGATGTGACCCAATCAAACACTTAATGTTATACTATACTATACTCATAGGGAGATCGGCTGTTCCTCACTCTAGCAGGCTATGACATGAAATGTGTAACTCCTGAAAAGTAAAGCCTTAGTTGATTTGCCCTCACATAGCTCTGATAGCGAAAGTGAGATGTTCATCTGATCACTACTATCTTACCTGCACCCTTACCTCTAACTTCCCGCTTCAAGAACAACTGTTTCTACCCAGATTCTTCACGGAAGAGAATAAAGGATTAAGGACTAAGCTCTGTAAACAAAAAGAAGATGTTGTTTAAAGTTCCAAGAAAGGGCTATGGTTCACTCGCGGTCGAAGAAGAGGAGCGACGGAACTTACTAATTAACTGATTGAACGGGGTGAAAAGAAAGTCTTTTATTGGTAAACATTACTTTCTTGAACCAGTCTATGAGACCAATTCCCTCAGCCTTGAGCTCGGCAGTAGAATGAGTGGAAGAGTCTATAGAGATGCCGCAAGGCTTCATATAGGTGTGATCTAGGATTGCTAAGATTATGTGTTCAAATCCATGAGAAATGTCACTGTTTAAATAACGTACCATCCCTAGCCAATGTAGGCCAACTGGGAAGAAAAAGGAATCCAATTGAGGGGGGAATCTAGCTATCCGAAACCGACTTTATTTTCTCTGTTTAAGGCCCTTCTCCCTCTTAGTCATGTGCTCGTGTGTTCTTGTTATCAAGGATTGGCATCACCAGGTTGGGTCTCTCTCTTTGGCCATCTCCTCATCTGAGGCTGCTGTTTATTCTTAATATCCCATCGAGCAAAATCAATGGGTGCATAGGAAAGCAATACCCCGGTTGCAAAGAGAGGTTGCTACTGAGCGCTGCCCTGGGAACAGGATTGGGAAAGGTTTTTCAACCTGACTAAAAGCAGGTTGGAGAATGATTCTCGATCAGATCAGAGAAGTACCGTTGACGTTGACACATCGGTATAGCTGCCCCGGGATTTTGAATTCAAATCGTTGGTTGTCTACTAAAGGCATTCTTGCAAAAGAGCAAGAAGCGGAACTAGACGTTGTCATGATTCCATTGTGAAAAAAAAATCTGCCTTTCTCCTTTGGCACAGGAAGAAGGGCACATTATGCGACACAAACTCGTTAAGTAAGAAGATGGGCCTCCCTAATACCAGCAACAAGAGCACGGAGGAGGACTTTCCGAACTCAATCAACTCAATGCAAAAAAACGTGCAATAAGCGTTTGGGTTAGCGTTCGCGGGGATAACTAGCCCTAAGCCAGTTGAGTCAATTTTCTATGCCAATCTCATCTCAAGATTTGGTTCTAATAAACTAGAGAATCAAGGCGAAGACGCCCACCTTACGCGAGGTGAGCTCTATCAGCTAGCGGAGGAAAGGAAATTTGATCGCCATTAGTCTCCTTAGATAAAGTGTACTCGCTATGATAAGAAGATGATCCACTAGAGAGTGGCCCCAGGGACGGGTCAGAAGGTTATAGGATTTGAAAAGGGCAAGCAGGCGCAAGAACACAAACAGAAGATTCAACAGAGTATGCATTTTTCTGGGAAGGTCAGTTGGGTGAGTTGGCTTTAGGAGTTTCATTCAGCAGGAACCGGGAAAGTAGCCATACCTTTAAAGGTAGCATAGATAGCTGTGGGAAAGCAAACAAATGCTTCACGCAAATAGTGTGAAAGAAGTTCTAAGCTCAATAAGCAGATAAGGCATCAGGTCTTGGGGAAGAAGAAGACCCTAGTAAACTGCTAAACCATATTCGTAATTGCTCGCCTATTATGAACTTGACTTGTGCTCTAAAGCTGTCTTTTTGAGGAAAACTTGAGATAACCTTTTCTTGAGATAACCTTTTATGGCGCAGCAGTTCTTCGCGCGCTCTGTCTGCTTAATGCCTTCTATTGAATCGATTGGCTTGAATCTCTTTAGAGGTCAACTAGAAAAGAAGGGAAAGAGGGTCCTATGTGTGAAATCAAGAAAGAGGGCTATTTCTCTGACTCAGTATCAGTAGCATGAATTGATGCCTTTTTTTACCGGGAAAGAATGAATTCCATTATCGTAGACAAGAACGGGAAGATGGCAAAAGCAAAAGGAGAGAGGTAGCCTTTCCAGCCACCGGAGCAAGGATTTTTGTTATCCAGTTCTTCAGTAAGCTGAAGGGGAAAGAGAGATGAAAAGCAGCTTTATAGCCCAAAAAGCCATTATGGATAAAGCAGGCTATGGCCATGGAAGAAAGCCTTTCGAGCCCTATTCCATTCCAACCGTGAAGAGCGAGGAAGAGAAGTAGGCGTACAGTCAGTAACAGAAGCTTTAGCTTTCGATAGCAGGGCTAAACTAGAATAGAGGATGCTTTCCGCCTGGTAAAAGGGAGTTCTCACCCCAGTGGAGTCAGCTTTCGTTCAGGAGTTATATTATTGATCTTATCGCGGAAAGTCACCTTGAGGAACCAATCCATGAAGAAGCAATGTCTTTATTGATAAAGCTGGTTAGGGAGCCCCCCCGCTCCGTATAAGTAGAGCTTTTCCTCCATCTAATATAAATATAGGCCCTCAAAGAATTCATTCCAAGCCCTCTCGCCCTTCCAAAAGTGAGAATGGCAGAATCATGAATTAGAGAATTTCGATAAAGCCTAATTTCCTTCTCCGTGGGAAGAGTGCATAGAGAGAAATTCATATTGGCATCAACTAGAACAGGAATAGCATCAAGTAAAGAAGGGTTGCTGGTACCTTTAGAGAATCAATTCGAAAAGAAGTCCACAGCAGCAGTACCAATAACCTCCTGATCCTCAACTTCGGAATATTCGGAGCAAAGACCAGAATTACTTTCGTTGGACGGACCAGGCTTTAGGGAAGGGTGTAGAGGGGAAGTAGAAGTGGGGACAGGACAATAGGGAAATTTTTCGATTCTCCTTGGAAGTGTGGCTGTATAGATGTCAGGCGGTTTGGTTTCGCCTCTAAAAAGTCATTCGACTGAACTAAGGCGACCAGCCGCAACAAGGAAAGAGAGGCTCGTTCCATGTTAGCAGCTAGTCTTTTTTCTATTTTGACCAACCGGTCTAACGCGATGTTCAGGTCTTTGTGTGCGTGAGGCCTAGCTAAAAATGAGATATGATTCAGCAGGTGCCACACTGCCTTATGCATCAGCGGCATATTCGCTCTAGACGAGTCAAAATGTACCCCCGTGAAACCGTCTAAGTAGAACTTCCAAGAATTTGGAGATCAAACTATGCTTCGAGTGAATTAGGAGGAAAAAGTCCTGTGGCACCGTGAGAAGGTGGACGAAAGTAAACAAGCAAAGGCCAGAAGGGGCCGTTCCCCTGCTTGTTTACCGGACAAGAAGGATTAGACTTTATACCACTAATGGACTATAGCGAACAGAGAGAAATAAACCTAAGTCACTATCGTATTGCGAACCCCGCGCACTACCAGTGACTGGCTAAAAAACAGATAGAACACTCTTTCCTACTCCAGGCAAGTAGTACGGTACGGATACGGACTCTAACTCCAGCCTACTGCTCCGTACAGAGTAAGGATTCAGGGCTTTCAAACACTCTAATGGACGTTCAGCCTATTTATTACTTTTTTTTCAATGTGATCTAGGGCCATACATTTGTTCGATCAAGTAGTTGGTCAAGTCTTCCTTTCACTGGCACAGCAGGCTGTGGGATTTGGTAATTCTGGCCATTGACCCCCCTTGTACATTCAGTGGTGGTTTTTCCTGACTATTCCGGCCTGTCACTTGGCCATTCGAAGCATCTATTCCAGGATTTAGGGCTGCCCAATCACTGGGTTACTCTGGGTATTCGAAGGTAGACTCAAGTTATTCGTTTGAGGGGAACCCCTATTTTGTACTTGTGTTGGATATCCTAATGGGGCACCCTGCCCCCTTGTTCAAACAAAGGGTTCTCCCTAAGGCTTGGGAATTCATTAGCTAGAGGTACCTAGGGTCCTGTGGGGGTGCCCTAGTGCTAAGGGTCATTCTTTTCCTCTCCACAGATACCGAGATCTATCCTTAGATAGACGCACTAGAAAGTTGAACAGGAAAGTTGAGACTGGCTTGTTCATGAGGCGAATGAAGGTTTTCTAGTTTCAATCTATAAATACCGTTTAGCCCTCACTCGCCGGTGGGCTCACAACACTTGCTTTGTTGATTGAATCGATCGGGATGCCCTCGAGGGCATCCCTCCCTGTTGTTGTTGATTGAACAGTGGAGATTCTCATACTTGTTAGCTGACTTCTTGCTTCCTTCGTACATTAGCTGCACTAGACTGTTGAGCTATAGAGTTTAGACTGACTGACTCCATGGCACTAGTTAATAGCTATCATAGATCGTTCCGGCCAGTGATCATTTGGAAGATCACTGTCCTCCACTTGCCTAACTACAAGAGATTAGAAATCGTATCTCACCGTATTCGTTCGTCCTCACTCATGTAACTTGCCTAGCAGTTGTAAGAGCAGCAACAACAGCCTGGAAAAGTCTAGCAACACTTGCTTAGAGGTCTAGTAGCACTGACCGGAAGTCCTGTAGTCCAGTCATTCTCTTGAGATCTGAGTTCCAAAGGTAGGTGAAGTAGGATTTCTCAATACCAATGGGTGAAATAGCACCCTCCGATGAAAGAGTCCATCTCGCAAGCACTACGAAGGATGGCAGGGACAAGGAGGAGGATGAAGTGAAGATTTCATTGATTGCAGTGTTGCAAAAAGAGGTAGGGTGCAGACTCCAACAGACAAAGGCCGTTAAGGTGGCTGTGGCTAATGGAGATTTACTGGAAGTCAATGCTTGGTGCAAAGGGTTGTGTTGGACAACACTGGGTTTAGAATTGACCACTGATTTCATGGTAATGCCTTTGGGAGAATATGGGGCGGTCTTGGGCATCCAATGGCTTGGGGCCAATCACATGGGATTTCCAACCCTATTGCTTGAGGAAATTCTCAAATTACTGAAGAAATTAGATAGCCAATCTGTGGTTTTGTCATACAATAAGATCCAATTTGTTTGGACTCGTTAGGTTTGGCCCATTACCTTGAGTGAGGCCGAACGTGTACACCTTTTGTTTGTTATGAAGATGTGATCTTATCCACCGATGGGTCTTGTTCTAAGCCCACTATCCTAATAGGGTCCCATCTTGTGTCGGGTTAAGGCTCCACCTCATGTTGGGTTAAGGGCTTAGTTGAACCCAATTTCTTCTTGTATTTTAGGGCTTTGCTTGGCATTGGGCTTTAGTTAAGCCTACATCTTTATTTTGATTTGGTCTGAAAGAAATAGACGCATTTTCATTCAGGCAACAAGCAAAACCCCATCGATATGTCTTTCTTTGATGGTTCATGTAGGCTTGGGTCTTTCATTCGGGCCCTCTTGGGGCACCCTGTGGGCCAATGCGTATAACTTGGGCTTTCTTAACGTGGCTCATTTGACGACTCAGTACATGGATGTCACGAGTCCATTGGCATAGAGGAATCTTTTCTACGTAAGCAGGTTGTACAAAGTTTGTTACAATGTTATTCGGGTATATTATGTGTGCTCCGCAAGGTAGCCAGAGCCAGCCAGGTTTTCATGAAAAAGGCATGATCGTCTTCAACTGCATAAAAGTGGGGTGGCCAGCTAGTCGGAATTAGACTTTCACTAAATAGGAATGAAAGTATTCAACCGCCGGAAAGTGGGGTGGCCAGCTAGTCGGAATTATAGTTTCCATTCAATTCGTGACACATGGCGAGATTCCTCTACCACCACTCTGTATAAATAGAGGCTTGATTTGATAAGCTTTTGTGCTCTTACAAAAACAAAAAAACATAAGTAAGTTTTCTACCTGTTTCTATCGAAAAGCTATGGCCCTCTCCTTTCGACTTTTTGAAATTGACAATCAACTTTTTCTTATTGACCTTGAAATACAAGGGTTAGAATCTGCCCTTAAAACTACTCAATTGTATTTAGAAAAAACTACTCAACTTTTGTTAGATTATTGCCAGAGGGGTCTTTCTTTCGACCTTCTTCAAGAAAAAATTGAAAAAGACAGAAAAAAAATCCAGCAACTTGAAGAGGAACTCTCCGGCTTCCGGAAGGAACAGCGGAAACTACAGCAGGAGCAGCGGGAACTTACCGTGAGGATAATCTGCCAAGAAAACCGGCGACTCTGACTCTTTTAGTTTTTTATTTTAAAAAGTTAGGGTTTAAATTGAATAAGTGTCTGTAGACGCAAAGTAGTTTGTTTTAATGTATGGTGTTCTTTGTCTTTTGTTAGTGGGGATCTACTTCGATGCTTACTGGAGATAGACTCCTATGCTAAGTTAAGTGTCTTTGTTTGGTTTTATTTGTTATGTTGTGTTTAGTTGTTTGGCTGGTCTATGTGTGTGTAAGCTTCCTATTGGATGTACTCCCATGTAACAAAATGCTTGTAGTGCTGGAATGAAAAAAATCTGCTTTGTTCTAGTTCATTCTCTTTCCCTGTTTTGTGCAGAAAAATTGAGGATTTTCATTCTTTTTTAAATATCCTTTATTTTCTTCTTCACATACTTCACATATACAGGCTAAAACTACAGCCAACAGGGTGGAAGTTGTGTGTTTACGGTATAAATCCTCTAATAGCATAGCAGATAGCTTCCATGCCCTATTCTCTATTTTGGAAAAGGACCTCTTACGGCAGTTGACAGTGGAAACTTTCCAGCTAGCGATTGATCCAGTTACCGGTAAAGGACAGTTGACAGAAGAAAGAAGAGAGATGAGCTACTATCACTCAAGAACTAGAAGAAGGAAAGAAATCGATTCACTTCGCCAGCCTTGAACTCCTCTTTCTTGGATTGTTGTTTGCGACAGACCGATTGAGACAGATCTAGAGATAGAGCTGCAAGGGAACACTTACCAATACCTACTGCGGATCAGGCTGAAGCTATTGTTGCATCTCCAGCTTCTACTATTGTTGCACCTCCACTCTAGCCTTGATGCGCGAGGGGCTCTCGGAAAGAGGGGGCAAAGCAAACCCAAGAGGTGGTTGTTGATACTATACCAGGAAGAAGTCTCTCTCGTAGGGTATTTTTTTCTGTAGTAATCTTTCGGTGTTTATCGGGAGGGCGGAAAGAGCTATGATAGGAGTCGATGCCTTTCTGTCCCGAAAGAAAAAGGAGATCGCTTTCGATTAAGGATCAAGCCAAGGAGGATGCGGCATGTCCCGGGAGAGTGAGATGACTTACTAGGACAGAGCGAGCCAAAGGGAATCAATAGTAGAGTAGACAGGTCTTCCCCGCCAATAGATGTACCCATCGATACAATAGACCAATAGAAGAGACAGCCAAGCCAGTAGAGCCTATGCTAGATATAGGCCATTCCTCTCCCTCTTTCATTCCTCTTCCGTCATGAAAAACAGTCCAGTTGCAGCTATCTATCAATCGATACAATAGAAGGGCCAGTCAATACTAGACAGGAACGAGCAATCTACTCAATCGGCTGACCAACCTTCAAAAGACCTGCTTTTATGCCTTATTTACAGTACAGGGCTTCATCTTGCACTAGTGGAGATACCTTCTTGATCAATTCATTACTAAATGATGATTCTCGGGAGCGAGGCCAGTCGACTATACCGGAGAGGGAGATTTTTAGGGTCCTAACGAGCGGGAAAAGGGATAGCCCTTCATATCGTAGTCTCGCTCAAAAGCCTAAGCTAAAAGAGAGGGGCTTTGGAATCCATTCCGTATTCCGTACGCTAGGAAGTCGATCTTCACTGTAATTATAGCCTTCGCTTGAACCGAATCGATCAGACTCAGTCCCATCGCAGTATGGTGGATATTTCGGAGATAAGTCAAGTTCAGTAAGAAATTGGATAGATAGAGAGTACGGGCTGTTCTTTTGTTTTGTTTCGTGTTGTCCTCTTTAACTCGTTGACTCAGTCGGCCTTACTTAGGCCTTAGGTAGAGTCCTGGTAAGGTAGAGAGGGATAGGATCTCTAGTCCGGTAAGCTTGTAGTGGATGAACTTGCAATGGCTCTAGCTGATTGAGATAGGTTGCCTTATTCTGTATGTAGAGTCCCGGTTGCGGGCTCATTCCCATTCACAGGCACCTCAGCCAAAGCAGATATCCTTTCAGAGTGACCTAAACTACCATTCAATTTCACTCTCTTTAATACACTCCCTTTTGATGTTAACGAAGGAAGAAGCAAGTCAAGTGGCATCAAGAGCATCCATCACACAAGTCTTTCCCTCAGTATCAATGAGAACGAGCCCCAACTCCAGAGTCTGTAAACTCATCTCCTTCGTCCTTGCCTTCACTTGACTTCCTCGTGTAGTAACTTTCACTTGCTTCCTCTCACAGTCCATCGCTCTAGTGTCTACTAGAAAGAAGTAGTAGTCTTAATCGGTTGACTAGAAGCCTATCTCACGCCCCTTCCTCCTAGCTCTAGCTATCCAAGTCCCATATTCAGTTGAATCAGATCTAGCAGCGCTCACTACTGAGGCGAAAGAAAGGAGCAAGATACGGCCGCCGGAAATTCTCGCGCAGGAACAAGCGTAGGCCTGTAGCGCGCCCTTCAACCAGGAAGAAGTGCTTTTCTTGGCGAAGCGAGGAAGCACAGTTGCGCGCCTCTCCATAGCCCCTCTATACTCTAGAGGCTATTAGTACCAAGCTTCCAGCTTGCTGTGTAATTTCATAAAGAAAGGTGTGTGAACCTCAGCGAGTCCGGGTTTCATTTCAAACTAGCCTCCTGGACTGAACCTACCTTCTTAATAGGTTATAACTATCAAGAAAGTAGGAATGGCAGAGAAAGAGATGCACTTTCTTGAGTTACAGACAAGGAACTCCATTCTGTTGACTCTACCAGATAGAATAGAACCCGTATTTTTTCATAGTCTAGTCAAAAGAAGAGTTTGATCCTGGCTCAGAAGGAACGCTAGCTATATGCTTAACACATGCAAGTCGAACGTTGTTTTCGGGGAGCTGGGCAGAAGGAAAAGAGGCTCCTAGGGTTTACGAGAATCATATATAAGATCTCGTCTAAAGGCAGAGGTGAGCTTTCTCACTATACAATGTCAAAAAAGGACCAACGACGATGAAGGAGGAGTAGGAGCTAGCTTTAATTGAAGTAGGGGCGGAATCGAAGCGAAGAAATTCTGAGTTCATGCCACGACGATCTATATGGAAGGGAAGTTTTTTTTGATGCATTCCTGTTGAGAATGAAGAAGAAGAGAGATCTTCTTTTGAACAGGAAAATTGGGTCACATCTTCTTCTATTTTGCCGGAATTCGTTGATTGCTCCGTACGAATTTACAATGGAAAAACTCCTGTTCGTTGTAAGATCACTGAAGGAGGTCATCAATTTGGAGAGTTTGCTTCTACACGGAAACGAAGATCTTCGAGAACTAATATTGGACCGGGAATAAAAAAGGAAAAAAAGTAAAGTCTAAGCGCATATGGCACGAAAAGGAAATCCGATTTTGGTTAGACTTGATCTGAATCGTCTTCTCTTACTCATCACTCTGTTTGTGCTTTTCTATCTTCTCTGTCTTTCGACAGGGGGAATCTCATTTTTTTTTGATGTTGTCGCGAAGGTAGCAGGCTTCATAGGGGTGAAGGCCCTCTCTAGCAAGATGGGCTGCTCCTCCGCTCTGGCCTTCGTGATTGGCTGTGCTTTTCGAGCACTCGTCACTGCGGGGATCGGAGGAGCCAATATGATGTCGGGTGGGGAAATAATCCCTTCCAATTCAGGTTCCGGGGGACCATCACACTCGAACTCCTGGACGGAAGATTCGTTCTCGATAGGAGTGTTGATGGAGCCATTTTCCGAAACGGAAATGGAGGGCACCTCCGTTCATTCTTCGGTGGCACGCGATGAAGCGGGCCCGTCCCATCAAGGCCGCGATGAAGCGGGCCCGTCCCACGAAGGACGAGTTGTCCAAAATGCGAGCTTGGAGTCGTCAATGCGAAATCGCATTGTACGACTCGAGCAGGACGATAGCCCTTTTCTGCTAGATAAGGCAAAGGGAGCCTACTGGTCGGACATAAGACTCCAGCTGGAGCATGCCCCCTCTCAGAAGGAATATAACCGGTTGCTGGAGTTTGAAAACAGGGACCTCCTGCTCCGAGAACAAAAGCACGAGGCTTTACGCCTTTTTCAAGGAATCTTGGAGCAGAATCCTCCCTTGGCCGACCAGGCCCCATACAACCCACAGGAAGTCTTTAAAGACTTCTTGGAGGAGCGTGGCGACCGACTGGACCGGCTCTACCCGTTGGACGTAGACCAACGAGACACGTCGGAACTAGAGTTTTTAGCTCTGGTAAGGCAAGGGCTCAGAAGGGATGGGCCCGCCTATATCAGAGAACGCATTTTCTAGAAAGCGTACTGGCTCTGACTGCTATCTACGATGCGATCGGGGGGGGGGGGGAATAGCGCAAGGGCTTAAGTCATCGATTCAAATCCTATCTTTTTTTCGGTATGCCGCTCCGCGAGCAAGGAGCGAGAAAACAAAGTGGGCTGTGGTGATGTCAGAATTTGCACCTATTTGTATCTATTTAGTGATCAGTCCGCTAGTTTCTTTGATCCCACTCGGTGTTCCTTTTCCATTTGCTTCCAATAGTTCGACCTATCCAGAAAAATTGTCGGCCTACGAATGTGGTTTCGATCCTTTCGGTGATGCCAGAAGTCGTTTTGATATACGATTTTATCTTGTTTCTATTTTATTTATTATCCCTGATCCGGAAGTCACCTTTTCCTTTCCTTGGGCAGTACCTCCCAACAAGATTGATCCCTTTGGATCTTGGTCCATGATGGCCTTTTTATTGATTTTGACGATTGGATCTCTCTATGAATGGAAAAGGGGTGCTTCGGATCGGGAGTAACCACTAGTGATAGGGCTCAAATCCTTCGGGGGGAAGGACAAAAGTAAAGAGCGATGCCTACATTAAATCAATTGATTCGTCATGGTAGAGAAGAAAAACGGCGCACGGACCGTACTCGAGCTTCGGATCAATGTCCCCAGAAGCAAGGAGTATGCCCGCGTGTACCGACGAGAACACCGAAAAAACCTAATTCAGCTCCACGTAAGATAGCCAAAGTACGGTTGAGCAATCGACATGATATATTTGCTCACATTCCGGGCGAAGGTCATAATTCGCAGGAACATTCTATAGTCTTAATAAGAGGAGGTAGAGTGAAAGATTCGCCAGGTGTGAAATCCCATTGTATTCGAGGAGTCAAGGATTTGTTGGGAATTCCGAATCGAAGAAAAGGGAGATCAAAATATGGTGCAGAAAAACCAAAATCGATATGAATGGAAGATGCCTCTGTAACTCTTTTTTCTCCAATTTTCAGTACGAAGTTACTGGCTCTAAGAAGGCAATTGCACCTTAGCCCATGGACTGATACGGAGACTACTCTACAGGGGAAATCTCTTACTCGACTAGAGCGGATCCCGAGACTTCACCCGTTCTTTGAAACTGTCGGGCACTACATTCTATAACGAGAATCACAAGGCCGGTCAACAAGGAAGAACCTGGCAGAGTGTCCTGAGATAACAGGGCATCAGTGACAACGCCCAGTGACGAGAGTGGCGACATACGAGGATCTAACCTTGACCAACGAGAGCGTAGCTGCTCGACCTCAGACATAAGGATTCTCGGACCGGAACAATGGGATTCGCTCGACCGAAGGGAACGATGCGTAGCGCCATAGGGGGAACCTAGCGTAGCAGAGCCAGTCGCGACCAAGTAGATAGCTCTACGCCTCTGCCGAACGAACGAAGAGCTACCTAAGTACGGTTAAAGAAAGTGAAAATGATAGGTAAACAAAAGATAGAACAAATGCGACAGAAAGCGTCAGAGCTTCGAAAGCCTTAAATTGAGCTTGAAATTGAGTGTCCTTGAATTGAGCCTGTCGTATCCTTCCCAACCCAAGACGACAAGGCGGTAACAGAACTACGGCAACTCCGGAACGCATCATGCGGTTTGTTTCAAGGCATGGGTTATGGTCTAGGAGAACTCATGCGACTATTGGCGTTGGGGAAGCCATGCGTTAGGTAAACCAACCGCACATTGCAAGCGAAGGGGTGAAAGCTACTCGACTGTAATGTAAGTGGAGGACCTACAACGAGTTGCGGTTGCTTCGCAAGCAATACTCGACGGTATAGCGCATGCGTCTCATCGTCTTGGGAGCACTCGTAGTTGTTTGAGTCGTTGCGTTAGGGCAATACAACTACGAGAACCAGTCGTCCTAACGCTACTGTCAAACCTACTGTAGTTGTCGTTATTACCACTCGTCGGGTAGTTGTTCCGTAACACCTCGTAGACTACTAGTCGTTCCATTGTTGCACCACCCCAATGTGTGTTGCGTAGTAACTGCCTAGCTGTCTGTTACGTTGTCAAACCCTTCCGAACAACCACCTCTGACGCAGAGACTACAAGTGACGGACAACTAAACGACAACGAGTGGTTGCTTTACCGTCTTGTTCCGTCGCATGTCGTTCTTCCGTCTTTGGGAACACTAGTTGTCTTTGGTTTGGTAAGGCCGACTCGATGGTTGCGGAGCAAGGTTACCAAGGGGAACAACGAGTGGTTGCTTCGCAAGCCTATATTACGGTCTAGCGTTATCGTCGTTATGGCGCTTTGGAACACTGCTGATCGCCACCTCTTGCAAGCAACCGTCGGTCACAAATGGGAAAAATCATACGCTATCATAGGCGCTTCTAATTTCTTTGGAGATTCTAAATGCAGCATGCGCTGAAACCCGCCTAGCTACTTACTACTCTACTTAACTTAAAATAAAAAAAATTAGAATTCAAATTGGTCGAGAAAAAGAACCGCGCTAGTCGGAATTTGGGGAAAGATAGAGAGCTCTCTAGGCTCTCCTGATCAAATTGAGAGTTCGCTTTGCCAGTCCATGAATATGTCGCACCCAGCAGTTCGAGGAGTTGGCCAGATACGGATCGAAGCCCTGCCTCGAAAAAGTAAGGACTTTTAGGCAGATTCCAGTATCCGACCCATCTCTTTTTGCTGATTCCCCGGGTTGTCGGAATCTCTGGTTCGATCAGGACCAGGAGTCCCATTCATTCGTTTATGGGAGCGCCTCTCTGTTCCCATTCTCCACCGGGTCATCAAGTGATTAGCCAGCTCAATCCATTTTTCCATCCGATGATCTTCGCCCTAGGACTGACTCTGTTCGACCTGCCTTGATTGCCTAGCTAATGCTACCGTCGCAAGCAACCTCTCAAAGAATAGGGAGTGAACGACCCTTCTATCTAGTATCTAGATCGGTGATTCCGTTCGGCCGAGCCAGCTATCGAAAGTATTGCAAGCAACCTCACCCTCACCTCGGAATGAGAGAGACATCAAGGACAGGAACGTAGGAAAGCTCCTTAACGGGAGATTCAGCCACGTAATCAATCCCCCAAACTGTCACTCGGGATGTCAGGATTGCAAGCAACCTACACTAAGCGAGCTAGAAGCTAAAGTGAATCTTTTTTGGCATCTTTTTCTTTGCTTTGACCGCGACTTTGTTTGGTCTTCCTCTTTCCTTCGGCCCATGTTTCAAAGCTAGCAAAAAGTTCGAGCCTTCGGGATCTCTCTTGAACGGCGGTCGGTCAGTCCTTTTCTTCTGTTGATGCTGAGACTGATGCTTTGACTGTCTCCCATCCCATATCATTATAATAAAGATCCACTACTTGTCTTGTCGACGCTAAACTCAGTACCTCGCTTCCTTCCTAGTACACCTACTAGACCCATACTCATTACGAATGTGTTCACCAGACATCTGACTTAGCAACCTTCTGCTTAGACCGGCAACGATAAGGAAGGAGATCTATGGATAATGGGATATAGAAGTCAGGTGCGACGGTCAGCTCAGTCAGAGCGGAAGCGGTCAGGCAAGGTTATCGTCAGACAATGTAGTGCAAGCGACGGGTAGCGCTTGCCGTATGAAGAAGGCGACTACAATGGGAGACGAAGGCGACGTGGGCTTGCCATATAGATGTAGCGCTTGCAAGGCAATTCAGACGACGTTAGCAAGATGTAGCGCTAGCTAGGTTACGCTAGCGCTTGCCATAAAGAAGCTAGCCAGAAAGCAGGTCAGGCAGGCGAGCGATAGTACAAGCAAGCTAACACGCGGGCGAGGTTGAAGGGGTCTTGCGCAACCTTCGGATTGTCGCAAGCGCAACCTTTGACCCCTTCGTCGACAACCTCTCATTTGTTCGACTACTCGCGGGGCCTGCTGCGTTTAAAGAAGCTCCACCCGGGAAAAGAGTGGAAAGCAGCTTTGATAGATATGATAACGAAGAGGTTGCATTGAGATCTTCTATCCAAGGATCTCGATCTAGGCGAGAGGTTGCGCTTGCCATGCTGAACCAACTTTTTCCTTTCTTGACTGGTGGTGAACCCTCCTCTCTTCTTTCTGGGTCCGACCGTACCAGCTAACTCGCTTTCCTCCTAAAGGGTCAAAAGGGCCTACCTGTGCATTTAGCTGACTCTCTATGCCCCAAGAAGAGAATTGTCCAGTTATGGCGAGGAATAAGTCTCTATCCAGATGATAGATTGAAGAAGAAAGCGATGTGTGCCCTGCCTTTCCTCGAAAGGTGCTTGCAACGGGCTTTTATGAATTTCATTTGCGAAGTAGAGCCCAACCCATTTAAGGTGGGGAGCCTAAAGAAGTGGGTAGGTTCCAATTTCCTCTAAACGAGAGTCACCCGAAGATGAGGGCGTTCGTTCATACTTCAGTTCAAAGCGCCAACAGGATTGGCTACGACAAACGTAAACCATTTCTTACTTCCAAACAAAGTTTTAACGTTATCTAATCAAATCCCAAATCTACCCGAAGACTTTTTGGTGGAGTTTTTCATTGTCGGCCTGAAACTCATGTTGTACAGCCAAGTGGAAAAACACCGAAGCACATAAATTATCGTAAATAAAGAAAAAGGGTTTTCTAGCTATTCGTGGATGGGTTCGGAAGAATTGCATTTTTTTTTCTTTTGGTTTCATACGTACTGGAGTTCTAACATTTGAATTTCTCAAAAAGTCTTTATTACATTGAGATGTCCGATACCATCCTAGAGTATACCCTCCAACTTCTTTCGGGGTTAGCGTTACCCACAGCTCTCCAAATCATAGCCAGCTGGCGAGTCGCCCGGCTACGCAATTTAACAATCCACAACTATACGGAGAAAGTGGATGAGTCAGTTGCAAATACCATAAAGGAGCAGCTGAGCGAAAGAGTCATAACGCCGCTATTTACCGATAATAATGTGGTCTTGCCACCCGGAAAGAATGCCTATGACGTCATAGACGCCTTGGTGCCGGGGGACAACGTGCACTTGCTTGCGGCGATGTATCACGATCTGTGTTGGCTAGGCGTTGAAAGTCAAACGTATCTACTATTACTAGAAACTCTCAATTTCTTGTGATGTGTGGATTCTTTCTTTTTTTTCTTTTCTGTTTTGTCGAGAGGAAGGATCCAAATGCCTAAAGAGTCCCATGCCTTTCTTGGTCGGACCAAGCCAACTGGCGATTTCCGACAAGTCTTTCCTAATTTTTAGAGCAAGAAGCGGAACTACAGGGATGAAATGAAAAGTGTTTCTTACGATTACGCCCAACAGCCCACTTGAGCAATTTTCCATTCTCCCATTGATTCCTATGAAGATAGGAAACTTGTATTTCTCATTCACAAATTCCTCTTTGTTTATGCTGCTAACTCTCAGTTTGGTCCTACTTCTGATTCATTTTGTTACTAAAAAAGGAGGAGGAAACTTAGTACCAAATGCTTGGCAATCCTTGGTAGAGCTTATTTATGATTTCGTGCTGAACCTGGTAAACGAACAAATAGGCGGTCTTTCCGGAAATGTTAAACAAAAGTTTTTCCCTTGCATCTTGGTCACTTTTACTTTTTTGTTATTTTGTAATCTTCAGGGTATGATACCTTATAGCTTCACAGTTACAAGTCATTTTCTCATTACTTTAGGTCTCTCATTTTCTCTTTTTATTGGCATTACTATAGTGGGATTTCAAAGAAATGGGCTTCATTTTTTAAGCTTCTTATTACCCGCAGGAGTCCCACTGCCGTTAGCACCCTTTTTAGTACTCCTTGAGCTAATTTCTTATTGTTTTCGCGCATTAAGCTTAGGAATACGTTTATTTGCTAATATGATGGCCGGTCATAGTTTAGTAAAGATTTTAAGTGGGTTCGCTTGGACTATGCTATGTATGAATGATATTTTGTTTTTTATAGGGGATCTTGGTCCTTTATTTATAGTTCTTGCATTAACAGGTCTGGAATTAGGTGTAGCTATATTACAAGCTTATGTTTTTACGATCTTAATCTGTATTTACTTGAATGATGCTATAAATCTCCATTAAAGTGGTTATTTATTTATAATTGAACAAAAGCGAGGAGGCGAAGCCGCTTTACCGAATTGTAGAGGTGAAGGAACGAGAACTTCCCCCGAATCGACAAAAAGATTCCGAGCACGTCTGGTCAAAGTATATCTTGTCTTTACCACGAGCCATTTTCCGGCTAACAAGAATTGAAGTTTTGCACATATCCGCGGGTTCTTCCATTTTATTTCTTCCTCATAGACGAAAGAAGTAAGGTGATATACTATATTTATCCGCTTATTGGAACTCCTTCTAATGACCTATGCATTCTGTTATCATTTCCAGTTGTTCGATCCATTGTGATTTGGTTCCTTGGTGTGGAGAGATCTCTGCCATAAAAGAAAATAGAGAGCTCGTAGGCCTTATTCTGCAGATCAAAGAGTTAACCTATATGCATGTTGACTGGCCTAAAAAGGCCTGGAAATGGCCATAGGAAGAACACATTCATTTGGCAGTGGGGCTAAAGAGATAGAGAGAATCGGTCTTGAGAGATCTTTTATCTTCTTTCTTTTGGGATCATTCCAACTTCCTTAGTCACTCAGAGAGAGCAGCCTATTGAGTAAATTTCCCATTGGGGTTGGTTTAAGGAAAGATCGGGGAAGTTGCGAGTTTTTCACTATCCCGAATGCTTTGCTTCGTCCCGCACATGATTGGTGTATCTTTCTTTTAAAGCGTATACCTTTGGATGGGGCTTCGATCAAGAAAGATGGTCTCTAAGATAGTGGCTCGTGTATCTGTTCCAAAGTCCATTAGGGGAGGCCATGTCTTTTGATAAAAGAATATCGGGTTCTCACTCCATAATGGGATAAGGTTTCATTCCACTAGTCCAATGCCTGGCCTTTTGCTTTCCTCTCTTCCGAATTATTCAATTTGAAAAATTTCTTTCGGATGGACTGTCCCCGAAAACGGTTTTCTGAAACAGAAAGTGATCCGCTATCCTTACTCCCTTGCTATTTCCGCCGAGAAGTGACGTTATCAAGCCGTCTTCGCCTATACCCGACCAACGAATCGTTCGTGACACGTACTCCCTGGCGACGTGAATCTCTTTCAAATAATTGTAAGGTACCGGCGAGCCCTTCCTTACGTGGCTTACCACGAATGAACTTCTACACAACGACCGACAAACCAATGGCATATGCGGTATGCGGGTGTCAGGTTTAGGTCTAGATGGAGGTTACAGTTCCGGTTATGGTTCGAGTGGAAAAGCACGTATCTTGATGCGTGTACCGTACTGCTATCCAAACGAAGATGAATTACCTACCGACCCTGTTCCTTCTCTGTGTTGGGCTATATTACGCTATCGATAATCGATAGAGTAACTTGATATGCGAGATGCCCTTACCTTGACATGGCAGGTACAAGATCCTTTCCAACCAGGCTGCTCTATCAAAGGACTATCTCAAAAGCCGGAGAGAATGATTGAATTGAAGCCATGTCTCCCGAGAGAGAAAATGAATGATCGACTGCTAAAGATCTTGACTAAAGCATTGATAGCTTTGCAGAGGAGAAAACCTTTGATTCTTCCCGAGGGTCTTCCTTGCATGCTGAAGTGAACAGGGGCGGTACCAACTACGACTAGAAAGTGGTCACTCCTGTCAATGAATACCATTCATAGTTGTCTATGTTAGTAACATAGCCATAACGACTTTGTTTTACTGCTCGAGGTGGTGATAGCTTTTATATATTTACTTAATTAGTTAGTGCTCTTCCTATTTGTTTTCTCGGCTTTCTTCTGCCGAACCGAACGAAGACAGTTTCTCTCCCCTCTGTACCTATTGCGCTGATATCTTCTCTTTCACTCTCTTTCTTCATTCAGGAAAGGTGAAGATTGAATCGGGAACAGAAAACGAAGGAGGAACAGACTTGTCCTTTGGTCGAGTTTGCTTCACTTCCCGCGACAGCTAACAAGGGGCATTTAGGACAACTATTTTAATGAGCACAACCCAGCTCGGGACAGTTAAGACAAGACGGTTGCCTCTCCGGTAAAGGGTCAAGAAAGAAGGCCCAGGCCTACGATTGGAAAGCTAAAGCCTTCCCTTAGAAAGCGCAGGATTGAGATGAGACTTCGGAGGATGCCCATGGAACTTGACTTCTTTGATTCTTCTTTCGTGGAGGCGAAGATGCAATCTGAGATGTAAGGCGTGCAACAGCCTGAGCTTCTGAGATAATAGCGTTCACAGCGGAGGAGAAAGACTCATCCTCTGGCAAAAGCTTGACTTTATTACCGCCTATTTATTATTATATACATATTGCCTGTGCCAGTTTGAGCCTGCCACTCGTACTGAACTAACCAAAGAAGCAAGAGATACTGAAAGTGATTGACTTCTTGCCTTAGCTTCCATAAAAGTAAACAACTAATCCTTTCCTCTTGAATTCTGAATTCACTCCATAGCTTTAAAAGAAAACCTTTTCTCTTTCGTTGTTACAGCCCCTCTCTAATCTCTTTAACAAAGCTCGTTACTAAATAAAGAAAGCCCATAGATCGAAACTTCTAACAGGTGAACCTATCTCCGGATTCCTTGACTAACTGAGCTTGAAGCGAGTTTAGTACTAATCAGTACTAGTAAATAGAGTGCTACTACAGGAGAGAGGGAAGTCATGAATACTTCAATCGCTTAACCCGGAGGGTATCATTCCAGTTTTACTTATATGCCTAAAAGAAAGGCGCTATTCTCGATAGTTCTTCGTGCTTCAGTTCCCTGTCCCTGATTGAACAGAGCTTCTTACTACATAGAAATGCCCTACAAGCCCTACAAGACAGAGTAATGGGAAATGTTAATGCGAACTCAAAGAATGGAGAGGGGAGATCTTGAACGGAAGCACAAGAACAAGCAAGGGCTTACCTTATAAGCTCTTTTTCAGTTTCCTTTTCACTAAAAAGAAAGGGCCTTCTAGCGATAGAGACTAAGAAGGGAACTTACCAATACTAAAGGCGGATCGATCAGGCTGAAGCTATTGTAGCATCTCAAGCTTATCTTTCTTTTGCACCCACCTACCCTGTACTGCCGAACCTACAGTTATAATATTATATAATAACTAATAAACTGATTCAAGTGATTGAAACACAGGACCCTTTTCCACAGTTACAGGACCGTTGCGACAGTTGTTGATACCGAAAAAGTTTCCCTCAGACATCTCGACCGGGAAGTAGCATATCTTTCAATAAAGAAATTCGAAAAAGAAAAAAAGGGGTATTCGCCCTAATTGAATAAAAGCTATCTTGAATAAAAGAAGGGAACCTTATTCGTGGACAGATGAGCGTTTGCGACCGTTTACAAGAGTGAATACCGAAACAGACAATTCCAGATGCCCTCAGACAGATCCGCTATCGCCTCTTGGCTTTGCTTTAATAGATTCTATTCGACTGGAAGGAACGTTATACGACTTTTTTACTTTGCAAGAGTAGTTTCATCGGTGGAAGGGAGGGAGAAGGTTGTTCGACTGAAGCCCGACCTCTATGATCTGAAATGAGTGCGGAAATGTCCCTTTAAGAATAAGAAAAGGATCTTTACAGAAAAAGAGCTCAGAGGTTTAGTCAGCTATTGTCCTATTTTCTTTTTTCTTCTCGATGAGAGGCTTCCCCTGGTTTGTCAACCTCCATGGTCTTTCCCAATCCAATCTTTTTCTATTACTGACACCTGGAGCCAGCTTAAATTGCTAAAGCAACTCCCGAACCTAATTCCTAAGGTCACATACCTGTCGCATAAAAAGAAAATGCATAAATGCATATATAGTTGGAATCTCCAATAGGGCAGGCATGAATATGAAAAGGTTTACTTTCCAGCTGGGACATCATCTACAGCTAGATCTTCCTTTAGTTTAGGAAGTAGATCGAAAGGGCAAAGAGAGCCACCCGGTCATCATGGATAAAACTACCACTCTTTCAATTGGCGTCTAACCATCTTCTTCTCACTAGGGCCGGGGTTGATCTTTCTAATCAATCAGAAAATGAACCGGTGGATTGATTGACTATCGAGAAATGAAGTTCCCCAGGAGCAAACTAAGCCAAGATCGTCAGTTCCTTTCACTACCAGCCGCTGAAGGAGCTGCTCTAGCTTAAGCTTAAGTCGATCCTTACAACATAGAATAGCCGAACGAATTAGCCATAGAGCTCATCCCCGATTAAATAGTTGATGATTTCTTGATGGTTGACTGCTATATCTTAATTAGAGAATCGACTGGTCACTCATGCTTGAAAGAAAAAGAAGTTGCGATGCCTGTTAGAGGAAGGCTAGAAGAGAGTAGCTCATGCCCGGCAAAGTCCGATCGTAGAATAGAAAAGTATGTTTCCCAGGAGTGGTTCAAGCCTATGTGACCAAAGCTGGAAAGAAATGAATATTCTTCACCGAGAAAGGTAGCGAAGTCACCTCTATTCTCGATTTATATTGCGACAGAGGGAGGCGCTAGTAATAGAGTCAAAATCACGATTAGAGTCAGTCCGGATAAAAGGAAGAATCCGCAGCTAGTCTTGGGATCAAGGCTTCTTTCCTTTACTGAAGAAGGAATAGCGAGACCGCTGGCCTGGCCTTTCCTAAAACTGTGAAAGCTTAGGAGGATTTCGATAACCATTCTGCACCCTCTCACGTTAGTTTTTAGCTATTGCGGACATGTGTCTGTCAAGCCCCGGACTCTGATACTACAGCCGCACTAAACGAATGTATCCGTCGACGTATCCACTAAGGATCCTAGCCTTATACCTAACCTTAGTGGGGAGCAATGGGCTTTGACTTACAAACTGACTTACTAAGAAATTACTGACTTATCATAGTTGATCTTTGAAGGTCTGATTATTGGGTATCTAATATGACTGCTATCTTTAGTATGGGAATAGGACTCCGTTCTGGTCAACGCCCAGTGCCTGGGTTTGGCCCAGGTGAAGGTATCCCGAATACGGTCGTCAGCTCATCCCTAGTTATAGATAGAGCACTCGGTCTGTCTCTTTGACTGTGCTGCTTCGAATGATCAGGTTTCAACGGCTTCCCTAGCTGTGCTGATCTATCTGGCAGTTCACTACGCGCCGAATGATTCTTTGTTATTTCCCCCCTCTCTCTCCTCTCGGTCTGCCTGAAAAGAGTTCCCGGGACAGTCAGAACAAGATGATGATTTTCGGTTTCATCAGACGGGATCAAAGATTTAGAAATTCGCCGATCATAGGTAAGCGGGTCAAGCAAGGGTTGGTCGAGCTGACTTTCGTTTCCTCTATCCAACGGGAGGAAAAGAAGCTGTACATATCGAGTCTTCGCTGGATTTTTCACTAATGTCTTTGTAGTAGTATCTTCTTTTCTAGTCGATATTTCTTCAATCATCTGCGGTGGACTCGGAATGCCCCCGTCAAGATGCCCGAGCTGCCGTTGACTCCGAATGATGGGAATTGCCGCCCGAAGAAAGTGGCTCCCTTGACAGTGAGTGACTATTTACGAAAAGTTCAGAGAGGCCATGACTGATTGCGCAGATAGCAAGCATAGAACAGAAC